>CM077159.1:55697475-56297475 GCA_039583875.1 Platanthera guangdongensis | reverse complement strand
AACTCATTATTAATAAGTTTAGTCTCATCAAAAACTACATGCACTGATTCCTCTACAACTTGTGTAGTCAAGTTGTATACTCTATAAGCCTTACTATTATTGCTGTACCCAACAAAAATTCCCTATTGGGACTTGGCAGCAAACTTAGTTAAGTAAGACTTCCCATTATTAAGTCTGAAGCATTTACAACCAAAGATCCTAAAATAGGATAGGTTTGGTTTCCTGCCTTTCACAACTTCATAGGGGGTCTTATTTAGCCTTTTAGTGATGGTAGCCCTATTTATAACATGGCATGCAGTATTAACTGCTTCAGCCCATAAATATTCTGGCAGTGATGTATCACTTAGTAGGGTTCTACCAGCCTCTATCAAGGTTCTATTCTTCCTCTCAGCAATTCCATTTTGCTGAGGTGTTCTAGGTGAAGAGAATTCTTGAAATATCTCAAAGTCTTCACACAGTTTTGTCATGCTATCAGACTGATATTCAGTACCATGGTCACTTCTAATTTTGACCACTGTACTATTTAGTTCATTCTGAATTTGCTTGACAAAGCTATAGAAGACACTAGGTGTTTCAGATTTCTGTCTTAAGAAGAACACCCAGGAAAACGTTGAGTAGTCATCTATAACTACAAAGGTATAGACCTTCCTACCTAAGCTGTGAACTGGCATTGGACCAAAGAGATCCATATGCAAGAGGTATAAACACCTCACAGCATCTTTGTTTTCTATGCTTCTAAAGGTAGATTTAGTCTGCTTGCCCTTTTGATAAGCTGAGCAAATACCATCTTTAACACACTTAACTTGAGGACCATTCCTCACTAACTCTTTGCTAAAGAGTTTGCTAATAGTCTTGTAGTTAAGATGGGCAAGCCTCTTGTGCCATTTGACACAATGAGAGACTATCTCATCAGCTACAAGACAAACTGGAGAACCATTGTTCTCAACCATAATGTCTAGGCAGTAGACATTCCTCTTCCTATAACCTGTCAAAATGATCTCTTGATCACTTAACCTCTTGATATGACAACCATTTTTAACAAATGAGATGTCATACCCTACATCACTTAATTGACTTATACTTATTAGGTTGTGTTTTAACCCTTTAACATAAGCCACTTGAGTAATGATAACTAAGTTTGTAGAAATGTTACCAAATCCTTTGATGATTCCTTTTTCAGAACCACCAAAGGTTACTTTTGGACCATCTTTTACTGGAATGTAGTCCTTTAGTAATCCTCTTGTTCCAGTCATATGTCTGGAACATCCACTGTCCAAGTACCATGTTGGGGTATGGCCACTTGGACTCATCTACAAAACAGATTAATGAACCTTAGAACCCAAAGAATTCTTGGGTGCTTGGTACTTGCTAGTCTACAACCTGACAAAGCTACCCACTGGCTTTCCAACAGGTAGTTTGGTACTCACTTTGGCACTAGCATTGTGCCAACAGTCCATTGCAAAATGGCTAACTTTGCCACAGCACCAACATTCAAACTTATTGTACCTTTGCTTAGGTACAGCCTTGGCTGTCTTGTCTACAGCAGCCTTGTTGAATGTTGGGGCTTTGTCCTTGGACTTAGACTTGGACTGCTCAGTCCCTGCAAGTCTAATAAAGCCTAGTCCAGCCTTGCCTTTATGATGAACAAAATCATCAATTAAAGGTAACACTGACTTAGGTTTAGAAAACCTAGCAACAAGCTCTCTCTCTTTCTGAAGATTGATCTCCAGACTCTTGATTTGATCATTTTTAAATGATATAGTACCCATTTGAATCACTGTTATGTGCTTCAACCTGGCTATCTCATTCAGTTTTTGATCAAAAGACTTCTCAAAATCTGTTGCTGCAGCTTTAAGAATAGCAATTTCCTTTGCCTGACTTTTGGCTATGGTCTTGCTTTTCTTGTAAGCCTGCAACAGCACCTTATATTCATCTATAAGCTGATGAATATCACCCTCAGACTCAGATACACTTTCATCACTTGATGAAGAAGAATCTGAATCTGAACTAGAACAAGAAACTGAATTTAAACTTGAACTTTGTACCTGACTGGGTCCTGGCTGCTCCAGGATTTTGGCACTCTCTGTCAAAGCCATTAGCCCTTGGCCTTGACTGTCTTCTTGTTCATAAATAAACTCAATTAATTGTATGAATTCTTCCTCTTCTTCTTCAGCAAACAGCCCTATGTAGGCTTCAGCATCAGACTCAGATTCTGAAGAAGAAATATCTGATAGAGTCTTCTCTTTCTTGGCTACAAAAGACTTCTCTTTCTTGCCTTTGAAATGAGTCTTTTTCCTGTCACCAGATTCTTTCCTCTTTTCAGGACAGTCTGCAATAACATGGCCCTGTCTATTGCAGCAATAGCACACTATCTTTGAACTAGTTGCCTTGCTAGATTTTGTCCTTTTCTTGTCATTCTTTGAAGACCTCTTTTTCTGATAAGAGTCTTCCTTTCCATGTGATGTAGAAGGCTTTGACCTCCACTGTTTCTTTTTCAAAAACTTCTGAAAGTGTCTAGTGAAAGCAGCAAAGTCTTCATCACTTTCATTACTTTCTGACTTGGTGCTGACTGTTTCATCTGACTCTAATTCAGCAATCTTTGGAGGTGGAGTTGGTGATTTATTCCTGCACTTCCTGGGGACATCTGTCTTGAAAGCAACTGATCTTTCCTTGTGCTCAGTCCTTGTTGATTTCTCCTCCTCTTTTCTCACTGTCAACTGCATCTCATATGACAATAACTTGCCAAACAGTGTAGGAGGAGGAATTTCCCCCAACTTAGCCATTTCTATAATGGCACAGATCTTTGTGTCCTAATCTTTGGTTAGGGACCTTAGGAACTTGTCATTTAGTTCATAGTTACTGAACTTTCTTCCATAAGACATGAGTTCATTAACTATTCTGTAGAACTTCTTGTAGCACTCAGTTATGCTATCACCTTTACCTTGTCTAAAACTCTCACACTCCTGATTTAGCAAGGATTTTCTATCTTGTCTTACTTCTTCAGATCCTTCCATATACACTATAAGAGTGTCCCACATCTCCTTGGCTGTCTTAGAGTATATAAGATTCTGAAATGTTGCATCATCTATGACACTCACTATAATGTTTTGTGCTCTCTTGTCCATTGTGGCTAGGACAATCTCATCCTTAGTTATCTCAAAGAAATCCTTTGGAGTTCTCTGATTTGCATCTAAAACTGAAATCTTCATGGGCACATAAGGCCCTTCCTTTACTGTGATGTAGATTCTAGGGTCTGAGGCCTCCAAAAACAGCCTTACCCTTTCCTTCCAGATCCCAAAGATCTCTTTCCTGCATATGGGCAATTTCATGGAACCCAATTCCTTGTGATTCTCAAAAGAACTCATGTTTCTTGATTTCTTGAATTTCTTGAATCTGTATTTTTCCTTACACTGAATCTGCCAATTAGGATCTCCTCAGACTGTTAGTCCTTTTTGAGCAACCTCGCTTTGATACCACTTGAAAGATATGGTACCTAAACACCTAGAGGGGGGGGGGGGTGAATAGGTGACCTAATCCTTTTTAAGCTTAAATGGCAGCAATCAGTTATATCACAGAATACTAACTAGTTTATCACAGCAAACACACAACATGCACAGCAACATTCACAGCACAGCACAGCATACACAGTGGTTTATAGTGGTTCCCCAAGATATGGGTGCATCCACTTTCCCCCTTCGCCTATCTAGCAGTGTACTAGATTCGGCCAAACTCCTCCACTGTCTTAGAACCCAAATTGGTTCCTACACCTCAGGCCCAAAGCCTTACAACTCAGCTTTATCCCAAAGCCTACACTCAGCCAATCAAGGCCTACACTCAGCCAACCAAGGCCTACACTCAGCCAACAAGGCCTACACTCAGAGATCTCAATCTCCTACACTCAGGCTCTCAAGCCCTACCCTCAGCCTTTAAAAATATAGGCTTACAATTCACTCAGATCCAAAGGATCCTACAAGTTAAAAATGTATTACGGATATTAACTCTACAACTCAAAAATAAAAGAGGGGAGTTGAGAGTTTCTTGATGAGTTCTTGGAAGAACTCAGCTGGATTCAATCTGACTTAGCTTTCTTCAAAGCTTCTTGAGTAGAACTGAATAAGACTGAATCCTCCTGCAGTAGTTCCTTGACCTCTGCCACTTAAGATCCAGAATGAATCTGAATCCTTCTTCTCAGCCTAGTTCCTGAGGCTGATTACTTGGATGGTGCCCTCTCTCTCCAACTTCTTAGATGTGCACTTGGACTGCAAGATCTTCTTGATTTGATACTCTGTGTATCACTTTAATAACTTGTTCTTCAACAATGTGATCCACTTGAACAACAATCTGAATCACTCTTGAACAACTTGTTTCTGTAAACTGTAGGTGCCTATTTATAGGCCTTCTTCATGGTAACCGACTGGTCCGATCCATAACTGACTTCTGATATCTCTGATAGGTGCTGTAGACCGGCTGGAACGGCAGCTGTCAAGTCATCCAGTATTTTCTTGAAAATCTCTAACTGTCTGAAAGTGTCGAGACTTTCTGTCTTTAAGTGTCGACACTTATAGACCAAGTGTCGACACATGCTGTGTAAGTGTCGACACAAGTCTACAAGGTGTCGACACAACTCCTTGTATATCTCGACACAGATTCTTCTTCAGGTGTCGACACTGAAATTGAGTATCGACACAAGTACTTGATCTTCTATCTTTAGCTGTATTCTTCTAAGTGTCGACAAATCTCTTTTGTGTCAACACATCTTCTTGTATTGAATCTGTTAAGTGTCGACACTGCTTCTTGGTGTCGACACATAGTCTTCTATGTTGATTCTTGCTAAGTGTCGACACAGCTCCTTGTGTCGACACTTGATTCTTCTGTTGAGACTTCAGCTGAGTGTCGACACATTCCCTTAGTGTCGACACTTGTACTTAGAATATTTTGGAGATAAATCTGTTCTTTGCTAAGTGTCGACACAGCTCCTTGTGTCGACACGTTCTTCAAGTGTAGAGACTTCAGCTGAGTGTCGACACATTGTTCTGGGTGTCGACACATACTTTAAATGCTGACTCTTCTGTTGAGTGTCGACACATTGTGCTGGGTGTCGACACATACTTCAAATGCTGACTCTTCTGCTTAGTGTCGACACATTGTGTTGAGTGTCGACACTTGTACTTAGTCTCTGCAGACTTTTGCTGAGTGTCGACACAGCTCCAAGTGTCGACACTTTCTGGTGTAGACACAGCTTCACTGGGTGTCGACACAGCTCCTTGTGTCGACACTTTCTGTCTGCACTTTTCTTCACTGAGTGTCAACACAGCTCCAAGTGTCGACACTTTCTGTCCGGTGTCGACTCTGCATCCCAGGTGTCGACACAATGACTCCAAGTGTCGACACTGCTTGTCTGGGTGTCGACACATCGTCTTCTTAAGTGTCGACACTTTCCCTCTGGGTGTCGACACATGGACTTAGAAACTTTTTGCTTCAGTCCAGTGATTTCTTAACCTGCACAAGTAAACTCAACATACATCAAATACATTATGATGTATATCATTGAGTTGGGTGAGGCTTCTTCAAATCAGGTACATTTAACCAATGAACCCAACAGAAACTATGGTGAGCGTGTCGACAAACACTGAGGAAAACTTATTTATACCTTTCTAGAATCGAAGATGAAAAGGCGCGTCAAAAATACTTAAATTGTGTCGACACTGTTGAAAAGTGTCGACACTTACTTATAATGTCTCGACAACTATGTGTCGACACAAGTATAGTCGACAGAATATATGTGTCGACACTTATATATGTGTCGATACCACTCAGCTCGACACTTAGTCGAGACTCTACTAGACTAATTCTATGTAAATCCTAAGTGTCGACACCACCTTGGATGTGTCGACACCTACACTGCATGTGTCGACACAAACTCTCTGAAGTGTCGACACAGACTTCCGTGATGTGTCGACACCATTTCTCTAAAATGTCGACACCACTTCTATGTGTCGAAACAGACAACTCTGTATGTCGACACCATTTTACTTAGCCAATTTTTGTAAACTATTCTAAGCTTATCATCCCTAATTCAATTTTAAATTTATTGAATTTGGTTTCATCTAAGGGCTTAGTATACATATCAGCTAACAGATTTTCTATCTTAACATACTCTAGGGAAATATCTTCTTTTTCCACATGTTCTCTTAGAAAATGGTATTTTATTTCTATGTGCTTAGTCCTACTATGAGAGACAGGATTATTTGCAATAGAAATGACACTAGTTGAATCACAAAATAAAGGTGTTCTACTTACTTGAATACCGCAATATTCTAGTTGGTGTTGTATCCATATTAGTTGTGCACAGCAGCTTCCTGCAGCAACATACTCTGACTCAGATGTGGAGATAGCTACACTGGTCTGCTTCTTGCCACTCCAAGACACCAGCCTTCCACCTAGAAATTGACAGGTTCCTGTGGTACTCTTTCTATCTTCCTTGCAGCCTACAAAGTCTGCATCTGAATAACCTGTCAGTTCAAAATCTCCATTCCTAGGGTACCAAAGGCCTAGATAAGGAGTGCGCTTAAGATATCTCAAAATTCTTTTGACTGCCGTCAAATGAGATTATTTAGGGCAAGCTTGGTACCTAGTACAGACACATGTAGCATACATGATATCTGGTCTACTAGCAGTTAAATACAGTAGGGAGCCAACTATCCCTCTATAAAAAGTTTCATTTATAGGTTTCCCTGCATCATCTTTGTTTAGAGACATTGTTGACCCCATAGGAGTTTTCATGGTAGTGGATGATTCCATACCATACTTCCTTATCAATTCTAGGGTGAACTTAGACTGGCATATGGATAAACCATCCTCAGTCTGTCAAACTTGGAGACCCAAGAAGAACTTAAGTTCCCCTATACTGCTCATTTCAAATTGTCCTTGCATTAGTTTTGCAAACATTCTGCAAAGACTACTTTCTGTAGACCCAAATATGATGTCATGTACATATATTTGGACTAAGATAATCTTATCTCTGGATTCCCTAAGGAATAGAGTCTTGTCTATTTTCCCCCTTGAGAATTTGTTCTCAATGAGGAAACTAGACAGGGTTTCATACCAAGCCCTAGGGGCTTGTTTTAACCCATACAAAGCCTTCTTAAGTCTATATACATAATCAGGTTTAAGAGAATCTACAAAACCTGATAGCTGCTCTACATAGAATTCTTCCTTCAGATTTCCATTCAGAAAAGCTGACTTAACATCCATTTGATATACCTTAAATCCTTGATATGTTGCATAGGCAAGGAACATCCTTATTGCCTCCAGTCTTGCTAGTGGAGCAAAGGTTTGATCAAAATCAATACCTTCTTCCTGTTTATATCCTTTTGCAACTAGTCTAGCTTTATTCTTTATAATAATTTCATTCTCATCCAACTTGTTCCTAAAGATCCACTTAGTTCCAATAATGTTGTGGCCCTTTGGTTTAGGAACAAGCTCCTAGACCTTGCATCTTTTGAACTGGTTCAGCTCCTCTTGCATGGCCTCAATCCAATGAGGGTCTAGGATTGCTTCTTCAAATTTCCTTGGCTCTAATTGGGATAGAAAGATGGAGTAGAGAACTGAACTTAGATTCCTGCTCCTTGTTTGTACCCCTTGTCTGAGATCTCTAATAATTTGATTGGTTGGATGATCTTTTAAATGCCTATTTGCTGGAGGCAGCCTGTCTTCTGGTTGTACACCTTCAGTTTCTTCATTCAGCTGCTCCTCTTGGTCTTCTTCAGAAACAGGAGTATCTTGTACCCCCCTGGACAGCAGCTACCATCCTCTACTTGCTGACTTGCAGTAGGACCTTCTACAATAGTAAGCTTGTCCATCTTCTCAGTTACACCTGTGGAGCTGCAAACACTTCTAGGTAATTCATTGTTAATGAGTCTAGCTTCATCAAAAACTACATGAACAGACTCTTCTACAACTTGAGTAATCAAGTTGTGGACCCTATAAGCCTTACTATTGTTGCTGTACCCAACAAAGATCCCCTCTTGTGATTTGGCAGCAAACTTGGTTAGATAAGACTTACCATTGTTAAGGATATAACACTTGCAACCAAAGATCCTGAAATAGGATAGATTTGGTTTTCTGCCCTTCACAATCTCATAGGGGGTCTTCTTGTGGCTCTTGGTGATAGTAGCTCTATTGATTACATGACATGTAGTATTGACTGCCTCAGCCCAGAAATATTCTGGGAGAGATGTGTCACTCAATAGGGTTCTACCAGCCTCTATCAAGGTTCTATTTTTCCTTTCAGCAATACCATTTTGCTGAGGTGTTCTTGGCGAGGAAAATTCCTGAAAAATTCCAAACTCTTCACACAGTTTTGTCATACTTTCAAACTGAAATTCAGTACCATGGTCACTTATGATTTTGACCACTATACTGTTCAATTCATTCTGAATTTGTTTAACAAAACTATACAAGATACTTGGTGTTTCAGATTTTTGCCTTAGGAAGAACACCCAGGAATATCTTGAGTAGTCATCAACTACCACAAAAGTGTAGACCTTCCTACCTAGGCTGTGAACTGGCATAGGACCAAAAAGATCCATATGCAAGAGGTATAGACACCTCACAACATCTTTGTTCTCAAGGCTATGAAGGGTGGATTTGGTCTGCTTGCCCTTTTGACAAGCTGAGCATATCCCAACCTTTATACACTTAACCTGAGGACCATTCCTCACTAACTCTTTCCTAAAGAGTTGGCCAATTATCTTATAGTTAAGATGAGCCAGCCTCTTGTGCCATTTAACACAATGTGAGACTTTCTCATCAGCAACAAGACCAATAGGAGAAACAATGTTCTCACACATAATGTCTAGACAATAGACATTTCTCTTCCTATATCCTTTCAGAATGATCTTTTGATCACTTGACCTACTGATATGACAACCATCCTTGACAAATGAGATGTCATATCCTAAATCACTCAGCGATGAATCTATGGTAGAAATTTCTTTCTACTTAAAAAATGTTAGTCTCATCAAAAGATATATGCAGAGATTTTTCCATTTTTTAGTATTGATTTATTAAAAATCCTATAAACCTTGCAGACTTGGGAATATCCAAGGAAAATTCTCTCTGCAGCTTTGGCTTCAAATTTCCTTAAGTGTATCTTATTATTATTATGAATATAACACTTGCATCAAAAGACTTTAAAATAATCTACTTTAGGTTTCTTCCCTTTAAGTAATTCATAGGGGGTCTGTAATGCCCCCGATTTTATGATGTCAATATTTGGTTTGTCGACGTCATAATTTTGACGTCAGGTCGTTACTCTTTTTTGTTTTGTTGATGGTGCTGCATCGTTTGTGCATTTTCACAACTGTTGAGCTTATTTACCGTGATTTTGGGATTCTGATGGTTTGGAAAGTTTTCCTTTGATATTAAGGATGAGGTTTTGAGTCCTTGGGCTTGTCCAGTTCTGTTGCGTTCCGAGCATTTCGCATTCTCAGCGCGTGTTTGGACCTTGTGGTGATTTTTGTTTTTACTTGTGAGAGAATTTGAAGTTGTGTCTCAAGAATGGTACGTCAGATTCTAGGGTTGTTGTCGTTGTTGAATTCATTTAATTCAACGCACATTTGGACCTCTGTTTTGAACTCATATTTCCTTATTCAACTATTTTATTATGATAATTAGCCTTAAGCTTGTTTTGATTCTCGGTAATCCCTCCTAAAGGTGTGGGTTTTTGTCAAACTCCTTATT
This sequence comes from Platanthera guangdongensis, assembly GCA_039583875.1. NCBI lineage: Eukaryota > Viridiplantae > Streptophyta > Magnoliopsida > Asparagales > Orchidaceae > Platanthera > Platanthera guangdongensis. The sequence goes on along the minus strand of CM077159.1, from coordinate 56,287,731 downwards.
TCTTATGATTTCTGGGCAGTATATGGAGCTCGATGAAAGTCGTGTGGAGCTCGACGAACGTCATGCTGAGCTCGACGAACGTCGTGCTGAACTCGACGAAGCGTCGAGCGGAACTCGATGAAGCATCGAGCTGAGCTCGAGGAACGTCGAGCGGTTCTGGGTTCGGCAAATTCCGTGTGCAGTTAGTCGAACGAAATGTTTGTTCCTTTAAGTTCGACAAATTTCGAACAGAATTCGTCGAACGGGGTTTTCTTGTGTGTTCGATGAACTTCGAGCGGTTTTTGTCCTTCCTGCTTGTATTCGAGAAGTTAATTTTGTACTCGAGTTCTGCCTAGTTGTTCTCGAGATATGCTCTATTCTCGGGAATTTGCAGCCTTGTTCTCGAGAAAGTCTTCTTGTTCTCGAGAACTGTCTTTTTGTACTCGAGAAGTGCTTCTTAATTCTTGTGATATGCCTAGTTGTTCTCGAGATCAACTCCTTGTTCTCAAGAACTGGATACTTGTTCTCGAGAACTGTCTACCTTGTTCTCGAGAACAACATTCTGTTCTCGAGAAGCATGTACTTGTTCTCGAAAACTACCTTCTTAGCTCTTAAAAAGTCCATGTAGTTCTCGAGAAGGACTTTATTATTCTCGAATAATTCGTTCGAGTTCCCAAGAAGTCTTCTTCTATACTCGAGTAACCCTTCTTCTGTACTCGAGTACTGCATACCTTCTTCTTGAGAAGTCTTTGCCTGTTCTCGAGTAGTCTGCAACCTGTTCACGAGTGATGTTTCTTCTACTCAAGTAATTTTCTTCCACTCGAGAAATCCTCTCTTCATTTTGAAAACCGGGTTCAGTATACCCCGGTTCATTTCAAAAATGTGGTTATCCTAATATTACACTCATATATATACCTAATTCTTCTTCTTCCTCCTTAAGCCGACCGAATTTCCGTCTATCTCCCGAACTAGAGCTGCGTGAGCGAGAGTGAGAAGCATTTCCCCTATCCTTCCGGTGGCCTCCGACGGTGCTCCATTGCTCGAAATATTCAACCGAATATAGATCCAGAAAGCTCTTAACTGAGATATTCGTCATCGTGGTAAAAGTTTTCCCATTCCTTGAGTTTTTCAAGCTAGGGTTTTCGGCCCTAACTCGTATTTTGACCATTCTTGTTAGATTACGACTTCCCTCATCTTCTTTAGCCCTGATCTACACCATGGTGCGATTTGAATGTCTTTCTCTCGTGAAACAAAGGCAAGTGATGGTTTCCTCCTTCTTTTCCTTTATTTACCCCGATTTGCAGTAATTTCTAACTTGTTGTTATCATGATTATTAATTAACTTGCAGATTTTTAGTGCTGTTTAGATCTCTTGTGTAGTTCGTTTATAATCACCATGTTCTTGATTTTGTTACCTAATCTTGTAAGTGTTATATGTGGTGGAATCTTGCTATTATAACCGTTCCTCAACGTTTAAGTAGGACGTGTTACAGTTTGTTTAGGATAAAGGTTGATCAACCTCTCCTAATCTAGAATTGTCCAGTAGAATCTAATGTTCCATTGTTGTCATGAAATGTATATCATGGTTTCCTTCGTGGCGACGCCGTTGGGCGAGACACGCCTGCAGACCAAGAAGGGTTATGGTGGGCCTCTGAACTCTAAACCCGGGTCGTTATGGGGTTTTCATTCCGGGTTTTCTTTTATTGCTGGTGTTATTTATGGACGAAACCATCGTCACAACGTTTGTTCTCCATATTAGTACTTTATGGGGCTCTACCGGGTGTTTGGTCATTTGTGGTGAATGGTGGAGTATCCAGTCTCCCCCGCAATTAGACGGATAAATTGTTTTCGGGGTTGGCCACCCCGCCCCTTTTGGTTTGTTTGGTGGAGTTGACCACATGTGGCTAATAGGGGTTTGTTTCTCTCTTGATTGTTTAAGCTTGACCTTTTCCCCTTATAGTCTTGTGCATTTGGGGTGTTGTGGTTATACGCGACGCTTCACATAAGTGTTTCTTTTTTTCCCTTTGTACCTGACTACTGTACTTTATGTAAGTATTTTTTTTCTTGGTCTTGGGTTGGTACCCCTTGACTTTGTTTACTTTTAGCTTACTTTCTGTCATCACTTGTACATTCTTGCTCAGGTGTTCTGTCTTTGGAATGGCTCAGGTTCAGAGCTGTAGCTGATAGCTATGCCGGTTTTGGAGTTCCTAGGTAGTTGTCTTGCCTGTAGTTTTGCCTCGCCGTAGCGAGGTAGTTTGTTGTTTCGTTTTCTTTGCTAGTACAGACATACTTTATTTTATGTGCGTTCGTGTCAGTTGTTGATGCCCACAAGATTGTTGATTTTGGATACTTGCTAGGTGCTAGTTTTCCATCTGTGTATATGATTACTTGCTCTCTGGGATGTTTTATGTTAGGATTGCATGGTAGGTATTTTCAAGTATAAAGCTACTAATATTACCACATGCATTGTACGTTTTTAAAATGTTAAAATACTATATTTAACGACAGTAAAAATCCACTTTAATTGCTATTATAAATTTAGAACTTGCATACTTTGGGGTGTCCTCTAGGAACCTCTAAACTCATGTAGAACGTTTAATTTTGTAAAAGAAGTAATTTCCACAGTGTATAAATACTTTCCTCAGGGACTAGATGAGTCACTAAGCCGAGTGATACGGCTAACTACTATACTTAAACTGATTTCACCTTTAAAAACTTAAAGAATCTTCCTTCATGATTACGTAGGTGTTTTGCCTTACCGTCCGCAGTTATCCCCTGCTGACATGGCATCATGACACGTATTTTTTCCCTTACTCTGATAAACATTTATTGGCGGTGAAAAATGCGGGTTGTGACAGTTGGTATCAGAGGGAGGTTGGTTTGACAAGTTTGTCGAAACGACCAATCTCATTTTTTTTATTTCCCGTCATTCATTTGCATACACACACCGATGTGTCATCAGTACGCCTTAACCGAAGCATAGTCACTATAGTCATGACATGATAAAAAGTATACGGGGAATTTTATGTAGTATGGGATGCATAATATATGTTTATATATGGATCCACCATAGGAGGCAACATATGACGATTATGAATTATGGGATGCATAACCATCATCACATGTGTGACCATTATCACGTTTTCTTTTTTTCGTTGCATGCGATGTTATGTAGTATGGGATGCATAACATTTCATGTGTACACCGTTCATGCATGCATTAAGGCCTTTTTAGAATGCATAACACTGCATACATAGCATATCATAGCATATGCACGCGTGCTAAGTTACAGTTTACATGATGACACATGTACAAACATGATTTTAAAGAAGAATAAAGAATTCGTGCATTCATATCATAGGCACATGAGTAAATAGGCATATGAGTAAATAGGATGAGAGGATATCATCCTAAGTAGGACATAACATCATTATAAACTCCCAGAGCAAGTTGCAACATAAGCAAGTGTATTAAGTATGGTCTAAACTAGTTGTGTGGCCTAGTTGTAATCTCGGATTTTTTTTGACGAGTCGTTTGTTAACTTTTTTACAAATGCCGCCAAAGCGTCATGCGACGAGGTCGACTCCCCAGTCAGAGGGCGAGTCGTCAGGTGCACAGAGTGATGCATTGATCGAGAGTTTGCATCAGAGTTATGAGGCTATGTCGAGGCAGTTAGTGGCGATGCAGTCGCATATTCAGTCCTTATTGTCTGCCGCTCCTGCGCAGCAACCCTTAGCACAAGATTCTACCGCGGTTCAAGCCGTACTTACTAATCCTACTCCTCTGGTACCCCCAGTGACGCTACCACTGGAGATGAACCTTATATCGCATTTCCAGCGATTGAGACCTCCAACATATGACGAAAGTGCCGACTTTATGGTTTTTGGATAACTGGATCATCACTATCGATGCGATGTTCACATATTCGGGGATTGCTGAAGCCCAAATAGTAATGATTGTGGCCTACCAGCTGAAAGTCCTGACAAAGACTTGGTGGATTCGAGAAAAGGAAGGTTTGAAGGAAGGATGCTCATGGGAGTCCTTCAAGAAGATGTTGCTTAAGAAGTTCTTACCGTCGGTCGAGCAGGACTGTTTGATGAACAATTTCCTGCATTTGAGGCAGAGACAACTCACGGTGAGCTAATATGAGATCGAGTTCAGTAAGTTGAGCAGATTTGCTCCTGATATGTTAACTTCGTAGGCAGGGAGAGTGAAGCGCATTCTCGGAGGATTATGAAACGATGTCCAATAGTTGGCAAGTGCTTATTGAGTTGAAAGCTATGCTGAGGCAGTGGAAGCCACTCTGAAGGTTGAGGCAATCGAAAATGCCAAGAATCGAGGTGATGCGGTAAGGAAAGAGAAGAGGAAAGGTAATGAGGATGGAAGCTCTAGGGCATCTGGCCCTTCTTCGAAGAAGAAAAGTAAAGAAGTATGTATCTTCTGTGGTCGACCTGGCCACCCTTTCAAAAGGTCTTTCAAGAGGACTGCCACCCTGAAGCAGCAGTAGGTGCTCACCATCCAAGGTGCACCCAAGGGTGATCTGGTGTGCCCGATCTGTGCAAAGAAGGGTCATGACATCAGTTGTTGCTGGTTGAAGGATAAGACTTGCTTCCAGTCCGGGCAGAAAGGGCATCTGAGGAGTTCCTGCCCCCAGGCTCCTGATCGCTTTAATATTACTATGGATCTAACCCTAGTCTGTTTTGACCTTCTCTCTCCCTTTATAGGAAAGACGATCTTTCGTTGATCCCGAGCACCACCTAATTTTATACAACACAACAAACTACCCATACCAACTTCCATTGATATACTACATTTCACTTCACCCAGACCAGCAAGCCGATAACCCAAATCCATATGCTCAAATCAATTACTATCAGATCTTCTGCAGATTTACTACTTGCAGACCACCTTATGCTATATGTTGTATATGATAGGAGGTACCCTAAATTCTCAGCCAAACACCCTAAGAAAATTAATGGAGGTCTATCATGATATTTATAGCCTAAATCCAGAAACTTGGAAATTTTCCTAATTAACCCGATATTTTATTTATTTTCCCTAAAAATCATGTTGGAACACCCTATTACTAATTTGGGTCAGGATCACTATGTCTTTTGGAAATCTGTTTTTGACCTCATTATATAGATCTAAAGGTCAATTAGAATTGAGTCTAAGTGTTAGTAGTTAGGTTTGGAAGCTGCCCTCAAGACCAAGGTTTTTCAGTTTGGAGACTAAGTCATTTCGTCGAGCTCAGTACGACGAATCGTCGAACTCCAATCGACGATCGTTTAGCTCAACTTCGACGAATCGTCGAACTCCAATCGACGATTGTTTTGCTCAACTTATACGGATCGTCGAACTCCATTCGACGATCGTTGAGCTCAACTTCAACAAATCGTCGAACTCCATTCGACGATCTTCGAGCTAAGTTCGACGATCTTGACTCCAGTATTGATTCTCTATCTCTGAGCTCAGTTCGACGATAGTTGAGCTCAAATCGACGATCTTTGTTGATGTATAAGTCCAAATGGCTGAGCTCAGTTCAACGATAGTGGAGCTCAGTTCGACGTTTTTCTAAAGAGTTCAATGACTTTCAATATTCAAATTCAGAACAGTTAAGGAGTTATTGTCAGCAATTAATTCAGAAGATCTTGTAGCCGGTTTCATTTATTCTAGAGCAAGTTTTAAGAAATTATCAAGGAATGTTTCTTTGGACTTTCCCCCAGAAGACAAAAGCAATTAAGGATGTAATTAAAGACAGGTTAATGGCTATTCTGGACAGAGGATCATTTCTATTCAGAACAAAAGGAATAAATTTTTTTTTGAATTCCTAACAAGAAGAGAGTGCACAAGAAGAAGAAGAACAATAATATTCTCTACAACAACTCTTCTCTAGAACAACATCTTTCTCAACAACAATCACTCAAGAGAAAAAGAAAAACAGTTGTAGACATTCTCTGTCTCAAAGAATTCACACAAGAACACCATCACCAAAAGGAGATCAACAAATCTGAAATCTTCAGATCTCTTTTGATTCAAGTGTTCGAGGCCATCATCATTCAAGACTCCAGACACCTCACATTTCAGCTGTTGCTGAAATCATCAATTACTGTAGATCAATTTCAGAAGGCCTATCACCCTACAGCAAAGCTTCATTTCCTGAACATCTCAAGAACTCAGAGGGAGATTTGACAACATCATATCCAAATAGTCTTCTCAGCTGCTTTGAGAAAGAGAAGACTTCCATCACTCTCTCATCCCCTCCTCTGTAAAGGGTTTTTCAAACTCCCTTCAAAAGTTTGTGTGTGGTTTTTGAGCACCTTATGAAAAGCTCATTGGTGGCAAGACACCTGATCAAAAAATCTGGTTTAGTTTTTGAGCACCTTATCAAAAGCTCATTGGTGCCCAGGACACCTGATCAACTCATCCTGCAGTGGATTCCTACCTAGGGTGGTAGAAGAGTGGATGTACCCAAGTTTAGGGGAACCACTATAGCTCCTTGTGTCTTCTGGTTGCTTGTATTTATTTTTGTTTCTAGCTGTGATTGTTTTGTGACTAGGTTGTTCTGTGATTAGATTTACTATTTACTTCCCTGTTCACTCAGATTACAACAACTGTTGTAAAACGTTTTTAAGCACCATACTCTATTCACGCCCCCTCTAGAGTATATCAGATCTAGCTTGCACTTTCAATTGGTATCAAAGCGAGGTTGGTTAAACATACCACACCTTGGTGGTTGCACAAGCTAACACCTAAACCCAAAGATTCCTAGTTAGATCTGCTTTTTGTAGACTTTGTTATTAGATTATCTCTTCACAAATCATTGCCCAAAACAAAGATTATGCTAGCACCAGACCTCCAATGTGAAATCAGTCTAAGTTTGCACTTTGGAAAGCAAGTATTAGACTCTACATGAATTCTATTGATGAGGACATTTTTAATTCTGTTTTGACAGTTTGTCCAAGACCTCCAGAGAACACAAGTACAAATGCTGTTCCACCTCCTTCAAGAACAGATACTGATATCAAGAAGTGGAAAGTAGCAGATGCAAAGGCTATGAATATCTTAGCCCAGACTATGTCTGATGACATTTTCCAAAAGGTGGCTGAATGTAATTCAGCAAAGGAAATCTGGGATAAGCTCTCTGAAATAGTCTCAGGATCTGCTGATGAAAGAAAAGATAGGAGATCCCACCTCATATCCCAATATGAGAATTTCAAGAAAGGAGAAGCTGAGGCAGTAGCTGAAATGTATAACAGGCTCAGTCTGATAGTCAATGAACTCAAGACTTTGGATAAAGAGATCTCACTGACTGAACTAAATGATAAAATCCTAATGTGCTTCCCAAGCACTTGGGACTCAAGAATCTGGCCAATCAAGGATTCCAAAAGTCTGAATGAGATTACAACAGAAGCTCTCTTGGGAAAGCTCAAGTCTTATGAGCTGCTCATTAAGAATAGAGAAGAAGAGCAGAAGGCTGCCTCACCAGCCACAAGGAAAGAAAAGACAATAGCTTTTAAAGCCACTGAAGATCAGCCTGAAGACAAAATCCCAGGCAATGATGAGCTGCTTAGTCTACTAGCTAAAAGATTTTACAAGATGGCCAGGAAGGACTTCAGGAAGAGATCATACAAAGAGCATGACAAGCCAAGGTATGATAAGTCAAATAATAAAGAAATTGTTTTCTTTGGTTGCAGGAAACCAGGGCACATTGTGCCTGACTGTCCAGAGAACAAAAACAAGGACAGAAAGGACAGTAGAGAAAGAAGAAAAGACAAAGACTTCAAGAACAATGGCAATGACAAACCATCGTCAAGCAAGAACAAACACACAAGGAAGGGATTTATTGCTGAATCCTGGAGTGAAACTGAAGAAGAATCAGAAGCTTCATCCAGCTCCAGTGATGATGAAGATGATGCTTAAGAGAAGGAGTTCTGCATGATGGCAATCAATGCCTCTCAACACAATTCAGATGCAGAAGAGTCAGAGTCAGACTCAGGGACTTAACTTGAAGAGGACCATGTAACTAGTTCTTTTGATTTCAATTCTGAGGACTTTAAGTCTGAGTTTAAAGCATTATGTTTAGACTTACTAAAATCTGAGAATGAAATTATTTCTCTCAGAAATCAATTATCTGAACATAGTATCTTAAAGTCAGAAAACCTCAAACTCTTTGAGGAGTTGGAGTGTTGTAGGGAGCAGATAGCTTCACTGAAAGGTGAGCTATCAGAGGCCAAGAAGCTTGAAGAATCCCTTAATGGGAGAAGTATCAAGCTGATGGACATCACAAGCACAGTGAACTCCAGATTCAATAGTACACTGGGCTTGGGTGCTTCATCCAGCCAACCTATAGTTCTAATAACCCCAATTAAGTTTATTTCTGATAAAGGGAAGGGAGTTGTAGAGGTAGATAGGAAAAATTCTGATCTACCTAAGAAAACCAAGTTCCAGCAGAAATCATCGAACGGAGCTCGACGATCGCCGAACACAGATCGACGATCTCAGGCAAAATCGTCGAACTCAGGTCGACGATCTCTAACTTCTGAACTCTGCCACAGTCGACCGTCGAACGGAGCTCGACGATCTGACCCAAGATCGTTGAACGCAGCTCCACGATTGTCGAACAGAGATAGGAGCTTTGGAAATTCTTTCAAGGGTAAATCAAAATCCAATCCTAGGGGTCCTTCATCCCAAAGCTTTAACCCTTATACTGAATGGATAATACCTCCAAGGATATATCATCCTGAAGGTTATAAGAGTCAACTGGGATGTCTTTTATTTCTTAATTTAAAGGTTATCAACCTAGGCCCAAGGTAAACTGGGTCAAAAATAAATGAATTATTTTATATGCACGTAAAGACCTATCCAACATCAAACCAACAATGGTATTTGGATAGTGGGTGCTCTAAGCACATGACATAAAACAAGGACAACCTCACATCCTTTAAAGCCAAGCTTGGACCCAAAGTCATATTTGGTGATTCAAACTTTGGACAAACTAAAGAATATGGTGCAGTCCAGATTGGGACAGTGACATTCAAGAAGGTAGCCTATGTGGACGGACTGAAGCACAATTTGATCAGCATCACTCAGCTATGTGATGAAGGCTACCAGGTGACTTTCAGCAAAGCCTTATGCAAGATCAAGTCAGAGGACAACACAACTGTGTTGACAGGTAAAAGGAAAGGTAACATCTATTTAGTAGATTTGCTTTCAACAGAAGTAGATATTTGCCTGTTTAACTCTGTTAATAGACCTAATGTATTATGACATAAGAGACTAGGACATTTAAACCTTAGAATCATTGCTAGGCTATCCAAGGATAACCTTGTTAGAGGACTACCTAAGATGTCTTTCAAGGAGAAGAATACTTCTACCATAGAACCTTTGCAGGTACATTCTCTTGCTGAAGATTTGAACAGGTTACAGATTACTCAAAAAGAGGAAAGAAGTGAAGATGAAGAAAGCATTCAACATATTGAAGAGAAACAACTTGAAGAACCAGTTATTGTACCACAAGAGGAAACAACAACAAAGGTTGGTGAACAATCAACACCCCCTGTTGATTTAGTAACATCAAGAGATCATCCAATTTCCCAAGTAATTGGAGACATCTCAGCTGGTGTGCAAACCAGAAATCAAGTCAACCAAAACCTGTTGCACACTTACTTCCTATCTCAAATTGAATCTCAATCCATTCAAGATGCAGAGCAAGATCCACACTGGATCATTGCAATGCAAGAAAAGTTGCATCAATTTGAAAGGAACAAAGTTTGGGAACTAGTGCCAAGGCCTAAGGATCACTCCATTGTTGGAACAAAGTGGGTGTTCAGAAACAAATTGGATGATCAAGGAGTAATTGTAAGGAACAAGGCAAGGCTAGTTGCTCAAGGATACTCTCAAGAAGAAGGAATAGATTATGACCAGACTTTTGCACCAGTTGCAAGATTGGAAGCCATCAGAATCTTCTTAGCTTATGCAGCACACAAAGGCTTCAAGGTATATCAGATGGATGTAAAGAGTGCCTTTCTAAATGGAGACATCAAAGAAGAAGTCTATGTCAGACAACCTCCAGGTTTTATCTCTCCAACTCATCCTGATTATGTTTTTAAATTGAACAAAGCATTATATGGTCTCAAGCTCGCTCCTAGAGCATGGTATGAGACCCTAGCATGCTTCCTTTTGGAAAATGAATTTATAAGGGGTAGAGTAGACCAAACTCTTTTCATTAGAATCCATAAGTCCCATACCCTACTAGTACAGATCTATGTAGATGATATTATTTTTGGCTCTACTGATTCAAATTTCTGCAGAAGGTTCTCCAACCTAATGCATTCTAATTTTGAAATGAGTAGCATGAGTGAGCTATCCTTCTTTCTAGGATTGCAAGTCAAACAACATGTTGAAGGTATCTTTATTTCTCAAACCAAGTATGCAAATGAATTGGTCAAGAAATTTGGTATGTCTGAGGCATCCTGTATGAAAACACCTATGCCTATCAATGCTGTATTGGATGCTGATGAACATGGGAAACCTGTTGATCAGACAACATATAGAGCAATGATTGGCTCTTTACTGTACCTTACAGCTAGTAGAACTGATATAATGTTTGCTACATGCATATGTGCTAGATTCTAAGTAAGCCCTAGAGAGTCACACCTAACATTAGTAAAAAGGATTCTTAGGTATGTTAAAAGTTGTCCAAATCTAGGTCTCTGGTATCCAAAAGATTCAACATTTGAATTAACTGGATTTTCTGATGCTGATTATGCTGGATGCAGAATTGACAGGAAAAGCACCAGTGGAACTTGTCAGTTTCTTGGTGACAGACTTGTCTCTTGGTTTTGCAAGAAACAAACATATGTGTCAACTTCAACTGCTAAAGCTGAATATATGGCTGCAGGTAGTTGTTGTTCACAAATATTGTGGATTCAAAACCAACTCCTAGACTATGGCTACAACTTAGAGAAGTCTAAAATCTTTTGTGATAATACCAGTGTTATTTCTATAGCTCAAAATCCAGTCCTCCATAGTAGGACAAAACACATAGAAATTAGGCATCACTTTTTTAAGGGATAATGTTGAGAAGAACAAAATTGAACTTCAATATATCCCAACTGATTTGCAAAGGGGAGATATTTTCACCAAACCCTTGGATGAAAAGAAACACAACTTTTTCCTAAATCAGTTAGGAATGTTAGATGGAGGAAGTCTAAAATAATTTCCAAGATTTTAAAACTTTAAAAATTGACCAACACTAGGCAAACATCTTGATTTTTCTAGTATCTATAGTGTATTTCTGGTCTCTGAACTGCGCTCGACGATTTTTCCCCAGATCGTCGAATGGAGATCGACGCTTTCTGAAATCGTCGACCTGAGTTCAGCGCCTCTCAGATAGTGTTCAACTATCTTTCAGGTCAGCGATCGTCGAACAGCGCTCGACGATTTTGTTTTCTGAACTATCGTCGAACGGAGCTCGACGCTCTCCAATATCGTCGAACGGAGATCGACGATATTGAAGACCCTTCAGATTCCTTTAGCAGCCCCGATCGTCGAACTAAGTTAAACGATCTTTCCTTTTCTACGTCGAACCCTAATATAAAATTCATTTTTCGGTCGTCGTTCTCTCTTTGCGCCTTCGTTCTCTCTGCAAAAATCCTCTTTCCCTCCAAACATCTCTACACTTGGTCGTTTGTTTGTTGATTTTTGTAGGTAATAATGGCCGTCTCAGTTGCCGTTCTAGCCGCAATGAAGTTTGATGCAGGATTTGATATAGACATGGAGTCTTTCAGCACCAGTGATCAAATGTTTCAAGACATTCTGGAACTGTTCAAGGAGCAAAAGCTTGTTACTATCATGTCCACAAGAATCAAATTGGTTGCTGATGAGATCAAGGAGTGGGTCTATACTGCCCACAACCAGGACCAAAATACAGTGGTTGGTTCAATTTCTGGAACCCAGGTCCCTCTGACTTCTACTATTCTGACAGAGATTTTTGTATTGAATTCTGGAGAGGATTCTACTGAGTTGTCCGGAGAAGCTTTTTCTGATTTACTTGCTAGAATGGGTCATTCTGATGCAAACCCTAGCAAGCTGCTGAAAAAGAAATTAGCTGTTGAATACAGGTTCTTAGCTGATATAGTGGGAAAAGTCTTATTGGCCAAGCATTCAACACATGATACCATCTCCAGGTATCAGCTGTGTTTGATGGGTGCTTTAGTGGATAAGAAACAGTTAAACTGGGGAGCGATCTTCTTTGATCTGATTAAGAAGAAGATAAACAAGAACTTTATAAATTTTGGAAGGATTCTAGCGCTATTTCTCCAAAACAGATGCCCTGCCCTGCTTGTATCAAATGGGATGCACATCAATGCCTCTAAGAGGCCATCCTGTGCCCTCTTTGGCAAATGGGACAGACAGATAGTGAAGCCCAGCAGGCCCTCTGCAAGCACTACTTCAGGCACAAGGACCATACAAGTCTCTTCCCCTCAAGTCTCTGCCCCTGCAGAAGACTTGCCTGTTGCTTCTCCTCCTCCTATTTCATCTCCACCAGTCACCTCCACCACTCAAATTTCATCCACCATCATTATTTCCAGCCCATCTCCTACATCTATTCCCTCTCCAACTCTTCCAATAACAGAAGAAATCTTCCACCCATTACATCACTACCCTCACCCAGATATTGACACATCATCCAACATCTCATCATTCAATCTTCTAGATGATTCCTTCATGGATGATTCACCTTCATCCCCTCCTGATCTACCCTCTTCATCCACATCTTACCAACAACTTTTACAAGATATCATTGATCAACCCTCCTTCATACCTTCTATTTCCATTCCACTTTCTTCCATTTCCACAATCCCCGCACCTCAACCTTCCTTTCCCCCATACACCAACTCTCCACCAACATCACCAGTTGCTCCACCATCCTTCTCTACCTCTGCTCAAGTCCCTACTGAGCAAGTAGATATTCCAGCCTTAGCTGACAAACTATATGAACTGATAGCTCGAAGGCTCTCACTTCTGTTGGAGACCTCCTTGGCTCCACTCTTCAAGTCAGTTGCAGACTTATCTGCCAGGCTCTCCTCCATCTTTCCTCCTCAGGCAATCCATTCCTTTGGGTGCCTTGATCCAGATGTCTCTGAATCTAGGTAGGGGGAGATGCCTCATGAAGATATTAGATTGCCTGCTGCTGCTGCTATTTCTTCAACTCAAGCTCCAGTTTCAACACCACCATAGGTTGCAGCTTTTTCAGTGGACCTCAGGTCCCTGCTTTCAGTTTTTGATTCAGTCTACTTCAGCTGTCTTCCAGAGCAAATTGCAGTCCAGCCATCAGAGGATCTCTCCAAGGCCATTGTGCCCTTTTCAAGCTGTGACACCAGCATTATTCATTCCTCTGTAAATTCAGTTTATGCTCCTGTCCCTACTGTTGCCCCTGCTATTTCTGTTGCTGTTGAAAGCACTAATGCTGCTCCTACTGCTGCAAATGTTGATGTTTCTGTTTGTTCTGATGCTGCTGATGTTTCAGTTTCAGAGGATATGCAGACAAAGGCATTTGATTTTGAGCCTACTGTTATTGCTGCTGTTATTACTGATGATATTGCTGCTACTGAAACTATTATATCTGAAACTGCTGCTGTCTCTTCTAAGAGTGTTGCTCCTGAAAGTTCTGTATCTGTTATTACTACTGCTGCTGCTATAACTTCTGCCAGTACTGTTTCTGATTCTACTGCTTCTGCTACAATTGCTATCACTACAGTTTCATCTGCTCCAACCCAACTTCAAAAAGACTATCTGAAAAGGATTGATGCTTTATATAATGAACAAAGCTCTGAAAGTGATCAGTTCAGAACTGATTCTGATGATTCTTCTGCTACTATAGCCAGGAAAAGAAAAGCAAGAAGCAAAGCAATGAAAAGAGTTCCACCAGCTAAAGTCAAAGATACCAATGATATTCCCTATTATATTCTTCATGACTGCCCTATAACTGAACACTGGATGCAATATTCCAAGAATCAATTAAAGGCTATGAAAAAGAAGAGAAAATATGAAAAAGGATCTTCTCAGTTTCATCATCCTCCTCCACCTCCTCCTCCTGATGCAGGTGCATGTGGTAGTTCTGCTGTTCATCCTTCTGCTAGAAGCCAAACCCCCTATCAGCCTCATAGAAGATCTCAAGATAGGGGAGGCCAATCCAGAGGTTCTCAATCAAGGAGAGGAAATTATCGAGGAAACCAAAGGGAATTCCAAGTTTACTCCAAAGGCTATTCTAGGCAACATCCTTACTCAAGGGAAGGACAAGCTTCATCTGATACTACTTCAGGTCCTTTTCCCTACAAGCTGAGAGAATTAGTCTCATCCAGAGCTCCTCCAGATAATCCTTCCAACAGATATGAACCTCCAGTGCCTTTTGAGGATCCAGAGAATATTCCTACTGCATGGACTGCTAGAATGAAGGAATTAGCTGCCTTGGATCAAATTAAGAAAGCCAGAGAGCAAGGCAAGGACACCTCCAGCATTACTACCCTATCTGAACAAAGAAAGAAGGAACTTGAAAGATATGCTTCCAGCAAGTTTTTTGATTCTGAAAGATACATGGAGCTGCACCCTGAAGCTGTGGTACCAAGGCCTAAACAACAAACTTCTTTAGGTGCAGCTGATGACAGAAGATCAAAGAAGTAAGCTCTTAATCCAAATAGAGAAATTAAACTTATAAAGAGCAAGGAGAAAGAATAATTCTGTAAGGTGACAATTATTCTGATTTATGATCTTTCTGAGATATATCTGTGCTTCTGCAATGTTATTGTTTGTTATATTGTTGCTTTGTATGATATTTTTAATTTCTCCAATTTCTGTAAATAGTAATCCTAACCCAAATAGGGGGAGATTGTTGGAACACTCTATTACTAATTTGGGTCAGGATCACTATGTCTTTAGGAAACCTATTTTTGACCTCATTGTATAAATCTAAAGGTCAATTAGAATTGAGTCTAAGGGTTAGTAGTTAGGTTTGGAAGCTGCCATCAAGACTAAGGTTTTTTAGTTCGGAGACTAAGTCATTTCGTCGAGCTCAGTACGACGAATCGTCGAACTCCAATCGACGATCATTTAGCTCAACTTCGACGAATCGTCGAACTCTAATCGACGATCGTTTAGCTCAACTTCGACGGTTCGTCGAACTCCATTCGACGATCGCTGAGCTCAACTTCAACAAATCGTCGAACTCCATTCGACAATCTTCGAGCTCAGCTCGATGATCTTGACTCCAGTATTGATTCTCTATCTCTGAGCTCAGTTCGACGATAGTTGAGCTCAGATCGACGATCTTTGTTGCTGTATAAGTCCAAATCGCTGAGCTCAGTTCAACAATAGTGGAGCTCAGTTTGACTTTTGTCTGAATAGTTCAATGACTTTCAAGATTCAAATTCAGAACAGTTAAGGAATTATTGTCAACAATTAATTCAGAAGATCTTGTTGTTGTTTTCATTTATTCTGGAGCAAGTTTCAAGGAATTATCAAGGAATGTTTCTTTGGACTTTCCCCCAGAAGAAAAAAGCAATTAAGGATGTAATTAAAGACAGGCTAACGACTATTCTGGACAGAGGATCATTTCTATTCAGAACAAAAGGAATAAATATTTTTTTTTGAATTCCTGACAAGAAGAGAGTGCACAAGAAGAAGAAGAACAAAAATATTCTCTACAACAACTTTTCTCTGGAACAACATCTTTCTCAACAACAATCACTTAAGAGAAAAAGAAAAAGAGTTGTAGACATTCTCTGTCTCAAAAAATTCACACAAGAACACCATCACCAAAAGGAGATCAACAAATCTGAAATCTTTAGATCTCTTTTGATTCAAGTGTTCGAGGCCATCATCATTCAAGACTCCAGACACCTCACATTTCAGCTATTGCTGAAATCATCAAATGCTGGAGATCAATTTCTGAAGGCCTATCACCCTACAACAAAGCTTCATTTTCTGAACATCTCAAGAACTCAGGGGGAGCTTTGACAACATCATATCCACATAGTCTTCTCATCTGCTTTGAGAAAGAGAAGACTTCCATCCCTCTCTCATCTCCTCCTCTATAAAGGGTTTTTCAAACTCCCTTCAAAAGTTTGTGTGTGGTTTTTGAGCACCTTCTCAAAAGCTCATTGGTGGCAAGACACCTGATCAAAAAATCTGGTTTAGTTTTTGAGCACCTTATCAAAAGCTCATTGGTGCCCAGGACACATAATCAACTCATCCTGCAGTGGATTCCTACCTAGGGTGGTAGAAGAGTGGTTGTACCCAAGTTTAGGGGAACTACTATAGCTCCTTGTTTCTTCTGGTTGCTTGTCTTTATTTTTGTTTCTGGCTGTGATTGTTTTGTGACTAGGTTATTCTGTGATTAGATTTACTATTTGCTTCCCTGTTCACTCAGATTACAACAACTGTTGTAAAAAGTTTTTAACACCATACTCTATTCACCCCCCTCTAGAGTATATCAGATCTAGCTTGCACTTTCAAATCCAAACGCCCTAGTTTTGAATATGAAGTGGCGTTTACTGTCATGCACAATGCTCCACAAAATTATCATAAATACTAGATAACTAATTGACAGTAAATTCAAGTCTACCAATTTTTTTGCAAGGTTTAGTCCTCTGATCCAAAATTTCAAATATAAACACATAGTTAATACTTAAAGAGACAAGTGCTGCAAATAGGCTTCCAAAAATTATAAGAAAATTCAACCATGACCAATATGGCCTAAAAAAACTCCTGAACAAGTTTCCAAACTTTCCAGTGAATAATGAACTCTAATTTTAATTTAGAACAATACTCCTCTTTCATAAATTAATGAAACAACTACTGAAAATATTCATCTAAAAATTATGATAAAATTTCTTCATGATCATAATGACTTAAGTACACTTTTGTATAAGTTTCACAATTTTCCAACCATCATGGAGCTCTAAATCTATTTTTGAACATAATTGCATAATTATAAGCTTGTGAAGTAAATACTGAGAATATATATCTAAAAACTATAAAAAAAAATTCAGGTATGAGTATAACGACCTAAAACACCCTCTGCCCAATTTACATAATTTTCCAATGAATAGTGAGATTATAATAAACAAATGACTATCTAGGACAAATTCATGTATTACAAAGGAGGTACTAAAATTATTGTTCCAAAAATTCCAATAAAATTACCAGGGGCTCATGTTAACCCTATGGCTGCACTACCCAAGTTTCAAAACTTTTCATAAAGTTGTGATGGCTTATTTTACATGTATAAGGTTTGTGCCCTAAAGTAGGGTTAGAGTTTTGAGGAGTTTATCAGCCTCTAAATCTCATGATATTTTTACCAGAGGAACTTGACAACCCTAAATTCCTCTCCACCAAGTTTCAACTCATTTTTAGTCACTTGGCCCCTTGACCTTCAAACCCTAGGTTTGCACACATAGGACGTACCCTAGTTTCCTAGGGCTCTACCATTCAACTTCCACCCAATAACAGTGTAGGGGGTATTTTGTGTGCTAATTTAGTTGTGTGCTAAGATCCATCACCTTTGGGTGAGGTTGGCCAACTCAAGAGCACTTAGGGCACTTAGCCCTAATTTGACCTAAAAGGGTCAACCTTTGGCTACATAATTACCCTATCAAATCAAACCCAAATGGTGTGAAATTTTTACCAGAGCCCTATAATATTCCTCAAGATCACCCACCCAAATAATGGGGCTTTTTGAGGTGTTTAAGACATCAAATTAATTTGTACATGATTTATTAAATTTTTCCAAAAACTATAGAATAATTATCTCCAAAAATTCACATTTTAGACAGGACATAGGTATAGTTAGAATGACTTTCTGTCCAAATTTCAGGTCATTTGGACAAGAGATGAAGTGGGAGCTCTCATTTTAGTCTCTGACAAATCCCAGGTATAGACCCCACCAAAATGGGTGCCCTGGTCAAACCATACATCCAAATTGGTTCAAACCAATTTTAAATTAAAGTACACCCCTAGGGTTAATACTTTGATATTGACCACTTTCTCTTATTAAGCATCTAGGTATTTTTAAAATTTAATTCAAAACATTACAAATTATGTGATAGAATAATACAAAAGCTATAGTTTGATTTTATTTAATCCCGCTCGAATCTTGGCGCAAGATCGGACGGCGCTGGGTCATCTGATACCTCCAACCGACGGCCCCGGTTGTATATTACTGGAGCACCTTCCAAGCACTACCGCCGGCTACCCAGCCACCTCCCCGGTCGGCCATCTCTACCACCACTTCCATCGAGGTGGTGGCTATCGCCAGGCAGCGGCACAGCCGCCGGAGGGGCCATTTTCGGCGATCCCGACAAGATGAATTTCACCCCAAAACTAGGAAATTTCTCCACCCGATCAGGCTCAATTGAGCCCGATTCTTGTCCTTATTGATTCCTAAGATCTACCCATAAAAGAAGGAGCAAGGAGGGACCTTTGTTGTGGTCTGGAGTCGAGCCGATTGCCGGGTTGCCATTAGTGATAGTGATGTCACCGGAATTCTGCAATAGTACAGTTGACAAGCTTGAAACCACCGGGGGAAGGGTGGAAAAGACTCCTTGGTGCCCAGTGATGTTTTTAAAACACCCAAACGGGGTAGGGGAAGAGTGAGGCTTGAATGGCCATTAAGGGCCATTCTCGACCAAGGTGGTGGGGTTGAAACTGGCTTGGGGTGTAACGTACCGAATCGCACTTAGCCCCTCGTACGTGTTTTTGAGTCAGGAGAGCTGACATGGGTTCGGGGGAGTGCTGACAATAGGGCAGCACATGTGAAAAGGAGGAGAAATCAGTCAAGCATAGGACACAGGTAGAGACACGGGCGTGTCCCTACCAGTGTGGGAGTGGCCAGCGCTCGAGTCGATGACTCAAGTATGCCTATATAAGGACACGGGTAGTGACACGGCCGTGTCACTACCCGTGTGAAGTGACACGGGTAGAGACACGGGTGTGTCCCTACCCATGTGCGTGTGTGTAGAGTTGGACTCGACACAGCATGTCGAAATCGACGAACTACGTGTCGAGATCGATGAATTATATGACACGGGTAGAGACACGTGCGTGTCCCTACCCGTGTGTCGTGTGTGTTGAGTTACACTCGACAGGGAGTGTCGAGATCGACAAGGTATGTCGATATCGTATGACACGGGTAGCGACACGGGCGTGTCCCTACCCGTGTGTGTCGAGTTACACTCGACAGAGCGTGTCGAGATCGACGAACTACGTGTCGATATCGACGAACTACGTGTCGAGATCAACGAATTGTATGACACGGGTAGCGACACGGGCGTGTCCCTACCCATGTGCCGTTGTGTCAAGTTGAGTTCGTCGAAATGTATCCAGAGAAGGACACGGCCAGGGAACATGGCCGTGTCATGTGGACACGGGTCGGGACACGGGCGTGTCCCTACCCGTGTCGAGTATTAAACCACAGTGGAAACTGTCGTTGCCGTTTCGCCCAAGAAGGACATGGGTAAGGACTCGGGCAAGGACACGGGCGTGTCCCTACCCGTGTCACTTTTCATATATTAGGGGAAGAGAAAACCCTAGCAGTTTTCATGCTCATTTCATCCCCTATTTACTGAGAGAATCTTCTGTAGAGAGGGAAACTGCTGGAGAAAGTCTTGGAGGAGAAGATCCGCCGTCGTCGTGAAGGAGAAGATGCCGCCAAGAAGAGTTACATGATCTATGGCCGAAAATAGTGGAAACGCCAGAAATGAGGTAAGCTTCCTACCCTCTCCCTTGGTGCTTGATCTTTAGTTATTTTCTTAGGAGAGATATCGACTCAAGAGAGTTTTGATGGAGAGAAGGAGTTCTCTAGGGATGGCCAAGCTAGGACATGTGTTTTACGTTTTAGATCTCTTTAACCTCCCCTTTCTTCTAGGTGATGATGGGTGGATGGTTTCGTGAAGAATCATGGCCTTGTGGTTGAAAAAGGGAGGAGGAATTTCTGGATTGTGGAAGATCGACTTGAAGAAGAAGTTGAACTGATGCCGTGCATTCCTCTTTTAGATACGTGCAGAATTTGTATTCTGCACGCAACAATCGTGTTGGCCATTTTCATGTAGCATGTGGTCAGATCTGGGCTTTTGACTAAACACGAAATTTGAAGCCCTTGGAATACCTTTCCAACGAGTGGTTACACGTCATCATGCGAAATATGTAGCCACGGGAAAGTCTGAACGAACATGACATCCGATAAATCCTACATGCAGAAATTGTGTTCTATACGCATCGTATTTCAAGGCTGATTTCAAATAGGATACACTCAAATCTGGGTTGTGGGCTGAATTTTAAAGTTGTAACACATGGAAAGACCTTTCCATCGAGTGGTTACACGTCTTAACCGGATTCCTGTAGCTTCAGGAATCTCCGGTTGAAGTTGCTGTCCAGATTTATTATGCACTTAAATTCTGCGGTTTATATAATATAAATTTGAATTCAGTGGAATCAATATTGCTAATCAACTATAGATTTTGATGAAATATTTTATGCTGACCACCGTAGTGCTATGAATGATAAATCTTATTAATTAGATTTCATAAAACTGAATTGTGGAGCAAGCTTTATTGCATGATATGACTTGCTAAAATTGATAGATTATTATAAATGCGCACCATGTTAATAATATGATGAATGAAATGACTAGATACAAATTGGTAGATTATTATTAATGCGCATCATGTTTGTAATATGTTGAACCCATTTGGAATGACAAATAGAAGGATAAACCATGGCCATGAGTATGTATGATGGTTAGAATGAAATGTAGTAGTCCAATAATTAGAGCGTAGTCTCCCTACGGGTAATATTATGGATGGATGTAAGTGCGGTGTTGACCGTCACTAGTTGTGTTCGAGTTGAGATGTGGTATAGATGGATGGTTGGGCTGTGTCCTCGTGCTTACTTCTGAGGCCCCTTCCATATCACGGTGATGTGGGATTTGCATGCGGTGTGAGTTGACACGCGGTGTTATAATCCTGGGTTAAGGATGGTATATCAGGTCTACGGGCTCGCCGATTGTCACACCGACGGGAGTTGACAGTTATACTTTGGGTGGTTGGGTTGTGTCCTCGATGTACACGTCCTGAGGCCCCTTCCATGCTAAGTGAACGGTTGGGCTGTATCCTCGTGCCTTCTTCTGATGCCCCTTCCGGGTCACACCAGGGCAGTTCGGGATGTGTTCTCGGTGCACATCTACCCGAGACCCCGCTGGGCCATAGTACGCATGGGCTCCGCTGTTGTGTTCTTAGCGTTGAGAAATACAGAGGCCTAGGTAAAGTAGTGTGGATACCCGCCTAGTAGTAGACATGCCCGCTCTACTGTCACCACCTGGCCACGACGGCTGATGCCTAAGAGGTTTGCTACCTACTCGAATAGTGGGAAC
Source organism: Platanthera guangdongensis (assembly GCA_039583875.1). Taxonomy (NCBI): domain Eukaryota; kingdom Viridiplantae; phylum Streptophyta; class Magnoliopsida; order Asparagales; family Orchidaceae; genus Platanthera; species Platanthera guangdongensis. The sequence continues at coordinate 56,266,323 of CM077159.1, read as the reverse complement.
TATAGTCTGTGTCGACATAGCAATTGCATGTGTGTGATCATGGGTGAGTCATTGCATAGCATAAATACCATTACATAGCATTACACAAATAAGACCCTCATCGTATAAGTTTGTATGGGCAATCTTATACGATGAGTTATTTTTATGTTACGCGATCCTTAACTTATAAGCTTGTATGGGAATCCTTATAAGTTAAGTTACTTTCCTGCTATAGTTACTTGTACTTGTTGATTTACTAATTGCTCAAGTAGAACTGTTAGTTTATAATATTATTATTCAAGTAGAACTGCTAGTTTATAATGTTGTTATTCATGTACTATTACCACCTGCTTGTATCTACTTTACTACTTGTATTATACTTGTGCCCTTGTTCCTTTCTCAGCCTGGTGCCGAGGAGTCGCCGGGGGAGCGGATATGAAGCCACTTAGTCTTTTCGACTAATAGTTGGTTCGTCTTCCTTTTTAGGAGGTCACCACGCAGGTAGAGCAGCCACAGACTTTGCAGTAGGACAGCCATGCCAGGACGACAGGGCCTGATGTGACGGTACCGTCGCTACCGTCGGTTACGGATGTGAGTGTTATGAGATTTTGATGTAGCCCGTTTGGGCAATTTTATAACTGTACTCTGATATTTTACAAGCATGTTTTAGCTTCTCTTATTTGATGTATTTGGACATATATACTTAGTGTGGCTTTGAATTCTTCTTGCTTATATTATGGTTGGGTTGGCATGTTTATATTGATATTGGTTGTAGCCGGCGGAATTGGCGTCTTGTGGTACAGGTTAGCCCCTGTGCTAATACTACCGCAAGCCGGCTGTTCCGGGCATAAGACCCCCTTCGTACCGTATTTTGGGATCCAGGAGGGGGTCTTACAAATGGTATCAGTTTGCCACGATCCTTAACTAAAGAAGTCATTTAACAATGGTACCACCCCCGTTCGATTAGTCAGTTTGCGGACAAACTGACTTAGCGGAAGCAGTGGTGTGCCCATATGTAATTCACATTAAGTTTGTCCAACTTTGACCTTTAGATTGGCCAACCTGACCATACGTTTGTGTTTTACGTGTAGATTCCAGTACACGCTGAGCCGATGGGGGGCACTCCTGCCCCTTCCATATGCACTTAGTTTCAACAATCCGAGTTGGGGCAGACGCTCACCGCCATCCTGGATGCCTTTAGGGCGCAGCAGCCTCATGTTCAACAATAGGCTTCGGGCTCTAACTGGCTGAGCACCTTTTGGGCTATCTCCCCTCCCGCCTACCTCGGGACGGAGTCGGCCGTACGCACGTAGGAATGGCTTGATACGGTGCAAGAGCTATTGGCAGGGATCCGTTGCCCGGCCAACATGGCTGTATCGTTGGCGGTGTCCGTTTTGGATCTACATTCTAAGAGGTGGTGGAAGTCACTCATGGGCTCCATGTTTCAAGGACGAGTGTATACCGAGATAAGTTGGAGCGAGTTCTCGGTTGTCTTCTTGGAGCACTTCATTCCTACATCGGCTCGAGATGAGCTCGAGCAAAGGTTTCTACTACTGAAGCAGGAACAAAAATCGGTTACGGAATACCAGCGGTAGTTCAAGCTTCTCACAAGGTTCACGGACTCATATTACCTGGATGATAGAGGATACGCCAAGCATTTCTACAAAGGGCTTCGAGATCCCCTATGGCAGGCCCTTTTTTTTATAGCGGACGCTAGTTTGGCAGAGATTATCGACATGGCGAAGAGATTGGAGGTGGATCACTTGAGTAGTGGTAAGAGACATGCGGAGGGCGTAATGGAAGCTGGCCCAAGCAATAGAAGAAGGCAGGACTTTAGGAGAGGAAGGAGACATCAAAGAGGCGGACGACGTTTCCACCGAGATTTTAGAGTGGAGCATCCGGTCCCACAGCCGCCTGCGTTGCCTCCACCGCATCAGCCTCAACAAATTCAGCAACATGAACGGTGTCGTGGGCTGGTGTGTTTTGAATGCAACCAGCCGGGACACATTCGACATTTCTGCCCGCAGTTGTATAGGAATGTCCCTCCTCCTCTCCCTCCGCCAGCTCCGCGGGGGCGTGGTTATATGCGTGGTCGAGGACAAGGACCGCGAGGAGGAAACCCCGGCCCTGCCGGGATCAAGTGTACACGCTGGACATGGCGCAAGAACGGAATCCCCAAGATGTGATTGCAGGTACGATTTAATTGATTATCATGTTTTCATTGTTTAACTAAAGTTGCTTGAGACATACTAGACACATAGCAATAATTTTTGGTTATTGGTACTTAGGCACCGTGATAGTTGGCGGGAAGACGACCTATGCGCTGTTCGATATCGGTGTCTCACACTCCTTTGTGTCTGAGAATTTCATTAAGGACATGGTGGGCATACAATACTTACCGGTATAGCCCGACGAGTGCGGCTACCAGACGACTCAAAGATGATTGCAACCGCTAAGTGCGAGCTCGAGATATTTATTGAACGAAAGGCCTTTAATACACCTGCCACAGCCTGATGTCGCGGCCCCTCCGTCACTACTTGATGATGACCCGGTTGCCGAGGCACAACGACACAAAGATCTTAGGTGTCGTGATGATGCTGAAGGAAGACCGCGTTACAACCTCCGCCCGCGGCGTGCCAAATCCGCCGTGTATAATTAATTACGTTATTTCATGAACTTTTATTTTATATTGATGAATATAAAAATATTCCATGTTTGGATGATAATTTTATATTCATAAATGTTATTTAATTTTTATTTTTGGACATTTCATAGTTTGTGGTGTGTACTTAACCATACGGATGGATGAGATTACATTTCCATCATGGATGGTTAAGGGCTTGTTGTAACTCCTATGTGTTTGTAACTCCTATGTGTTTGTAACTCCTATATAAGGAGACCTCTTTATGAGAATTAATAGAGAAGAAGAAGAATTTGAATGCAAAGAAACTCCCTAGGAGAAATTCGGCCAAGGAGAGACTCCAAGCCGCCGGCCTTATGGTGTGAAGCCGCCCCCTTGGCTTCCTTCCTACCCTCTTCGGTGCGACGCCGGCGTGGCTTCCTTCGGTGCGACTCCAAGGAAGAAGGATTGCAGCCCCATTTGGTGTGACACCGGTGGTTCCATGGAGAGAGTGAATCTCCCATCTATCTTGTGTGATTGATGTTCTTGGTTCGGTAATCTCTTCATCTTTAGTGATTCTTGCTTTGAGTTTGTGGAGGCTTTTGTGAACCGTCTTTTCCGTGATTTTAAAATACATCGCTTGCAAAATTTGATTCGACTTCGTTGTTATTGAATCTCTTGTATTCCGGATTGGGAAGATCCGTTGTTGGAGCGAGACTTGGCCTAGACTTGACTTGCTCTCCAAGATTGGAACACTTTGTGTCAACAAGGGAATTAATCTCAACTGGAGCTCGACCGCCATTTGAAGTTTGTCGCTGTTCCGAAATAAATTATTGCTGCGTTTGAAACGACTCAAGTTGGTACAATAGATGCTTGTGTAGGTGCGGTGAGTTGTGTGCTTGTTGGAGAGGTAGGTCTTAAGGACGTTGTATCGAGTCCGGCTGGAATCTTCTATATTGATTTTATCATTCGGATTTGGGAGCCAACCCGACCCCCTTTTCCTTCGCTTTTGGTCGGAGCCCTCCTATCTTGCTTTTATGCTTTGTGATGATAGTTTCCGTTAGTGTATTTGAGCACGTATGACGGTCTCCCCTACACCAATTTTGTATCAGAGGCGGTTGTTTCAACTCCCACGTTGCAAACATCCTCACTGCATTCCTGGTTGGTCAATCTAATCTTTAGAAAAACAAAAAAATTATTTTCGGTGGACTGCCAATAGCGGGCTAAAATCTTTATTTTTCAGCGAAATTTCAAAAAAAACATTTAACGATCCACGTGTTCCTCACATCAGGAATCTATAAACGTATCCTATTTCCAATGTAGCTACAGCCCTAGGAAAATCATTTTCCCAAGATTTTTCTAAACCTTAATGCGCACTAGGCTAGGATCGGAATACACGATACCGTCTACGTCTAGGATGGCTGCGAGTGAGTGTGGGGATCCCAACATCGAGGCCATAGCAGGGCTATGTAACGAAATGACAGAGCTTAGGAACATGTCAGCACAGATCCTACAAAATCAAGCAAGGCCACCCCCGCCACCCATTAATGTTGAGCAGCCCAACCGGCGCCAACAAACTCCTGATTCGGATTCGGATTCCAATGAGGACTATCCCCGAGTGCCCCCTCGAGAACACCGCCACGATCGTGCTTTCGATATTACTAGGGCCATTAAGATTGACGCCCCCACTTATGATGACATGGGAGATCCCCAGATCTTCCTTACTTGGGTGGTGGATATGGAGTGCTACCTCGATTGGCACACCCTTACGGACTATCAAAAGGTTCAAGTTGCCAGGATGAAGCTAATGGGACGCGCCAAAACTTATTGGCTGAATGAAGAGCGTAGGCTAGGAACCGGGAACGGGGTCCCACTTATTGGATGGGCCGTGATGAAGAACCTGTTGACCGATCAGTACGTTCCAGCGTACCATCGAACACAGATGTTCGACGAGCTTGCCACTCTAGGGCAGGGCTCAAACTCGGTAGCTGAGTATATTGGAGAACTGAAAGACCGTATGGTGCGTTGTGATCTGAGGGAGATCCCCGAGGTCACCTTATCTAGATTTCGTAAGGGGCTTCATCCCGATATTCAGCGGAAGCTCTTACGATATGGTCATACGGATCTAAACACGACGTTCAATGCCGCCCTTCACATCGAAAAGCACTTAGCCTCTAAGGCTCACTCCCATTATTCCCATGCGAAGGGAAAGTCCACAGCTGGAGCATCTTCCTCCACATATCCGGAGAAAGGGAAGTTTCGGTCCACCGAGTCCAAGTCTGTCGTGATCACTGCTAGGAACGCTAAGAACCCTGCAAGTGAGCGTATCCCCATCGGGAAAGTTAGCCAGTCTAACGCTACATGTTACTCCTGTGGCATTCAAGGCCACTACGCCTTTGAATGCCCAACGAAGACCAAAGCCATAGCCCTATTAGAGTCGACTACCGACCTTACTGATTACGTATTTGTGGCTGCTGAGGAGAGTGACCCAGAAGGGGTCCCAAGTGATTTAGAGGACGATTACCCCCTTATGGTGATGCGTTGTATCTTGACCAATCCCCGTCCGTTAGATGACTGGAAGAGGACGAGTATATTTTCCTGATCTTTAAGAGTGGCGAGAAGTTGTGCCGGTTGATCATTGATAGTTGCAGTTGTGTGAACGTCATCTCTGAGAATGCTGTTACACGTATGCACTTGACTACGTAGCCCCACCCGACTCCCTACCAAGTAGCTTGGATTAATAAGGTTACTGTCCCGGTCACCAAGCGATGCCTTGTACCTCTCTCGATCAAATCATATATTGACGAGGTGTGGTGTGATATCCTTCCTATGGATGCCTGCCACGTGTTGTTGGGTCGGCCTTGGCTTTATGACCATGATGTGACACACTTTGGGAGATCCAACAAGTACGAATTTAAATTTAATGGTAAGGTCATTACGTTGAGGCCGACCATCCCGAAGGAGCCGGTAGCTTTAGCTAAGGACACCACTGTTCCAGTCGAGAGGAAGATGTTGAATCTAGTGGGTAGAAAAGAATTTGAGAAGGATCACTTTCTTGACGGGATGATGTACGCACTAGTTCTTATGAGTGTGAAAGGGGATTCGAGAGCATTGGACGATTTGCCTAAAGAGTTACGGGTATTGTTGGACGAATATAAGGACGTGTACCCGGATGAGTTGCCTTCGGTGTTACCACCGCTGAGGAATATACAGCATGCGATAGACCTTATCCCTGGTTCCACTGTACCGAACCAACCCCACTATAGGCTTCATCCCGCCGCCCATAAAGAGTTACAGACCCAGATCGAGGATTTGATGAAAAAGGGGTTCATTAGGACTAGTATGAGTCCATGTGAGGTACCTGCCCTTCTTGCTCCCAAGAAGGATGGTACGTGGAGAATGTGTGTTGATAGCTGTGCTATCAACAAGATTACCATCAAATATAGATTTCCTATTCCGCGATTAGATGACCTCCTAGATGTCTTATCTGGTGCTACCATTTTTTCAAAGTTAGATTTGCGGAGTGGCTATCACCAGATAAGGATCCGTGAGGGGGGCAAATGGAAGACTGCGTTCAAGTCAAAGGATGGGTTATACGAGTGGCTTGTGATGCCCTTTGTGCTATCCAATGTCCCCAGTACTTTCTCCCGGATAATGACACATGTCTTTCAGCCTTATATGGGGAAGTTTGTGGTCGTCAATTTCGATGACATCTTAGTCTTTAGTACCACCACTGCTGAGCACGTCTCCCACATGAGGTCGGTTCTTTCCACCCTGCGGAAGGAAACCTTATTCCTTAATCTCAAGAAGTGCACATTCTATGTCATTGAAGTGGAGTTCTTAGGCTACATAGTTGGTTCGGAAGGCATTAGAGTTGACCCTAACAAGGTTAAAGTCATTAAGGATTGGCCCGAACTGACCACGTTACGAGAGGTGCAGAGTTTTCATGGGTTAGCTACTTTCTAGCGCCGTTTCATTCGAGACTTTAGTAGCATTATGGCCCCCATTAGTGATTGCATGAAGAAAGGTTAGTTTACTTGGACAAAGTCTGCCACTACCGCTTTCCAACGCATTAAGGAGCTTATGACTGAGACACCTGTCTTACATCGACCTAACTTCACAAAGGTCTTTGAGCTTACGTGTGATGCTTCTGGCGTGGGAATAGGAGGTGTCTTGAGTCAGGAAGGACACCCTGTGAGTTATTTTAGTGAGATGTTATCGGGCGCCCAATTGAATTACTCAAATTACGATAGAGAGTTTTATGCCGTCATTAGATGTTTACACCATTGGAGACACTATCTCCTCTCTAAAGAGTTTGCGATCCTCTCCGATCACAAAGCATTGCGGTTCATCAATGGCCAACATAAAATCAGCCCATGTCACGCTAAGTGGGTATCTTTCCTACAGGGTTACACTTTTAGTCTCAAACACCTTAAGGGAGCTGACAATCGAGTCGCGGATACTCTTAGTCTCATAACCCTGTTACTCACCACTATGGAGGTTAATGTCATAGGATTCGAGCAAATCAAGGATGAGTACCCCACATGCCCGGATTTTCAGGACGCATATCTGTCTGCCCAAGATAGCTCCCCCACGGTTATATCTGCGTTCGTTATTAAGGATGGCTATCTATTTAGACATGAGAAGTTGTGTATTCTACAATCATCGTTACGCCTCCATATCATCTGGGAATTGCATAGTGGAGGGTTGAGTGGCCACTTTGGCAGGGACAAGACCATTACGCTAGTTGAGGAGAAATTCTATTGGCCAAAACATAAGGCAATGGCGGGAAGGGTAGTTAGTAGTTGTCATACCTGTCAGGTATCCAAGGGCACCAAAACCAATGTAGGATTATATACGCCCTTGCCTATACCTTCTACACCATGGGAAGACGTGAGCATGGACTTTGTCTTAGGCCTACCAACTACTTTGCGTCATCACAACTCCATTCTTGTCGTTGTGGATAGGTTCTCTAAAATGGCATACTTTATTCCGTGCGCTAGAACCAACGACGCATCTCATATTGCAAAATTGTATTTTAAAGTAGTTTGTCACCGGGGAGTGCCGAAGACAATAGTCTCGGATAGCGATGTTATGTATACGAGCTATTTCTGGAAAACACTTTGGGTATTAATGGGTACCAAGTTATTGTTTTCCTCCGCCTATCACCCTCAGATCGATGGGCAAATGGAGGTGGTCAATCGTAGCTTGGGAAGCCTTCTTAGATGCCTAATGAGTGATCACAAAGGTACATGGGATCTTCTTCTTCCCCATGCCCAGTTGTCCTATAATAATTCCAATAATCGTTCCACCGGTCTGTCTCCAAACAAGATTGTTCACGGGTACAAGGCCCCTGTGCCTCTTGACTTGGTTCCGTTGCCCCCAACATACATGACAAGTCAGTTTGCACAATCCTTCGCTCAACATATTCATGACCTACATGCACGTATACGAGCTACCTTAACTGCTCAATATGAGTCTTATCAGACGCACGCAAATCTATATAGGAGGGTGTCGCACTTCAAAGTCGGCAATTTTGTCCTAGTCCGGTTAGTTCCCGAACGCTTGCCATCTGGCACCGTTAAAAAGTTAGCACCAAAGTGCGTCGACCCTTTTCGAATTATATAGAAGGTAGGTGACAACGCTTTCGTGTTGGATTTGCCAGCTGATTTGGGGTATCTCCTCTATTTTTAATGTCTAGGATTTGACATCGTTTGTTTCGCCTCCACTTTAGTTGAATTCTTTGTCGTCTTCTCCCTCCACTAAAAATTCTAATGGGTTGGGGAGTGGTAGTTTGGATGATCTCTCTCTTTTGGTCCCCGCAGGTATAACATCGGATGGTACGTTGCCTTCTTTTTTTCCTACTGCTGGCATGTTTCCCAGGTTTCCCAAGACATTTCTCACTGCAGATATGATATTTACTGCTGAGCCACTTACTACTCCTGATGGTGCTAACTACCGCTTCCTCATCCGTTAGCGTGACCGTCCCCCTTCAGACGACTCATGGGTACTCGCGACAGAGCTTCAACGCATGGATGCCGAGCTTCTCCGCCGCTATCTCTCGGCCCACGCATCAGAGATACGTGATTTTGAGTGGGGGAGGATTGATGCTACGGCCCCTCCGCCACTACTTGATGATGACCCGGTTGCCGAGGCACAATGACACAAAGATCTTAGGTGTCGTGATGATGCTGAAGGAAGACCGCGTTACAATCTCTGCCCGTGGCGTACCAAATCCGACGTGAATAATTAATTACGTAATTTCATGCACTTTTATTTCTTATTGATGAATATAAAATTATTCCATATTTGGATGATAATTTTATATTCATAAATGTTATGTAATTTTTATTTTTGGACATTTCATAATTTGTGGTGTGTACTTAACCATACGAATGGATGAGATTACATCTCCATCATGGATGGTTAAGGTCTTGTTGTAACTCCTATGTGTTTGTAACTCCTATGTGTTTGTAACTCCTATATAAGGAGACATTTTTATGAGAATTAATAGAGAAGAAGAAGAATTTGAATCCAAAGAAACTCCCTAGGAGAAATTCGGCCAAGGGGAGACTCCAAGCCGCCGGCCTTGTGGTGTGAAGCCGCCCCCCTTGCTTCCTTCCTCCCCTCTTCGGTGCGATGCCGACGTGGCTTCCTTCGGTGCGACTCCGAGGAAGAAGGATTGGAGCCCCATTTGGTGTGACGCCGGTGGTTCCGTGGAGAGAGTGAATCTCCCACCTATCTTGTGTGATTGATGTGTTTGGTTGGGTAATCTCTTCATCTTTAGTGATTCTTGCTTTGAGTTTGTGGAGGCTTTTGCGAACCGTCTTTTCCGTGATTTTAAAATACATCGCTTGCAAAATCTGATCCGGCTTCATTGTTATTGAATCTCTTGTATTCCGGATTGGGAAGATCCATTGTGGGAGCGATACTTGGCTGAGCCTTGACTTGCTCTCCAAGATTGGAACACTTTGTGTCAACAAGCGAATTAATCTCAACTGGAACTCGACCGCCATTTGAAGTTTGCCGCTGTTCCGAAATAAATTATTGCGGCATTTGAAATGGCTCAAGTTGGTACAATAGATTCTTGTGTAGGTGCGGTGAGTTGTGTGCTTGCTGGAGAGGTAGGTCTTAAGGACGTTGTATCGAGTCCGGTTGGAATCTTCTAAATTGATTTCATCGACGACAACTTGGTCTACTCAAAGATGGAGGAGGAGCATGTTGAGCATTTGACCTCGGTATTGAAGAAATTAAAAGAGCACGCCTTGTTCACCAAGTTTAACAAGTACGAATTCTGGCTTAAAGAGATTGCTTTCTTGGGGCATGTGATCAGTGGAGCAGGACTAGCGGTGGATCCGGACAAGGTGCGTGACATGAAGGAGTGGTCGCCCTTGAAGTCGGTGGCCGATGTGAGAAGTTTCATTGGACTTGTCGGGTACTACCGTAAGTTCGTAAAAGGAATTTCAAAGATTGCTCTTCCTCTTACTTCATTGACAAAGAAAGGTGTGCCATTTGAGTGGACACCCCAATGTGAAGCGGTGTTCTAGGAGCTGAAGGATAGACTTACCTCCGCCCACATCCTTGCACTTCCGTCTGGGAAGGATGGATTTCAAGTTTACACTGACGCATCATATTAAGGGATGGGAGCGGTGTTGATGCAGCACGGGCACGTGATTGCTTATGCTTCAAGACAACTGAAGAAACATGAAATCAATTATCCGGTTCACGATTTGGAGCTTGGAGCAGTGGTGTTCGCCTTGAAGGTTTGGAGGCATTATCTATACGACGTCCACTGCGAGATCTTTTCAGATCACAAAAACTTGAAGTATGTTCATACTCAGAAGGAGTTGAACTTGAGACAATGGCGGTGGTTAGAATTTCTATGCGACTACGAGTTCACCATGACTACCACCCCGGAAAGGCGAACTTGGTGGCCGATGCATTGAGTAGAAAGGTACCAAGTTATAGCCCAGAGGCTCGATTGATGAGTATGGAGTTGGCTCGGATGATTGAGGAGATGGATATTACTTTGGTGTTTAAGGCTCCTTTGGCAGAGTATACGAAGTACTTGACAAGCATGAGCATAGTTTGTGATATCCGGGATCGAATTAGAGTGGAGCAAGGAGTGGATGCAGCCCTGGCCCCGGCAATCAAGTCAATCGAAGATGGGACTACGGATGAGTATACGCCAAAAGACGGCCTCGTTTATTTTCGAGGCCCGCTCTACATTCCCAAAGGCGGTAAAATTCGGGAGGATAACTTGAGAGAGGCTCATTGCTCTCAATATTCAGTGCACCCGGGCATTGCTAAGATGTACGCCGGCTTATGGAAGACCATGTGTTGGCCGGGAATGAAAAAGGAAGTCCGATATTTTGTTACACATTGCGAAGCTTGTCAAAGGGTGAAGGCGGAATGCAAGAGTCCCGGCGGTTTGCTATAATCATTGCCCATCCCCGAGTGGAAGTTTGAGGATATCTCCATGGACTTTGTCCATGGGTTACCTCGCTCACGCTTAGGAAATGACTCGGTGTGGGTGATAGTTGATTGCCTAACGAAAGTAGCCCGGTTTATCCCAATAAAGAAAGAAGCTCATGTGGATGTCTTAGTACGCCTCTTTGTGGAGCAGTTCGTACGGTATCATGGCATGCCTAAGACAATTGTTTCGGACCGGGATGGTTGTTTTACCTCCAAGGAGTGGAAGGCGTTACAGGAGTATTTGGGCTCGCGCCTTACCTTCAGCACCGCATTTCATCCTCCGACGGACGGGCAATCTGAAAGGACCATCCGGACATTGGAAGATTTTTTGAGATTATGTGTGTTGGATCGAGGAGAGTCGTGGGAAAGGCTCTTACTGTTGGTATAATTCTCCTACAACAACAGCCACCAGGCTAGTATCGACTTGGCTCCTCATGAAGCTATTTATGGAAGGAGGTGTAGAACCCCCTTATCTTGGGTGCAATATGAAGGCCCGAAGGCTTTGGGTGTTGAATATATTGAGGATACCGATGCGGCGGTTAGACTGATTCGCGATCGCATGTTGGAAGCTCAAAGTCGGCAGGTGAAGTATTATAATGCAAGGCACGAGATGGTGGAGTTTCAAGTGGGTGATAAGGTGTTCATGAAAATCCGACTGATGCATGGAGTGTCACGTGTTCGTGGTGTGAAAAAGCTCAGCCCAAGGTATGTTGGGCCTAATACTATATTGGAAAGGATTTGCCCGTTAGCATATCTATTAGAGTTACCGCCCGAGCTAGAGAACCACCACGACGTGTTCCATGTATCGTCGCTTCAGAAGGCGCTGTTGCGGCCCGATCAATACATCCCCACAACTGATGGTGTTGTGGCGTCTGATAGGTTTATGCGACTGGAGCCGGTGCGGATCGTAGTAGAGAGACAAGAAAGTTACGCCACAAAAGTGTTCCCTTGGTGAAGATGATATGGTCTAATCATGGGAAAGAGGAATATAAATGGGAGCCAATGGATTTGATGCAAAAATGCTATACGGAGTTGTTTGCTCAAGGTAAATTTATTTAAAAACATATTAAATTTTCTGTTATGCTTTTCTCCCCATAGCCTGAGCCTGATTTCGGGGACGAAATTGTTTATTTTGTTTATAGGATTTGTAACGTCCCGAATCGCACTAGTCCCCTCGTACGTGTTTTTGAGTCAAGAGAGCTGACTTGGGCTCGGGGGAGTGCTGACAACAGGGCAGCACATGTGAAAAGGAGGAGAAATCAGTCAAGCATATGACACGGGTAGAGACACAGGCGTGTCCCTACCCGTGTGGGAGTGGCCAGCTCTCGAGTCGATGAAACGAGTATGTCCAGAGAAGGACACGGGTAGTGACACGGGCGTGTCACTACCCGTGTGAAGTGATGCGGGTAGAGACATGGGGGTGTCCTTACCAGTGTGCGTGTGTGTCGAGTTGGACTCGACGCAGCGTGTCGAGATCGACGAACTGGGTGTCGAGATTGACGAATTGTATGACACGGGTAGAGACACGTGCGTGTCCCTACCCGTGTGTCGTATGCGTCGAGTTACCCTCGACAGGGTGTGTCGAGATCGACGACGTGTGTCGACATAGACGAGAGATGTCGACATTGTATGACACAGGTAGTGACACGGGCATGTCCCTACCTGTGTGTGTCGAGTTACACTCGATAGAGTGTGTCGAGATAGACGAACTACGTGTCGAGATCGATGAATTGTATGACACGGGTAGCGACACGGGACACCCGTATGCCGTTGTGTCGAGTTGAGTTCATTAAAATGTATCTAGATAAGGACACGGCCAGGGAACACGGTCGTGTCATGTGGATACGGGTCGGGACACGGGCGTGTCCCTACCCTTGTCTAGTATTGAACCGACATGGAAACTGTCGTTGCCGTTTCGCCCAAGAAGGACATGGGTAAGGACACGGGCGTGTCCCTACCCGTGTCACTTTTCATATATAAGGGGAAGAGAAAACCCTAGCCATTTTCATGCTCATTTCATCCCCTATTTCCTGAGAGAAACTTCTGTAGAGAGGGAAACAGCTGGAGAAAGTCTTGGAGGAGAAGATCCGTCGTCGCCGTGAAGGAGAAGATGCCGCCAAGAAGAGTTACACGATCTATGGCCGAAAATAGTGGAAACGCCGAAAATGAGGTGAGATTCCTACTCTCTCCCTTGGTGCTAGATCTTTAGTTATTTTCTTAGGAGAGATATCGACTCAAGAGAGTTTTGATGGAGAGAAGGAGTTTTCTAGGGATGGCCATGCTAGGACATGTGTTCTACATTTTAGATCTCTTCAACCACCCCTTTCTTCTAGGTGATGATGGGTGGATGGTTTTGTGAAGAATCATGGACTTGAGGGTGAATAAGGGAGGAGGAATATCTGGAGTGATTGTGGAAGATCGACTTGAAGAGGAAGATGAACTGATGTCGTGCATTCCTCTTTAAGATACGTGCAGAATCTGTATTCTGCGCGCAGCGATCGTTTTGGCCATTTTCATGTAGTATGTGAACGATTTGGGCCTTTGACTAAACACAAAAGTTGAAGCACTTAAAAATACCTTTCCAATGAGTGGTTACACGTCTTCATGTGAAGTGTGTAGCCACGGGAAAGTTTGAACGAACATGACATCCGATAAATCCTGCATGCAGAAATTGTGTTCTGTACGCAGCGGATTTCAAGGCTGATTTCAAATAGGATGCAATCAAATTTGGGTTGTGGGCTGAATATGAAAGTTTTAACCCATGGAAAGACCTTTCCATCGAGTGGTTACACGTCTTCACCGGATTCTTGTAGCTTCGGAAATCTCCGGTCGACGTTGCTGTCCAGATTTATTCTGCACTTAAATTCTGGGGTTTATATAAAATGAATTTGAATTCGGTGGAATCGACGTTGCTAATCAACTCTAGATTTTGATGAACTATTTTATGCTGACCACTGTAGTGATATGAATGATAAATCTTGTTAATTAGATTTCATAAAACTGAATTGTGGAGCAAGCTTTATTGCATGATATGACTTGCTAAAATTGATATATTATTATAAATGTGCACCATGTTTATAATAAGATGAATGAAATGACTAGATACAAATTTGTACATTATTATTAATGTGCATTGTGTTTGTAATATGTTGAAACCATTTGGAATGACAAATAGACGGATAAACCATGGCCATGAATATGTATGATGGTTAGAATGAAATGTAGTAGTCCAATACTTAGAGCGTATTCTCCCTACGGGTAGTATTGTGGATGGATGTAAGTGCGGTGTTGACCGTCACTAGTTGGGTTCGACTTGAGATGAGGTATAGATGGATGGCTAGGCTGTGTCATCGTGCTTACTTCTGAGGCCCCTTCCATACCACGGTGATGTGGGATTTGCATGCGGTGTGAGTCGACACGCGGTGTTGTAATCCTGGGTTAAGGATAGTGTGGCAGGTCTACAGGCTCGCCGATCATCACACCGATGGGAGGTGATAGTTAGACTTGGGGCGGTTGGGCTGTGTCCTCAGTGTTCACGTTCCGAGGCCCCTTCCATGCCAAGTGAACGATTGGGTTGTGTCCTCGTGCCTTCTTCTGAGGCCCCTTCCGGGTCACACCAGGTCAGTTTGGGTTGTGTTCTCGGTGCATATCTACACGAGACCCCGTTGGGCCATAGTAGGCATGGGCTCCGCTGGTGTGTTCTTAGCGTTGAGGCGTACGGAGGCCTAGGCGAAGTAGTGTGGATACCCACCTAGTAGTAGAGATACCTGCTCTACTGTCACCGCCTGGCCACGGCGGCTGATGCCCGAGAGGTTAGCTACCTGCTCGAATAGTGAGAACTATAGTCTGTGTCGACATAGCAATTGCATGTGTGTGATCATGGGTGAGTCATTGCATAGCATACATACCATTACAAAGCATTGCACAAATAAGACCCTCATCGTATAAGTTTTTATGGGCACTCTTATACGATGAGTAACTTTTATGTAACTCGATCCTTAACTTATAAGCTTATATGGGCATCCTTATAAGTTAAGTTACTTTCTTGCTGTAGTTACTTGTACTTGTTGATTTACTAATTGCTCAAGTAGAACTGTTAGTTTATAATATTATTATTCAAGTAGAACTGCTAGTTTATAATGTTGTTATTCATGTACTATTGCCACCTGCTTGTACCTTCTTTACTACTTGTATTATACTTGTACCCTTGTTCCTTTCTCCGCCCGGTGCCGAGGAGTCGCCGATGGAGCGGATGTGAATCCACTTAGTCTTTTCGACTAACAGTTGCTACGTATTCCTTTTTAGGAGGTCACCCCGCAGGTAGAGCAGCCACAGACTTTACAGCAGGACAGTCAGCGCAGGACCACAGGGCCTGATGTGACGGTGTCGTCGCTACCGTCAGTTACGGATGTGAGTGTTGTGAGATTTTGATGTAGCCCGTTTGGGCAATTTTATAGCTGTACTCTGATATTGTAGAAGCATGTTTTAGCTTCTTTTATTTGAAGCATTTGGACATATATACTTACTGTGGATTTGACTTCTTCTTGTTTATATTATGGTTTGGTTGGCATGTTTATATTGATATTGGTTGTGGCCGGCGGAATAGGCGTCTTGTCGTACAAGTTAGCCCGTGTGCTAATGCTATGGCAAGGCGATTGTTCCGGGCATAAGAACCCCTTTGTGCCGTGTTTTGGGATCTAGGAGGGGGGTCCTACATGGGGTGGCCAGGAAACGGCTAGAAACTCCTCTTCCCCAGAGGAGTTGAATCCAGCCATTAAAGGTGGCCCTTGGCCTCCCTTGACCATGAATGGCTTCTTCCTCCCTCTTTCTCTTTCCTCCATTAAGGGCGAGGTGGAGTTCCCTCTCTCCTAGTCACCAAGGCTGACTTGGTCATCCCTTTAAGTTATTTTCAGCCCACTATATCATATCATCCATAATTAAGAGGCGGTTAGCCCAAATGAAAAAGGGCTTGAGCTTGGGTTAGCCCATTTGGGCTAAGTTGACCTAAACTAGACTAGGCTTGACCTTGGTCATTTTGACATTTTGGGTTGACCCCAATGTGTCCTTGGTGACGCATTGGCCTCCCCTAGGTTCTAGGTTGATCTGGGTGGGGTTGTCTTGGCACTTTGGGGGTCGCATGACCCTTAGGAAGGGTACTTTGACCAAGTTAGAGCAAGAGTTGACTTTGGTCAACATTACCATTTGGGTTGACCCCAAGGGGTCCTTGGTGACCACTTGGCTTCCCTTAAGGTCTAGGAAGGGTTGTGTAGGATTAAATTTGCACACTGAAGGTCACTTGCCCCTTAGTTATGACATTTTGACCACTTCAGGGCTAGGGTTTACTTTGATCATCATGACCATTTGGGTTGACTCCAAGGGGTCCTTGGTGACCCCTTGGGTTCCTATAAGGTCTAGGAAGGGTTGTGTAGGGTTAAATTACACACTGAAGGTCACTTTTCCCTTAGTTAGTGTACTTTGACCACTTTAGGGCTAGGAAGGTCCTACGTCAGCTTGGCCACCCAGAGTTGACTCCAATGGACTCTTACGGCCTTCAATAGATTGGTGAGGTTTTGGTGGAATCTTGGAGTCATAGTGAAGCCCCTAGATCATCCCAACCTACTGTTTAGAAATCTACTGTTTGCAGATCATAGTGATCCCACCTACATTCCCAGGTCCACTAAGTCTTCTTGGGACTCCTAAGGTTTTATCATGACCCAGTCATGAAAAAACCACTACTAGGGGGTCTAGTTGTCTGAGGGATGTTACAATCATAATCTGCCACAAAATTTAACCACCTCCACTGGCACAAATTCAATTTCTTTTTGAGTGAAGACGTACTTCAAACTCTTATGATCAGTATAAATCTTGCATAAAGTGTCATACAAATGATGTCTTCAAAATGTCAAGGAGTAGATCACAACTGTGATTTCTAGATCATGCATAGGGTAACTCCTTTCATGAGTCTTTAACTACCTAGACCCATATTCTATTACTTTCCCTTATTGCATCAACACACACCCAAGTCCAACATGCGATGCGTCTACATACACATCATACTCAATCCCTTTAGTAGGCAAGGCCAAAATCGGAGCAGTGCACAATCTCCTTTTCAATTCCTGAAAAGCTTTTTGCACTTATCGCTCCAAACAAAAGCTGCATGCTTCTGCGTAATATTTGTCAGCGGCATAAAAAATGAAGAAAAACCTTCCACAAACCTTTTATAATATCCTACCAACCCTAGGAAGCTCCTTATCTCTTTAGGGGTAGAAGGTCTATTAAATCCATAACAACAGCTATCTTCTCAGGTTCCACAAAAATCCCATCGTTATTAACCACATGACCCAGAAATGAAACCATAGGAAGTCAAAATTCGCACTTACTTAACTTGGCATAGAACTTATGCTCCCTGAAGGTAGAAAAAACTAAGCGTAAGTGATGGGCATGCTCATCAGCATTACGGGAGTATACCAGGACATCATCTATAAAAAAAACAATGAAACGGTCCAAGAAATCCTTATATACTATGTTCTTCAAATCCATGAAAGCAGAGGGTGCATTTGTCAATCCAAAAGACATAACTAAGAACTCGAAATGACCATGCCGTGAATGAAATGCAGTCCATGGAATATCTGTATCGCGAATCCTCAACTGATGGTATCCTGAATGAAAATCAATCTTTGAAAACATGAACGTGTTCAGTTGTCTACCTAAGTCACCTAGAGGGGGGTGAATAGGTGAGTTGTGCGTCTTTTTGTGGAATAAAAATTTAGAGATCTATGCATACAATTATCAACCAAGCAATCACAGACGACAAAAGATTTATAGTTGTTCCCCAACCTTCGGTACATCCACTTTCCCTCACCGATCTAGCAAAGCACTAGACTCAGCTACTCCAATATCTCGGATTGAAAACAAATCCTACGTCTCGGAACAAAGTTCCTACAATCTCGATCCACAACATGGATCTACACTCGGAAGATAAAACATCCCACAACTCGGAGACAAAAAGCTCGTACACTCGGAGAGAAATCTCCTACAAAAATGAAATTTAGAGTATATAAAAATACAAACAGATTTATTTCACAGATCTGAAAATCTCGGCCAAGGTCTTCCTCTTGATCTTTAAGGCTTTCTCAGAAACTATTGAAGAAGATGGCTCGACAAGAACTGGATCTGGAGTTCTTTGAATTCACACGATCAGATAGATGATGAGGAATGAAAAGCAATCTCGATCTGGATGTCTTCTTGATCTGAATCTTCTGGATCGAAAACCCTAGTCGATTATGCGCGATGAAGATCGGCGGCGTCGGCGGTTTCCATTTTTAGACAGAGAGAGAGAGAAATTTAGAATACTTAGAATAATTCTTGACATCACTTGTTAGGGTTAGTCAGTTTCGACAAGACCTTATATAAGATCTCCCTAACAATCATAATTAACCTTAATGACGTACGAGTGGACCTATCACATCAAGGCATTTTGAAATTTCCGTCAAATCTGGACTTAGCAAATTTCCTGAAAAGAATGACTGAAATACTCGAGAGAGCAATTACCTATGCGGGTACTATTCTGATTACTCGAGAGAATAAAGGAAGATTACTCGAGTAAATAACTTAGAGAAAATCCAGAAATGATGAGCAACTACTCGAGTACACAAAGACTTACTCGAGTGCTAATATAGTTACTCGAGATGTGGAGTTGTACTACTCGAGTACAAGAAGTACTATTCGAGAGAATAGAAATTAACTACTCGAGAGGTAGATGGAATACTCGAGTCAAAGACTTAGAATAATATATGGGAGAAGAAAGTGGGTTACTCAAGTAATGATGCTGGACTACTTGAGAGGAGATAAACTACTCAAGTATATCGATATTACTACTCGAGTAATGGACTTAGAAAAATTTTGAAGGATGAAAAACTTATCACTTGAGTATTTAATCTGGAATACTCGAGTAGTAGATGGACTACTCGAGTAAATAAACTTGACTACTCCAGTGAAGTAAAATTACATGAAATCCTGTCTTCTATAACTTGAGACAAAAGATTAATCTACTCAAGTACTTATATGACTACTCGAGTAAATGACTTAGAAACTTTTCTAGAGAGGAAATTCTGTTAACTCCAGAATAAGAGATGATTTACTCGAGTAATTGACTTGGCTACTCGAGAGCTATAATTTGACTACTCGAGAGCTAATTCCCTTACTCGAGTACAGATAGACTTACTCGAGTATTGACTAATTGTTTCACTCGAGTATGTAAGTAACTACTTGAGTAAAATACTTAGCAAAAATTTCTTCAACAAAATTTTCTCTTCTTTAAAGAATTCCGCAACATGCCTTTCTCCAATCAGTCCTAGTGCTTGAAAATGAAGTGTGTCCCAATAGAGAGGATACACATGAGTCAACACCGTGTATCACACACTGAGGGATTATATTGCATGGTACTGTGTTTGGTGACCCATTGTAGACTGATATTGGTCTACACTTGGCAATATAGTCCTGCAAACAAACAACTCAAACAAGACATCAAATATAACTTAAATCATCTTAATTCAAGAGTGACTTCACCAAATCAGGGTTAATGTGGATACAATACCCAACAATCTCCCCCTATTTGTAGAAGTCAGAACACTTGACACTCAGGTGAATTATATAGACATAAAACGAGCTAGATATGCAGTAGAGAAAGCAGTGTAAACAAGCATAAGAATATAATCAAAGGGCATATGATCAAAGTTAAGAATTATAGAAACATGATTGTCCAAAACATCATTTCTACACAAATCATTTCCACACTCTCATAATCCTTTTTGCTTAAACTTGATGGTGCTGCTTGTCCTTCTTCTCTTGTTGTCTTGTTTTGTAGCTGAAGGGCTTGGGATAGTATTTTGGAGGCTTTGGAGGAGCAGCAGTGTTGTTCCTTACAAATTCTCTGTCAAAAAGTCTCCTCTCTGTCATTGATTTTTCATACAATTCCCATTCCTAGGAGCTGTAATGATCATTCTTGTTTTCGTTGAAGTCCATGATAAGCTTGAGAGTATCCAATATGATAGACTTCGAAGTTGGAGACTAGATCTCTGCAAACTCTGGAGCATTTCTCTTTTCTGCATCTGGAACTAGTATTGACCTGCTAGCTGAGGCACCATCACCATACTTTCTCTTCTTCTTTGAAGTGTTGATCTCAGGAGGATCTTGGAAGAAAATGTCTGTTGGGTCTGCCTCCCAAACTTGAGCATATGAATCTGGAGGAGGACCTTCACAGCCTTCAGGACTAGGAGAGAAGGTAGGCAGAGGAGCTTGAGCTGGAGCAGCAGTAGCTAAGGGATTCAAATGGTGAGGAATGATGTTTGGATGAGCTGGGAATTCTGGAAGAATATGATTGTGCATCCAAACTGCTGCATCAGAGGTATGGAACTTCACACTCTGAATCTGTCCTAGCACATAATCATGAATCTCTTTCATCTTAGCTTCCCATTGAGTTTGCTTGAGTGCATCTGATTTCTCAAGATATTCCTTCACTACACTCTCCCCCTTTCTGACTTCTACAGTCAGTTTATTGATGGCATCATCTTTGAAAGTCCCAACTTCTTCACAGATCTTCATCTTGGTTGCTTCATCTCTCTTATCTAATTCAATCTGATTATTTGCAAGAGTCACACCTTGCTGCATGACCTTACCAACACTAGTGATATTGTGATCTAGAGTTTTGCGACCAATCTGGAAGAGATGTCCTAGTTGATCTGTGTTGTGGTGAATCTCAACAAATCCTCTACTCATCTCTTTCTCTAGAGCAGTCACTTTCTCAGTTACAGTCTTGAGAGAATCATCAAAATATTTCCTTTGTTCTTGCAACAGTAGAACAAACTGATCCATCATATCATTGGCAGCAGCAGTAGCAGCAGTAGTAGGAGTAACAGATGTAACTAGAGGGGGAGGAGGAGCAGACCATGGAACTATCTCTTCAATAGTGACTGAGCTTTGAGATCTGGTGGTATGGATCAGGGCATCCCCTTCATCAGTGACCATAAGGAAGGAGAAGTCCAGGTTCCTCAATGGAGCTTCAGCTAGTTCAGGAGACTGATCTGGCTCATCAGAAAGTAAAATGGCTTCAACCTGCTCTTTGTACGCAGCAGGTGAGTGGTGAATATGGGATTGAGGAGATGATGGAGTATGAGGTGGAGATGGTACATGAGAGGATTTCTTGGGAACTTCAGCAGTTTGTTCTTTTGTAAGAGGGGGAAGGGGTTCATCAGCAGCCAATTCTTCAATCATTTCATTGATTGCTGCTTCAGTTGATAGAAGGGTTTCTTGGAGTTGGGCTTCTGATGGAATTTCTGATGGAACTCCTTCAGGTGTGGATGGAGGAGGAGAGGTAACAGTTGGAGGGGTAGGAATTCTGACTGTAACAGAAGGAGCAGGCTCCACCTCAACAGTTGCACTAGATGAGCTGGCAACCTGAAGTGGAGAGGAAGATGAGGTCCTGTCCTCTGTAGCTAGAAGGTCTTGAGCATTGGCCGCTTGAACAAGATTCTGTAACTTCAAGTCCCATCTTTGAATGGATGAGATGGAGACTTTCTTCATGTGATGGAGAATATATAGTACCTTTGGAGACGCTGAAGATTTCTGGATTGATTTCATGAAGTAGAAGTGAAATAATCCTAGCATAACTTGGAGCCTTTATGCTTTCTCTAATTTTGTCCCGAATCATCAAACCAAGTTGAAATTTCTTCCTACAAATGATTGTTGTCATGATGTCAAACATATTGGTAGAAATGTCTTTGATTGAACTTGTTTTGCAAAGGAGTATCTTCCCAATGATGTCCACCAAGAGCTTTCCTTCAGGATTCATTTCAGAGCGGCGAATGATTTGTGCTTCAGGTGAGAGGGCACATAACATACAAACCCTATCAGAATCTTCTGGACCTAAATGATCTTCTTCATCAACAATAGGAAGTCGAAGAAGTGTAGAAACAGAGGTCTTGTTTAGTTTGATTGGGATTCCTTTAACCTTGGACTTGAGAACTGTCCCATTTCTCCTGACTTTGACGATCTTGAAAACTCTTCAACTTCTAGAAACAAGATCTTACATGGTTGCTGAAGAATGAAAGCGAGGTCGGCGGTGTGGAGAAGTATCAGATGGTTTCAAAAGTCATCTGAAATGTCGGCTATTCCGGTGGCAATAGGTTCTGAACCAATTCAAATCTTAGAAGAGGGTGTCATGATCTAGATATTTGGGAAAAAGCTTATACGGGGAAGAAAATGGCACAGGCTCTACAACTTTCGACGAGAGATGAAGCGCCTCGGCTTACTCGAGAGAGAGAATTTGATTGGTGTAGAAAATGAATTTCGAACTTTTCAATTTATATAACCCTAATTTATCTCTAATTAAGAAATAAATAAAGCAAACTTACCTTGGAATTGGCGGCATAAGCCTCGGGTTGCAAATTTGAATCAAGGTATAAAGTATGACTTCCTGATACTCGAGAGAGTCAGCAGTACTCGAGTGAAGATATATAAGTACTCGAGTGTGTAAGATGGAGGTACTCGAGTGAAGTCTTGGAAGTACTCGAGTAGAGATATTGAAGTACTCAAGTGAACCTTTAGTACTCGAGTAGGTATTTTGACTAATCGAGTAGGTTACTCGAGTAGCTGAAGAACTACTCGAGTAGGTCAAGCAGGTACTCGAGTAAGTCAAGTAGGTACTCGAGTAGGTTTCTTCTTACTTGAGTCGAAAATTTAGAAGTTTGAAAAATTCCAACCTTTGACTGATTCTTGATCTCCCAGCCTTCTTGTGAGTCCACCTTCTCTAATCTTCTTTGTTGAGCATTCCATGTTCTGTTTTGAAGAACGAGAACTTGGTCTCGTCCAGCGGCTTCGTAAAAATATCTGCAATCTGCCTGCCTCTAGAGAAATACTGTAGATCTATATCACCATGCTCCACATGCTCCCGGATGAAGTGATACCTCAGCTCTATGTGCTTTGTCCGGGTGTGCGAGACTCGGTGTTGGCTATTGCAATTGCGCTGGAAGAGTCGCAAAACAATGGAATGTTCTGAAACTTCATGTTGTAATCTTCAAATTGATTCTTTATCCATAGCAGCTGTGCACAACAACTAGCTACAGAGATATACTCCGACCCAACTGTTAATATTGCAACACAGTTCTGCTTCTTGCTACTCAGGGAGTTAAGTTTTCTTCCAAGGAGTTGGCATGTCCCGGAAGTGCTTTTCCTATCGTCTTTACTACCTCTGAAATCTGCATCCGAAAAACCAATTAGCTCACTATCATTACTTCTTGGGTACCATAAGCCAAGATTTTGTGTACCTTTAAGTTATCTCAAAATCCACTTCGCAGCAGCATAGTGAGATTCCTTAGTGTTCACTTGCAATCTAGCACATACACATGTTGAGAAAATTATATCTGGTTTACTAGCAATAAGGTAGAGCAAGGATCCAATTATGCTTCTGTACTTGGTTTCATGAAAAAGTTTCCCTTTCTCATCCTTGTCCAGAGACATAACTGAACCCATTGGAGTCCTCATCGAGGTTGCGTTCTCCATTCCGAATTTCGTAATTAGCTCTTTGGTGAACTTAGACTGCGAGATGAAAATTTCATCTTCAGATTGTTTCAGCTGAAGCCCTAAGAAATACTTCAGCACGCCCATACTGCTCATTTCAAACTTACCTTGCATAAGTTTTGAAAACTTCTTGCAAAGATTGTCATCAGTAGAGTCAAAAATAATGTCATCGACATAGATTTGCACTAGCAAAATCTTGCCTTTTATTTCCCGAAGAAATAATATTTTATCTATCTTTCCCCTTGTGAACTTGTTCTCAAGAAGAAAGCTAGACAGCGTCTCATACCAAGCTCGAGGAGCTTATTTCAGAACATATAAAGCTTTATGCAATAAGTAAACATAATCAAGAAAGTTAGAGTCAACAAAACCTGGAGGTTGTTCCACAAATACCTCTTCCTTTATGTCACCACTAAGGAAGGCAGACTTCACGTACATTTGATAAACGGTGAAGCCCTTAAGAGCAGCATATGCTAGGAATAACCTGATTGCCTCTAGCCTTGCCATTGGAGGGTATGTCTGGTCAAAGTCGATTCCTTATTTTTGACGATATCCTTTGGCGACGAGTCTAGCTTTATTCTTGATGATTGTTCCATCCTCGTCCATCTTGTTACTGTAGACCCATTTTGTCCCTTTGACGTTCTTACCTTTGGGTCTTGGAACAAGTTTCCTTACATGGCAACGCTTAAACTGATTTAGTTCTTCTTCCATCACCATTATCCAAGATGCATATGAGTTTGCTTCCTCAAACTTCTTTGGTTCAACCTGTGAGAGAAAACTTAAATATAATTTTTTGGTAGTTATACCTTGACGAGTTCTGACACCATCCCGGGAATCTCCTATGATCTGATCCATGGGGTGATCCTTCAGATGTCTGAGCTCTAGGGTCCTTGCATCTGGATTATCTTCAATCACCGGAGTGACTTCATCAACTTGGACGATTTCTTCATCTTGATCATCAACCTCTCCAATAGTGGTTGGAGTGGTGATCTTTATGAACTTTTCACCTTTCTCTTCAGACAGTTCTTCCAATCTAATTTCTTTTAACTTTGTACCTACATCTTCAATGAGCACCCTAAAAGAGTTACCTTGCAGCAAGCTCGTCTCATCAAATACAACAGGTATTGATTCTTCTACAACCCGAGTTTTTCTATTGAATATCTTGTATGCATTACTATGGCTATTATATCCTACAAAAAATACCTTCAAAATTCTTTTCGCGAAACTTGGTAGTATGATACTTTCCACTATTAAGCACGAAGCACTTATGTAACGCCCCCTATCCGTCACATAGCATATAGTAGTAGGTCCGGCCGGGGCCCGACGCCGTATGCCACAGACAGACCGGGTGGTTACTTATTGAAACCATCCAACCAATCTCAACTTCCTACACAGAGCATTCTAGCGGAAGCAGTTTATAAAAGTTGCATTAAAGAACCCAGCACTAAAGCATGAATGTCCACTAAACCAAAATAGGAATGTATTACAAATACAACCGTTAGCCTTAAGGCCTTACAAAATGTTTCACTTGATATTACATGATTTTCAAACCACGGCATGCAGGCCGGTCATACATGAATAAAAATAGTAAACACTTCCAAATAAGGCTTCGAGGGCTGGCTTCGCACTTGGGCTTTAGCCCTCTATTGACCGCATGGTCCAGCAGCACCTGCAAGCAACATAACCACCGCACGGTGGCAAACAAAAAGGCAACGGTCAGCAATGCTGACCAAATTATAACGATCCCGCCCCCAACTCGGGGCGGCAATGCTCCTTCCCTGCAGTTTTATTAGCACAAGCGAGTAATATAATAGTATTCATTTCATCACAGGCGTAGGCTCACACGGCCACACACCCCGTGCATACAGGGCACATTCTCGGTGAACCGGTCGATGTCACGTCAGTTAAAGCCATGGACATTCCGGACGCACCACCGCCACTTGGACGGCCAAACATATGAGCAATTTGTCTTCCCGGCATGGGTCACGTCAATTTAAGCCATGGACCGCCAAAGACTCTCATCTATGCCAACGGCAAGTGCCACGTAACCTTAGGTCTCTTTAACCCGAACGACATAGATATGGGTACGGTTCCATCTAACCCGTGCTCATGTCGCAACGACAATTTAAGCCATTTGCGCAGGTCAAACTTCTCCTCAGTCCCATTTTCGTCACATAATTTCACATAACTCGGTTATGTTCAAGTTGGCTCTCAGGCCTCCATGTTGGCAAGATCACGCATCAGCCCAGTTTTCCGAGTGCACCTTAGGGTTAATCCCCAAGGCTCCCTGTTGCAATCTACCGTGTAGAAAACCCGAAAAACAATCAATAGCACAGAGTCTTCTCCGGCATTTATGTAATGCAACATCACCGATCCAGACCAACATGTCCGGGTAGGCTTCACACATCATGCCTATGTTCGTTCTCGCTTACAGACTCTAAACAACGGGGACTTCACATATCTACCCGAAGGAACGCCTCTAACTCTCCGCAAACTCGCGAGAGCGGGCTTCCTATGCAAAGAAAGAGAGCTACTCATGCTCCAGATGAGGATCGTTACGCTTGCGTTATTCTTCGGCTCCATTGAAAAGTAATCGGATGAGAAGCACCGCACTAGCTTTGCCTCCGTGGATCCGGAGTCGGCTTGCGATTTGGAGCTTCGAAGCTCCTCCAATGGCGGGATCTAGCTCCTTCTTCCTTCCTTGGCTCTCCTCTCTCTCTAAGGTTTTTAGAAAGATAACACTTAAGAAAAGTGAGGGTTTATAAGTGCAATCCCGGGTATATCCCTTCAGGACAACCCCCAGCCGTTGGATCTCAAAATAAGGAAACGAACGGCTTTGATTCGGGACTGAAATGCCCAATCTGGACCGAACAAGGCCTGGCACATTCCCGTGTCCAGGGCCGTGTGCCTCATTCGCCGTCAAAATCGGCTCGCCTGGAACCTCACACGGTTATCGAACACGCCCGTGTTCGAACTGACACGCCCGTGTTCCACCTAACACGGCCGTGTGGCCAGCCGTGTACCCCCATCATTTTTCCCCGAAAACAACCCGAGCACTGCACGGGTTCTAGGACACGCCCGTGTCCTTACCCGTGTCACCATGACACGCTTGGGCTCCAGGCCGTGTACACGGTCTCGACACTCGACACTTCGTCGAGCGAAGATCGTCGACTTGCTGACACGGCCTTGGACACGCCCGTGTCCTAGGCCGTGTACCTTGTCTCGACACAATGTCGAGACCAAAGTGTCGACTTCCCGGGACGAGTGTCGACACGGGTTGACACGCCCTGCGACACGCCCGTGTCGCAGGCCGTGTGCCATGTCTCGACACTTCGTCAAACGCAGAGTGTCGACTTCGCGGCTAAGTGTCGACACGGGTCGACACGCCCTGCGACACGCTCGTGTCGCAGGCCGTGTGCCCAGTCTCGACACATTGTAGGCACCAAAGTGTCGACTTCGCGGCTAAGTGTCGACACGGGTCGACACGCCCGTGTCGCAGGCCGTGTGCCCAGTCTCGACACATTGTCGACACCAAAGTGTTGACTTCCCGCCTCAATGTCGACACAGGCTGGACACGCCCTGGGACACACCCGTGTCCCAGTCCGTGTGCCTGCAGCCAGAAGCCAAACTGGCCTAAAACGTCCCCCCCCCCCCTTAGCTCCTTTGAGTTTCGGGGCGTTACAACTCTCCCCCTCTTAAAAGAATTTCATCCACGAAATTACATAAAGGAAAGACATGTACAAAACCAAAATTTGTACCTGAGCGGAACAACTCCGGATACTCGTCAAGCATAGTCTGCTCTCGCTCCCAAGAGAGCTCCTCACGACCGCAATTGTCCCACCGGACCTTGACCATCCCGATCTCTTTATCGCGTGGCCGCTTGATCGACCGCGATCACTCGCGTAGGCTCTTGCACCGCCTTTTGTAGCACCGAAATATGGAATACATCATGTAGACCACTAAGCTCCACTGAAAGCTTCAATTGATAGGCCGCTTCACCAACTCGCTCCAGAACCTCAAATGGCCCAAGGTACCTCGGGTTTAGCTTTTTCAATCAACGCACCCGCGAGACACCCTTGAATGGCTTGATCTTGAAGTATACATAATCGCCCACAGCGAACTCCACGTTCATGTGCTTGGCATTATAGTACTTTGCTTGCCGGTACTGAGCGATAAGCAACCTCTGTCGAATGGATCTCACCAAAGAAGTAGCATCCTCAACTTCGAATCGCTTATACAACTTGACTCACCCGTTTCCAGCTAGGACAACGGCGTGCTACAACTTCTACCATATAAAGATGGTCTTCCCATTGCTTTCCAAAATCCAAGAAACACATGCGGAGCATGCTTTCCATAGTTCTATTTACCATATCGGTCTGCCCATCCATTTGCTGATGAAAGGCTGTGCTAAATTTTAACTTTATCCCCAACATTTGCTGCACAAGCCCCCCTACCATTGGACGTGAACCTCCCTTCTTGGTCACTCACAATGCTGCGGGGCACACCGTGAAGCCGTACTATATTATCCATATATAGTTTTGTTAACGTCTCCACCGGATCATCCTTCCTCTGCGGAATGAAATGCGACACCTTCGTTAACTGATCTATAACCACCCGAATGGCGTCGTGTCCCCTTTTTCGACCTTGGCAAACCGTGCACAAAGTCCATAGAGGTGTCGTCGAATTTCCACTCCGGAATAGGCAAGGAATTACGAAAACCTCCCGGCTTTTGGAACTCCGCTTTCGCCAAGGCGCATGTTTGGCACTTCGCTACGTAGAGCGCCACATCTTTCTTCAAACTAGGCCATCAAAACAGTTTCTTCACAATGTGGTACATCTTTGCGCTCCCCGGGTGAATCGAGTACTCGGTATGGTGTGCCTCGTACAACAATTCCACCCGCAAATTGCCCACACTTGGGACGCACAGACGACCGTCTTTCCAAAGCAATCCGTCATCCACAATGGATTGGGAATTTGACTCATCCATAGCTTCTACCATGAAGTGCTTCATATGGACATCCAAATCCAACGCCTGCCGAATCCGATCAGCCAGGTCATATTGGACTTCAGTCCAATTCAGTACTGCTTCAGCACTTGATTGCCTATCCACACAAACAATCTCCAACGCCTCCAACTCCCGCACCAACCGCTCATCATGCATCGATAGCTAATTGGCTTGAGCCGGGGCTCGGCGACTCAACGCGTCCGCAATCGTATTGCCTTTACCAGGCACGTAGCGGATCTTGAATGTATAGTCTCCCAAGAACCCCATCAATCTATGCTACCGCATTTTCAGATCCTTCTGATCAATCAGATACTTCACGCTCTTGTGACCGGCGTAGAGATCCATTTTCACACCGTACAAAATTATGCCTCCACAGCTTCAAGGCAAAACTCACGGCCATTAACAATAAGTCATGGACCAGATAGTTCCTCTCGTGCACTTTTACCTGTCTCGCGCCATAAGCTATTACACTTCCGTGTTGCAGTAGCAAGCAACCCAAACCGCTGCCCTAAGCATCACTATAAATCTCATAGCCTTCAGTTCCACTCGGCGAAGTCAGCACAGGCACCGTGGTCAACCGACATTACAACTCCTCAAAAGCTCGTGCGCACTCCGGCGTCCAAAAGAACTTCTGCTCCTTCCTCATCAAAGTAGTGAGGGGTAACGCTATCCGCGAGAAGTTCTCTACGAAGCGCCTGTATTAGCCGGCAAGCCCCAAAAAACTCTGGACTTCCGCTACCGTATAAATCTCAGGCCACTCCCGCATCGCAACAATCTTCGTCGGATCCAATGCAATACCTTCCTCACTCACTACAAGACCGAGGACGCCACTAAGGATGACCAAAACTCGCACTTCGAGAACTTGGCATACAGTTAATTCCTCCTTAGCGTCTCCAAAACCAAAAGAAGATGCTTAAAGTGATCTTCCTTACTCTGCGAGTACACCAGAATATCGTCGACGAAGACGAACCCAAAATGGTACAAGTACTTCCCGGAAGGTCCGGTTCATCAGATCCACGAACACTGACGGCGCATTAGTCAGCCCAAACGGCATGACCGTAAACTCGTAGCGCCTGTATCCCGTACTGAACGTTATCTTAGGGATATCACTCTCCCTTATCTAATTTAGAGTACGTCGTTGGCCCGACCAACTGATCACAAAGATCATCGATCCTTGGGATTGGGTACTTGTTATTTTCCGTCAACTTGTTGGGCTCCTAATAATTAATACATAGCCTCAAGTTTATGTCCTTCTTTTTTATTTAAGAGGGTCGGTGCGCTCCAAGGCAAAGGACTCGGACGCACATACCCTTCTATAACAAATTTTAGAAGTTGCACCTTCAGCTCCTCCATTTCCTTAGGCGCTAGCCGATATGGAGAGCGTGACACAGGCTTTGCACCCGGTACTAGCTCAAATAAGAAATCTATCTCCTGTCGAGGCGGGGCTCCAGGAAGATCTCTAGGGAACACATCAGGGTACTCCGATACCACTGAAATAATAACCAACGCGGGCTTCGGCTTTGTAACCTCCACTAGTGTACAGAACAGCCCTACACCAGCACAAACTGCCTTCACCTCCTGAAGAGCAGACACCAACGTCTTGCTCGACCTTTCGAGCTCATAAGGGTCGTCTCACGACTTGCTCCCAGCTTGACTTCCTTGCTACCGCAATCTATATAGGCTTACTGCTCCGATAGTCAGTCCATGCCAACTATAACGTCCACCAACGGAAGTAACGACGCTTGCAGGTCGTACTCCTGATTCCCAATCCAAAACTAAGCGCAATAAATTCTACCCGCGCACAATGAGCACCATTGGACTATAACGCATCCAATTTGTCTCTTACCATCGAAGGAGGTACTCTGACGCACAATATAATTCCTAATAAAGGAACGCGAAGCTCCCTAAACGAACGGTGCTCTCGCAGATAAAGTAAAGTCGCAACAAAGCTTAGCACAAATAGTTCTAAGCTAACATGCACAAGGGCGACAAGTATTTAAGGCAAAACTATCTTTAAACCATACCTGTCGTCACGACGACGTGCTTTCTCCAGGGCTTTAGGCACTCACGAGCATAATGCCCCGGCTCCCCACATTTGAAACATGTGCCCGGGGTCTGACCCGTAGTCGCCCCAGAAGCACCAGAAGGAGCTGGACCCGAAGTCCTATGCTTCTTATACCATTTTCGATATACAGACTTTGAGGTGCTAGGCACTTTGAATGCCGTCTCCTTTGCATTTAAGTCCTTGACTGCTCCTGACATAACTTTCTTGGCCTTCCTAGCACCTTTCCAACAGTCTCGGGCAAAGTGCCCTTTCTTTCCACAAGTAAAACATGTGTAAGTAGCTTTGCTAGTCGATGTCATAGCCCCTTTCTCCAGCATTCTGCCGGTTGCAGCTCTTATGGGGTTTGTATAGTTCGATACCATGATCGCTGGCATCGGGAGGGTTTTCCTCAAATCTGCCTCCAAAGATCTAGCTGATTCCACCAAGGCTCGGAATCCCAATAACTTTGGTCCTAGCAGTAAAACTCGTAATTCGGCACGCATGCCACTATAAAACCTATCGACTGTAGTTTGCTCGTTATCCAACTCGAAGCATGGGTAGCGACTTATCATAAGAAATGCTTGCAAATATTCCTCAATTGTGTGCGCTCCCTGCACTAAATGCATATTCAGCTGTTGCTCCGATGGTCTACCAAAGGTCATCTGCTGCATCACGCCCACCGGCGTTGGAGCCGCAACAGGGGCGCAGGGTTGTACCTTTCCTCCAAGCTGTGCACCCGTCACAGCGAGCACCGCTTCTACAATCCTTCTAACGGTTTCATACGAAGGAGGAGTCTCAAACACCTCACCGGGTGCACTATGCTCCTCAGACACCGGACATTCTGGCGGTCCAGCACCGCTTCCGGTCACCTATAGTGGTACAAAACACCGTTAAGCGACCAAATAAAATTGCAAACAATAATTATAGGAACACACAGGTTCCTCAAACACGTGTATTTTCATTCCTAAGTGGACATTAATGGGTTCTTTTACCGTTATAACGATGACGCACACAATGTGCTCACCACCCCTTAAAAAGAATTCGCCCACGAATTCAGCTTAAGTCCGACCAAAACCAGTAGTCTGATACCAAATTGTAACGCCCCCTATCCGTCACATAGCATATAGCAGTAGGTCCGGCCGGGGCCCGACGCCGTATGCCACAGACACACCGGGTGGTTACTTATTGAAACCATCCAACCAATCTCAACGTCCTACACAGAGCATTCTAGCGGAAGCAGTTTATAAAAGTTGCATTAAAGAACCCAGCACTAAAGCATGAATGTCCACTAAACCAAAATAGGAATGTATTACAAATACAACCGTTAGCCTTAAGGCCTTACAAAATGTTTCACTTGATATTACATGATTTACAAACCACGGCACGCAGGCCGGTCATACATGAATAAAAATAGTAAACACTTCCAAATAGGCCTTCGAGGGCCGGCTTCGCACTTGGGCTTTAGCCCGCTATTGACTGCATGGTCCAGCAGTACCTGCAAGCAACATAACCACCGCACGGTGGCAAACAAAAAGGCAATGGTCAGCAATGCTGACCAAATTATAACGATCCCGCCCCCCAACTCGGGGCGGCAATGCTCCTTCCCTGCAGTTTTATTAGCACAAGCGAGTAATATAATAGTATTCATTTCATCACAGGCGTAGGCTCACACGGCAACACACCCCGTGCACTCAAGGCACATTCTCGGTGAACCGGTCGATGTCACGTCAGTTAAATCCATGGATATTCCGGACGCACCACCGCCACTTGGACGACAAAACATATGAGCAATTTGTCGTCCCGGCATGGGTCACGTCAATTTAAGTCATGGACCGCCGAAGACTCTCATCTATACCAACGGCAAGTGCCACGTAACCTTAGGTCTCTTTAACCCGAACGACATAGATATGGGTACGGTTCCATCTAACCCGTGCTCACGTCGCAACGACAATTTAAGCCATTTGCGCAGGTCAAACTTCTCCCGAGTCCCATTTTCGTCACACAATTTCACATAACTCGGTTATGTTCAAGTTGGCTCTCAGGCCTCCATGTTGGCAAGATCACGCATCTGCCCAGTTTTCCGGGTGCACCTTAGGTTTAATCCCCAAGGCTCCCTGTTGCAATCTACCGTGTAGAAAACCCGAAAAACAATCAATAGCACAGAGTCTTCTTCGGCATTTATGCAATGCAACATCACCGATCCAGACCAACATGTCCGGGTAGGCTTCACACATCATGCCTATGTCCGTTCTCGCTTACGGACTCTAAACAACGGGGACTTCACATATCTACCCGAAGGAACGCCTCTAACTCTCCGCAAACTCGCGAGAGCGGGCTTCCTATGCAAAGAAAGAGAGTTACTCATGCTCAAGATGAGGATCGTTACCCTTGCGTTATTCTTCGGCGCCATTGAAAAGTAATCGGATGAGAAGCACCACACTAGCTTTGCCTCCGTGGATCCGGAGTCGGCTCGCGATTTGGAGCTTCTAAGCTCCTCCAATGGCGGGATCTAGCTCCTTCTTCCTTCCTTGGCTCTCCTCTCTCTCTAAGGTTTTTAGAAAGATAACACTTAAGATAAGTGAGGGTTTCTAAGTCCAATCCCGGGTATATCCCTTCAGGAACAACCCCCAGCCATTAGATCTCAAAATAAGGAAACGAACCGCTTTGATTCGGGACTGAAATGCCCAATCTGGACCGAACACGGCCTGGCACACGCACGTGTCCAGGGCCGTGTGCCTCATTCGACGTCAAAATCGGCTCGCCTGGAACCTCACACGGGTATCGAACACGCCCGTGTTCGAGCTGACACGCCCGTGTTCCACCTAACACTGTCGTGTGGCCGGCCGTGTACCCCCATCATTTTTCCCCGAAAACAACCCGAGCACTGCACGGGTTCTAGGACACGCCCGTGTCCTTACCCGTGTCACCATGACACGCCTGGGCTCCAGGCCGTGTAGATGGTCTCGACACTCGACACTTCGTCGAGCGAAGATCGTCGACCTACTGACACGGCCTTGGACATGCCTGTGTCCTAGGCAGTGTGCCTTATCTCGACACAATGTCGAGACCAAAGTGTCGACTTCCCGGGACGAGTGTCGACACGGGTTGACACGCCCTGCAACACGCCCGTGTCGCAGGCCGTGTGCCATGTCTCGACACTTCGTCAAACGCAGAGTGTCGACTTCGCGGCTAAGTGTCAACACGGGTCGACACGCCCTGCAACACGCCCGTGTCGCAGGCCGTGTGCCCAGTCTCGACACATTGTCGGCACCAAAGTGTCGACTTCGCGACTAAGTGTCGACACGGGTCGACACGCCCTGCGACACGCCCGTGTCGTAGGCCGTGTGTCCAGTCTCGACACATTGTCGACACCAAAGTGTCGACTTCCCGCCTCAGTGTCGACACAGGCTGGACACGCCCTGGGACACGCCCGTGTCCCAGGCCGTGTGCCTGCAGCCAGAGCCCAAACTGGCCTAAAACGTCCCCCCTAGCTCCTTTGAGTTTCGGGGCGTTACAACTTACAACCAAAAATTCTAAAATATGAGATAGTCAGTTTCCTGCCCTCTAGAAGTTCGTAAGGTGTCTTATCGTGGTTTTGTTAATGAGTGCTTAATTTTGCACGTGACATGCAGTGTTGACGGCTTCAACTAAAAATAATTCTGGAAGTGAGGCATCACTCAACATGGTCCTGCATGCCTCTATAAGTGTTATATTCCTTCTTTCAGCTACTCTCTTCTGTTGAGGAATTCGAGGAGAGGAAAACTCATGAAAGATAACTAGGCTTTCATAGTATTCTGTCATAGCCCCAGACTTGAACTCTGTTCCATTATCATTTCTGATTTTGACTACGGAACAGTTGTATTCATTATAGACTTGCTTGACAAAACTAGTACAGATGTCGAAGGTATCTGACTTGTGTTTCAGAAAGAACACCCACAAAAAGCACGAGTAATCATCAACAATTACCAACGTTTAATCCTTACCTCCCAAACGTTTAACTTGCAGTGAACCGAACAGGTTCATATGAAGCAGATGTAAATATCTGTTAGAATCTTTGCCAATAATGCTTTTAAAGGTTGCCCTTGCTTGCTTTCCTTTTACACATGCATGACAAGGTCTATCTTTGACGTACTTGACATTTGGAGCATCACGTACTAAATTCATTGAAAATAATTTATTAATAGTTTTGAAATTAATGTGTTAATCTCTTGTGTCATTGGTCACCAAGAGACGCACTATCTTTAGCCATAAAACACACTGGTGTAGACGAGTCTATACAAATGTAATTTAAAAAAATATATTTCTGCTTCGAGTGCTGGATAGAATCGTTTCCATATTGTCAAACGATTTTATCAAGCACTTATTAGCATGAAATTCAACTATGTTTCCTTTATCGCAAAGTTGACTTCTGCTAATGAGATTGTGTTCCAATCCTTCAACATAAGCCACATCTAAGAAGGAAACTTTACAGTTCGAGATCATACCATAGCCTATCATAATTCCTCAGTCTGAACCTGTAAAGATGACCTTTGGCCCGTTCACGACTAAAGAATTGTTCTAAATTAGGCATCTTGTCCCGATCATGTGCCGAGAACATCCAGTACTGTCCAAATACCAGATAGGTGTTTTGGTGGCCTTTGGACATACTTGCAATTATAAATCAGTTTGCCTTAGCAACCCAAACACGTTTGGGTCCTTGGTCTCGTAATAGAACACTCCCACTATGAGTATTAGCATTATGAGCGGTCTTTCTCATATTGCTAACATGAGGAGTTGCAAAATTCCTGGGATTAAACCAGCAGTCAATGCCAAAATGACAAATCTTGCCACAGCACCAACAGTCGAACCTATTATCTTTGCCTTAGATTCTCCTGCTTGACCTTTTGAGATGGTGGTCTAGCAGGGGCAGCATTCTTGGAGGAAGAAGCTTCATGGTGATGGCAATCACATGATTTCTTCTCCTTCAATGGCTTTTCCACAACAGGTTTTACCTTTGGTGCTTTCTTGAAGTTATGACCATGATTGAAAGGGCCATAGCTCTAAAAAATTACTTCTTCATAAGGTTCCTTAAATACACTCTCACCAAAGTATCTGGGGTGAGTCCATCCTTGGTAGCGGGATTTGGGCTCTACATAGGTAGGCCTAGTCAAGTGACCATAGGACGAGTCAAGATCAAACACGTTTGCAGGAAAGATGACCTTCTTGAAAGAATTCTGATCTTGAAGGGCTTTCCCCTATTCTTTGTCCAAAGCCTTCTTGGCGGCCTTATTCTTTCTTTGAGCCTTATTAATCCTAGAAGATTTACTAGGAGCTTCTACATGGCCTAGTCCAGCACCCATGGCCTTAGCTGAGAATTCAGCAACGAATGGAATAACAGTCTTAGGCTTCGAGAAACTCGACAAGTTTCTTTTCGGCTTCAAGTTGTGCTTCCAGTTCTTTTATGATTTTCTCTTTAAGGTTTAGGTGCTCAAGAGCCTTGTTAAATTCTTCAATGGCAGAATTGAAGTTTTCTCTGAGCGAGTCGATCATAGCGACTTCCTCTCTTAGAGTGATCTCTTAAGCTTTCAGAGATTTTATCTCTTTGGCTTGAGTTTTCACGACTCGTAGACATTTGTGGTAAACCATGATTAACTCCTTGTACTGGGTCATGAGTTCAGACTCATCGTTAGAAGAGCTGTCCTCACGGTCATGCTCAGAAGCTTCAGATTCTGAAAGAGGAGTGTGAGAGTTTACCTTCCGAGTGAACTGGGGCTCTTCTTCATCATCTGTCTGAGCCATAAGCTCAATGTAGGCTTCTTCTTCTTCACTCGACTCACATGAGTCGGAGTGACTACGAGTTTTGCCCTTCTTGGCTATCAGGCTCTTATCTGTCCTCTTCTTATTGTATGAGGACTTCTTTTCTTATCTCTTTCCACCCACCTTCTTCTTATGGGGGCAGTCAGCAATGACATGACCTTGCTTATTACAACAATAACAAATGATCTCAGAAGAAATATGTTTGTTCGGTTTAGAAGCATACCTGTCATGTCTACTTGAGACTTTTCGGTGTCGATCACCATCATGTCGTGATCTTCTGTAGGAGGCATCCTTGCCTTTCTATTGCTTCTTTTTGTTTAAGAATTTTTTGAACTATCGTGAGAGTAGAGAGAACTCTCCTTTAGATAGCTCAGAGCCTGAGGTACTTGGCTCCGAGGTTTCTTCTTCACTCACTTCTCGTGCTGGGGTAGGAGAGGCAGCCTTTGACTTCCTTGAGGTGTCTGCCTTTAGAGCAACAGAATTCTCCTTCGATGCTGACCTGCTCTTCTCTTCTTCATCCTTTCTGGTGTTGAGTTGAAGCTCATATGACATAAGCTTCCCGAAGAGATTTTGCTGGTCTGTCTCAGCTAGCTTTCCAAATTCCCTGATGGCATACACCTTGTTATCCAATTCCTTGGTTATGGATCTCAAGAACTTATCATTTAGCTCTCCGTTTGTGAAGACTCAGCCATATACCCTTAGGCCATTTACTATCTTGAAGAAGTTCTCAAAAGTTTCAGCAATGGTGTCCTTATGTCCTTGTCAGAAGGCTTCATATTTCTTATTTAGAAGGGATCTTCTATCATCCCTAACTTCTTCTATGCCTTCCATCAAAGTGACAAGGGACTGCCATATCTCCTTAGCAGACTGGCAGTGGATCAAGTTCTGCAACATGGAGTCATCGACTGCACTTTATATTATATTCTTGGCCTTCTTATTTAAAGACACAAGTGCAATCTTGTCTTTGTCTTGATCCATCAATTTCTTTGGAACTTCCTTTGTGGGATCTATTATGGACACGGTCATGAGAATGTAAGGACGTTATTCAACGATCATGATGATCCTTGGATCCACAGCTTTCATGAAAAATCAGATTCTTTCTTTACACATGGGAAAGTTATTCTTGGTGCACAATGGAAGCTTGGCAAAAGCATTAGCCTTGTTCATACTTGGAAAATTCTCAAAATACAACTAGCCAGATCTGATCAAGGTGTTAACCTTTTTGTGATCAACCTGGATCTGATACCAATTGAAAGTGTTCAGTTGTCTACCAAAATCACCTAGAGGGGAGTGAATAGGTGAGTTGTGCATCTTTTTACGGAATAAAAATTTAGAGATCTATGCACACAATTATCAACTAAGCAATCACAGATGACAAAAGATTTATAGTGGTTCCCCAACCTTGGGTACATCCACTTTCCCTCACCGATCTAGCAAAGCACTAGACTCAGCTACTCCACTATCTCAGTTTGAAAACCAATCCTACGTCTCGGAACAAAGTTCCTACAATCTTGATCCACAACACGGATCTACACTCGGAAGATAAAACTTCCTAAAACTCGGAGACAAAAAGCTCCGACACTCGGAGAGAAATCTCCTAGAAGAATGAAATTTAGAGTATATGAAAATACAAACAGATTTATTTCACAGATATGAAAATCTCGGCCAAGCTCTTCCTCTTGACCTTTAAGGCTTTCTCAGAAACTATAGAAGAAGAGTGCTTGACAAGAACTGGATCTGGAGTTTTTTTGACTTCACACGATTAGATAGATGATGAGAAATGAAAGCAATCTCGATCTGGAAGTCTTCTTGATCTGAATCTTCTGGATCAAAAACCCAAGCCGATTATGCTCGATGAAGGTCGGCGGCGGCGACGGCTTCCGTTTTTAGACAGAGAGAGAGAGATTCAGAATACTTAGAATAATTCTTGACAGCACTTGTTAGGGTTAGTCGGTTTCGACAAGACCTTATATAAGATCTCCATAACGGTCATAATTAGCCTTAATGACATACACGTGGACCAATCACGTCAAGGCATTTTGAAATTTCCGTCAAATCTTGGCATAACAAATTTCCTGAAAAGAATGACTGAAATACTTGAGAGAGCAATTACCTACTCGAGGACTATTCTGATTACTCGAGCGAATAGAGGAAGATTACTCGAGTTAATAACTTAGAGAAAATCCAGAAATGATGAGCAACTACTCGAGTACACAAAGACTTACTCGAGTGCTAATATAGATGCTCGAGATGTGGATTTGAACTACTCGTGTACAAGAAGTACTACTCGAGAGAATAGAAATTAACTACTCGAGTGGTAGATGGAATACTCGAGTCAAAGACTTAGAATAATTTCTGGGAGAAGAAACTGGGTTACTCGAGTAGTGAAGATGGATTACTCGAGAGGAGATAAACTACTCGAGTATATGTATATTACTACTCGAGTAATGGACTTAGAAAAATTTTGAGGGATGAAAAACTTATCACTCGAGTATTTAATCTGGACTACTCGAGTAGTAGATGGACTACTCGAGTACATAAACTTGACTACTCAAGTGAAGTAAAATTATATGAAATCCTGTCTTCTGTAACTTGAGACAAAAGACTAATCTGCTCGAGTACATATATGACTACTTGAGTAAATGACTTAGAAAATTTTCTGGAGAGGAAATTCTGTTAACTCGAGAATAAGAGATGATCTACTCGAGTAATTGACTTGGCTACTCGAGAGCTATAATTTGACTACTAGAGATCTAATTCCCTTACTCGAGTATTGACTAAGTGTTTCACGCGAGTATGTAAGTAACTACTCGAGTAAAATTATTAGCAAAAATTTCTTCAACAGAATTTTCACTTCTTTAAAGAATTCAGCAACAAGTCTTTCTCCAATCAGTCCTAGTGCTTGAAAATTAAGTGTATCCCAATAGAGAGGCTACACATTAGTCAACACCATGGATCACACAATGAGGGATTACATTGTATGGTCCTGTGTTTGGTGACCCATTGTACACTGACATTGGTCTACACTTGGCAATATAGTCAATTGAAAGTGCAGCTAGATCTGATATACTCTAGATGGGGTGAATAGAGTATATGGTGCTTGAAAACTTTTTACAAAAATTGTTGTAATCTGAGTGAACAGGGAAGAAACTATTAATTCTAATCACAAAATAACCTGCAACATAAATTAATCACAGATCTAAACTAATCACAAAACAATCACAGCCAGAAACAAAAGATAAAGACAAGCAAGCCAGAAGACACAAGGAGCTATAGTGGTTCCCCTAAACTTGGGTACATCCACTCTTCTACCACCCTAGGTAGGAATCCACTGTAGGAGGAGTTGATTAGGTGTCCTGAGCACCAATGAGCTTTTGATAAGGTCCTCAAAAACCAAATCAGATTTTTTGATCAGTTGTCTTGCCACCAATATGCTTTTGACAAGGTGCTCAAAAACCAAGCTCAAACTTTTGAAGGGAGTTT
Source organism: Platanthera guangdongensis (assembly GCA_039583875.1). Taxonomy (NCBI): domain Eukaryota; kingdom Viridiplantae; phylum Streptophyta; class Magnoliopsida; order Asparagales; family Orchidaceae; genus Platanthera; species Platanthera guangdongensis. The sequence goes on along the minus strand of CM077159.1, from coordinate 56,226,348 downwards.
GAAAAACTCTTTACAGAGATGGGGATGAAAGTGTTGGAACACCCTATTACTAATTTGGGTCAGGATCACTATGTCTCTAGGAACCTTTGTTTGACCTTCTGTATAGCTTAATAGGTCAATTAAAATTGAGTCTAAGGGTTAGAAGTCTAGGATTGGAAGCTGACCTGAAGACCAAGTTTTTCTGTCTGGAGACTAAGTCTGATCGTCGAGCTCAGCACGACGATTCGTCGAACTCAGATCGACGATCGTCGAGCTCAACTTCGGCAGATCGTCGAGCTCCACTCGACGATCGCTGAGCTCAACTTCATAATATCGTCGAACTCCATTCGACGATCGGTGAGCTCAGTTCGACGATTTTGACTCTGCTTTGGGTCCTTATCTCTGAGCTCAGTTCGACGATCTTTGAGCTCAGATCGACGATTATTTTGCTGCTTAAGTTTTCCAGTTCGCTGAGCACAGCTCGACGATAGCAGAGCTCAGTTCGACGATTTCAGTTAACTTCCAGAATTCAAATTCAAATCAGACAGGAGTTATTATGCAATTAATTCAGAGATTTGCTAGCCGTTTTCATTTATTTCTGGACCAAGTTTCAAGGGATTTTTCAAGGAATAATTTTGTGGACTTTCCTCCAGAAGAGTTTTTGCAATTAAGGATGCAATCAATGCAGACCAATGTCTATCTTTGACAGAGTGATATTCTATTCTGGAACAGAGAATAAAAGACAGAATGTATTTGAATCAATACAGATGAGATACAGACATTAACAAGAAGAGAATACACAATACAGATTACAGAGACTCTTTCAAAATCTTCTGTCAAAAAGAATTCTGAAGAACACTCATCAAAGAGATCAAGCTTTCAAAAATCTTCAGATCTCTTCAGCTCTCAAAGTGTTCAAGGCCAACATCAATTCAAGACTCCAGACAATCAACATTTCAGCTTGCTGAAATCATCTATTGCTGGAGATCTATCTTTGAAGGCCTATCACCCTCAGCAAAGCTCTTCTTCCTGAAGATCTCAAGGACTCAGGGGGAGCTTTGACATCAATCCACTTAGTCTTCTCAGTTGATTGAGAAAGAGAAGACTGCCATCACTCTCTCACCCCCACTCTGTAAAGGGTTTCTCAAACTCCCTTCAAAAGTTTGAATCTGGTTTTTGAGCACCTTGTCAAAAGCTCATTGGTGGCAAGACACCTGATCAAAAAATCTGCTCTGATTTTTGAGCACCTTATCAAAAGCTCATTGGTGCCCAGGACACCTGATCAACTCATCCTGCAGTGGATTCCTACCTAGGGTGGTAGAAGAGTGGATGTACCCAAGTTTGGGGAACAACTATATTTCCTTGTGTCCTCTGGTTCTGCTTGTTTACTTTTTGTTTCTGGCCTAGATTTTTTTTCTGTGCTTAGTTTTTTTTTGCATAGCTTAGTTCTGTGATTAGATTTATATATGCTTCCCTGCTCACACATATTACAACAATTGTTGTAAAAGCTTTTAAAAAGTTTTAAAACACCATATACTCTATTCACCCCCCTCTAGAGTATATCAGATCTAGTTGCACTTTCAATTGGTATCAAAGCGAGGTTGGTTAAACATACCATACCTGATTGGTTGTACAGGCTAACACCTGAACCCCAAGATCCTAAACTAGATCTGTTTTTCTTTTGTATTTTATTATTAGATTTTGTTTGCACAAATCATGGCCCAAAACAAAGATTATGCTAGCACCAGACCTCCAGTGTGCAATCTGTCAAAGTTTGCACTTTGGAAAGCAAGGATTAGACTCTACATGAATTCTATTGACGAAGATATATTTAATTCTGTTTTGACAGTATGTCCAAGACCCCCAGAAAGTACAAGTACAAATGCTGTTCCACCTCCATCAGGAACAGATGCTGACATCAAAAAGTGGAAAGTAATTGATGCCAAGGCTATGAACATCCTAGCCCAGACAATGTCAGATGACATATTCCAAAAGGTAGCTGAATGTAATTCAGCCAAGGAAATCTGGGATAGACTCTCAGAAATAGTCTCAGGCTCAGCTGACGAGAGAAAGGACAGAAGATCCCATCTCATCTCCCAATATGAGAACTTCAAGAAGGGAGAGACTGAGTCAGTGGGAGACATGTATAACAGACTGAGTCTAATTGTCAGTGAACTGAGGACATTAGACAAAGAGATCTCTCTGACAGAACTTAATGACAAGATCCTAATGTGCTTCCCCAGCACTTGGGATTCAAGAATCTGGCCAATTAAGGATGCCAGAAGTCTGAATGAGATCACCACTGAAGCCTTGTTGGGTAAGCTCAAATCTTATGAGCTACTCATCAAGAACAGAGAGGAAGAACAGAAGGCTGCTTCACCAGCCACAAGAAAGGAGAAGACCATAACATTCAAGGCAACTGAGGATCTGCCTGAAGAAAAAGCTACAGGCAATGATGAACTTCTCAGCTTGTTGGCCAAAAGATTCTACAAGATGGACAGAAAGGACTTCAGAAGAAGATCATACAAGGAGCAGGATAAGCCAAGGTATGACAAGTCCATTGGCAATAACAAAGACATTATCTGCTTTGGTTGCAGGAAACCAGGGCACATAGTTCCTGACTGTCCAGAGAACAAGAACAAGGACAGAAGGGACAGAAAAGAAAGAAGAAAGGAGAAGGACCCCAAAAGGAATGGCAATAGCAAACCTTCTTCCAGCAAAAATAAGCATACAAGGAAAGGGTTTGTTGCTGAATCCTGGAGTGAGACAGAAGAGGAATCAGAAGCCTCATCCAGCTCCAGTGATGATGAGGATGATGCAGAAGAAAAGGAATTCTGCATGATGGCAATTAATGCCTCACAGCATAATTCAGAGGATGAAGAGTCAGAGTCAGACTCAGAAACTCAACCTAAAGAAGATCAGGTAATTAGTTCTTTTGATTTTACTTCAGAAGATTTTAAATCTGAATTTAAAACACTGTGTTTAGACCTGCTAAAGTCTGAGAAAGAGATTATCTCTCTCAGAAATCAATTATCTGAACACAATGGTTTAAAGTCAGAAAACCTCAAACTCTCTCAGGAGTTGGAGAACTATAGGGAACAGATAGCTACACTGAAAAGTGAGCTCTTTGAGGCCAAGAAGCTTGAAGAATCCCTTAATGGGAGAAGCATCAAGCTGATGGACATCACAAGCACAGTGAACTCTAGATTCAACAGTACACTGGGCTTGGGTGCTTCATCCAGCCAACCTATAGTCCTAACAACTCCCATCAAGTTTATTTCTAGCAAGAGAAAGGGAGTTGTAGAGGTTGCTAGGAAAAATTCTGATCTGCCTCAGAAAACTAAGTCCCAGCAAAAATCGTCGAACGGAGATCGACGATCGCCGAATGAAGATCGACGATCGCCGAACGAAGCTCGACGATCTCAGGACAAATCGTCGAACGCAGTTCGACGATCTCAGCCAAAGTCATCGAACGCAGGTCGACGATCTCATATACCTGACCTCAGCCATAGTCGACCGTCGAACGGAGCTCGACGATCTGACCCACGATCGTCGAACGCAGCTCCAAGATCGTCGAACAGAGGTCAGAGCTCTGGAAACTTTATCAAAGGCAAGTCAAAATTGAATCCTAAGGGTTCTTCATCCCAAACCTTTAACCCTTATACTGAATGGATTATACCTCCAAGGAGATATCATCCTGAAGGATATAAGAGTCAGCCAGAGATGTCTTTCATTTCTGAATTTAGAGGTTATCAACCTAGGCACAAGGTAAACTGGGTCAAAAACAAGTGAATTGTTTCATGTGCAGGTGAAGACCTATCCAACATCTAACCAGCAATGGTATTTGGATAGTGGGTACTCTAAGCACATGACAGGGAATAAGGACAACCTCACATCCTTCAGAGCCAAGCTTGGACCCAAAGTTATCTTTGGTGATTCCAACTTTGGACAAACTAAGGGATATGGTGCAGTACAGATTGGATCAGTAACCTTCAAGAAGGTAGCATATGTAGAAGGACAGAAGCACAACCTAATCAGCATCAGTCAGCTATGTGATGAAGGCTACCAGGTGACCTTCAGTAAAACCTTATGCAAAATCAAGTCAGAGGACAACACAACTGTGTTGACAGGTAAAAGGAAAGGTAACATCTACTTAGTAGATTTTCTTTCAACTGATATAGATATCTGCTTGTTACATTCAGTCTGTAGACCAAATGTTTTATGGCATAAGAGATTAGGACACCTAAACCTTATAACTATTGCTAGGCTATCCAAGGACAATCTTGTTAGAGGACTATCTTCTGGCCCCTACAAGAAGGAAGGACTCTGCAAGGATTGTCAATTAGGCAAGCAAACTAAAAACAGTTTTAAGTCACTTAATAAGAGTGATTCACCTAGGATATTGTATCTGTTACACATGGATCTATTTGGACCCATCACAGTACAAAGCCTAGGAGGGAAATCCTACACTTTAGTAGTTGTAGATGACTTCTCTAGATTCACTTGGGTGTTCTTTCTAAGGAAGAAGTCTGATAACTTTAAGTGTTTGACAGAGTTTCTCAAATGTATACAGATTGAGTTCAATACTCACATTGCCCTGATCAGAAGTGATGATGGGACAGAGTTTGATTCTCTTCTTATGCAAGAGTTCTGTCAGAGTGAAGGGATCAGGCATACTTTCTCAGCTCCTAGAACTCCTCAACAAAATGGGGTAGCTGAAAGGAAAAATAGAACCCTTATTGAATCTGCCACTACATTGTTGTCAGATGCTCATCTACCTCTATCCTTTTGGGCAGAGGCAGTGAACACCTCCAACTATGTGCTGAACAAAAGTCTGATACATAAACTGAAGGGAAAGACTCCCTATGAATTACTCAAAGGGAAGAAACCTAAAGTTGACTATTTCAGAATTTTTGGTTGTATTTGCTATATTCACAATAATGACAAGAAATACTTAGCAAAATTTCAAGACAAAGCTGATGAAGGAGTGTTTCTGGGATACTCCATGATCACCAAGGCCTATAGGGTCTATAATAAATCATCTTTGAAAATTGAGGAATCTGTTCATATTTCTTTTGATGAAACTAACATGTCTTTCAAGGAGAGGATTTCTTCTACCATAGAACCTTTGCAGGAACACTCTCTAGTTGAAGATATGAACAAGCTACAGGTTGCTCAAGAGGATGAAAGCAGTGAAGATGAAAACAATGCTCAACATATTGAACCACCACTTGAAGAGCCAGTTGTTGTACCACAAGAGGAAACAACAACACAGGTTGATGAACAATCAACACCCTCTGTTGATCTAGTAACATCAAGAGACCATCCAATTACCCAAATAATTGGAGAACTCTCAGCTGGTGTGCAAACCAGAAATCAGGTCAACAAAAACCTATTGCACACCTGCTTCCTTTCTCAAGTTGAACCTCAGTCCATACAAGATGCAGAGCAAGATCCACACTGGATCATTGCAATGTAAGAGGAGTTGCATCAATTTGAGAGAAACAAAGTATGGGAACTAGTGCCAAAGCCTAAGGATCATTCCATTGTTGGAACAAAATGGGTATTCAGAAACAAACTGGATGATCAAGGAGTAATTATAAGGAACAAGGCAAGGCTAGTTGCCCAGGGATATTCTCAAGAAGAAGGAATTGACTACGACCAGACTTTTGCACCAGTTGCAAGATTGGAAGCCATCAGGATATTTCTAGCTTATGCAGCTCACCAAGGTTTCAAAGTCTATCAGATGGATGTCAAGAGTGCTTTCTTAAATGGAGACATCAAAGAGGAAGTTTATGTCAGACAACCTCCAGGTTTTATCTCTCCAACTTATCCTGATTATGTTTTTAGACTAAATAAAGCATTATATGGTCTCAAGCAAGCTCCTAGAGCATGGTATGAGACCTTAGCATGCTTTCTCTTGGAAAATAGTTTTATAAGGGGTAGAGTAGACCAAACTCTTTTTATTAGAACCCATAAGTCCCATACCCTACTAGTGCAAATTTATGTAGACGATATCATTTTTGGTTCTACTGACTCAAAATTGTGCAGAAGGTTTTCTAACCTGATGCATTCTAAATTTGAGATGAGTAGTATGGGTGAGCTATCCTTCTTCCTAGGATTGCAAGTCAAACAACATGCTGAAGGCATCTTTATTTCTCAAACCAAATATGCTAATGAACTGGTTAAGAAATTTGGTATGTCTGAGGCATCTTGTATGAAAACACCCATGCCTACCAATGCTGTACTGGATGCTGATGAACATGGGAAACCTGTTGATCAGACAACATATAGAGCAATGATTGGCTCTTTACTGTATCTTACAGCTAGTAGACCAGATATAATGTTTGCTACATGTATATGTGCTAGGTTCCAAGTAAGCCCTAGAGAGTCACACCTAACATTAGTAAAGAGGATTCTCAGGTATGTTAAAAGTTGTCCAAATCTAGGTCTCTGGTATCCAAAAGATTCAGCATTTGATTTAACTGGATTCTCTGATGCTGATTATGCTGGATGCAGAATTGACAGGAAAAGCACCAGTGGAACTTGTCAGTTCCTTGGTGACAGACTTGTCTCTTGGTTTTGTAAGAAACAAACATCTGTGTCAACCTCAACTGCTGAAGCTGAATATATGGCTGCAGGCAGTTGTTGTTCACAAATATTGTGGATTCAAAACCAACTCCTAGACTATGGTTACAACTTAGAGAAGTCAAAAATCTTTTGTGACAATACAAGTGCTATTTCCATAGCTCAAAATCCAGTCCTCCATAGTAGGACAAAACACATAGAGATTAGGCATCATTTCTTAAGGGACAATGTTGAAAAGAATAAAATTGAATTGCAATATATCCCAACTGATTTACAAAGGGGAGATATTTTCACCAAGCCTTTGTATGAAAAGAAACACACCTTCTTCCTAAATCAGTTAGGAATGTTAGATGGAGGAAGTCTTAAATAATATCCAAGATTTTGAAAGCTAAAAATTGACCAAGACTAGGCAAAAATTCTGATTTTTCTTAGTGTCTAGAATTTTTCTGATCTCTGAACTGCGCTCGACGATTTCCACACAGATCGTCGAACGGAGATCGACGATTTTCAGAATCGTCGAACTGAGTTCATCGCCTCTCAGATAGTATGAACTATCTCTTCCGGTCAACGATCGTCGAACGGCGCTCGACGATTATGTTCACTGAACGATCGTCGAACGGAGCTCGACGCCTTCCAAGATCGTCGAACGGAGATCGACGATGTTGGAGTCTCTTCAGATTCCTTTAGAAGCCTCGATCGTCGAACTGAGTTCAACGATCTTTCCAATTCTGCGTCGAACCCTAATATAAAACTCATTTTTCGCCGTCGTTCTCTCTTGCGCTTTCAATTTCTCTGCAAGAATCTTCTTCCCTCCAAACAGCTCTACACTTGGTCGTTTTGTTTGTTAAGTTTTTGCAGGTACAATGGCCGTATCAGTTGCTGTCCTAGCTGTAATGAAGTTTGATGCAGGATTCAACATTGATCTGGAATCGTTCAACACCACTGATCAAATATTCCAAGACATCCTGAGTTTATTCAAGGATCAAAACTTGTCTGCCCTCATGACCACCAGGATAAAGCTGGCCTCAGATGAGATAAAGGAATGGGTCTACACAGCTCATAATCTGGACAACTCTACTATAGTTGGCTCCATTGCTGGAACTCAGGTACCTTTGACCCCCACAGTTTTATCAGAGGTTTTTGGACCGAGCACTGGAAATGATACTGTTGAGTTATCTGGAGAGGAGTTTGATGACATACTTGCCAGGATGGGTCATCCAGAGGGAAACCCTAGCAAGTTATTCAAAAGGAACCTGTCTGTTGAATACAGGTTCCTAGCAGATGTTGTAGGAAAAGTGCTGTTGGCAAAGCACTCTGCACATGACACTATCTCCAGACATCAGCTCTGCCTCATGGGAGCTCTGGTAGATAAGAAAAGTTTGAACTGGGGAGAGGTCTTCTTTGACCTAATAAAGAAGAAAATAAATAAAAGCTTTGTAAATTTTGGAAGGATTATTGGAGTCTTCCTGCAGAACAAGTGCCCTACCTTGCTGGTCTCCTCTGGAGTGCACATAAATGCCTCCAAGAGACTTACCTGTGCCCTCTTTGGCAAGTGGGACAGGCAGATAAGCAAGCCCAACAGGCCCTCCTCAAATGCTCCTTCAGGCACCAGGACTCACAGAGTCACTCTCCCACAGGTCTCTGCTCCTGCAGAAGACCTGGCTGCTGCCGTTGCTGCTTCTTCTCCTCCTCCAAGTCCAACCCTACCTCTTCCATCCACCATTCCAGCTCCATCCACTATTACCATCTCCAGCCCATCTCCAACATCTATCCCATCTCCAGACCCAATTCTACCTCCACCAGCAGACCACTTCCACCCATTGTTCTCATATCCACCACCAGATGTCACTTCTTCCCCATCCATACCATCCTTCACCCTTCTGGATGACTCCTACATGGATGATTCCCCCTCATCTCCTCCAGAATTACCCTCCTCCTCAACCTCATTCCAAGATCTCCTCCACCACATCATTGACCAACCAACTTTCACACCATCCATATCCATACCCTTATCCTCCATATCCACCATCCCCACTCCTGAGCCATCCATTCCACTCTCCAGCCCTCCACTTCCAGCATCCTCAGCCATCCCTATTCCATCTACCTCTGCTCCTGCTATTAAGCATGTAGATCTCCCAGCCTTAGCTGACAAGTTTTATGAGCTACTTGCCCCCAGGCTCTCTCTTCTCATGGAGGCCTCCTTAGATCCTCTACAACAGTCAGTGGCAGCTCTATCTGCCAAGCTTTCCTCCCTCCTTCCTCAGGTAGCACCTCCAGCAGTGTGCCTTGATACAGATGTATCTGCATCCAGGCAGGGGGAGATGCCATATGAAGCAAGCCTTCATGCTGCTGTTGCTGCTGCTTCTGCTCCTGCTGTTGATGATACTACTGCTGCTGCTATTGTTTTTGTATCTGCTCCTGCTGCTGTGACTCCTACTGCAGTCTTGGCAATAGACCTAAGGTCTTTGCTTTCTGCCTTTGATACTGCATACTTCAGTTATCTCCCAGAGCCTAATGTTGTCCAGCCCCCAGAAGATTTGTCCAAGGCACTGGTGCCTTTCTCTGGCTGTGACCCCAGCATTATATCCTCCTTTGTACTCTCAGTAACTGCTGCTGCTGCTGCTGTTGAAGAAAGGACTGTTTTTGCTGCTGCTGAAATTCCAACTGCCTCTGATGAGCAGATATCCAAGGATTCTCTGATGACAGAGGCCACTGATTTTGAGCATGCTGAAGATTTTGTTGATGTTACTAAAGTTGCTTCTGCCATCACTCCTGAAGTTACTGTTGTTGTTTCTTCTTCTCCTTCTGTATCTGCTGCTGAATCTGTTACTGTATCTACTGCTGAATCTGCTGTTGTTTTTGCTGCTGTCTCTGCTGCTGTCCCTACTGCTGCTCCTTCTGCTTCTGCCTCATCTGCTGCTGCTCAGTTGAAGAAAGAATTGATGATGAAAATAGATGCTGTATATGATGACCAGAGTTTTGAGTCTGATGAATACAAAACAGACTCTGATGATTCAGCTGCCACTATTGCAAGGAAAAGGAAAGCTAGAAGCAAGGCTATGAAAAGGGTTCCTCCTGCAAAAGTAAAGGATGATAATGATATTCCCTATTATATTCTGCATAACTGCCAAATTACTGAACATTGGATGCAGTATTCCAAAAATCAGCTGAAAGCAATGAAAAAGAAGAGAAAGTATGAGAAGGGCTCCTCCCAGTTCCAGCACCCTCATCCTCCTCCACCACCTCCTCGTGATGCAGGTGCAGGTGGCAGCTCTGCAAGTCAAGCCCCATCTATAAGCCAGTCTCCCTACCAACCCCATGCCAGATCATATCAAAGGGAAAGCCAGCCTAGGGGTTCTTATTCCAGGAGAGGAGGATACAGGGGTAGTCAAAGAGATATTCAGGTTTATTCTAAAGGGCATTCCATGCAGCACCCATACTCCAGGGGAGGACATGTTTCATCTGATACTACTTCTGGTCCATTCCCCTACAAGCTAAGAGAGACAGTGTCTGCTAAGCCTCCTCAAGATAATTCTTCCAACAGGTATGAGCCACCTGTACCATTTGAGGACCCTGAGAAGAATCCTGTTTCTTGGACTGCTAGGATGAAGGAGTTGGCTGCATTAGACCAGATAAAGAAAGCCAAAGAACAAGGGCTAGACACTTCCAATATTTCTACTATGTTAGAGCAAAGACAAAAAGAGCTAGAAAGATATGCCTCCAGCAAATTCTTTGATGCAGACAGATATATGGAGTTGCATCCTACTGCTGTGGTTCCCATGACTTCAAAGCAAACATACTTGGGTGCAGCTGATGACACCAGGTCCAACAAGGAAGCCTTAAATCCAAACAGAGAAATCAAAATGGTTAAAGGCAAAGAGAAGAAGTAACTCTGTAAGGTGACAATCCTTGGATTTTCTGACTGCTATCTGGATGCCATATATATATATATATATATATATATATATATATATATATATATATATATATATATATATATATATATATATATATATATATATATCTGTGATGTTTCTGCTATGTCTAGCTGCTGTTGTTTTTATGCTTTTTTGATTATATGTTGTTATTTGAATTTCCAAAGTCTGTAAATAGTAATCCTAACCCAAATAGGGGGAGATTGTTGGAACACCCTATTACTAATTTGGGTCAGGATCACTATGTCTCTAGGAACCTTTATTTGACCTTCTGTATAGCTTAATAGGTCAATTAGAATTGAGTCTAAGGGTTAGAAGTCTAGGATTGAAAGCTGACTTGAAGACCAAGTTTTTCTATCTGGAGACTAAGTCTGATCGTCGAGCTCAGCACGACGATTCGTCGAACTCATATCGACGATCGTCGAGCTCAACTTCGGCAGATCGTCGAGCTCCACTCGACGATCGCTGAGCTCAACTTCATAATATCGTCGAACTCCATTCGACGATCGGTGAGCTCAGTTCGACGATTTTTACTCTGCTTTGGATCCTTATCTCTGAGCTCAGTTCGACGATCTTTGAGCTCAGATCGACGATTATTTTGCTGCTTAAGTTTTCCAGTTCGCTGAGCTCAGCTCGACGATAGCAGAGCTCAGTTCGACGATTTCAGTTAACTTCCAGAATTCAAATTCAAATCAGACCGGAGTTATTATGCAATTAATTCAGAGATTTGCTAGCCGTTTTCATTTATTTCTGGACCAAGTTTCAAGGGATTTTTCAAGGAATAATTTTGTGGACATTCCTCCAGAAGAGTTTTTGCAATTAAGGATGCAATCAATGCAGACCAACGGCTATCTTTGACAGAGTGATATTCTATTCTGGAACAGAGAATAAAAGACAGAATGTCTTTGAATCAATATAGATGAGATACAGACATTAACAAGAAGAGAATACACAATACAGATTACAGAGACTCTTTCAAAATCTTCTGTCAAAAAGAATTCTGAAGAATACTCATCAAAGAGATCAAGCTTTCAAAAATCTTCAGATCTCTTCAGCTCTCAAAGTGTTCAAGGCCAACATCAATTCAAGACTCCAGACACTCAACATTTCAGCTTGCTGAAATCATCTATTGCTGGAGATCTATCTTTGAAGGCCTATCACCCTCAGCAAAGCTCTTCTTCCTGAAGATCTCAAGGACTCAGGGGGAGCTTTGACATCAATCCACTTAGTCTTCTCAGTTGATTGAGAAAGAGAAGACTGCCATCACTCTCTCACCACCACTCTGTAAAGGGTTTCTCAAACTCCCTTCAAATGTTTGAATCTGGTTTTTGAGCACCTTGTGAAAAGCTCATTGGTGGCAAGACACCTGATCAAAAAATCTGCTCTGGTTTTTGAGCACCTTATCAAAAGCTCATTGGTGCCCAGGACACCTGATCAACTCAACCTGCAGTGGATTCCTACCTAGGGTGGTAGAAGAGTGGATGTACCCAAGTTTGGGGAACCACTATATTTCCTTGTGTCCTCTGGTTCTGCTTGTTTACTTTTTGTTTCTGGCCTAGATTTTTTTTCTGTGCTTAGTTTTTTTTTGCATAGCTTAGTTCTGTGATTAGATTTATATTTGCTTCCCTGCTCACACATATTACAACAATTGTTGTAAAAGCTTTTAAAAAGTTTTAAAACACCATATACTCTATTCACCCCCCTCTAGAGTATATCAGATCTAGTTACACTTTCAGAAAGAATGATGGAAGTCTTCTCTTTCTCAGAGCAGTTGAGAAGACTATGTGGATTTGATGTTATCAAAGCTCCCCCTGAGTCCTTGAGATGTTCAGGAAATGAAGCTTTGCTGTAGGGTGATAGGCCTTCAGAAGTTGATCTCCAGCAATTGATTATTTCAGCAACAGCTGAAATGTTAGGTGTCTGGAGTCTTGAAAGATGTTGGCCTTGAACACTTGAGACAAGAGAGATCAAAAGATTTCAGAAGGTTTGATCTCCTTGGATGTGTGTTCTTGAGAGAATTCTTTGAGACCGAGAATATTTTGTTCTTGTTCTTCTTGTATGTATTCTAAGTGATAGAGAGATTCAAAAATCTTGTATTTTATTCTCTGGCACTGAATATAAAATCATCCTCTGTCAAGAATAGTCGTTGGCCTATCATTAATTGCATCCTTAATTGCAATTGTCTTTTGGAGGAAAGTGCAAAGAAACATTCCTTAATAATCCCTTGAAACTTGGTCCAGAATAAATGAAAACGGCAAGAAAATCTTCTGAATTAATTGCTGAATAACTCCTGATTTTAATCTTGAAAAATCCTTTAACTCATCAGAAAACGTCGAACTGAGCTCTGCTATCGTCGAACTGAGCTCAGCGATTTGGACTTATATAGCAACAAAAATCGTCGATCTGAGCTCAAAGATCGTCGAACTGAGCTCAGAGATAGAGATCCAATACTGAGTCAAGATCGTCGAACTGAGCTCGCAGATCGTCGAATGGAGTTCGAAGATTTGTTGAAGTTGAGGCAGTGAAAGCCTCATCAAAGAGATCAAGCTTCCAAACCTAGACTTCTAACACTTAGACTCAATTCTAATTGACCTTTAGAGCTATACAAGAGGTCAAAAACAGGTTTCCTAGATACATAGTGATCCTGACCCAAATTAGTAATAGGGTGTTCCAACAATCTCCCCATATTTGGGTTAGGATTACTATTGACAGAATTTGGAAAAATTAAATAACAACATACACAGCGACAATACAGAAAAATAATAAGCTGGTTATTGCAGAACCACAGATATATATCATCCCAGACAGAAATCAGAAGTCAAAATGATTGTCACCTTACATAGTTATTTCTTCTCCTTGCTCTTTATGAGTTTGATTTCTCTATTGGGGTTAAGGGCTTCCTTTTTGGATCTTGTGTCATCTGCTGCACTTAAGGAGGTTTGCTGTTTGGGCCTTGGAACTACAACTTCAGGATGCAGCTCCATGTATCTATCAGAATCAAAGAATTTGCTTGAGCCATATCTTTCCAATTCCTTCTTTCTCTGTTCAGACAATGTAGTGATGTTGGAGGAGTCTCTTCCTTGCTCTTTAGCTTTCTTAATCTGGTCCAGTGTAGCAAGCTCTTTCATCCTGCTAGTCCAAGCAGTTGGATTATTTTCATGATCTTCAAATGGCACTGGTGGCTCATATCTATTTGATGGATTATCTTGAAGAGGCCTGGATGAAACTACTTCCTTCAGTTTATAGGGAAAAGGACCTGAGGTTGTGTCTGATGAGGTTTGTCCTTCCCTGGAGTAGGGATGTTGCCTTGAATAACCTTTTGAATAAACTTGGACTTCTCTTTGATTTCCTCTATAGTTTCCTCTTCTAGATTGAGAACCTCTAGACTGGCTTCCCCTATGATAAGATCTTGCATGTGGCTGATAGGGGCTTTGTCTTTTGGCAGAGGGTTGAGCAGCTGAACTTCCACCTGCACCTGCATCAGGAGGAGGTGGTGGAGGAGGATGAGGATGTTGAAATTGAGAAGATCCTTTCTCATACTTCCTCTTCTTCTTCATTGCTTTGAGTTGGTTCTTTGAATACTGCATACAGTGCTCAGTTATGGGGCAATCATGAAGAATGTAATATGGTATGTCATTATTGTCCTTGACATTGGCTGGAGGTACTCTCTTCATGGCTTTTCTCCTTGCCTTTCTCTTCCTGGCAATAGTGGCAGAAGAATCATCAGAATCTGTCTTGAACTCATCACTTTCAGAACTTTGCTCAGCATATAGAGCATCAATATTGTTCATCAATTCTTTCTTGAGCTGGGTTGAAGCAGATGAAGCAGCAGTGATTGGAGCAGCAGATACAACACTAGTAGCAATAGAAGTTGAAGCAGTAGCAGTAGTAACAGCAGATACAGAAGTTGTAGCAGCAGTAATAACAATAGCAGTTGGGGCAGCAACAGTTTCACTTTCAGAAACAACAATATCAGCAACATCAGGAATATCATCAGCAAACACAGAAGGCTCAAAATCATGTGCCTCTGTCATCTGCATATCCTCAGAAACATCAACATGTGTAGCAGTAACAGAAATATCAACATCAACAGCAGGAGGGGCAGCAGCATCAGTGGAAACAGACAGCTCAGCAGTGAACACTGTATTTATGAATGAATGAATGATGCTGATGTCACAGCTAGAGAAGGGAACAATGGCCTTGGACAAATCCTCTGATGGCTGGAGAGCAACTGTCTCTGGAAGACAACTGAAGTAGGCTGAATCAAATGCTGAAAGTAAGGACCTGATGTCCACTGGGAAGACAACTGGAGGTGGAACTGGAGCTTGAAGAACAGTAGCAGCAGCAGCAACACTAACTGAAGAAACTGCAGGCAAGCTCACTTCATAGGGCATCTCCCCCTGCATAGATTCAGATAAGGCTAGATCAAGGCACACTGATGAAGGTGTGAATGTGGGTTGATCAATGATCTCTTGTAGAAGTTCCTGGTTAGATGTTGATGAGGAGGGTAGCTCAGGAGGAGAGGAGGGTGAGTCATCCATGAAGGAATCATCAATAAGATTGGAGGATGGAATTGTGGACGTTTCAATATCTGGTGGAGGGTAGGAATATAATGGATGGAATGGTTCTTCTGTGACAGTTGGAATTGGAGATGGTATTGATGTTGGAGATGGGCTGGAGATGATGATAGTGGATGGAGTTTGAATGGTGGATGGAATTGGAGGAGGAGGAGAGGCAGCAGCAGGCAAGTCATCTACAGGGGCAGAGACTTGAGGGGAAGTGACTATGACAGTCCTGGTACCTGAAGGTGTGCTTGCAGAAGGCCTGCTGGGCTTGATGATCTGCCTGTCCCATCTACCAAATAGGGCACAGGACAATCTCTTAGTTGCATTAATGTGTATCCCAGACGATACAAGCAGAGTAGGGCATCTGTTCTGCAGAAAGAGGCCTAAAATCCTCCCAAAATTCACAAAATTCTTGTTAATTTTCTTTTTAATTAGGTCAAAGAAGACCTCTCCCCAGTCCAAATTCTTCTTGTCCACTATGGCTCCCATTAAGCATAGCTGATACCTAGAAATGGTATCATGTGCTGAGTGCTTAGCCAACAAAACCTTCCCAACTACATCAGCCAAGAATCTATATTCCACAGACAGGTTTTTCTTCAGCAGCTTGCTAGGGTTAGCCTCAGAATGACCCATTCTTGCAAGCAAATCAGCAAGTTCCTCTCTAGATAAATCAGCAGAATCCCTTCCAGAGCTTAAATCAAAAACTTCTGTCAGAATAGTTGGTGTCAAGGGTACCTGGGTGCCAGAAATTGATCCAACTATAGTGTTTTGATCCTGGTTGTGGGCAGTGTAAACCCATTCCTTAATCTCATCAGCAGCAAGTTTAATCCTGGTGGTCATGATTGTAGCAAGTTTCTGCTCCTTGAACAACTCCAAAATGCCTGGAAAACTTGATATGTTGTGCTGAAGGACTCCATGTCAATGTCAAAGCCAGCATCGAATTTCATTGCAGCAAGAACAACAACAGAAACGGCCATGGTTACCTGCAAAGATCAACAAACAAAACGACCAAGTGTAGAAATGTTTGGAGGGAAAGAGAGTTTTTGCAGAGAAATTGAAAGCGCAAAAGGAGAACGATGGCGAAAAATGAATTTTATATTAGGGTTCGACGCAGAAAAGGAAAGATCGTTGAACTCAGTTCGACGATCGGGGCTACTAAAGGAATCTGAAGAGTCTTCAATATCGTCTATCTCCGTTCGACGATATTGGAGAACGTCGAGCTCTGTTCGACTATAGTTCAGAGAACAAATCGTCGAGCGCCGTTCGACGATCGTTGACCGGAAGAGATAGTTCAGACTATCTGAGAAGCGCTGAACTCAGGTCGACGATTTCGGAAATCGTCGATCTCCATTCGACGATCTGGGGGAAAATCGTCGAGTGCAGTTCAGAGACCAGAAAAACACTCTAGACACTAAGAAAAAAAATCAAGATGTTTGCCTAGTCTTGGTCAATTTTTGAACTTTTAAAATCTTGGATATTATTTTAGACTTCCTCCATCTAACATTCCTAACTGATTTAGGAAGAAGGTGTGTTTCTTTTCATCCAAGGGCTTGGTGAAAATATCTCCCCTTTGTAAATCAGTTGGGATATATTGAAGTTCAATTTTATTCTTCTCAACATTATCCCTTAAGAAGTGATGTCTAATTTCTATGTGTTTTGTCCTATTATGGAGGACTGGATTTTGAGCTATAGAAATAGCACTGGTGTTATCACAAAAGATTTTAGACTTCTCTAAGTTGTAGCCATAGTCTAGGAGTTGGTTTTGAATCCACAAGATTTGTGAACAACAACTGCCTGCAGCCATATATTCAGCTTCAGCAGTTGAAGTTGACACAGAAGTTTGTTTCTTATAAAACTAAGAGACAAGTCTGTCACCAAGGAACTGACAAGTTCCACTGGTGCTTTTCTTGTCAATTATGCATCCAGCATAATCAGTATCAGAAAATCCAGTTAAATCAAATGCTGAATCTTTTGGATACCAGAGACCTAGAGTTGGACAACTTTTAACATACCTGAGAATCCTCTTTTCTAGTGTTAGGTGTGACTCTCTAGGGCTTACTTGGAACCTAGCACATATACATGTAGCAAACATTATATCTGGTCTACTAGCTGTAAGGTACAGTAAAGAGCCAATCATTGCACTATATGTTGTCTGATCAACAGGTTTCCCATGTTCATCAGCATCCAATACAACATTAGTAGGCATAGGTGTTTTCATGCATGACGCTTTAGACATGCCAAATTTCTTAACCAATTCATTCGCATATCTTGGTTTGAGAAATAAAGATGCCTTCAGCATGTTGTTTGACTTACAATCCTAGGAAGAAGGATAGCTCACCCATGCTACTCATTTCAAATTTAGAATGCATTAGGTTGGAAAACCTTCTGCACAATTTTGAATCAGTAGAACCAAAACTAATATCGTCTACATAAATCTGTACTAGTAGGGTGTTGGAACACCCTAATACTAATTTGGGTCAGGATCACTATGTCTCTAGGAAACATGTTTTTGACCTCCTGTATAGATCTAAAGTTCAATTAGAATTGAGTATAAGGGTTAGAAGTCTAGGTTTGGAAGCTGCCCTCAAGACCCAGAATTTTCAGTTTGAGACTAAGTCATATCGTCGAGCTCAGCACGACGATTCGTCGAACTCCATTCGACGATCGTCTAGCTCAACTTCGACAGATCGTCGAACTCCATTCAACGATCGCTGAGCTTAACTTCAACAAATCGTCGAACTCCATTCGATGATCTGCGAGCTCAGTTCGACGATCTTGACTCAGTATTGGATTTATATCTATGAGCTCAGTTCGACGATCTTTGAGCTCAGATCTACGTTTTTTTGTTGCTGTATAAGTCCATATCGCTGAGCTCAGTTCGACGATAGAAGAGCTCAATTTGACGTTTTCTGATGACTTCAAGGATTTTTCAAGATTCAAATTCAGAATAGTTAAGGAGTTATTCAGCAATTAATTCAGAAGATTTTCTAGCCGTTTTCAGTTATTTCTGGACCAAGTTTCAAGGGATTTTCAAGGAATATTTCTGTGGACTTTCCTCCAGAAGGCATTTGCAATTAAGGATGCAATTAATGTCAGGCCAACGGCTATTCTTGACAGAGGATGTTTTTCTATTCAATACCAGAGAATAAAAGATAAGATTTTTTGAATCTCAAAAACACTCCGAACACAGACAAGAAGAAGAAAATATTCTCTATCTCAAAGAATTCTTTCAGAACACACATCCAAGGAGATCAACCATATGAAATCTTCTGATATCTTGTGATTCAAGTGTTCAAGGCCAAAATCTTTCAAAGACTCCAGACACCTAACATTTCAGCTGTTGTTGAAATCATCATTTGCTGGAGATCAACTTCTGAAGGCCTATCACCCTACAACAAAGCTTGATTTTCCTGAACATCTCAAGGACTCAGGGGGAGCTTTGACAACATCAAATCCACATAGTCTTCTCAGCTGTTTTGAGAAAGAGAAGACTTCCATAACTCTCTCATCCCCATCTCTGTAAAGGGTTTTTCAAACTCCCTTCAAAAGTTTGTGCTTGGTTTTTGAGCAACTTGTCAAAAGCTCATTGGTGGCAAGACACCTGATCAAAAAATCTGATTTGGTTTTTGAGCACCTTATCAAAAGCTCATTGGTGCCCAGGACACCTGATCAACTCATCCTACAGTGGATTCCTACCTAGGGTGGTAGAAGAGTGGATGTACCCAAGTTTAGGGGAACCACTATAGCTCCTTGTGTCTTCTGGCTTGCTTGTCTTTATCTTTTGTTTCTGGCTGTGATTGTTTTGTGATTAGTTTAGATCTGTGATTAATTTGTGTTGTAGGTTATTTTGTGATTAGATTTAATAGATGCTTCCCTGTTCACTCAGATTACAACAATTGTTGTAAAAAGTTTTCAAGCACCATATACTCTATTCACCCCCCCCCCCCCTCTAGAGTATATCAGATCTAGCTGCACTTTCAATTGGTATCAGAGGCAGGTTGGTTAAACATACCACACCTTGGTGGTTGTACAGGATAACATATGAACCCAAAGATTCCTTGTTAGATCTGTTTTCTTTTGAGTTCATTATTAGATTTTGTTTTCACAAATCATGGCCCAAAACAAAGATTATGCTAGAACCAGACCTCCAGTGTGCAATCTGTCCAAGTTTGCACTTTGGAAGGCAAGGATCAGATTATACATGAATTCTATTGACGAGGATATTTTTAATTCTGTGTTGACAGTTTGCCCAAGATCTCCAGAGAACTCAAGTACAAATACTGTTCCACCCCCATCAGGAATAGATGCTGACATCAATAAATGGAAGGTAGCTGATGCCAAGGCTATGAACATCTTAGCCCAGACCATGTCTGATGACATCTTTCAAAAGGTGGCTGAATGCAATTCAGCAAAGGAAATCTGGGATAAACTCTCAGAAATAGTCTCAGGCTCAGCTGATGAGAGAAAGGACAGGAGATCCCACCTCATATCTCAATATGAGAATTTCAAGAAGGGAGAAGCTGAATCAGTTGGAGATATGTACAATAGACTTAGTCTGATAGTCAGTGAACTCAGGACTTTGGATAAGGAGATATCACTGACTGAACTTAATGACAAAATTCTAATGTGCTTCCCTAGCACTTGGGATTCAAGAATCTGGCCAATCAAGGATGCCAGAAGTTTGAATGAGATCACCACAGAAGCTCTATTGGGTAAGCTCAAATCTTATGAGCTACTCATCAAGAATAGAGAAGAAGAACAGAAGGCTACCTCACCAGCCACAAGAAAAGAGAAGACAATAGCCTTCAAAGCAACAGAAGATCAGCCTGAAGACAAAGTCACAGGCAATGATGAACTGCTCAGTCTGTTGGCCAAAAGATTCTACAAGATGGCCAGAAAGGACTTCAGAAAGAGATCAAACAAGGAGCATGATAAGCCAAGGTATGATAAGTCTAATAATAAGGAAATTGTCTGCTTTGGTTGCAGGAAACCAGGGCACGTTGTACCTGACTGTCCAGAGAACAAAAACAAGGACAGAAGGGACAAGAAAGAAAGAAGAAGAGAAAAGGACTTCAAGAAAAGTAACAATGGCAAACCCTCCACAAGCAAAAACAAACACACTGGGATGGGATTTGTTGCTGAATCTTGGAGTGAAACTGAAGAGAAATCAGAAGCCTTATCCAGCTCCAGTGATGATGAAGATGATGAAGATGATGCAGAAGAGAAGGAGTTCTGCTTGATGGCAATCAATGCCTCACAACATAATTTAGATGAAGAAGAGTCAGAGTCAGATTCAGAGACTCAACTTGAAGAAGATCAGGTAATCAGTTCTTTTGATTTCAATTCAGAGGACTTCAAATCTGAGTTTAAAGCATTATGTTTAGACCTGCTAAAATCTGAGAAGGAAATTATCTCTCTCAGAAATCATTTATCTGAACATAATACCTTAAAGTCAGAAAACCTCAAACTCTCTCAGGAGTTGGAGTGCTGTAGGGAGCAGATAGCTTCACTGAAAAGTGAGCTATCTGAGGCCAAGAAGCTTGAAGAATCCCTTAATGGGAGAAGTATCAAGCTGATGGACATCACAAGTACAGTGAACTCAAGATTTAATAGTACACTGGGCTTGGGTGCTTCATCTAGCCAACCCATAGTTCTAACAACTCCAATCAAAATCATTTCTGATAAAGGAAAGGTAGTTGTATAGGTAGCTAGGAAAAAATCTGATCTGCCCAAGAAAACCAAGTTCCAGCAGAAATCGTCGAACGGAGCTCGACGATCGCCGAACGTAGATCAACGATCTCAGGCAAAATCGTCGAACTCAGGTCGACGATCTCAAGTTCCTGAACTCTGCCATAGTCGACCATCGAACGGAGCTCGACGATCTGACCCAAGATCATCGAACGCAGCTCCATGATCGTCGAACAGAGATCAGAGCTCTGGAAACTCTTTCAAGGGCAAATCAAAATCCAATCCTAGGGGTTCTTCATCCCAAATCTTTAACCCTTATACTGAATGGATTATACCTCCAAGGATATATCATCCTGAAGGATATAAGAGTCAACCTGGGATGTCTTTTATTTCAGAATTTAAAGGTTATCAACCTAGGCCCAAGGTAAACTAGGTCAAAAATAAATGAATTATCTTATGTGCAGGTGAAGACCTATCCAACATCTAACTAGCAATGGTACTTGGATAGTGGGTGATCTAAGCACATGACATGAAATAAGGACAACCTCACATCCTTTAGAGCCAAGCTTGGATCCAAAGTTATCTTTGGTGATTCAAACTTTTGAAAAACTAAAGGATATTGTGCAGTCCAGATTGGATCAGTAACATTCAAGAAGGTAGCTTATGTGGAAGGACTGAAGCACAACTTAATAAGCATCAGCCAGCTATGTGATGAAGGCTACCAGGTGACCTTCAACAAAGCATTATGCAAGATCAAGTCAGAGGACAACACAACTGTGTTGATAGGTAAAAGGAAAGGTAATATCTATCTAGTAGATTTTCTTTCAACAGATGTAGATATTTGCCTGTTAAATTCTGTCTGTAGACCAAATATTTTATGGCATATGAGACTAGGACACTTAAACCTTAGAAATATTGCTAGGCTTTCCAAGGACAACCTTGTTAGAGGACTACCTTATGGCCCCTACAAGAAGGAAGGACTCTGCAGCGCTTGTCAATTAGGCAAGCAAACTAAAAATAGCTTTAAGTCACTTAATAAGAGTGATTCACCTAGGATATTGTATCTGTTACACATGGATCTTTTTGGACCCATCACAGTACAAAGCCTAGGAGGGAAATCTTACACTTTGGTAGTTGTAGATGACTTCTCTAGATTCACTTGATTATTATTTCTGAGGAAGAAGTCTGATAACTTTAAGTGTTTGATAGAGTTTCTCAAATGTATACAGATTGAGTTCAATACTCACATTGCCCTGATTAGATGTGATCATGGGACAGAGTTTGATTCTCTTCTTATGCAAGAGTTCTATCAGAGTGAAGTGATCAGGCACACTTTCTCAGCTCCTAGAACTCCTCAACAAAATGGGGTAGCTAAAAGGAAAAATAGAACCCTTATTGAATCTGTCACTACATTGTTGTCAGATGCTCACCTTCCTCTATCCTTTTGGGCAGAGACAGCGAACACCTCCAACTATATGCTGAATAGAAGTTTGATACATAAACTAAAGGGAAAGACTCCCTATGAATTACTCAAAGGGAAGAAACCTAAAGTTGATTATTTTAGGATTTTTGGCTGTATTTGCTATATACATAATAATGACAAGAAATATTTAGCAAAATTTCAAGCTAAAGCTGATGAAGGAGTGTTTCTGGGATACTCCATGATCAGTAAGGCTTATAGGGTTTATAATAAATCATCTCTAAAAATTGAGGAATCTGTTCATATATCATTTGATGAATCTAACATGTCTTTCAAGGAGAAGATCTCTTCTACCATAGAACCTTTGCAGGAACATTCTCTTGTTGAAGACTTGAACAAGTTACAGGTTACTCAAAAGGATGAAAGCAGTGAAGATGAAGAAAGTATTCAACACATTGAAGAGAAACAACCTGAAGAGCCAATTGTTGTACCACAAGAGGAAACAACAACACAGGTTGGTGAACAATCAACACCCCCTGTTGATTTAGTAACATCAAGAGATCATCCAATTTCCTAAATAATTGGAGACATCTCAGCTGGTGTGCAAACCAGAAATCAGGTCAACCAAAACCTGTTGCACACTTGCTTCCTATCTCAAATTGAACCTCAGTGCATTCAAGATGCAGAGCAAGATCCACACTGGATCATTGCAATGCAAGATGAGTTGCATCAATTTGAAAGGAACAAAGTGTGGGAACTAGTGCCAAAGCCTAAGGATCACTCTATTGTTGGAACAAAGTGGGTGTTCAGAAACAAACTGGATGATCAAGGAGTAATTGTAAGGAACAAGTCAAGGCTAGTTGCTCAAGGATATTCTCAAGAAAAAGGAATTGACTATGACCAGACTTTTGCACCAGTTGCAAGATTGGAAGCCATCAGAATCTTTTTAGCTTATGCAGTACACAAAGGATTCAAGGTATATCAGATGGATGTCAAAAGTGCTTTTCTAAATGGAGACATCAAAGAAGAAGTATATGTCAGACAACCTCCAGGTTTTATCTCTCCAACTTATCCTGATTATGTTTTTAGGTTGAACAAAGCATTATATGGTCTCAAGCAAGCTCCTAGAGCATGGTATGAGACCCTAGCATGCTTCCTTTTGGAAAATGGATTTATAAGGGGTAGAGTAGACCAAACTCTTTTCATTAGAACCCATAAGTCCCATACCCTACTAGTACAGATTTATGTAGACGATATTATTTTTGGTTCTACTGATTCAAAATTGTGTAGAAGGCTTTCCAACCTAATGCATTCTAAATTTGAAATGAGTAGCATGGGTGAGCTATCCTTCTTCCTAGGATTGCAAGTCAAGCAACATGATGAAGGCATCTTTATTTCTCAAACCAAGTATACAAATGAATTGGTTAAGAAATTTGGTATGTCTGAAGCATCTTGCATGAAAACACCCATGCCTACCAATGCTGTATTGGATGCTGATGAACATGGGAAACCTGTTGATCAGACAACATATAGAGCAATGATTGGCTCTTTACTGTACCTTACAGCTAGTAGACCAGATATAATGTTTGCTACATGTATATGTGCTAGGTTCCAAGTAAGCCCTAGAGAGTCACACCTAACACTAGTAAAGAGGATTCTCAGGTATGTTAAAAGTTCTCCAAATCTAGGTCTCTGGTATCCAAAAGATTCAGCATTTGATTTAACTGGATTTTCTGATGCTGATTATGCTGGATGCAGAATTGACAGGAAAAGCACCAGTGGAACTTGTCAGTTCCTTGGTGACAGACTTGTCTCTTGGTTTTGTAAGAAACAAACTTCTGTGTCAACTTCAACTGCTGAAGCTGAATATATGGATGCAGGCAGTTGTTGTTCACAAATCTTGTGGATTCAAAACCAACTCCTAGACTATGGCAACAACTTAGAGAAGTCTAAAATCTTTTGTGATAACACCAGTGTTATTTCTATAGCTCAAAATCCAGTCCTCCATAGTAGGACAAAACATATAGAGATTAGTCATCACTTCTTAAGGGATAATGTTGAAAAGAATAAAATTGAACTGCAATATATCCCAACTGACTTACAAAGGGGAGATATTTTCACCAAGCCCTTGGATGAAAAGAAACACACCTTCTTCCTAAATCAGTTAGGAATGTTAGATGGAGGAAGTCTAAAATAATATCCAAGAATTTAAAAGTTTAAAAATTGACCAAGACTAGGCAAACATCTTGATTTTTCTTAGTGTCTAGAGTGTTTTTCTGGTCTCTGAACTGCGCTCGATGATTTTCCCCCAGATCGTCGAACGGAGATCGACGATTTCCGAAATCGTCGACCTGAGTTCAGCGTTTCTCAGATAGTATGAACTATCTCTTCGGGTCAACGATCGTCGAACGGTGCTCGACGATTCTGTTCTCTGAACGATCATCGAACAGAGCTCGACGCTCTCCAACATCGTCGAACGGAGATCGACGATGTTGAAGACTCTTCAGATTCCTTTAGAAGCCCCGATCGTCGAACTGAGTTCTACGATCTTTCCTTTTCTGCGTCGAACCCTAATATAAAATTCATTTTTCGCCGTCGTTCTCCCTTTGCGCTTTCGATTTCTCTGCAAAAACTTTCTTTCCCTCCAAACATTTCTACACTTGGTCGATTTGTTTGTTGAATCTTTGCAGGTAAACATGGTCGTTTCTATTGCTGTTCTTGCCGCCATGAAATTTGATGCCGGTTTTGACATTGACATGGAATCCTTCAGCACAACAGATCAGGTTTTCCAGGACATCTTGGAGTTATTCAAATAGCAGAAACTTGCTATAATCATGACCACAAGGATTAAACTTGCTGCTGATGATATTAAAGAGTGGGTCTACACTGCCCACAACCAGGATCAAAACACAATTGTTGGATCAATTTCTGGCACCCAGGTACCCTTGACCCCATCAATTCTAACAGAAGTTTTTGAGTTAAGCTCTGGTGGAGATTCTGCTGATTTATCTGGAGAAGAATATGCTGACTTGCTTGCAAGAATGGGTCATTCTGAGGCTAACCCTAACAAGCTGTTGAAGAAGAATCTGTCTGTGGAGTATAGGTTCTTGGCTGATGTGGTTGGGAAGGTCCTGTTGGCTAAGCACTCTGCCCATGATACTATCTCTAGGTATCAGTTATGCATAATGAGAGCCATAGTGGACAAGAAGAATCTGAACTGGGGAGAGGTCTTCTTTGACCTAATTAAAAAGAAAATTAATAAGAGTTTTTTAAATTTTGGGAGGATTTTAGGGCTTTTTCTGCAGAACAAATGCCATGCATTGCTAGTATCTTCTAGGATACACATTAATTCTTCCAAGAGACTGTCTTGTGACCTTTTTTGGTAAATGGGACAGGCAGATCACCAAGCCCAGTAGGCCCTCTTCCAGCACACCTTCAGGCACCAGGACTGCCATAGTCACTTCCCCTCAGGTCTCTGCCCCTGTAGATGACCTGCTTGCTGCTGCCTCTCCTCCTCCTCAAATTCAATCTTTTACAATTCCATCTGCCATTCAAACTTCATCCACTATCATCATCTCCAGCCCTTCTCCAACATCCATACCATCTCCAATTCCAATTCTACCAACAACAGAAGAACCATTCCATCCATTGTACTCCTACCCTCAACCAGATATTGCAACATCCACAATTCCATCCTTCAATCTTTTTGATGATTCCTTCATGGATGACTCACCCTCCTCACCTCCTGAGTTACCCTCCTCATCAACCTCTTACCAGGTACTGCTACAAGAGATCATTGATCAACCCACCTTCACACCATCTATCTCAATCCCTCTGTCCTCCATATCCACCTTACCCACACCTCAACCATCACTCCTACCATCCACCAGCTCTCCACTCCCATCACCAATAGCTCCACCTCCATCCTCTACCTCTGCTCCAGTCACTGCTGAGCAAGTAGATCTTCCAGCCCTAGCTGACAGGATCTATGAATTGCTAGCCCCCAGGCTATCTCTTCTCTTGGAGACCTCCTTGGCTCCATTATTCCAGTCAGTGGCAGCTCTTTCTGCCAGGCTCTCCTCCTTATTCCCTCAGGCAGCCCCTTCAGCAGTATGCCTTGATCCAGCTATGTCTGAATCTAGGCAGGGGGAGATGCCCTATAAAGTGAGCTTGCCTGCTGTGTATTCTGTTTCCTCAGTACATGTTGCTACTATTCCTCAAGTTCCAGCTAGACCTCTAGTTGCAGTATTCTCCATAGACCTCAGGTCTCTGCATTCAGCATCTGACTCAGCCTATTTCAGTTGTCTGCTAGAGAAAGCTTGTTTTCCAGAGAGAGTTGTTGTCCAGCACCCAGAGGATCGCTCCAAGGCCCTTGTGCCCTTCTTATGCTGTGACCCCTGCATCTTAACTTCTTTTGTCAATTCAGTATATGCTGCTGCTACTCCTACTGCAAGCATTGCTGATGTTTCTGATGCTGCTGCCCCTCCTGCTGCTGAAAATTTTGTTGATATTATTGCTGCTACTGCTGATGAGTCAACTTCTAAGGATATCCAGATGACAGAGGCACATGATTTTGAGCCTTCTGTGTTTGCTGATGACATTCCTCCTGCTGCTAATAGTGTTGTTTCTGAAAGTGAAACTGTTGCTGCACCAACTGCTATTGTCATTTCTACTGCCACAACTTCAGTATCTGCTGCTGTTACTGCTGTTTCAAGCTCTTCTTCAACTACAATTGCCACAAGTGTTGCATCTGCTGCTGCTCCAATCTCTGCTGCTTCATCTGCTTCAACCCAGCTCAAGAAAAAATTGATGAAAAAGATTGATGCTCTTTATGATGAGCAAAGCTCTGAAAGTGATGAGTTTAAGACTGATTCTGATGACTCCTCTGCCACTATTGCTAGGAAGAGAAAGGTAAGGAGCAAAGCCATGAAGAGAGTACCTCCAGCCAAAGTCAAGGACAACAATGACATTCCATATTATATTCTTCATGACTGCCCCATAACTGAGCACTGGATGCAGTATTCAAAGAATCAACTCAAAGCCATGAAGAAACAGAGGAAATATGAAAAAGGCTCTTCTCAATTCCAACATCCGCATCCTCCTCCACCACCTCCTCCTGATGCAGGTGCAGGTGGAAGCTCAGCTGCTCAACCCCCAGCTAAAAGCCAAACCCCCTATCAGCCTCATGCCAGATCCTATTATAAGAGAAGCCAGTCCAGGGGTTCTCAATCCAGAAGAGGAAACTACAGAGGAAATCAAAGAGAAGTCCAGGTTTATTCTAAAGGTTATTCAAGGCAACATCCCTACTCCAGGGAAGGACAAATCTCATCTGACACAACCTCTGGTCCTTTTCCCTATAAACTGAAGGAAGTAGTTTCATCCAGGCCTTCTCAGGACAATCCATCAAATAGATATGAACCACCAGTGCCATTTGAAGCTCCTGAAAATAATCCAACTGCTTGGACTGCAAGGATGAAAGAGCTTGCTGCACTGGACCAGATTAAGAAAGCTAGAGAGCAAGGCAGAGACTCCTCCAACATCACCACCTTGTCTGAACAGAGAAAGAAAGAGTTGGAAAGATATGCTTCAAGTAAATTCTTTGATTCTGACAGATACATGGAGCTGCATCCTGAAGCTGTAGTTCCAAGGCCCAAACAGCAAACTTCTTTAGGTGCAGCAGATGGCACAAGATCAAAGAAGGAAGATCTCAACCCCAATAGAGAAATCAAACTCATAAAGAGCAAGGAGAAGAAATAACTATGTAAGGTGACAATCATTTTGAATTCTGAATTATGTCTGGGATGTGATATATATCTGTGGTTCTGCAATTTGCTTTTCTGTATTATTGCTATGTATGTTGTTATTTAAACTTTTCCAAATTCTGTAAATAGTAATCCTAACCCAAATAGGGGGAGATTGTTGGAACACCCTATTACTAATTTGGGTCAGGATCACTATGTCTCTAGGAAACCTGTTTTTGACCTCCTGTATAGATCTAAAGGTCAATTAGAATTGAGTCTAAGGGTTAGAAGTCTAGGTTTGGAAGCTGCCCTCAAGACCCAGAATTTTCAGTTTGAGACTAAGTCATATCGTCGAGCTCAGCACGATGATTCGTCGATCTCCATTCGACGATCGTCTAGCTCAACTTTGACAGATCATCGAACTCCATTCGACGATCGCTGAGCTCAACTTCAACAAATCGTCGGACTCCATTCGACGATCTGCGAGCTCAGTTCGACGATCTTGACTCAGTATTGGATTTCTATCTCTGAGCTCAGTTCGACGATCTTTGAGCTCAGATCGACGTTTTTTTGTTGCTGTATAAGTCCATATCGCTGAGCTCAGTTCGACGATAACAGAGCTCAGTTCGACGTTTTCTGATGACTTCAAGGATTTTTCAAGATTCAAATTCAGAACAGTTAAGGAGTTATTCAGCAATTAATTCAGAAGATTTTCTAGCCATTTTCATTTATTTCTGGACCAAGTTTCAAGGGATTTTCAAGGAATATTTCTGTGGACTTTCCTCTAGAAGACATTTGCAATTAAGGATGCAATTAATGTCAGGCCAACGGCTATTCTTGATAGAGGATGTTTTTCTATTCAGTGCCAGAGAATAAAAGATAAGATTTTTTGAATCTCAAAAACACTCAGAACACAGACAAGAAGAAGAAAATATTCTCTGTCTCAAAGAATTCTTTCAAAACACACATCCAAGGAGATCAACCATCTGAAATCTTCTGATCTCTTGTGATTCAAGTGTTCAAGGCCAACATCTTTCAAAGACTCTAGACACCTAACATTTCAGCTATTGCTGAAATCATCATTTGCTGGAGATTAACTTCTGAAGGCCTATCACCCTACAGCAAAGCTTCATTTTCCTGAACATCTCAAGGACTCATGGGGAGCTTTGACAACATCAAATCCACATAGTCTTCTCAGTTGTTTTGAGAAAGAGAATACTTCCATAACTCTCTCATCCCAATCTCTGTAAAGGGTTTTTCAAACTCCCTTCAAAAGTTTGTGCTTGGTTTTTGAGCACCTTGTCAAAAGCTCATTGGTGGCAAGACACCTGATAAAAAAATCTGATTTGGTTTTTGAGCACCTTATCAAAAGTTCATTGGTGCCCAGGACACCTGATCAACTCATCCTGCAGTGGATTCCTACCTAGGGTGGTATAAGATTTGATGTACCCAAGTTTAGGGGAACCACTATAGCTCCTTGTGTCTTCTGGCTTGCTTATCTTTATCTTTTGTTTCTGGCTGTGATTGTTTTGAGATTATTTTAGATCTGTGATTAATTTGTGTTGTAGGTTATTTTGTGATTAGATTTAATAGCTGCTTCTCTGTTCACTCAGATTAAAACAATTATTGTAAAAAGTTTTCAAGCACCATATACTCTATTCACCCCCCCCCCCCCTCTAGAGTATATCAGATGTAGCTGCACTTTCATAAGGTATGGTACTTATGGGTTCTAATGAAAAGAGTTTGGTCTACTCTACCCCTTATAAATCCATTTTCCAAAAGGAAGCATGTTAGGGTCTCATACCATGCTCTAGGAGCTTGCTTGAGACCATATAATGCTTTGTTCAACTTAAAAACATAATCAGGATAATTTGGAGAGAGAAAACCTGGAGGTTGTCTGACATATACTTCTTCTTTGATGTCTCCATTTAGAAATGCACTTTTCACATCCATCTGATATACCTTGAATCCTTTATGTGCTGCATAATCTAAGAAGATTCTGATGGCTTCCAATCTTGCAACTGGTGCAAAAGTCTGGTCATAGTATATTCCTTCTTCTTGAGAATATTCTTGAGCAACTAGCCTTGCCTTGTTCCTTACAATTACTCCTTGATCATCCGATTTGTTTCTGAACACCCACTTTGTTCCAACAATGGAGTGATCCTTAGGCTTTGGCACTAGTTCCCACACTTTGTTCCTTTCAAATTGATGCAACTCTTCTTGCATTGCAATGATCTAGTGTGGATCTTGCTGTACATCTTGAATGGACTGAGGTTCAATTTGAGATAGGAAGCAGGTGTGCAACAGGTTTTGGTTGACCTGATTTCTGGTTTGCACACCAGCTGAGATGTCTCCAATTATTTGGGAAATTGGATGGTCTCTTGATGTTACTAAATCAACAGGGGGTGTTGATTGTTCACCAACCTGTGTTGTTGTTTCCTCTTGTGGTACAACAACTGGCTCTTCAAGTTGTTCTTCAATATGTTGAATACTTTCTTCATCTTCACTGCTTTCCACTTTTTGAGTAACCTGTAACTTGTTCAAGTCTTCAACAAGAGAATATTCCTGCAAAGGTTCTATGGTAGAAGAGATCTTCTCCTTGAAAGACATGTTAGATTCATCAAATGATATATGAACAGATTCCTCAATTTTAAGAGATGATTTATTATAAACCCTATAAGCCTTACTGATCATGGAGTATCCCAGAAACACTCCTTCATCAGCTTTAGCTTGAAATTTTGCTAAATATTTCTTGTCATTATTATGTATATAGCAAATACAACCAAAAACTCTAAAATAATCAACTTTAGGTTTCTTCCCTTTGAGTAATTCATAGGGAGTCTTACCCTTTAGTTTATGTATCAAACTTCTATTCAGCACATAGTTGGAGGTGTTCACTGCCTCTGCCCAAAAGGATAGAGGGAGATGAGCATCTGACAACAATGTAGTGGCAGATTCAATAAGGGTTCTATTTTTCCTTTCAGCTACCCCATTTTGTTGAGGAGTTCTAGGAGCTGAGAAAGTGTGCTTGATCCCTTCACTTTGACAGAACTCTTGCATAAGAAGAGAATCAAACTCTGTCACATGATCACTTCTGATCAGGGCAATGTGAGTATTGAACTCAATCTGTATACATTTGAGAAACTATGTCAAACACTTAAAGTTATCAGACTGCTTTCTCAGAAAGAACACCCAAGTGAATCTAGAGAAGTCATCTACAACTACTAA
Source organism: Platanthera guangdongensis (assembly GCA_039583875.1). NCBI lineage: Eukaryota > Viridiplantae > Streptophyta > Magnoliopsida > Asparagales > Orchidaceae > Platanthera > Platanthera guangdongensis. The sequence continues at coordinate 56,195,204 of CM077159.1, read as the reverse complement.
AGTGTAAGATTTCCCTCCTAGGCTTTGTACTGTGATGGGTCCAAAGAGATCCATGTGTAACAGATACAATATCCTAGGTAAATTACTCTTATTAAGTGACTTAAAACTATTTTTAGTTTGCTTGCCTAATTGATAAGCCCTGCAGAGTCCTTCCTTCTTGTAGGGGCCAGAAGGTAGTCCTCTAACAAGGTTGTCCTTGGATAGCCTAGCAATAGTTCTAAGGTTTAAGTGTCCTAGTCTCTAATGCCATAAAATGTTTGGTCTATAAACAGAATTAAACAGGCAAATATCTACATCTGTTGAAAGAAAATCTACTAGATAGATATTACCTTTCCTGTTACCTGTCAACACAGTTGTGTTGTCCTCTGACTTGATCTTGCATAAAGCTTTGCTGAAGGTCACCTGGTACCCTTCATCACACAGCGGACTGATGCTTATTAAGTTGTGCTTCAGTCCTTCCACATAAGCTACCTTCTTGAATGTCACTGATCCAATCTGGACTGCATCATATCCTTTAGTTTGTCCAAAGTTTGAATCACCAAAGATGACTTTGGGTCCAAGCTTGGCTTTAAAGGATGTGAGGTTGTCCTTGTTTCCTATTATGTGCTTAGAGCACCCACTATCCAAGTACCATTGATGGTTAGGTGTTGGAGAGGTCTTCACCTGCACATAAAATAATTCATTTGTTTTTGACCCAGTTTACCTTGGGCCTAGGTTGATAACCTTTAAACTCTGAAATAAAAAACATCCCAGGTTGACTCTTATAACCTTCATGATGATATCTCCTTGGAGGTATAATCCATTCAGTATAAGGGTTAAAGATTTGGGATGAAGGACCCCTAGGATTGGATTTTAATTTGCCCTTGAAGGGATTTCCAGAGCTCTGATCTCTGTTCGACGATCGTGGAGCTGCGTTCGACGATCTTGGGTCAGATCGTCGAGCTCCGTTTGACGGTCGACTGTGGCAGAGTTCAGGAACTTGAGATCGTCGACCTGAGTTCGACGATTTTGCCTGAGATCGTCGATCTGCGTTCGGCGATCGTCGAGCTTCGTTCGACGATTTCTGCTGGAACTTCGTTTTCTTGGGCAGATCAGAATTTTTCCTAGCTACCTCTACAACTCCCTTTCCTTTATCAGAAATGAACTTGATTGGAGTTGTTAGAACTATGGGTTGGCTGGATGAAGCACCCAAGCCCAGTGTACTATTAAATCTGGAGTTCACTGTGCTTTTGATGTCCATCAGCTTGATACTTCTCCCATTAAGGGATTCTTCAAGCTTCTTGTCCTCAGATAGCTCACCTTTCAGTGAAGCTATCTGCTCCCTACAGCACTCCAACTCCTGAGAGAGTTTGAGGTTTTCTGACTTTAAGGTATTATGTTCAGATAAATGATTTCTGAGAGAGATAATTTCTTTCTCAGATTTTAGCAGGTGTAAACATAATGCATTAAACTCAGATTTAAAGTCCTCTGAATTGAAATCAAATGAACTGATTACCTGGTCTTCTTCAAGTTGAGTCTCTGAATCTAACTCTGAGTCTTCTTCATCTGAATTATGTTGTGAGTCATTGATTGCCATCATGTAGAACTCCTTCTCTTCTACATCATCTTCACCATCACTGGAGTTGGATGAGGCTTCTGACTCCTCTTCAGTTTCACTCCAGGATTCAGCAACAAATCCCTTCCTTGTGTGTTTATTCTTGCTTATGGAGGGTTTATCATTGTTACTTTTCTTGAAGTCCTTTTCTCTTCTTCTTTCTTTCTTGTCCCTTCTGTCCTTGTTTTTATTCTCTGGACAGTCAGGTACAATGTGTCCTGGTTTCCTGCAACCAAAGCAAACAATTTCTTTATTGTTAGACTTATCATACCTTGGCTTATCATACTCCTTGTATGATCTCTTTCTGAAGTCCTTTCTGGCCATCTTGTAGAATCTTTTGGCCAACAGACTGAGCAGTTCATCATTTCCTGTGACTTTGTCTTCAGGCTGATCTTCAGTTGCCTTGAAGGCTATTGTCTTCTCTTTTCTTGTGGCTGGTGAGGCAGCCTTCTATTCTTCTTCTCTATTCTTGATGAGTAGCTCATAAGATTTGAGCTTACCCAATAGAGCTTCTGTGGTGATCTCATTCAAACATCTGGCATCCTTGATTGGTCAGATTCTTGAATCCCAAGTGCTAGGGAAGCACATTAGAATTTTGTCATTAAGTTCAGTCAGTGATATCTCCTTATCCAAAGTCCTGAGTTCACTGACTATCAGACTAAGTCTATTGTACATATCTCCAACTGATTTAGCTTCTCCCTTCTTGAAATTCTCATATTGAGATATGAGTGGGATCTCCTGTCCTTTCTCTCATCAGCTGAGCCTGAGACTATTTCAGAGAGTTTATCCCAGATTTCCTTTGCTGAATTGCATTCAGCCACCTTTTGAAAGATGTCATCAGACATGGTCTGGGATAAGATGTTCATAGCCTTGGCATCAGTTGCCTTCCATTTCTTGATATCAGCATATGTTCTTGATGGAGGTGGAACAACATTTGTACTTGAGTTCTCTAGAGGTCTTGGACAAACTGTCAAAATAGAATTAAAGATATCCTCGTCAATAGAATTCATGTATAATCTAATCCTTACTTTCCAAAGTGCAAACTTGGATAGATTGCATACTGGAGGTTTGGTGCTAGCATAATCTTTGTTTTGGGCAATGATTTGTGAAAATAAAATCTAATAATAAACTCAAAAGAAAACAGATCTAACTAGGAATCTTTGGGTTCAGGTGTTAGCCTGTGCAACCACCAAGATGTGGTATGTTTAACCAACCTCCCTTTGATACCAATTGAAAGAGCAGCTAGATCTGATATACTCTAGAGGAGGGTGAATAGAGTATATGGTGCTTGAAAACTTTTTACAACAATTGTTGTAATCTGAGTGAACAGGGAAGCAACTATTAATTCTAATCACAAAATAACCTACAACAGAAATTAATGACAGTTCTAAACTAATCACAAAATAATCACAGCCAGAAACAAAAGATAAAGACAAGCAAGCCAGAAGACCCAAGGAGCTATAGTGGTTTCCCTAAACTTGGGTACATCCACTCTTCTACCACCCTAGGTAGGAATCCACTGCAGGATGAGTTGATCAGGTGTCCTGGGCACCAATGAGCTTTTGATAAGGTGCTCAAAAACCAAACCAGATTTTTTGATTATGTGTCTTGCCACCAATGAGATTTTGACAAGGTGCTCAAAAACCAAGCTCAAACTTTTGAAGGGAGTTTGAAAAACCCTTTACAGAGATGGGGATGAAAGAATGATGGAAGTCTTCTCTTTCTCAGAGCAGCTGAGAAGACTATGTGGATTTGATGTTGTCAAAGCTCCCCCTGAGTCCTTGAGATGTTCAGGAAATGAAGCTTTGCTGTAAGGTGATAGGCCTTCAGAAGTTGATCTCCAGCAATTGAAGATTTCAGCAATAGCTGAAATGTTAGGTGTCTGGAGTCTTGAAAGATGTTGGCCTTAAATACTTGAGGCAAGAGAGATCAGAAGATTTCAGAAGGTTTGATCTCCTTGGATGTGTGTTCTTGAGAGAATTCTTTGATATAGAGAATATTTTGTTCTTGTTCTTCTTGTCTGTATTCTGAGTGATAGAGAGATTCAAAAATCTTGTATTTTATTCTCCGGTACTGAATAGAAAATCATCCTCTGTCAAGAATAGCCGTTGGCCTGTCAGTAATTGCATCCTTAATTGCAATTGTCTTCTGGAGGAAAGTCCAAAGAAACATTCCTTGATAATCCCTTGAAACTTGGTCCAGAATAAATGAAAACGGCTAGAAAATCTTGTGAATTAATTGCTGAATAACTCCTGAATTTGAATCTTGAAAAATCCTTTAACTCATCAGAAAACGTCGAACTGAGCTCTGCTATCGTCGAATTGAGCTCAGCTATTTGGACTTATACAGCAACAAAAATCATCGATCTGAGCTCAAAGATCGTCGAACTGAGCTCAGAGATAGAGATCCAATATTGAGTCAAGATCGTCGAACTGAGCTCACAGATCGTCGAATGGAGTTCGACGATTTGTTGAAGTTGAGCTCAGCAATCTTCGAATGGAGTTCGACGATCTGTCGAAGTTGAGCTAGACGATCGTCGATTGGAGTTCAACGAATCGTCGTGCTGAGCTTGACGATATGACTTAGTCTCAAACTGAAAATCCTTGGACTTGAGGGCAGCTTCCAAACCTAGACTTCTAACCCTTAGACTCAATTCTAATTGACCTTTAGAGCTATACAGGAGGTCAAAAACAGGTTTCCTAGAGACATAGTGATCCTGACCCAAATTAGTAACATGGTGTTCCAACATAGTCCTGCAAACATACAACTCAAACAAGACATCAAATACAAGTTAATTCATCTTAGTTCAAGGTGACTTCACTAAATCTGGGTTAATATGGATACAATACCCAACAAAACACAAAGCTACCACGCAGCTGATCAAACAAGTCATCAATCCTCGGCAGGGGATATCTATTTTTGTTGGTCAGTGTTAGGTCCATTGCCCACAATATCCTAGATTTGAGTAAGGCAATCTTGTCAATGATATACATATATATATATATATATATATATATATATATATATATATATATATATATATATATATATAGATGACAATGATGGGACAGATAGCCTATGTGGCAAAGTCAGGAAAACTCTAACCTAAGATTTGGTTTGAGAAATTTGACTAAGTATAATTTCGTCGAACTAAGTTCATCATTCGTCGATCTGAGCAAATCATTCGTCAAACTAAGCTCAGAGTTTGTGAAATTTGGCCAAGTCTAAATTCGTCGAACTGAGCTCAGAGTTCGTCGAGCTGAGCTCGCTATTCATCGAACTCAGTTCTGCATTCGTCGAACTCAGTTCAGAGTTGTGTAAGGCTGGCTGAGATTGTCAACGCCTAGGGTTTAAGAGTCAGAAATTTGGCTAAGTCCACAGGAATTGAGTGAAGGTCATTCACTCTATGTCATAGCCTCTTAAGTGTTGAGTAATACTCACTAAGTCAAAGCCAATAATTTTATAGAATACAGAAGTTTGGCTAAGGAATAAAGAATTGAGTGAGACGTGGTAACTCAACGCTCTCAATGCCATAATGCAGAATTTGTTAAAGAAAAAAAGCGTTGAGTATGGCACACCAACTCAATGATGTGTTGAACGACAAGTGTACCTATCACACAAGTAATATAAAATTGGTGGCTTTCCCAAGTATCGATCTTTTTAAGGAACAAAGTAAGGGGGGAGTTAATATCGAGGAGAACTTGAGATTGAAGTCCTTAGGTCGGAGTTAACTAAGGGGGATTTTGATGGTTGCGAAAACAGAACATAAAACACTAACAACTACTCCTATACAATGCCACTATGCATCGCTTCGCCAGGCGGGATGGAAGACTACACGGGCCGCTATGCACCAAATTGCTGGGCGGATGGGCGAGTAGGCAAGCGTAAGAACCAAACGAACCGAGGAATATGTGGTTCGTAAGCACCTCTTCGTTACGCACGATACTAACAATCGCTAGTGCGGCAAAAATAGATGGATGGCGGATGGAAAATAAGGGCGCACCTCAAGAAAATAACGAAAACGTACAATCACATATACATGATTACACATAAACGTATATTACAATAAGCATACTTCATCAAATATAAGAGATCTACTATATTATCAACAACAAGAGAAGAAAAGTGTGTGAAATCGACTAAATCCGAAGTCTTTCTGAGGATTCACAGTACGATTTGTCAGGTTGTCATTCCCACTCCTATCACGGTCCTCAACTGCGTCCAGGGTAGAGGAGGTTGTCACTCACTCCCAATGGACCCCATCTTCTTCATGTCACGAGCTGGTGGAGGATGTCACAACTTCTCTAGCTTGGTGGAGGCCGAGAGGAAGCTCTGGCTTGGATTTGGCGGTGAAATCTTGCTCGGAGAACCTCCCTAAGGTTGAAGATGAAGGGAAATGGTGGAACCCTTCCTTGGAGGCGGAAAACGGTGGAGGTGAAAAAGTTATCCCTCAATGGAGGAAAATCTTTCTTTAAATAGAAGCAGGTTAGAAAATTAGGCACGCACGGTTTGGCACACGATCGTGCTCTAACTGTGTGTTATTAACTTGTAGGCCAGGCTTGTAGATAACGAAGCGTTGACCCGTGCGTTTTCCTTCGCGCACGGGCGATTCCGCCTGTGCCTGAAGAAGATCGCACGGGTAGTGACAGAAAGCAGGAAAACAAGAAAAGCAGGTGGAACCGTGCGTTTTACTCACGCACGGGCGTTTCTGCCAGTGCGTGAGCAAATTACACGATTAACCACAGAATGCAATAACAAGAAGCTATATGAAAACTGTGTGTTTACTTCGCACACGATTCCAAAGAAACCGTGTGTTAACCATGCGTTAAGATCGTCGAGCTCAGTTCGTCGAGCTCAGCTCAACGTTTCTCCTGCACAAACAAAACGCACGATCACAAAGGACCGTGTGCTAAGAAAATGCACGACCATGCGTTTTCCTCAAACCTATATTCCAGACTTGGTGAAAACACACCACCTGCATACAAACCAATAAAACTAAAGAGAGCCCTCCAGCGTCACAGAAATGCAATGAAAAACATCTGGAAAGAGCCCTTGGGGAGCACCATGTGCTTACCCCCAACAACAGAATGCTCAATTCCACACCCTTGGTCCAAAATAGTGCACAATATGGTCAATGACCGAACGATGCAAATATAATCGATAACCGGTTGAAATGTAGTGCACGAGTGAGAAAACAAGCCCAGATGAGTTCGAAAAACTCTATATAACCCCTAATCAACATTCAACACTGTCAACGCTTATGTTGTTGAAGAAGCAGAAATGGCTAAGGCGGATGGGGTTAAGTGAGGAATGTTTACTCAACGCTCTCAACGCCATTCTTGCAGAAGAGTCTGCTAAAAGTGTTAAGGCAAAAAGCGTTGAGTGTGCTTTACTCACTCAATGCTATCAACGTTTATTAAAGATATAATTGTGTTTAAGTAGTTTGGCGTTGAGTGATGGTCACTCACCAATGTAAGGCAGCAGAAAGCTGAGAAAGCAAGTTGGCATTGAGTGAAGCTGAATCTCTCTACGCCTAGAAACAAATTTATATTCTAAGTAGTTTGGCGTTGAGTGAAGGTAGCTCAATCAATGCCAAATGTCAATAAAACTGTCTAAGTACTTTAGCATTGAGTGAAACTCACTCAGTCAACACCTATACTACAGATGCTTGAATTTTGACTAAGTCCTCAGGTGCTGATGTCAGCAAGTCAAAAATTGAACAAAATTCAAATTGTTTGTGGCAAAGTCATAGTACATGACAAACGGCGCCGCAGGCCTACAGTACGACAGATAGGCGTTAAATCATGATGCAGCTGGACACTGCAAGTGGGGCCCACTGATCTCTAAGAGCCATTGATCAACAGACTATAAAAGGAGGAGATGAGCCAAAACACAACTTAACTTATTACGGCTTCATCTACAAAAAGTGTTAGAAGCTGACTTCATCTTCCTCGGAATTATTGTATGTAAAAGCTTGAAGCACTCCAGAAGACAAAGTTCAGATAGCTGTACCGTCTCCATCTGACACAGCAGGATCAGATACAGTTCTGAAGAAAGAAGAACCTTCATCCTGAGGCAGGTTCAATTAGCTGTTTGAAAATTAAAGATTAATAGATCTTTAGTCCTGTACAGCAAGTTCAGGAGTAAGCTCCTGAGTTCCTCCAGCAAAGTTTTCTCTGTTATGGGGAGATATTGAGCAGAGATTCTCTGCTCTAGTTGTTGACACACTAAGATTTCTCTATCTCAAAGTTAAATAACTTATTTCTTATTGTAGGTTCCTTCTTGATCTGAGTTGTAGGGCCTTTTGGTCTGAGGAAGGTGAAAAGTATGTCACTGAGCTGTAAGTGCCTTGAATGGCACTGAGGAAGGTAACTTGAAGGGTACTGAGCTGTAGGAGTGTTTCAGCACTCTGAGAGTAGGGCCTTATGCCTGAAGTTGTAGGGCTGAAAAGATTGAGTTGTAGGCCTTAGAGATAAGGCTGAGGTAGGTGGTTTGAGGACCACTGAGTTGTAGGAGCACTGCAGGGCTCTGAGGTAGGAACCTTTGTGGTTCTGAGGTAGGGTTCTGAAGAAAACCTGAGTGTAAGGCTGAGGACCTGAGGTATAAGCTCTGAGGAGCATTTTGGAGGAGTTTGGGCCTTGAATAACAGGAAGTTAGCAAGGTGGGAGGAGAGTCGATGTACCAATAATTTTGGAGAAGCACTATATAATACTTGTGTGCTTTTCTGTTTGTGTTTTCTGTTTACAGGTACATAAAAGCTCTAAATCACATAGAAATTCAAGAAAAATAATAAGAGATAATAAAAGACCTAGACAAACCTATTCACCCCCCAGGTTCTTAGTTACCTTATAAATAAGAACTTTCAAGTGGTATCAAAGGGAGGCTGCTCAAAAAAGGATTTAACAATCTGAGTGATCTCCAAAGGTAGCTAGAGTTAAGTGATCATTGGCTCTAGAGAGAGCTAGAGAGAGCTGAGTTCCATGAAACTTCCCATCTGCATGAAGGAGTATTTTGGAATATGGAAAGCGAGGGTGAGGCTATTCATGGAAGCCTATGATCCCATGGTTTTTGTAACAGACAAGGAGGGACCTTTCATCCCTATGAAGGTCTCTATTCTGAATGCTAATGTCCAGACCCCTAAGACATACTCTGAGATGACCAAGGATGAAATCATCCTTGTTATATTGGACAAGAGAGCAAAGAATATTATTGCTAGTGTTGTTGATGACTCAATCTTTCTGAATATAGTTCACAACAAGACCTCCAAAGAGATGTGGGACACACATGTGGTCTACATGGAGGGGACTGAAAAATTGAGGGATGATCGAAAGTCTCTGCTCAACTAAGAGTATGAGGATTTAAGGCAATACCTGAAGGAGAACATAACTGTTGTTATGAAGGATTCTTCAAGATCATAAATTAGTTGAAGTCCTATGGGAGGATCTTCAATAATTATGAAATAAATGACAAGTTTCTTAGATCTCCCACTTAAGACTAGGATACCAAGATCTGTGTCATAAGAGAGTTGGTCAAGCGTGCTGATACTACTCAAATTTTGTTTGGAAAGATGCTCTCCTATGAGATGCAGCTAGCTGCCATGAATGAGGAGGAGGCCTCCAGCAAATCCCTGAGAAATGAATGTCCTTGTTCTTCAGAGAAAAAACACAAGGAAGGGAAAGGAGAGGATTCCTTCTCCACCAATAAGACCATCTTGTTGGAAGTTACGACGCCCTTAGATGGGGGGGGGGGTGAGTAAGGGTTAATTAATTTTTCTTATGCTAAACAATCTGTACTTGGTGAATCAAACAATGGTAGTAAAAATTATGGAACGAAGACTAATTTTTCATAAGCAAACTTAAACACTTTGAAATATAGAAAAGCTAAAATATAACAAATTATTTCAAAAGTACTAAAGTAGATACAAGGTGTATCTATAGAGCTACAGACAAAGTCTTATGGTAAATACAATATAGCTTTATTTTCGCCGGTCCTTCTACCAAGAATAGGCAGGCTAATTCGTATATCTTCCTAGATATTGCTACTAGCCTCCCCTAGATATACCTCGACCTAGAAGCTGGACACAAGGCAACAATTTCTCACTAAGCCACACAAGGACTTGGACGTCACGCATAAGGCGGCGATTTTCCCTAAGCCACACAAGGACTTAGATGCCACGCACAAGGCGGCGATTTCTCCTCTCGATTACAATAGGTTTACAATAGGAATAAAAACAAGACAAATTCAAAACTTCTGAATAAAAACTCCCTTCAAACAAAGTGTTGATAATGATGACGAATCCTAACCAGGATTGCTTTGAATGCTACGTACGTGCTGTCAAACTTTTGCTCTTCGACCTTCTTAAGAATATGGAGTAAAATCTGGAATCTGAAGCTCTCTGGTTAACAGGAAGATGCACTCCAGGTAATGAAATTCTTGATCTCCTAAGAAAATTTGAATTGCTTTTATACATTGGCGATATCGCCTACCGATATTGGGTATCACCACCTAGCGATATCGGTAACTGCTGTGATGTTTCCCACGAACGCCTCATTTTCACATCGCAGATTCATCGATTGTCAAACCTGGACTGTCGCTTGGCGACACTAGGTATTGCCAACTGGCGATAGAGATAACTATCGCCATGTGTCCCACATACTGCTGATTTTCTCATAGCTGATTCGACGAACGCCATTCGTCGATCGTCGAGCGCAGAATCGTCGATCGTCGCTGTCGCTGGTGCGCGATACTCAATATCGCCTGGCAATATCTTCTAAGTCCAATGCAAATTTGTTGAATGGAAATCGTCGAATGTTGATCGTTGAGTGAAGATTTGTCGAACGACGATCGTCGATCGTCGAGCGCCACTGTCGCCCGTGGGCGATACTTAATATCGCCTGGCGATATCTTCACTGCTCATATGTGCTGACCCGAAACATCACCCAAAGTCCATTAGAGCTAGACCTGTGATATCTGCATATCATAAACACCAATAGATCAAATACAAATGAGATTTGTCATTAGCAAACCAAAGAAGCGTGGAACGCATGCTCCAACAATCTCCCCTTTTGATAATAACAAATCCACTAAAAAAGAAATCATGAAGGCACTAAGAAGTGTTTGAAACTATGAGGAATATGTGTCACATGACTAAGCATTTGTATGTGTACAAATATCTCTTGGATCAAACACTCCCCCTACAGGTGTACTCCCCCTAAATCTAAGCAGATTTGTTGATGTACGTAGTATGAATGATTTTCGAAGTAAATTCTCCACCTTTGGTATTGTCAAAAGTGATAGCAGAGTGGGGCGGAAGATAAAGAGGAAAAACACAAATGAGAAATTAAGAAGAGCATGTGAATCAATGTATATGAATGAAGTAAATTAGAAAACACGAACAGAAGGCAATGTTCATCCATCTATATCACATACACATACACCAGTGAAGACTATGTTAGAAATAGTTTCGATCCAATTCTGATAAGAAGAAATTTTAGAGAAGATATTGTTGTGTACCGGTGATACATTGAAGAATAACACATATGAGAGGTCTTACAACTACATGAATAAGTGGAATGTAAAAAAAATAGCATAACATAGAGGTATGCATGATTAGCTGTGCTTGTACCTAGAAATTTAGAGCACAACTAAATTGAATATCTAGATATATAGTTGCAGAAGACACTTTACAATTCTTTTCAAGGTGCTCAACCTCACAATGCTCATTAAGACTTATCAGGAGGGTATTTAGTGCTTGGGGGAGGTTCCTTGTCAGCTCCTTTTTATTAAAATTTTGAAAGACATCAACATATGTGTTGAATTGTCATTTTTCAATTGTTTTTTTAACCTTTTTTTATTTGGCATGATAAAGGAGCCCGAATTCACTGGTGAACATACAGGATTAACAAATAGAAGCGGTGAAAGGAATAAACTATGATAAAGCACAAGTCACAGTATGCAATACTAGTGGTTATGGTAGAACATCCGTAATTCATATATGTAGTAAGGTGAGTCCATATGAAGGTTTTCACAAGTGTAAGTGAAAGAACATTATCAGAACTAAAACATTTCTCATACGTAGAGGCATGCAAAAATAATTTCACAAGTAGACAAACACTAGGACTTATGTATGTATAAAAGAAGATGTGATGGTCGAACAGTTGAACTATCCTGCTGGGAACTCAAAATCAAAGAATATACAGTAAACCATTTCTAATCCTAAGAAATTAAGGAAAAATGGTGAAAACGTAAAAAAAGTGAAATTAAGTGAAAAATGGTGAAGAAGAACTTTTAAGGGGTTCAGAAATTCTTCAAATTTCTGACCAAAAGCCTCAAATTGAAGCCAACTCTAGCAGAAATGGCTGAATGGGAGAATCTGGTTATGGAGCCTCCCCAAACATCTATTCGCTAGCCTCGTCGAACGAGAAGCAGTGAACATAGTTCAGGTGACGATCAAGAAGACACAAGTACAGGTGATAGCAAAAATTTCTGAATATTTTGAGGTGATCTGGACTGTTTGTGCTATCACACGGAGACAGTCCCTGTCACCGACGATATTATGTTTATTTAAATTTTCATCTAATTTTCATGTTATAATATTGTGATGTAGTGCAGTTGTAATATTATTATTGACTCTTAACATTTTTGCTTTAATTGATACATAATCATCACATTTATGTTAATTAGAGTGTTTTTTTGTTTATTTATTATGTCAATTCATTAGCTTGTAATGTGCAGGATTCCTAGTTCTAATCTTAACAATGAAAAACTGGAATCTGTGAGTGGTTTTGTGAAGATATTGGAAAGCTGTGAATCAGTGCCTATAAAACTGACTTTAATTATATTTAGCTTTATGTGGTCTCTAATGAAGTGATGACCCACATCAATGTGTTTCGACCTAGAATGATGAACCGGATTATATGTTAAGTCAATTGCACTTTTATCATCTCATTTAAATTCAATTGTGTCATTTACAATTCCAAAGTCCTCTAAAGTTTGCTTCATCCAAAGAGCCTGTGTACAATAACTACCTAGTTCAATGTACTCGGCCTCAGTGGTGGATAAGGCAACATAATTCTGTTTCCTACTGGACCACAAAATTATTGAAGGGCTAAGAAAGTGACAGGTGCCACTTGTGCTCTTACAGCCTAATGAACAGCTAGCATAATTACAATCAGAAAAACCATGTAAAATAAAGGCATCTTTATGAGGATACCACAAACCTAACTTAGATGTGCCAATAAGGTATCTAAATATAAGTTTAACCACTTTTAAATGAGATTCTTTGGGATTAGCTTGAAATCTATCACATAAACATACAGCAAAAATAATATCAGGTCTGGATGTAGTCAAATATAATAGTGATCCTATCATTCCTCTATATAATGTTTGATCTATAGAGATACCACTTTCATCCTTTCCTAATTTCAATGAGACACTCATGGGGGTATTTGCTTGTTTTAGATTTTCAAATCCAAACCTTTTTAACATATCATGAATATATTTAGATTGACAAATAAATATTCCATCATGCTTTTGAGTAATTTGAAAACCAAGAAAATAAGTGAGTTCGCCTACCATGCTCATTTCAAATTAATTTTTCATAATTTTTATAACACTATCACACAATTGTTCATTCGTGGATCCAAAAATAATATCATCAACATATATTTGTAAAATTATAAGGTCATCATGAACATGTTTAATAAATAAAGTACAATTAGCACTTCCCATTTTGTAATCATTCTTTAGTAAATAAACAGTCAATTTATCATATCATGCTCGGGGTGCTTGTTTCAAACCATAAAGGGTTTTTTATAATTTGAAAACATGATCAAGAAACTTAATATCAACAAAGCCTGGAGTTTGTTCTACATAAATCTCTTCCTTGATATACCCATTATGAAAAGCAGTTTTAACATCCATTTCAAATAGTTTAAATATTTTAAAACAAGAAAATGCTAGAAAATTCTAACAACTTCTAACCATGCTACGGGTGCAAAGGTTTCATCAAAATTTATTTCTTTAACTTTTGAATAACCTTTTGCTACAAGTCTCGCTTTGTTCCTAGTGACCCTAGATTCACTGTCCATTTTATTCTTAAAGATCTATTTAACACCTACAACAGGATGATTTGGCGATCTTTCTACTAATTTCAAAACCTTATTACGTTCAAATCGATTAACCTCTTCAGTCATAGCTAAAAACTAAGAATTATCATTCAAAGTGGTTTCAACATTTTTAGGTTCTATATCAGAAATAAAGCACATTTTTGAAAATAAATCATGTAATGATGAACGAGTACTTACCCCTCTTGATGGTTCTCCAATAACTAAATCCTCTGGATGATCTTTTGAGAATCTTAGCTCGCTTGGAGGCACATATTGTTGCACTTCTTCTTCTTCTTATTCATCTTCTTTTTCTCCTTCTCTGTCTCCAAGGATTTCATCATCATCCAACCTTTGTAGGGGGAAGAGCTCTTCATCTTGACCCGTACTATTAGTTTCTACACAAGGGAAAAACTCATCAAATTTAACATGAATAGTTTCTTCAGCAGTTTTAGTACATTTGTTGTAAACTCTATAAGTCTTACTAGTTAAAGAATAGCCAATAAAAATGCCTTCATCATACTTTTCATCAAATTTGCCTAAATAGTCCTTAGTGTTTAAAATAAAATATTTAAAACCAAAAATTTAAAATAAGACACATTCAGTTTCTTATGGAAGTATAATTCATAAGGTGTTAATTTCAAGAAGGGTCGAAGCATTACACGATTAATAATATAACAAGCAGTACTATTGGCTTCTACCCAAAATGATCTAGGTAATTTGTATTCTGATAGCATAGTACGAGCTAGTTCTTGCAAAGTTCTATTTTTCCCCTCCACCACACCATTTTATCGCTGTGTGCGAGGAGCAAAAAATTCATGTTGAATACCTAACTCATTGCAACATGATACAAATTTTTCATTTTCAAATTCACCTCCATAATCAGAACGAATGCATTTTATTTTTAAATCTAGTTTATTTTGAACACGAAGATATAATTTGGAAAATTCTAAAAATGCATCAGATTCGAATAATAAAACAATTGTCCAAAATAAATGGGAATAATCATCAATTAAAACAAAAGTGCATTTTCTACCACCCAGACTTACTGTATTAACTAGACCAAACAAATCCATATGAACAAACAATAAAGGCCTAGTAGCGGAAACAACATTTTTGCTCTTAAATGAAGGTTTTGAAAATTTCCCTTTTGACATGCTTAACATAAAGAAGATAGATTTCCATGCAAAGAAGGTAAACTTTTAACCAATTTATTTTGAGACAATTTTACAATTAGATTCGAACTAGAATGTCCATGACGCCTATGCCACAAATCTAATCCATCATTTTTAGAAATAAAACATTTTAAAGAAGAATGTGACAGTCATTAAATCTAATCATGTAAACATTTTGAAATCTAGGAGCAATAAGAACAGTATCGTTAGTTTTGGAATCAATAATTTTGGATAAGTTTGAAGATGAATCAAATAAGACATTTAAGCCAACATCACATAATTGACTTACAAAAATTAAATTATGCTACAAACCTTTGACATACAAAAAATTTGAGATAGTAAAGGATTTTTACCTACTACTCTGATGTCAATGATCTTCCCTTTTCCGTTATCACCAAATGTAACTACTTCTTTCTTCATTTCTAGGCTAAGGAACTTTGATTTGTTGCCCGTCATGTGCTTAGAATACCCTGAGTCCAAGTACCACATGTCTTCCTTGTCCTTAGCCTGCTAACACACCTAGAAAGAGGATGAGAGTAAAGATCTGGTTACCTAAGTGGATCCTCCCATAGTATAGGTGCAAACCTCAGGTACCCAGATTTGTTTAACAAAACAATGTCCCGCCTTCTTACAAGTGTGTGTTGTGTGACCAAACTTATTACATTGGGCACGTGATGAAAGAAGTCGATGGGTTTTTCAAAAGAAGATTTGTATTCTTTCTGGGTGCAACAGTGATAGTAGATTTATTATTTTTAATTTTAAAAAAAGATTTTCTGAACTTTTCCTATCGCCGGCGACAGTGGATGTCGCCGGGCGATTGTGTTCTGGAGAGTACTCAAGTCCAAATTTTGCAGATCCATAGCATTCGCTCCCCAAAATCATATTCAGTGATTTTTGGCCCATTCCAAACTTGTTAGTGGCCATTTCTAAATCACGAACTCGTCCTCTCAACGCATTGTTTTCTGCAACTATGGTGCCGCATCGGTTTGCGAAGGACTTTTTACCGCCTTCTACTTGAGATTGAGAAAGCTTTAGAGATCTCTCTAATGCCACTTTCTCGCTTGTAAGAGATTTAACTCGAGTCTGAGACATAGAGAAATCTTTCTCAAGATCTTGTATCCTAGTCGAAGCGGGACAATCCTCTTGACAAGTTGCTTTCTCTTTCCCAAGTATTTTTACTTCATAAAAATTTAGAATATAAAGCATCATAAGATTTAGTAGTTACCTCAGTGTCGCTCAGGATACTTATCTTTTCAACATACACTAAAATGCACTTTCCCATCAGGCACATGTTGGCCGCCTCCTCAGTTTCTGAACCTGAACTGCTTGACTCCTCAAAAGTGGTGTCATCCCACGTTTCTGCCTTCAAAACTTTCTTATTGTCTGTCTTCTTGTGCCGCTTCTCCTTCTGCTCTTTCGGATATTTTGGGTACTTGATCTTAATGTGGCCAACTCTCCTGTAGTGATAACACTCAGTTGGCAATCTCTCGTCATCATCCTCTCCTTCAGCTTGGGTTTTACCTTTCCTATATCTAGACTCTTGCTTCTTGAAAAATTTCCTGAATAAATTTCTCCTTTCAAGATTTCTCATGAACTTCCTGAATTTCTATACGAACAGACTCTCTTCTTCTCCATCATCACTCTCATCGGACTCACTTTCCACTTCCTTCTTCGACTTCAACGCCAAAGCTTTCTTTCTTGGTTCCAGGCTATATTCCTGTTGTTGAATCCTCAACTCTACTTCATGGGTTTTCAGATTCCCTATAAGATTCTAAATTTGGAGAGACTTTAGATCATGTGACTCTGAGATGGCAGTCACCTTTGGATGGAACTTAGAGTGAAGCAATCAAAGTATTTTTCTCACCAAAACTCTGTTTGAGAGACTTTTTCCAAGGATCCTCGAGTCGTTCACTATCTTACTGAACCTTGTGTACATGGAGTCTACATCCTCATCAACTTATATCTTGAACATCTCAAACTCAGACACTAACTGGAAAAGCTTCGAGACTTTCACCTGCGATGTACCTTCATGAGTAACTCCAAGGAGATTCAATATATCATACGCAGTTTCACATGCACAAACACGATTAAATTCAGTCCTATCTAATGCGCTGAATAAGGCATTCATCGCCTTAGTGTTATTTTTGCATCGAAGCTTATCAGCTTCATCCCATTTATCCTTGTGTTTTTCCATTGAGACATTTCCTACTACAGTTATAGCAGAGGTGTAGCATGTTTCTACCATGCCCCAAACATTGATATCAAGTGCTATTAGAAAGCATCGCATTCGAGCTTTCCAATAGTTGTTGTCAGTACCCGTGAATAAGGGAGGTCTACTTATACCCTGCCCCTCAGAAAATGTTTGAGTGTTTTGCGCCATCACTCCCGGTGGTGAAACTGATTTCCGATTAACCTCATCTGATACCAAATGTTGGATCTTACGACACCCTTAGAGGGTGGGTGAATAAGGGTTAATTAATCTTTCTTACGCTAAACAAACTTTACTTGGTGAATCAAACAATGCTAGTAGAAATTATGGAATGAAGACTAATTTTTCATAAGCAAACTTAACTACTTTAAAGTATAGAAAAACTAAAATATAACAATTTATTTCAAAAGTACTAAAGTGGATACAAGGTGTCTCTATAGAGCTAGAGACCAAGGCTTATGAAAAATAAAGTATACTTTTGTTTTCGCCGGTCCTTCTACCAAGAACCGACAGGTTAAAGCGTATCTCTTCCTAGATCTTGCTACTAGCCTCCCCTAGATCTACGTCGACCTAGACGCTGCACAAAAGGCACTGATTTCTCCCTAAACCACACAAGGACTTGGACGCCACATACAAGGCGGCGATTTTCCCTAAGCCACACAAGGACTTAGACGCCACGCACAAGACGGTGATTTCTCCTCTCGATTACAATAGGTTTACAATAGGAATAAAAATAAGACAGATTAAAAACTTCTGAATAAAAACTCCATTCAAACAAAGTGCTGATAATGACGACGAATCCAAGCATGAATGCTTTGAATGATGCGTATGTGTTGTCAAACTTTTGCGCTTCGGCCTTCTTGAGAATATGGTGTAAAATCTGGAATCTGAAGCTCTCTGGTTCGTATTAACTGGAAATTGCACCCCAGGTATTGAAATTCGTGATCTCCTCTGAAAATTCAATGGCTTTTATACATTTTCGATATCACCTAGCGACTCTGGGGATCGCCACCTGGCGATATTAGTAACTGCTGCCACCTGTCCCACAAACACCTCATTTTCACATCGCAGATTCATCGATCGTCGAACATGGACTGTCGCCTGGTGACACTGGTTATCACCAACTGGCGATAGAGATAACTGCCACCACGTGTCCCACGTACGGCTGATTTTCTCATAGCTGATTCGATGAATGACATTCGTCGATCGTCGAGTGCAGAATTGTTGATCGTCGCTGTCGCCCGTAGGCGATACTCAATATCGCCTGGCGATCTCTGCTAAGCTCCAATACAGATTCGTGGAACGAAAATAGTGGAACGTCGACTGTCGAGCGAAGATTAGTCGAACGATGATCGTCAATCATCGAGCACCACTGTAGCTTTTATGCGATACTTAATATCGCCTGGCGATATCTTCACTGCTCATCTATGCTGACCCGAAACATCACCCAAAATCCATTAGACCTAGACCTGTGATATTTGCATATCATAAACACCCATAGATCAAATACAAACGAGATTTATTATTAGCAAACCAAAGACGCATGGAACGCATGCTCCAACACAGCTGAGTTAGACTGCTTAGACTCAGAGGAATCAGAAATCATCATGTCTGATGAAGACTTTGCTGCATTCTCCAGGCAACTCTAGAGGCTGATGACGAAGAATAATTGGAAGAAGAGGTCTTCCAACTCTACTCATCACAGGAAGAATCAGTCCAAGTCTGACAGGTATGGTTCTAAACCTATTAAATATAATTCATCTAAAGGTAAGATTAGGCATTTCGCCATTGACTGCTGCCACAATCCCATTGTGGCCAGAGCTAGGGTCAGTCCACCAGTCAGAAATTTTGCTGGTAGACATGTTCATTTTGATATTAATGTGCAACTAGGACCCAATAGATATTGTCCTAAGGTAAAGTAAATTATGTATTGCAGGATAGTCCAAGTTATCATACCCTTATATGGTAGTTGGACAGTGGTTGCTCCAGGCACATTACAGGAACAAGGAGCAACTTAAAGGAATTTATTCCAGTAAAAGATGGACCCAAAGTCATCTTTGGTTGTTCAGATAGAGGTGTAACCAAGTGATATGGTAAGATCACCAATGGCATAGTCACCATCACCAAGGTGGCTTATGTTGAAGGGTTGCAACACAACCTTATAAGCATAAGCTAACTCTCTAATCTTGGCTATGTTATTGTCTTCCATAATGATGAGTGCCTAATTATGAGGTTAAGTGACCAAGAGGTCATCTTGACAGGCACTAGGAGTGGGAACGTTTATTGCTTAAACTTTTTATGTCTATATACAGATTCTCCTATCTGTCTAGTGGCAAATGAAAAGTCTCCTATTATATTCAGTGGCATAAGAGACTAGCCCATTTGAATTATAAGACTATTGGTAAGCTCTATAGTCAAGAGCTAGTTAGCAATGGTCCCAATATGAAGTGCTCCAAAGAGGGCATTTGCTCTGCTTGCCAAAAGAGCAAGCAGACCAAAGCCTCCTTCAAGAGCATTGTGGCCAAAGATTCTGTGAGGCGCCTATACCTCCTGCATATGGACTTATTTGGTCCTATGTCAGTTCATAGTCTTGGTAGGAAGGTATACACACTTGTGGTGGTTGTTGACCTTTCCAGGTTTGCATGGGTATTCTTCATAAAGAGAAAGAATGAAACCCTTGATATCTTCACTACGTTTGTCAAGCATATTCAGAATGAGTTAAACAACTCTGTGGTCAAAATCAGAAGTGACCATGAGATTGAATTCCAGTCTGATAGGATGATAAGATTCTGTGAAGAACATGAGATTATTTACGAATTCTCTTCACCTAGAACACCCCAGCAAAATGGGATTGTTTAGAGGAAAAAATAGTAGTCTTATAGAGGCTGGTATAACACTGTTGAGTGATACAACTCTCACAGATTATTTCTGGGCTGAGGCAGTAAATATTGCATGTCATGTCCTCAATAGGGTCAGTATCACAAAAAGCCATAAGAAGACTCCCTATGAGATCTTGAAAGGCAGAAAACCAAACCTGAGCTATCTAAGAATCATTGGTAGTAAGTGCTATGTGCTTTATAATGGAAAGTCCTATGTGAATAAGTTTGCTACCAAATCCTTTGATGGAATATTTGTTGGGTACAACAATCATAACAAAGCCTATAGTATCTACAACTTTAAAGGCCAGGTTGTAGAAGAATCAGTTCATGTAGTCTTTGATGAGTCTACTATGATAAAAAGGGAGCTACCAAGATGCTCTTATAATACTACAGGTACATAATAGCTGTTGGGCAAACTGACCATCAAGGAAGCATCTCCAATTATACAGGATGAAGTGGATACTCGAGAAGATCTACCAGATATAATGGGGGTGGATGAAGGTCAACTATAAGCTGCACCTGAAGCTGAACCTGTTGCTGAAAGAAGATTGCCACCTGCAGTCAAACACATAAGAGATCATCCAGCTCACCAGATAATTCGTGAGGCAAGACAAGGAGTAACAACAAGGAGCAGAAGTCAGAATACTGCAATGTACTCAAGCTTTTTTTCCCAAGTGGAGCCCAAGAAGTTTGAAGAAGCCAACATAGACCAACATTGGATTGGACCTATGTAGGAGGAACTGAACCAGTTCAAGATGTGCAAGGTCTGGAAGCTGGTTTCCAAACCACAAGGACATAATGTCATTGGAGTCAAGTGGATCTATAGAAACAACCTTGATGAAAATGGCATTATAATCAAGAACAAAGCCAGACTAGGGGCTAAGGGGTACAGGCAAGAAGAAAGCATTGACTTTGATCAAACCTTTGCCCCTGTAGCATGATTCGAGGCCATCAAACTGTTCCATGCATATACTGCACACAAAGGATTCAGGGTCTACCAAATGGATATGAAGTCAGCCTTCCTGAATGGTGACTTAAAAGAGGACATCTATGTTGAGCAACCTCGAGGTTTTATTGTTCCTAACACACCTGATTATGTTTATAGACTTAGGAAAGCTCTATATGGGTTAAAACAAGCCCCTAGAGCATGGTATAAAACTTTATCTAGCTTCCTCATTGAGAACAAATTCTCAATGGGGAAGATAGATAAGACCATATTCCTAAGGGAATCTAAGGGTAAGATCATCATAGTTCTGATCTATATAGATGACATCATCTTTGGAAGTTGATACGCAGCGACCATCACCCTCTTGTACACTAAATTACTGAATAAGCAAACATCTCCTCGATGGCTATTATCCAATCATCCAAAGCCATGAAATCTACTCTACCATCATAGGTAGGGGGTCCTAGTCTCTAGAAATGTGAAATAAATATCATCTCTGGTGGAAACAACACCAGCGGCACCAGAGGTGCAGGGGAATAGGAACAGGAATAGTCTGACCAATAGCCGGGTCCTGCACTCGCAGCAGCTGTCCTGATATAACTGATAACAATGATGGGATCTGCGACTACATCTCCATCATCATCCTAGATAAAGTCTCATTACTCTACCACAGACTTCCGATCACCGCTTCGCTCTGCGCACCTGAAGACTCGCCCTCTGACTGGGGAGTCGACCTAGTCCGCACACGCTTATGCAGCATCTAAACAAATAACGAACATCTAATCAAAACCTAGCTCAACCGCTAGCACCAAACACTTTAGTTCAGACAATACATACTTAAGTACTTGCTTTTGTTTCTAACTGGCACTGGGATTTTCAATTATGATGTCATGCCTAGACATAGGATTATATATCTTCATCCCATTGACACATGTTCCTAAACCATGAATGCATGAATTCTTATTCTTTTTGAATCAAAACCATGTGTGCACATATGTCATCATGTAAATCTTTAGCTTGGCACATGTGCCGATGCAATATTATGTCATGAATGTTGTGCTATGCAATTTAAAAAGGCCTTAATGCATGTTAAGAGCGGCATACAAATGAAATGTTATGCATCTCATACTACATAACATTGCATGCAACGAAAAAAGAAATCGTGCTAATGGGCACCCATGTGATGGTGGTTATGGATCCCATACTACATAACCGTCACATGTTGCTACCTATAGTGGATCCATATACAAACACATATTATGCATCCCATACTACATAATATGCCCCGTCTACTTCTTATCATGCTTATGAGTGTAGTGTTCGTGCGTCAGGCAAGACGAACTGATGACAAATCGCTGTGTGTATGAAATGATGCTAGACGACTAACACAAAATCTGAGATAGCTGTTCGACCAGTTGTCAAACAAACCATCCATCTGATACCAACTGTCACAACCCACATTTTCTCCGCATTTAACAATATATCAGAATAATGGAAAATGCACGTAATGATGTCATGTTAGCAGGGGATAACTGCAGATGCTCTGGAAAAACTCCAACTGAACACCTTTATAAAAGATTTATAAGTTATTTAATGAACATCCAGTTCATACCTCGGCTTAGTGGATCAACTAATGCAATAGAAAGATATAGTTATACGCTGCGGAAATACTTTAATTATGTTGATTTGACACCCTACGAGAGCATTAACATCCCCGAAGGACAACCCGCGGTATGCAAGACTCTAGATTTATTAAAAGTATGGAAAAAGTCTTTACGTTGGTTAGAAAATATTGTTTTAGTTTTAGAAAGATGGCATGTATGAAATACTACAAGTAATAGTTTTATAACTTAAAATATCTAACATGCAACCTAACATAAAGCCTTCCCAGAGAGCAAGTAAAAATAACCACAAAAGGACAAACTCAGTAGCTTAGCAAAGTAGTTAATAATCCAAAAGAAAACCAACAGTGGGCGTCAACATCCTAACATGAACCCACTGAAGGTATTTATGTTTGTACTAATAAATATACAACCAAAAACTACCTCACAAGGGTACGTAAAACCTCTACAACAAGCAGTCTACTATCAAACTCCCAAACCTAGCCGCTCAGCCGGCTACTGTCCTGAACTTGAGGCATTCAAAAGAAGAACACCTCAGTAAGAAAATACGAGTGGCAAAAGGAGCAATTAGATATAAACAAGTGAAAATAGAAGGGGTTACCAAACCCTACTAAGAGAAATGCTGACAACCTCAGCTAAAATAATCAACATAGGAGACAAGTGAGAAAGTTCTCAATAGTAAAATAAGCAAAGTGCACCAAATAAGACAAGTTACCATGCTTCCACAAAATCTGCAAGGATTAACATAAATAGCATAGACTGATCCAAGAAGCAAACTATGCACAAAATAGCTCGAAAACATGAACCGTTAACACTTGGTAATATCAACCGGGATGGAGTTCGTGACCAATTGTCCCATACCAGGCTCCTAGTCCAAAACATCTCAAAAAAAGAAGGTCATACAGTGGTAAACAGTTGTCCAAACCCAAACCAATAGTCCTCAAAACAGAGACCAAACAACCACCAAGTGTAACGATCCACAAACCGATATCCAGTGATCCTTTATCCACTGCCAACCTTCGCAGCCGAAGAAACATCAAACCCTAACCAAAACCGAATTCTAAACCCAAAAGAAAACTTAAACAAGCCCTAAAATCACTCTAAGCACCATGCACGACGAATCGAGCCAAAAATAGCGAAAAATTCTAAGTCCTAGCAAATTCGGCGAGTATACCCGACGAACTACAATGATACACGACGAATTCAACACTAATCGGCAAAATAGACAAGTGATACTCAACGAACTCTAATGATACTTGGCGAAATAACCTATGATACTCGATGAATTTAAATGATACATGCCCAATTTTACTCTGCAACTTTACGAAGTTCGACAATTGATGAAACTCGGCGAATCCCTATGATACTCGTTGAAAATGACAACCGATACTCGCCGAAAAAGACTTAACAAAATTTTGCAATACTCGATGAATTACTACCCGATACCCGCCAAATTATACTTAGTGAAAACCCGGCGAAATCTACTCACCTAGACTCAATAAAATGATCCAAATAGAAATTTGGCAAGTTGCTAGCCTAAACTCGACGAATCATGCTACGATACTCGCCAAAAATCCTAGACACTAAACCTAGTTTCTTTGGCTTGGTCGAAAATCATGCCCTATCCTAGGGGGATTCTTTCGTGATTGAACTATGCTACTCTTATTTTCTATGGGAGGATGAGGGAGAGAAGAAAATTAAGCAAAAGATGGTCATGCAAGGGGGGGAGATCCACTTTCCTTGAACCTTCGAAGAAACGCCGCCCGCTCACTCCACACCAAAGATTGGTCATAGAAAGGTCCTAGCGACCTTTCCTGGAACTTTTAGAGGGGAAAAGGTGTCAAAATCCCTAACCATAACTTATAAAATTCGAGGAATTGGGTAAAACTTACCACGATCGTGTTTCCCTCGCCGAGAGCTTTCCGAATCTTTAATTTATTGACGAAACCGCCCACCGGATTTCTGGAAATCGCCGGCCGAATGCACGCTTGTCCTCCGAACTCCATCCATTTTCGCAAAATGTCGCCGCTCGGGTTTGGGGAAGAAGGTGAATAGGGTTTTCGATAAGTCTTATTTCTTTATATATATAAAAATAATATATTAATAACTAATTAAATAACGACAAAACGACACGAAATCCAAACGACCTTGGAATTCTACGAAATTCGCAACGTAGCTAAATACCAATGCTATGAATCTAACGACGAAGTCGTAATCGAGAACCGACAAATCAAACTTTGGCAAACTTCTCCCGAAGCCAAAATACAAGCATTCCCAAAAAAGTCTCCTCCGAGTCACCAAAACATACCCTGCTTGCAAGGGAATCTTGCAAACAGGCTAAAACCCAGCCACAATGAAAACCTAAAGAGCAAAAACCACGCTATAACAATGCCATATGCCAAACATGCATCAACATAACGCCTTAACCTCATAAATACGCCAAAAGGATTTAAACTAATCATTGAAAAATCAGGGGGTTACAGAGACTCCTGAGAGTTTTTACCATCATCGTACTTCCTCTTGTCCTTCCTCATTTGCATGCCTCGATTCTTGGCATTATTGATAGCTTTGAATTTAAGAGCAGCTTCCACTTCCTTAGCATAGTTATCAGATCTATAGGAGCAAGCCAGCTGCTGGATGTCACTCCTAAGACCACCAAGAACTCGCTTGACTCTGTTAGCTTTAGAGGCTACTAAATTCAGGGCAAACAGGCTCAACTTGCCGAACTCTACCTCATACTCATTGACTGTGAGTTATTTATGTTTTAGATGCAGGAACTTGTTCATCAAACTGTCTTGCTTGACCGACAACAGATTCTTCCTAAACAGCGACGCCTTAAACGATACCCACGAACATCCGTCAGGGAGGTTTTCTCTTTCTCTTAACCACCAGCTCTTTACAAGACCCTTAAGCTGGTAAGCGGCGAACATCACTCTCTGGTCTGCAGAAATTCCTGAATACGAGGACATCTCCTCGATCGCAATAATCCAATTGTCTAATGCCATAAAGTCAGCTCTACCGTCATAGGTAGGTGGTCCTAATCACTCAAAATGCGAGATGAAATTCATCTTTGGTAGCAACAAAACTGGAGGCACCAAAGGAGAGGGAGGAATAGGAACGGCTTGACCCGCAGTAGGGTCCTGCACTCTAGTCTACTGTCTTAAAATGATAGACAACAATGTATGCATCTGCAATTGCATTTCAACCATCTGCCTAGATAGAGCCTCATTGCTCTGCCGCAACCCTACAATCACAGCTTCACAATGTGCACCTGACGACTCGCCCTCAGACTGGGGAGTCGACCTTTTCACAGAACAGGTAGGCAGCATCCTATTAATACATTAGAAGACTAACCAAACCTAACTTAACATCTAGAACTACACAACTTAGTTCAGACCATACATGTTGAGACACTTACTCATGCTAGTAACCTCCTCTGGGATTTTCATTAATGATGGCATGCTTAAACTTTGGATGATATGTCATCATCCTATTGACTCATGTGCATAGACTTATGAATGCGTGAATTATCATTTTTTTGGTTTTAAACCCTTATGTGTATGTATGTCATCATGTAGATCTTAGCTTGGCACGTGTGCTCATGCTATGTTATGTCATGCATGTTGTGTTATGCAATCTAATAAAGATCTTAATGCATGTTATGAGTGATGTAGACATGAAATATTATGCATCTCATACTACATATTATCGCATGTAACGAAAAAGCAAAATCTAATCTGCATTCATGTGATGTTTGTTATGCATCCCATACTACAAAACAGTCCAATGTTGCTTCCTATGAGGATCCATGTACAAACACCAATTATACATCCCATACTACATAATATGCCTCGTATACTTCTTATCAAGCTTATGAGTGTAGTGTTCATGCTTCAGCCATGACGTACTGATGAAATATCAGTGTGTGTATGAAACTGAACAAGACCGCTAAAAATACAGCGCTGATACCAACTATTACAACCCGCATTTTCTCCGCACTAAAATGATATATAAGTGTAAGATAAAACATGCGTCATGATGCCATGTCGTGCAGGGGATAACTGCATGCGCTCAGGCAAGAACTCGAACGTAACACTTTATATGAAATCCTCATGTTTATTATGAAGAAAACTGTAATTTAAGTTAAGTTTTAATGGTCATATCCCTCGGCTTAGTGGATCAACTAGTCCATAAGTGAAAATATGAATATACGCTGCGGAAAATACTCTGTTTATATTGATTAACATCCTACACAGCATAAACATCCAAACAGGACAACTCATCATAGGTAGACCTCTAGATTTAATAATATTATAAAAAGAGCCTTTTCGTAGTTGAAATAGATTGACTTTGGCTTGAAATATGCTATGAATGAGATAGTCATAATAACACTTTTATACTTAAAATAACTAACATGCAATCCTAACATAAAACCTTCCCAGAGAGTAAGTAAAAGCAAAATCCATTTAGAAGAGACTAGGCAGCTAGCAAGTAACTTAATAATATAAAAACTCCAGTGGGCATCAACAACCTGACACGAACCCACCAAATAGCATGTATGTCTGAAATAATCAACAAAACAACAACACTACCTCACAATGGTGAGGATTGGATGATTGTAACAACTGCAGAACACCAGTAACCGCTAACTCTGGCCGCTCCACCGGCTATTGCACCAAACCTGAGACATTCCAAAGAAAAGAATACCTCAGCAAGAATATACAAGTTGCAAATAAAAGATCAATTTCAGATGAACGCAAATGATTCAAAGGGTTACCAACCCAAATAGGAATAGCTGAAATGAAAACATCAACAATCAACCACAAGGTAATAAGTAAGAAAGAACTCACAAGGGTTAGATATCCCATGCTGCACCAAGTGCGATAAAGATCTATGCTTTATAAAACATTTATATTAGTGTGTGTATATATAAATAAGAGTGGCAAGTTCATCATAGAATGAGCATAAACACCGACAAAATCAGGCACCTGCGGTGGTGGGAACCTACCCAACACACCAACAGTAAAACTTCACAAGGGCCTAAGAAAAGGTGGTCTGATAACTCAACACACCCAAAATTGTGGAATAACCGCACCTGAAGTGGTGGGAACCTACCCTTCCACACTCAGTCACAAACCTACACAGGGTAAAACCCACCAGGGCAAAGTTTCATAAGCCCGCCTTAGGTTGGTGGTCCTTTATCCACGCCAACCATGGGCCATACCAAAAAGTTCCACAAAAACAATATAAAACCATAACCGAAACACATGATTACTCCAATGGAAAAAAGGAAGAAAATAAAATCCCGAAAATCACCCTAAGGCCGAACTAGACGAATTGGACTCAATTCGGCAAGAAAATTCTAAGTCCAAACTGATTCGTCTAGTATAGCCGACGAATGCAGTGGACACTCGACGAATTCTACTAGCAAAAAATCTAGCTAACAGACGATACTCGACGAATTGGCTAAAATTACCTTGATACTCGATGAATCGGAGCAAATTACCAAGTCCACGAGAAATTCGTCAAGTATACTTGACAAATTTGGAGTTCACTCAATTCACTCAATGACAAGGCAGTTTCACTCAACGCCCACACTTAACTCCACAAACTTTTCTTTGCTCGATGCCTAACTGAGTTCACTCAACGCCTAGCTGAGTTTACTCAATGCTCTCGATGCCAAAGATACTTATACTCAAAGCACTCGACACCATACAGTTTTACTCAACGCACTCGGCGCCAAATAGTCTTAACTCGACGAAAAAGACTTAGACTCACAGGTCACTCGACGGTCTCAGCACCAAAACAAAATTCACTCAACGCTAAGACTGATACTCGATGCGTAAACTCAACGAAGGCATAATCACTCAATACCAAGGCTGATACTCGACGAATTCGTCGAGAATAGCCAACGAATTTGACTTAACCCCAAAACTCATATTTGACGAATTTCACTCACATTGACCCCACCATATATGATGAATGAAACTTAGGTTGACAACCATATAATCGACAGATTTCCTCAAACTGGACTTAGCCCTTATCCAACGAAATTTCCTTGGCCGAAACTTCTACACTACTCAGCAGATCTCTCTTGGCCGAACCATACACTACTCCTACATTCTACTAAGGGAAGAAAATGAAGGGAATGAAAAGCGAGAAAATAGCAAGGTTAGATTCACCACTTGCCTCAAATCTTCCGAACTCCGGCCTTACGAGCGCTCCTCTTCACGGATCTGTCCATAAGAACACCTTGGCTACACTTCCTGAAATATTTCGCGGAAAACGAGCGTCAAAACCGAATAACCTAACACCCAAAAATCCAAGAAATGAGAAAACTCACCGCTCACACATAGATCTCAATGAGAGCTTTCCGAATCTACCTTCCGATGATGATTTCGCGCACCGGGACTCCTATAGTTGACGACCGAATGCTGGCGATGTCCGTTGCTTTTTCTCTTCCGTGAATCAGCGTGATGGGTTGGAAAGAAGATGATGAATATGGTTTGGCCACAACGTGCACGCCTTTATATATATATATATATATATATATATATATATATATATATATATATATATATATATAATATATATACTATCTTAAAAAGATATAGTGAGGTCTGTCTATATCATGAGTTCAAAAATAGCCTATTTATATGGACCGTCGGATTTGACTATCTTATTTCTAAGCCGCTGGATCCTGATCACCGAATCCGCTCCCCCCTATTTCCACAGTCTCCGCCTCCGCCGGCGGCGGAGATGCCGGCGGCCTGACCTTTGACCCCCAGCAGGTTCGCCGGGAGCAGGCGAACCTGCCGGCAGTGGTCCGGTGGCGCTCCAGAGGGGCCACCATCGGCGGTGGCCCTGACTGTGATGCCCAGATCTGGGCATCACGGTCAGGGCCACCGCCGGCGGTGGCCCCTCCGGAGCGCCACCGGACCACCGCCGGCAGGTTCGCCTTGTAACGCCCCGAAACTCAAAAGAGAAATGAGACGTTTTGGGCCAGAGTTGGAATCTGGCAGGAGGCACACGGCCTGGGACACGGGCGTGTCAGACTGGCGTCGACGACTTGGCCGCGAAGTCGACGAATTTCGGTCGACACTGTGTCGAGACAGGGCACACGGCCTGAGATACAAGCGTGTCTCAGGGCGTGTCGAGCCCGTGTCGACCATCGGCCCGGGATGTCGACGATTTTCGCTCGACGAAGTGTCGAGACAGGGCACACGACATGAGACACAGGCATGTCTCAGGGCGTGTCGCGCCCGTGTCGACAACCGGCCCGGGGTGTCGACATTTTTGCTCGACGATGTGTCGAGACAAGGCACACGGCCTAGGACACGGGCGTGTCCAAGGCCGTGTCTAGTGGTCGACGAACGAACACGGCCTGGAGCCCAGACGTGTTGAGGTAGACACGGGCAAGGACATGGGCGTGTCCAGTACCCGTGTATTTCTCGGGTTGTTTTCGGGCTAAATCGATGGGGGCACACGGCCGACCACACGGCCGTGTCAGTTGGAACACGGGCGTGTTAGATCGAACAAAGGCGTGTCGGATGCCCGTGTGTTTTTCCAGGAGCGTCGATTTTGAAGGCGAGTGAGGGACACGGCCCTGGACACGGGCGTGTGCCAGGCCGTGTTCTGTCTAGATTGTACATTTCAGGCCCGAATCAAAGCCGTTCGTTTCTTTAATTTGGGATCCAACGGCTGGGGGTTGTTCTTGATGGGATATACCCGGGATTGGAACTTTGAAACCCTCATTTTTTTGAGTGGTTATCTTTCTAAAGTATAGAGAGAGAGGAGAGCCAAGGAAGGAAGAAGAAGCTAGATCCGGCCATTGGAGGAGCTTCGAAGCTCAAAATCGCGAGCCGACTCTGGATCCACGGAGGCAAAGAGAGTGCGGTGCTTTTCATCCGCTTACTTTTCCATGGCGGAAAAGAAGAACGCTAGGGTAATGATTCTCTTCTTGAGCATGTGAAGCTCTCCTTCTATGCATAGGAAGCCCGCTCTCGCGAGTTTGCGGTGACTTGGAGGCGTTCCTTCGGGTAGATATGTAAAGTCCCCATTGTGTAGAGTCTGTAAGAGAGAACGGACATAGGCATGATGTATGAAGACTACCCGGACATGTTGGTCTGGATCGGTGATGTTGCATTGCATAAATGCCGGAGAACACTCCGTGCGATTATTTGTTTTTCGGGTTTTTCTACGTGGTAGATTGCAACAGGGAGCCTTGGGGATTAACCCAAAGGTGCACCCGAAAAACTAGGCGGATGCGTGATCTTGCCAACTTGGAGGCCTGAGAGCCAACTTGAACATAACTGAGTTATGTGAATTGTGTGACGGAAATGGGACTCGGGAGAAGTTTGACCTGCGCATATGGCTTAAATTGTCATTGCGATGTGAGCAAGGATTAGGTGGAACCGTACCCATTTCTATGTCATTCGGTTAGAGCCGTTGGCATAGATGAGGGTCTTCGGCAGTCTATGGCTTAAATTGTCGTGACCCATGCCGGGAAGATAAATTGCTCATATGTTTGGCCGTCAAAGTGGCGGTGGTGAGTCCGGAATGTCTATGGCTTAAATTGCCGTGACATTGGCCGGTTCACCGAGAATGTGTCCTGAGTGCACGGGATGTGCGGCCGTGCGAGTCTACGCATGTGATGTTGTGACAATACTATATGGCTCGCTTATGCTAATGAAATGCAGGGAAGGAGCATCGTCGCCACGAGTGGGGGCGGGATCGTTTTAATTTGGTCAGCATCGCTGACCGTTGCATTTGTTTGCCACCGTGCGGTGGTTTTGTTGCTGCAGGTGCTGCTGGACCAAGCAGTCAATAGCGGGCTAAATCCCAAATTGCGAAGCTGGCCCTCGAAGGCCTAATTGGAGTGTTTACTGCTTTTACTCATGTATGACCGGCCTACGTGCCGTGGTTTGTAAACAATGTAATATTGAAGTAAACCATTTTGTAAGGCCTTAAGGCTTGTACTCGTGTATGTACGACATTCCTGTTTGGTGTATTAGTGGACATTCGTGCTCTTTGTGTTGGGTTATTTACTACAACTTAAACTGCTTCCGCTAGAATGCTCTGTGTAGGACATTATGATTGGTTGGATGGTTTCCATTGAGTAACCACCCGGTCTGTCTGTAGTATATGGCGTCGGGCCCCGGCCGGACCTACTGCTATATGCTATGCGACGGATAGGGGGTGTTACAATTTGGTATCAGACTACTGGTTTCGGTCAAGTGTAACATGAATTCGTGGGCGAATTCTTTTTAAGGGGTGGTGAGCACATTTATGTGCGTCATCGTTATAACAACAAAAGAACCCATGAATGTCCACTTAGGAATGAAAATACACGTGTTTGGGGAACCTGTGTGTTCCTATAATTGCTGTTTGTAATTTTATTTGGTCGCTTAACGGTGTTTCTGAGGAGTTTAGTCCGCCCATTGAGGTGTTTGAGACCCCTCCTTCGTATGAAACCATTAGAAGGATCGTTGAAGCGGTGTTTGCTGTGATGGGTGCACAGCTTGGGAGAAATATACAACCATGCGCCCCTGTTATGGCTTCAACGCCGGTTGGCGCGATGGAGCAGATGACCTTTGGTAGACCATCGGGGCAGTAGCTGAATATGCATTTAGTGCAGGGAGCGCACACAATTGAGGAATATTTGCAATAATTTCTTATAATAAGCCTCTACACATGCTTCGAGTTGGATAATGAGCAAGCTACAGTCGATAGATTTTATAATGGCATGCGCGCTGAGTTACGAGTTCTACTGCTAGGAATAAAGTTATTGGGATTCTGAGCCTTGGTGGAATCAGCTAGATCTTTGGAGGCACATTTGAGGAAGACTCTCCCGATGTCAGCGACCATGGTATCGAACTATGCAAGCCCCATAAGAGCTGCATCCGGAGGAATGCTGGAGAAAAGGGCTATGGCATCGACTAGCAAAGCTACTTACACTTGCCACACTTGTGGAAAGAAAGGGCACGTTGCCCGAGACTGTTGGAAAGGTGCTCGGAAGGCCAAGAAAGCTATGTCAGGAGCAGTCGAGGACTTTAGTGCAAAGGAGACGGCATTCAAAGTGCCGAACACCTCAATGTCTGGATATCAAAGGTGGTATAAGAAGGCTAGGACTTTGGGTCTAGTCCCTCCTTTCGGTGCTTCGGGGGCAACTACAAGCCAAACCCCGGGCGCATGCTTCAATTGTGGGGAGCCGGGGCATTATGCCCGTGAGTGCCTAAAGCCCTGGAGGAAGCACGCCGTCGTGAGGACAGGTGATGAACTGTAAATATGCGTATTTTTATGCACATTAATTTAGTCATTTTCATTTATTTTCGTCGTTTTTTCTTATTTTTGTTCAATAAAATGCTCCTATTCTTGTAAATTTTCTCCTAACTTGTTTTATTTTATTTTGCAGAAAAATTCCAAAATCTGCCAAAATTTGGGATGTACACGCCCGTGACACATTGGTCACGCCCGTAACCGGGCCGTGACTGCGCATTTCCCGTGAACTGGCAGATTTCTGAAGTAAAATGCTCGACACGCCTGGCGACACGCCCGTGTCACCCGACACGGGGCGTGACCCAAGCCCGTGTCCTCTCCTCTCGACGAATTCCTCTCGACGATCGTCGAGTGTCGACACCAACAGTCACGCCCAGGGTCACGCCCGTGACAGAGGGCGTGACTCAATTTCCGCTCGACGATTTCGACTCGACACTTTCCACTCGACATTCGTCGAGTGTCGACACCTACTGACACGCCCATAGTCACGCCCGTGACATGGGGCGTGACCTTTCCAGCTGGCCCGACAAGATGCTGCCGAGGACATTTGACGCAACCCGCGCCCGGTTCTACCTCCCCGACACGCCCAGAGTCACGCCCGTGACCTGGGGCGTGACTGCTGCGAACTCAGCCCGAAGTCAACTTTGCTGTCCAATCGCCGGCCGCCTTCATGAATAGTACTGTCACGCCCCCCCCTACACGCCCGTGACCGAGGGCGTGTACTTAGAAATTTTTTCCTATAAATAGCCCAGTTCTGTAAGGTCCAAGGGTTCAGATTTTTGGGCCAAGTTAGTGTCTTTTTGTGGGCTTAATCCGTGGATACTAGTGCTATGTAAGGAGATTTCTCCCTTCTTATTTCATGTTTTGTTTTGCTTTATCTTTTAGCTTTGTAACAGCTTGAAAATTTTAATAAAAATGTTAGATTTTCTCTCTCTATTTAGCATGAAAAATTCATTTGGATGGCTCACCTCTTTCCCTTTTTATCCTTGGTTTCATCCTTGTTCTTCATTTAGTTCTTCATTTATGAAAGGTGTGTGTGTGTGTATGAGTGTAATGTATTTACTTTCCATGTCCTTTTTCCCTTAACTTGTCTTCATGCTTAGGATTTTGATTTCATCCTTATGGTTTTATAAAAGAGATTTTAAAAAGTGAATTTGTTCTTTTTTTACTTAGTTTTCTTTTAGGATTGTAAAACCTCTTTTGTTCTTTTCATCTTCTTTTTCATTTTTTTATCACTTTCATAACATCATAAGAATGAAAATGTTGGTATTTTAATTTTCCAAAAACTTTGGTTTTTAATTCGTTTTGAAAAACTTTTGTCTTCTAAAAATTGAAATTTCCTCTTTTTATTTGTTTTTGGCAAAACCTAAGCATGAAAAAGTTAAAGTTTTAATTTTTAGGTAACTTTGATTTTTCTTTGTTATTTGTGTGTGTGAGTGTATGAGCCTAAATTTCCTTTTGTTCTTCTTAATCTTCATGAAGTGTGTGTGAGTGTAGGTGTATAACTTTTATGCTTTACTCAAATTATGAAGTGTGTGTGAGTGTAGTTGTTAAATTTTAATGCTTTCTTTTTAATTGCTTTCTTTTAATGCTTTATTCAAATTATGTAGAGTGTGTGAGTGTAGGTGCATAATTTTATTGCTTTCTTGAATTTCTTATGGAGTGTGTGTGTCTGTGTGTATTTATTTTCGCCTACTCGTTAAGAGTTAAATGGCGCATCGTTTTCATTTTCAGTCCTACTCGTTCGAGTAGGACTTGTTTTTTTTTTCTTTCTTTATTATTCCGCCTACTCACTTGAGTTAAATGGCCGGACTTTTTAGCCCTGTAATCGCATTTATTTTCTCCTACTCATTTGAGTAGGACTCGCTTTCATTTCAGTCCTACTCGTTTGAGTAGGACTTGCAATTTTCAGTCTTTATTTACCGCCCCCACTCGTTTGAGTGGGACTCGCAAATTTGAATTATGCAAATTTCTTTTTTATGTGTAACTTAGTTCCTTTCTAATTTATAATTTGGAGTGTGCGTGAGTTCTTATTGTTAGCTAATTTTCCAGTTTTCTAAATGTTTGTTATTTTTCTTATGTCCCTTTCTTATAATCGTTTAGTGTATAATTTCGAACTCGCGCCTCACTAAATTATAAGCCGTCCCCATACCGATGTGTGGCTAATCGCTATTAGCCTCAGCATCGAAGAGTATTGGGACATTTAAAATGATTTATAATAATTAAAGCTCTTTATTTTCATTTTAATTTAAGCACTTAGGGTTTACCCCGGGTTTACGACGCGTAGGACCACATATCGATGTGTGGGCCCTATTTCCGTAGTCCATATGCTAGCTAGCCGAGAGGCCGTGCATATGGACCGATCACCCCTGGGTAAATTGAGTTGCGTGCA
Organism: Platanthera guangdongensis; assembly: GCA_039583875.1. Classification (NCBI taxonomy): domain Eukaryota; kingdom Viridiplantae; phylum Streptophyta; class Magnoliopsida; order Asparagales; family Orchidaceae; genus Platanthera; species Platanthera guangdongensis. The sequence continues at coordinate 56,160,005 of CM077159.1, read as the reverse complement.
TACCCTCGAGAGAGGACAAGCGTAATTCTACCGGATTGGGTTCCCCACCCAATAGCGGGGTTCTTAGCGTAAAGCGGGCGTTAAGAGGAATCCTTCGTCGGACTAACGTTCGGTCGAATAGTCTTAACGTTTAGGTGAGCGATATCCCTATAGCTAGGTGAGCTCACATTAGTGGAACCTCCACGGCCAAGTTGCCTTATTATTAATTTGAAAACTAAGTCTTTTTATTATTAAAAATTGTTTTAGTCTTAATCCGATTCGATGCCGAGCGTTAACCCTTCATCGAATATTTTCTAAATCGTTTTTTCACTCCTTTGCTTTTCCGTCTTTTATTATGTGAAAAAAATCCATCTTTCTTTCAGTAAAATAATAGTCCTCCCGGAGGAGTAAGAATAGTCAACGAGACCCCGAGAACAATACGACCTCGGTATTCCCCCGAATATCGAGTACTACTTGCGATAGGTGCACTTGCCTACCCGAGCAAGCCCGCGGCGATCGACTCACCGAACCAACCACTGTAAGAGTCTGTTCGCGGGCACATCAAGTTTTTGGCGCCGTTGCCGAGGACTCTCTTTTCGAGTTGCTATTTCGAATTCCGGAGTCTATTAATTTTACTTATTTTCTACAAAAAAAAAAACTAAAAACTCTATTTTAAAAACAAAAAAAAAGTTTATTTTTGTTTTATTTTTGTTTGGGTGTATAACCCGAGGACAACCCTCAGAGTCTGAAGATTTAGACTTCGACCCTGAGATCAAACGCTCTCTTGCGCGTATCCGATCTCATCGCCGAAATCCTTCTTTAGATCCCGAGGAATCTATCGGAGAACCCACTGTTGTAGTTATGGCCGCGCCTAACCTTCCCCCGGCGGCCGAGCGTACTATGTCTTATTACACCCGACCTAACCTGGATGATTCTGGGTCGAGTATTGTTCGACCTGCGGTGGCCAATAATAATTTTGAAATAAAGTCAAGTGTCATTCAAATGGTCCAAAACGCCGTGCAGTTCGATGGACTGCCGGATGAGGACCCGAATGTCCACTTGTCCAATTTCTTAGAGATATGCGACACCTTCAAGATCAATGGCGTCACTGATGACGCCATTCGTTTGCGCTTATTTCCTTTTTCCCTTAAGTCCAAAGCCAAGGCGTGGTTGAATGCCCTCCCGCGAGGATGTATCACCACGTGGGCTGAGTTGACGGAACGGTTCCTAACGAAGTACTTTTCGCCCGCAAAAACTGCAAAGTTGCGGGCGGACAATTCTTCGTTTGTGCAGAACGATCCCGAGTCTCTATACGAGACTTGGGAACGGTTTAAGGAATTCCTCCGCCGTTGCCCGCACCACGCGCTGCCAACGTGGTTGCAAGTTCAAATTTTTTATAATGGGCTGAATTTTGAGACGCGTCAAATGATTGACGCGGCTGCCGGGGGTACGCTTAACAACAAAACCCCCGAGGCCGCCCAGGCTTTATTCGAAGAGATGGCTATGAATGCCTATAAATGGAACGTCCCGCGGGGACGGCCAAAGCCGGCGGCTGGTCTTTTTGAAGTGGATGCCACTGCTCTCTTGACCCTTCAAGTTGAAAGGTTAACAAAGCAGGTGGCGGAGATGTCTGCTGCCTCCTCCACTCCGCCTTGTTTTATTCCACCTAATGTCTGCGTAGCTGAAGAGTTCGTGGACTTCATGGGAAATTCGAGTCGTCCTCCCTTCAACCCCAACAACAACCCTTATAGTAATAACTATAATCCGGGTTGGAGGAATCACCCCAACTTCTCGTGGAGCAACCCGAATAATGCTCAGCGTCCCCCTATTTCTTATGCGCCCGGATTTCTTCCTCCCCCTCATCTTCCGAAACCCTCCCCGATGGAGGAAAATTTTTCGAAGTATATTGCGTCCAACGAGTCAAATATCCGGAACATCACCGGATCGCTAAAAACACTCGAACAACAGGTTGGACAGCTGGCGAGGATGATGTCCGAGCGCGCGCTCGGGGCACTGCCGGGAAACACGGAGCCCAATCCGCGGGAAAACGCCAACGCTATAACCCTCCGTAGCGGAAAGGAGGTGGTCGATCCAAAACGGACCGACCCTCAGGTACATATTTCACCTCCGACCCCTCTTCCCCTTTCTTCGCTTACGCCGCCTTTACCTATTATAAAAGAAAAAATTATTTTAAACAAGGCTCTTCTGTATCCACATAAGTTAGAAAACGAGCGTAAGGACGCGCAATATGAAAAATTTATTTTATTATTAAAACAAATTCACATTAATGTTCCTTTTTGCGAGGCTATCTCGCAAATGCCCAAATATGCGAAATTTTTAAAAGAACTACTTTCTAATAAACGCAAATTAGAGGATATTTCGCATGTATCTCTCAACGCTGTCTGCTCGGCGGCCCTTACTAATAAATTGCCCGCAAAACAAAACGACCCGGGACGGTTTTCCATCCCGTGCCTTTTTGGCGATATATTAGTAAAGTACGCCTTAGCTAATTTAGGGGCTAGCATTAATCTGATGCCGTTCTCGCTCTTTTCGCGTTTAGGTTTGGGTACTCCTAGTCCTACGAATATGCGCATCCAATTAGCGGATCGCTCGGTTAAGTTCCCTATCGGGGTAGTGGAGGACGTCCTTGTCCGAGTCGACAAGTTTACCTTCCCGGTAGACTTCGTCATCTTAGATATCGAGGAGGACGCCGAGGTACCAATAATACTCGGTCGCCCTTTTCTCGCCACCTCCCGCGCACTAATAGATGTTAGTAATGGTAGCCTTCTCCTCCGAGTAGGCGACGACCAAGTTACTTTCTCTATTAATCCCTCGATGGACAATTTGTCATCGAGCGACGATTTCTGCTATTCTTTAGATACCTTTTTCGGAGATCGTTCTTCTCCCATTTTCGAGTCCGTATTTTTAAATGACGATATTTATGCGCTCGAAAATTTCAACTGCGATGAGGATACGTCTATAGACTTTCCTTTCGAACCAATTGGTAAGAAAGACATAGGCATTAAAACCTCCCTAGAAGAACCGCCCATCCTAGACCTCAAACCCTTACCCGCCTCGCTCAAGTACGCTTTTTTGGGAAAAGGTGATACGCTCCCCGTTATCATTTCTTCGGACTTGAGTGATTCGGAGACTTCCGATCTATTGGAAGTTTTATTTAAACATCGCCACGCAATTGCGTGGCAAATCTCTGACCTAAAGGGGATTAGCCCCTCCTTTTGCACCCATAAGATTTTCCTAAACGATAATTGCCGCAAAACGATTCAGCCGCAGCGTCGTCTTAACCCAAATATGAAATACGTCGTTAAAGCCGAAATCATTAAGTTATTAGATGCGGGGATTATCTACCCTATTTCGGACAGTGCATGGGTTAGTCCCGTGCATGTCGTGCCCAAGAAAGGCGGTCTTACCGTAGTGGCGAATGAGCATAACGAGCTTGTCCCAACTCGTACTGTTACGGGTTGGCGAGTGTGCATCGACTATAGGAAACTTAATGACGCCACCCCCAAGGACCATTTCCCTCTGCCATTTCTAGACCAGATTTTAGAGCGTTTATCCGGTCATCCGTATTATTGTTTTCTTGATGGTTTATCGGGGTTTTTCCAAATCCCCATTTCCCCCGATGATCAAGAGAAAACAACTTTTACTTGCCCGTTCGGTACCTTCACATATCGAAGAATGCCATTTGGACTCTGCAACGCGCCAGCTACATTCCAAAGATGTATGCTAGCGATCTTTGGCGAGCTAGTAGAAGACATTATGGAAGTCTTTATGGATGACTTCTCTGTTTTCGGACGCTCTTTTCCCGATTGCCTTAACAATTTAGATCGTGTCCTTCAACGGTGCGAGGACACAAGCCTTGTTTTAAATTGGGAAAAATGCAACTTTATGGTTCGAGGAGGTTTGGTCCTCGGCCATATGATTTCGTCTAAGGGGATAGAGGTGGATAAGGCCAAGATAGAAATTATAGAAAAACTTCCGCATCCAACAAACGTAAAATCTATTAGGAGTTTCTTAGGCCATGCGGACTTTTACCGACGCTTTATTCAAGATTTTTCAAAAATAACAAAGCCGCTAACTCACCTCTTGGAAAAGGAATCACGTTTCATCTTTAGTAGCGAATGCGAGTCCGCCTTTAATTTGATAAAACAAAAACTTATCTCTTCACCAATTTTAGTGGCCCCTAATTGGTCCCTTCCGTTCGAAATAATGTGCGACGCTAGTGATATTGCCTTAGGTGCCGTTCTTGGCCAACGCGTAGAAAAACATTTTCATCATATTTATTACGCTAGCAAGACGCTCACTTCCGCACAAATAAATTACACGACAACGGAAAAGGAACTCTTAGTCGTCGTTTTCGCTTTCGATAAGATTCGCTCGTATATAACGCTATCTAAAGTTATCGTTTTTACCGATCACTCCGCGCTTAAGTATTTATTAGCTAAAAATGATGCGAAGCCCCGCCTTCTTCGATGGATTCTCCTCCTACAAGAGTTTGATTTGGAGATCCGAGATAAGCGTGGAGCGGAAAATCTAGCGGCGGACCACCTCTCCCGTTTAGAAAATCCGGGTGCGGAAGCGCTCGTCGAATCTGAAATAAATGACAGATTCCCCGAGGAACGCCTTCTTGCCATTAATAAATCTTCGTCATCTTCGCCTTGGTTCGCAGATTTTGCAAATTTCTTAGTAGCGCGGGTCCTTCCAAAAGAGTTTTCCAGTCATCAAAAGAAGAAATTCTTTTCTGACTTGGAAAATTTCTTTTGGGAGGACCCATTTCTTTTTCGTATCTGCGCGGACCAAGCGGTCCGAAGATGCGTTGCGGGTGTGGAGTGCTTGCAAATTCTTAAGCACTGCCACGAGGGTCCAGCCGGTGGGCATTATCAAGCCAACCGGACCGCTCGGAAGGCGCTAGAGGCGGGCTACTTTTGGCCCACTCTCTTCAAAGACGCGCATAATTTTGTGCGCGCATGCGATAGCTGTCAGCGGTCGGGTAACATCTCTCGTCGCGACGAGATGCCCCAAAACATGTTTTTAGAGTGCGAAGTCTTCGATTTGTGGGGCATAGATTTTGTTGGCCCCCTACCTCCGTCTTTCAAAAATATGTATATTTTAGTGGCGGTCGACTACGTATCGAGGTGGGAGGAAGCGCAAGCTCTCCCCACCAACGATGCGCGAGTCGTCGTTACATTTCTTAAAAAATTATTTTCTCGCTTCGGCACGCCTCGCGCAATTGTTAGTGATAGGGGAACGCATTTCTGTAACGCTCTTATGGCTAAGACGTTAGCTAATTATGGAGTCACGCACAAGCTTGCCACCCCCTACCACCCGCAAACAAGTGGCCAAGTCGAGGTAGTAAATCGAGAGATTAAGCGAATTTTAGAAAAAACCATTTCGCTAAATAGGAAAGATTGGTCCGTTAAACTCGACGATGCGTTGTGGGCGTATCGGACGGCATATAAAACCGCTATCGGATGTACGCCGTTCCGGTTAGTCTACGGCAAAGCGTGCCATTTACCCGTAGAATTAGAACATCGCGCACTTTGGGCTTTAAAACTCTTAAACCTCGACTCCAACTTAACCGCTCAGAATAAAAAACTGCAACTAAACGAGCTCGATGAATGGCGTGCGAACGCTTACGAGAGCAATAAATTCTATAAGGAGCGCTCTAAGTTATATCACGATCGAAAAATCAAGTCCCAAAAATTATTTTCTCCGGGCGATCTTGTCCTTCTTTACAATTCACGTCTTAGACTTTTTCCAGGTAAATTAAAATCTAGATGGTCCGGTCCCTTCCTAGTTGAAGAAGTTTTTCCATATGGAACCATGCTCAGCTCCCACCCGGACAAAGGCTCTTTTAAAGTAAACAGTCATCGGTTAAAGTCTTACATCGCGGGCGACCCAGTGATCGGTTTTAGCGAAACCATAACTTTCCTCCACATTATCAACCCGCCAAAATAGTCAAGCTACACGACTATAAACAAAGCGCTCCTGGGAGGCACCCCTCGCTTATCTTTTTCGCCCTTTCCTCATTACCTTTGCTGTTTTTTCTAATAAACGCAGGGTTTCTGATCGGCCTCCCCCTACGCATTTCAGGGAAGCTTCTACCCCCTTCCTTTTCTTTTCTTTGTACATATTGTCTTTCCTTTCTGTTCCACATACTTACGATACAACATTGGGGACAATGTTGGACTTAAGTATGGAGGTATTTTCGTGCTTTACTTTTTGCACTTCAATTTTTCTGCATCTCAAAAAAGAAAAATACAAAAAAAATACATATAACAACAAAACAAAAACAAAAAAAATTTTTAAAAAACATCTTAAAATGAAACAAAAAAATTTTTAAATGAAAAAACAAACAAATTTTAGATGAAAAAAAAACAAAAAAATTTTAATGAAAAAACAAAAATCCAAATTTTTTTTTTGTTTTGTTCTCTTTCTCTTTTCCAAAAAACTCAAAAAACAAAACAAAAAATTATTTTGTTTAGTTTCACTTTGTATATATTTTTTGTTTTTTCTCTCTCCCCCTTCCTCATTCTTGTACAAACCTTTTTCTTTTTCTCCCTTAGTTTTGTACATATTATGAAAATTCTCTTAAAAAATACAAAAAAAAAGGATAATAGTTCACAAAACAAAATTTTCAACAAAATTGCGAAAAACAAAAATACAAAAAAAAAAGATAATAAATGAAAAACACAAAAAAAAATGATAACAAAAACTATAAAAATAATAAAAAAATGTTTTGAAATAAATAAATTAAATATTTCATACTTAACTTTTCTGCTATCCAAAAATTCTGTTCTGAGTTTATTTATATGTGAATACTATTAATTCTCTGTTTGCTACCCGTTTGTTAATTATTGATTGAAACATTTAAATAGCCGGGGTTAAGTTTTAAAGAATTCTTTATGCTTTGTTAAAACTAGCGGACTCGTTTTAGGCACTACTTCTAATTTTTCGTTAATAGGAGCACGTATATTATGTTAGGAAATAACGACTATAGAATTCAATTATACTTACTTTTAGCTTTCTGAAAAAATTGGAACGTACAAATTATTAAGGTTGCTCTCAAAAATTTTTAGGATTACAATCTAGTTTTCCTTTCTCCCCTTACTTTTCATGACCTACTTGGCATGAAAAATTTTATCCTTAAAAGATCTTATGTCAATGGGAACAAGATTTCGTTCCGTAAACATAGGCACCCAATAATTTTAAAAGATTATATAGGGAGTAAGAGGATAAAATTCATTACTCCTACAAATATACATTGGGTTAATTTTTCTTATGAAGTTGAAAAACAAAAATCATATTAGGAAAATAAGATTTCGTTTTCCTAATAATCCAAAAGAAAAAAAACATGGAGGTTCGAAAAAATTACCTCACCTCAAATATCAAAACCCTCTTCATAAACCCACTACCCCCTTAGCCAATTCCACGATTCTAGAATTAATCCAAATATCTTTTTGAGAGCATAATTAGTAAATTGTATTATTTCCGGTAGCACTCGTATAAGCTAGAGTTCTTATAATTCCAAACTATTTGATTACATCAAGAAGTCTTTTGGCCAAAACCTTTGCGCTATTTAAATCATCTACATAATTTTAGGACTTAACTCTTACACCCCGTATATTTATTTCGATCTCTCTTATACTTGATTAAGCGATAGCCAAAACTTAGAGTTTTTTTTATTCCTTATAGATTCACCTCAAACTTTTGCTCTGGAATAGCAAAAGCCTAAGTATGGGGGTATTTGATGAACTGTAAATATGCGTATTTTTATGCACATTAATTTAGTCATTTTCATTTATTTTCGTCGTTTTTTCTTATTTTTGTTCAATAAAATGCTCCTATTCTTGTAAATTTTCTCCTAACTTGTTTTATTTTATTTTGCAGAAAAATTCCAAAATCTGCGAAAATTTGGGACGTACACGCCCGTGACACATTGGTCACGCCCGTAACCGGGCCGTGACTGCGCATTTCCCGTGAACTGGCAGATTTCTGAAGTAAAATGCTCGACACGCCTGTCGACACGCCCGTGTCACCCGACACGGGGCGTGACCCAAGCCCGTGTCCTCTCCTCTCGACGAATTCCTCTCGACGATCGTCGAGTGTCGACACCAACAGTCACGCCCAGGGTCACGCCCGTGACCGAGGGCGTGACTCAATTTCCGCTCGACGATTTCGACTCGACACTTTCCACTCGACATTCGTCGAGTGTCGACACCTACTGACACGCCCATAGTCACGCCCGTGATATGGGGCGTGACCTTTCCAGCTGGCCCGACAAGATGCTGCCGAGGACATTTGACGCAACCCGCGCCTGGTTCTACCTCCCCGACACGCCCAGAGTCACGCCCGTGACCTGGGGCGTGACTGCTGCGAACTCCGCCCGAAGTCAACTTTGCTGTCCAATCGCCGGCCGCCTTCATGAATAGTACTGTCACGCCCCCCCTACACGCCTGTCACCGAGGGCGTGTACTTAGAAATTTTTTCCTATAAATAGCCCAGTTCTGTAAGGTCCAAGGGTTCAGATTTTTGGGCCAAGTTAGTGTCTTTTTGTGGGCTTAATCCGTGGATACTAGTGCTATGTAAGGAGATTTCTCCCTTCTTATTTCATGTTTTGTTTTGCTTTATCTTTTAGCTTTGTAATAGCTTGAAAATTTTAATAAAAATGTTAGATTTTCTCTCTCTATTTAGCATGAAAAATTCATTTGGATGGCTCACCTCTTTCCCTTTTTATCCTTGGTTTCATCCTTGTTCTTCATTTAGTTCTTCATTTATGAAAGGTGTGTGTGTGTGTATGAGTGTAATGTATTTACTTTCCATGTCCTTTTTCCCTTAACTTGTCTTCATGCTTAGGATTTTGATTTCATCCTTATGATTTTATAAAAGAGATTTTAAAAAGTGAATTTGTTCTTTTTTACTTAGTTTTCTTTTAGGATTGTAAAACCACTTTTGTTCTTTTAATCTTCTTTTTCACTTTTTTATCACTTTCATAACATCATAAGAATGAAAATGTTGGTATTTTAATTTTCCAAAAACTTTGGTTTTTAATTCGTTTTGAAAAACTTTTGTCTTCTAAAAATTGAAATTTCCTCTTTTTATTTGTTTTTGGCAAAACCTAAGCATGAAAAAGTTAAAGTTTTAATTTTTAGGTAACTTTGATTTTTCTTTGTTATTTGTGTGTGTGAGTGTATGAGCCTAAATTTCCTTTTGTTCTTCTTAATCTTCATGAAGTGTGTGTGAGTGTAGGTGTATAACTTTTATGCTTTACTCAAATTATGAAGTGTGTGTGAGTGTAGGTGTTAAATTTTAATGCTTTCTTTTTAATTGCTTTCTTTTAATGCTTTATTCAAATTATGTAGAGTGTGTGAGTGTAGGTGCATAATTTTATTGCTTTCTTGAATTTCTTATGGAGTGTGTGTGTCTGTGTGTATTTATTTCCGCCTACTCGTTAAGAGTTAAATGGCGCATCGTTTTCATTTTCAGTCCTACTCGTTCGAGTAGGACTTGTTTTTTTTTTCTTTCTTTATTTTTCCGCCTACTCACTTGAGTTTAATGGCCGGACTTTTTAGCCCTGTAATCGCATTTATTTTCTCATACTCATTTGAGTAGGACTCGCTTTCATTTCAGTCCTACTCGTTTGAGTAGGACTTGCAATTTTCAGCCTTTATTTACCGCCCCCACTCGTTTGAGTGGGACTCGCAAATTTGAATTATGCAAATTTCTTTTTTATGTGTAACTTAGTTCCTTTCTAATTTATAATTTGTTGTGTGCGTGAGTTCTTATTGTTAGCTAATTTTCCAGTTTTCTAAATGTTTGTTTTTTTTCTTATGTCCCTTTCTTATAATCGTTTAGTGTATAATTTCGAACTCGCGCCTCACTAAATTATAAGTCGTCCCCATACCGATGTGTGGCTAATCGCTATTAGCCTCGGCATCGAAGAGCATTGGGACATTTAAAATGATTTATAATAATTAAAGCTCTTTATTTTCATTTTAATTTAAGCACTTAGGGTTTACCCTGGGTTTACGACGCGTAGGACCACATATCGATGTGTGGGCCCTATTTCCGTAGTCCATATGCTAGCTAGCCGAGAGGCCGTGCATATGGACCGATCACCCCTGGGTAAATAGAGTTGCGTGCATACCCTCGAGAGAGGACAAGCATAATTCTACCGGATTGGGTTCCCCACCCAATAGCGGGGTTCTTAGCGTAAAGCGGGCGTTAAGAGGAATCCTTCGTCGGACTAACGTTCGGTCGAATAGTCTTAACATTTAGGTGAGTGATATCCCTATAGCTAGGTGAGCTCACATTAGTGGAACCTCCACGGCCTAGTTGCCTTATTATTAATTTGAAAACTAAGTCTTTTTATTATTAAAAATTGTTTTAGTCTTAATCTGATTCGATGCCGAGCGTTAACCCTTCATCGAATATTTTCTAAATCGTTTTTTCGCTCCTTTGCTTTTCCGTCTTTTATTAAGTGAAAAAAATCCATCTTTCTTTCAGTAAAATAATAGTCCTCCCGGAGGAGTAAGAATAGTCAACGCGACCCCGAGAACAATACGACCTCGGTATTCCCCCGAATATCGAGTACTACTTGCGATAGGTGCACTTGCCTACCCGAGCAAGCCCGCGGCGATCGACTCACCGAACCAACCACTATAAGAGTCTGTTCGCGGGCACATCAACAGGAATGGTTTAAAGATAGTTTTGCCTTAAATACTTGCCGCCCTTGTGCATGTTAGCTTAGAACTACTTGTTCTAAGCTTTGTTACGACTTTACTTTATCTAGCGAGAGCACCGTTCGCTTAGGGAGCTTCGCATTCCTCTATTAGGAATTATATTGTGCGTCGGAGTACCTCCTTCGATGGTAAGAGACAAATTGGATGCGTTATAGTCCAATGGTGCTCATTATGCGCGGGTAGAATTTGTTGGGCTTAGGTTTGGATTGGGAATCAGGAGTTCGATCTGCAAGCGTCGTTACTTCCGTTGGTGGAGTTCGACGTTATATTTGGCATGGACTGGCTCTCAGAGCAGCAAGCCTTTATAGATTGTGGTAGCAAGGAAGTCAAGCTGGGAGCAAGTCGTGAGATGACCTTTACGGGCTCGAAGAGGTCGAGCAAGACGTCGGCGTCTGCTCTTCAGGTGGTGAAGGTGGTTCGTGCTGGTGCAGAGCTGTTCTTTACGCTAGTGGAGGTTGCAAAGCCGAAGCCAGCGTTGGATTGTATTTCAGTGGTATCGGAATACCCTAATGTGTTCCCTAGAGATCTCCGTTGAGCCCCGCCTCAACGGGAGATAGATTTTACGATAGAGCTCGTACCAGGTGCAAAGCATGTGTCACGCTCTACATATCGGCTTGCGCCTAAAGAATTGGCGGAGCTGAAGGTTCAACTGCAAGAGTTGTTGGAGCAAGGGTATGTACGCCCAAGTTCTTCGCCTTGGAGCGCGCCGGTCCTCTTTGTTAGGAAGAAGGATGGAAGCTTGGGGCTATGTATTGATTATCGGGAGCTCAATAAGTTGACGGAAAAGAACAAGTACCCGATCCCCCAGATCGATGATCTTATTGATCAGTTGGTCGGGTCGACGGTGTACTCAAAGTTGGATCTCATGTCCGGGTACTATCAGTTGTGAATAAGGGAGAGTGATATCGCAAAGACAGCGTTCAGTATAAGATACGTGCATCAGGAGTTTACGGTCATGCCGTTTGGGCTGACCAATGCGCCGTCAGTGTTCTTGGATTTGATGAACAGGACCTTCAGGGAGTACTTGGACCACTTTGTGATCGTCTTCATCAACGATATATTGGTGTACTCGCAGAGTGAGGAAGATCACTTCATGCATCTTCATTTGGTTTTGGAGACGCTAAGGAGGAATCAGTTGTATGCCAAGTTCTCGAAGTGCGAGTTTTGGTCATCCTCAATGGCGTTCCTCGGTCATATAGTGAGTGGGGAAGGTATTGCGGTGGATCCGGCGAAGATTGTTGCGATACGGGAGTGGCCTGAGCTTTCTACGGTAGCGAAAGTCCGGAGCTTTCTGGGGCTTGTCGGCTATTATAGGCGGTTCGTAGAGAACTTTTCGCGAATAGCGTTACCTCCCACTACTTTGACGAGGAAGGAGCAGAAATTCATTTGGACGCCGGAGTGCGCACGAGCTTTTGAGGAGTTGAAATGTCGGTTTACCACGGTGCCTGTGCTGAGTTCGCCGAGTGGGACCAAAGGCTATGAGATTTATAGCGCTGCATCGGGCAGCGGTTTGGGTTGCGTGCTACTGCAACACTAAAGTGTAATAGCTTATGGCTCGAGACAGTTAAAAGTGCACTAGAGGAATTATCCGGTCCATGACTTGGAATTTGCGGCTGTGATTTTTGCCTTGAAGCTATGGAGACACTCTTTGTACGGTGTGAAGATTGATATCTACACCGATCACAAGAGCCTGAAGTATTTGGTCTATCAGAAAGATCTGAATATGCGGCAGCGTAGATAGATGGAGTACCTGGGGGACTATACTTTCAAGATACACTATGTGCCTGGTAAAGGTAATGCAGTTGCGGACGCGTTGAGTCGCCGGGCCCCAGCTCAAGCCAATTGGCTATCGGTGCATGATGAGCGGTTGTTTCGGGAGTTGGAAGCGTTGGAGATTGTTTGTGTAATTAAGCAATCAAGTGCTGAAGCAGTACTGAATGGGACCGAAGTCCAATATGACCTGGCTGATTGGATTCGGCAGGCCTTGGATAAGGATGTCCATATAAAGCCGTTCATGGTAGAGGCTCTGGACCGAATTCCTAATTCATTGTGGAGGACGGATTGCTTTGGAAAGACGGTCGTATGTGCGTCCCAAGTGTGGGCAATTTGCTGGTGGAATTGTTGTACGAGGCACACCATACCAAGTACTCAATTCACCCGGGGAGCACGAAGATGTACCGCGATGTAAAGAAACTATTTTGGTGGCCAGCTTTGAAGAAGGATGTGGCGCTCTACGTGGCGAAGTGCCAAACTTGCGCCTTGGTAAAGGCGGAGTGCCAAAAGCCGGGAGGATTTCTTAAGTCCTTGCCTATTCCGGAGTGGAAATTCGACGACATCTCTATGGACTTTGTGCATGGTTTGCCAATGTCGCAAAAGGGGAATGACGCCATTTGGGCGGTCGTAGATCGGCTAATGAATGCGTCGCATTTCATTCCGTATAGGAAGGATGATCCGGTGGAGAAGTTGGCAAACCTGTATGTGGATAACATTGTATGGCTTCACGGTGTGCCCCGCAGCATCGTGAGTGACCGAGATGGGCGGTTCACGTCCAATGATTGGAGGCTTGTGCAGCAAATGTTGGGAACAAAGCTAAAATTCAGCACAGCCTTCCATCCGCAAACGGATGGGCAGACTGAGAGGGTCAATAGAACCATGGAAGACATGCTCCACATGTGTGTCTTGGACTTTGGAAAGTAATGGGAAGACCATCTTTATTTGGTGGAGTTCACATACAACAATAGCTACCAAGCGAGTATTCAAATGGCGCCCTTCAAGGCCCTATATGGCAGAAAATGTCGCACGTCGTTGTCTTGGCTAGAAACAGGTGAGTCAAAGTTGTATAAGCGATTAGAAGTGGAGGATGATACTTCGTTGGTGCATACTATTCGGGAGAGGTTGCTTATCGCTCAGGACCGGAAAGCGAAGTACTATAATGTCAAGCACATGAACGTGGAGTTCCCTGTGGGCGACTATGTGTACTTAAAGATCAAGCCGTTCAAGGGTGTCTCACGGGTGCGGCGATTGAAAAAGCTAAGCCCGAGCTACTTTGGGTCGTTGGAGGTTTTGGAGCGGGTTGGTGCAGCAGCCTATCGGTTGAAGCTTTAGGTGGAGCTTAGTGGCCTACAAGTTGTATTCCATATTTCAGTGCTTCGGAAGGCGGTGCAAGTGCTTTCTCAAGTGATCGCGGTTGCTCAAGTGCCGGTGGATAGTGGGTTGACGACAAAAGTCAAGCCCGTGCGGATCGAGGACGCAGAGGTGAAGCGGCTACGCAATAAAGAGATCAGGATGGTCAAGGTCCGATGGGACAATTGCGGTCATGAGGAGCTCTCTTGGGAGCGAGAGCAGACTATGCTTGACGAGTATCCGGAGTTGTTCTGCTCAGGCACAATTTAATTTTGGTACTTCTCTTTCCTTTATATAATTTCGTAGACGAAATTCTTTTAAGAGGGGGAGAGTTGTAACGCCCTGAAACTCAAAAGAGCGACGGGAGACGTTTTGGGCCAGAGTTGGAATCTGGCAGGAGGCACACGGCCTGGGACACGGGCGTGTCCCAGGGCATGTCAGACTGGCGTCGATGACTTGGCCGCGAAGTCGACAAATTTCGGTCGACACTGTGTCGAGACAGGGCACACAGCCTGAGACACGGGCGTGTCTCAGGGCATGTCGAGCCCGTGTCAACGATCGGCTCGGGGTGTCGACGATTTTCGTTCGACGAAGTGTTGAGACGAGGCATACTGCCTGAGACACGGGCGTGTCTCAGGGCGTGTCGAGCCCGTGTCGATAACCGGCCCGGGGTTTCGACATTTTCGCTTGACGATGTGTCGAGACAAGGCACACGACCTAGGACACGGGCATGTCCAAGGCCGTGTCTGGTGGTCGACGAACGAACACGGCCTGGAGCCCAGGCGTGTTGAGGTAGACACGGGTAAGGACACGGGCGTGTCCAGTACCCGTGTAGTTCTCGGGTTGTTTTCGGGCTAAATCGATGGGGGCAAACGGCCGACCACACGGCCGTGTCAGTTGGAACACGGGCGTGTCAGATCAAACACAGGCGTGTCGGATGCCCGTGTGTTTTTCCAGGCGCATCGATTTTAACGGCGAGTGAGGGACACAGCCCTGGACACGGGCGTGTGCCAGGCCGTGTTCGGTCCAGATTGTACATTTTAGGCCTGAATCAAAGCCATTCGTTTCTTTAATTTGGGATCCAACGGCTGGGGGTTGTTCCTAATGGGATATACCCGGGATTGGACCTTTGAAACCCTCATTTCTTTTGAGTGGTTATCTTTTTAAAGTATAGAGAGAGAGGAGAGCCAAGGAAGGAAGAAGAAGCTAGATCTGACCATTGGAGGAGCTTCGAAGCTCCAAATCGCGAGCCGACTCCGGATCCACGGAGGCAAAGAGAGTGCTATGCTTTTCATCCTCTTACTTTTCCATGGCGCCAAAGAAGAACGCTAGGGTAACAATTCTCTTCTTGAGCATGTGAAGCTCTCCTTCTTTCCATAGGAAGCCCGCTCTCGCGAGTTTGAGGTGAGTTGGAGGCGTTCCTTCGGGTAGATATGTAAATTCCCCGTTGTGTAGAGTCCGTAAGCGAGAGCGGACATAGGCATGATGTGTGAAGCCTACCCGGACATGTTGGTCTGGATCGGTGGTGTTGCATTGCATAAATGCCGGAGAAGACTCTGTGCGATTGTTTGTTTTTCGGGTTTTTCTACGTGGTATATTGCAATAGGGAGCCTTGGGGATTAACCCAAAGGTGCACCCAGAAAACTGGGCGGATGCGTGATCTTGCCAACTTGGAGGCCTGAGAGCCAACTTGAACATAACCGAGTTATGTGAGTTATGTGACAGAAATGGGACTCGGGAGATGTTTGAACTGCGCATATGGCTTAAATAGTCGTTGCGATGTGAGCACGGGTTAGATGGAACCGTACCCGTTTCTATGTCGTTCGGTTAGAGCCGTTGGCATAGATGAGGGTCTTCGGCGGTCTATGGCTTAAATTGTCGTGACCCATGCCCGGAAGACAAATTGCTCATATGTTTGTCCATCAAAGTGGCGGTGGTGAGTCCGGAATGTCTATGGCTTAAATTGACGTGACATTGGCCAGTTCACCAAAAATGTGCCCTGAGTGCACGGAGTGTGTGGCTGTGCGAGCCTACGACTGTGATGTTGTGACAATACTATATGGCTCGCTTATGCTAATGAAATGCAGGGAAGAAGCATCGCCGCCAAGAGTGGGGGGCGGGATCGTAATAATTTAGTCAGCATTGCTGACCGTTGCTTTTGTTTGCCACCGTGCGGTGGTTTTGTTGCTTGCAGGTGCTGCTGGACCAACCGGTCAATAGCGGGCTAAATCCCAAATTGCGAAGCCGGCCCTCGAAGGCCTAATTGGAGTGTTTACTGCTTTTACTCATGTATGACCGGCCTGCGTGCCGTGGTTTGTAAAACATGTAATATTGAAGTAAACCATTTTGTAAGGCCTTAAGGCTTGTACTCGTGTATGTACGACATTCCTGTTTGGTGTATTAGTGGACATTCGTGCTCTTTGTGCTGGGTTCTTTATTGCAACTTAAACTGCTTCCGCTAGAATGCTCTATGTAGGACGTTATGATTGGTTGGATGGTTTCCATTGAGTAACCACCCGGTCTGTCTGTAGTATATGGCGTCGGGCCCCGACCGGACCTACTGCTATATGTTATGCGACGGATAGGGGGTGTTACACGCCTGCTCCCGGCAAACCTGCCGGGGGCCTCCAAACAAGCCGCCGGCGGCGGAGCCGCCGGCGGTGTGGGAGGCCGCAAATTCGCGGCGGGGGGGGGGGGGGGGGGGACCGGATGTTTCAATTTTTTTTAATAAAAATTAAAATATTAATATTATAAAAATATTATTAATATATAAAATTTATATAAAATAATGTTTTTTATAAAATTAATTATTAATATATAAAATATATTTTATATTAATATTATAAAATATTTTAAAAATGAAAATTGGGCGGGCGGAGCCCGCCGGGAGGGGGGGTGCGGGCGGTGCCTGCCAGGGGTGGTGGGGCGGGCAAAGCCCGCCGTCGGTGGCCAGGTACTGTGGCGCGTAGCCATCGGGCCGGAGGCCCGTGCCTGCGACTCGTATATATATATATATATAATATAATTTTATATAATTTTTTAATTAAACATCCAAACGACCAAAAACTCGAATCAACATAGATTTCTATGAAATTCGCACCGAAGCTAATTACTGATGCTACAAAACCAATGGCGAGGTCGATATTAGAATACAACAACCCAAACTCTGGTAAAAACTCCATGACGTCAAAACACAAAATATCCCTAAAAGGTTCCACTGAGTACCAAAATAAACCCGGTTCGCGCGGGAAATTTCAAAAACACACTAGAAATTAGCCATGTTAATATTCTATGTCAAAACTTTGGTTACCAATGAGCTAAATTCACGCTCCAGTAATGATACCCGTCAACTATGCGCCAACGTAATGCCCTGAAGTCAAAAATACGCCACTAATGGAATTAAAATATACATCGAAAAATCAGGGCAATACAGATTGCCTCCGGCACGAGATATGGATTTCTAGATCCAGTTGGTATAAGGCGCGAGACCTATGTCTCAGGCACCATACAGGATGGTATCCTAGGAGTTGGCAGAGTTCAGGACCCAGCAACAAGAGATTGTGGAGTCAGGCTTTGTTCGGCCAAGTTCATCACCATGGGAAGTCCAAGTATTATTTGTCAAGAAGAAGGATGGGTCGCTATTACACTACATCAATTACTGGGAGCTGAACCGATTAATAGTGCAGAAGACTTATCCAATGTTACAAATTGATGAGCTATTTGACTAGCTGCAGGGTGCCTAATAGTTCTCCAAACTTGATTTGATATCTAGATACTACCAGCTGATCTTGGAGGAATACATATCGAAGATAACTTTCAGTTCACGATACAGACTCTACTAATTCACAATCATGCCCTTCGAACTAACGAATGCTCCTTCTGCATTAATGAGCCTGATGAACCATGTGTTTCAGCACTATTTGGATATATTCGTCATAGTCTTCATCGATGATATCTTGATCTACTACAAGACGAAGTAGTAATATTCCCAACATTTGCACTGTTATTAGGCAAGTTGAGGGAGAACCATATGTATGCCAAGTTTTCCATGTGTCAATTCTTGCTTCATGAGGTCGCCTTTCTAGGTCACATCATCAATGGAGTCGGGTTGGTTTTGGACCCAACCAAAGTGCAAGCTATGAGAGATTGGACGTGGTCGAGGTCAGCCTCCGATGTCCATAGTGTCTTTGGATTAGCATGCTATTATTATACGTTTATGGAGGGATACTCAAGGATAGCGATTCCCCTCACATCATTGACAAAGAAGGATGTCATATTTACTTGGACAGAGAAGTGCAAGACAATATTTTAGGAGCTGAAGGATATACTCACCTCTTCCCCCATGCTTGCACTTCCATATAGGAAGGAAGGATTTCATATATAAACTGACGCATCATACCAGGGGATGTTGTAGTTTTGATGCAACATGGACATCTTATACCATATGCTTCAAGGTAATTAGAGAAGTACAAGCAGAACTATTCGGTACATGACTTAGTGCTCGGGGCGGTGGTATTTGCCTTGAAGATATGGAGGCATTGCCTGTATGGGGTTCATTATGAGATCTTCTCAGATCACAAGACCCTCAAATATATCAATACGTAGAAGGATCTGAACATTTGCTAGAGGAGATGGTTAAAGTTCATATGTGATTATGACTATACCATGCACCATCACTCAGGAAAGGTGAAGACCATATCATATGCTTTGAGCAGGAGAGCCGACACTACTGCACCGAAGCCCAGGGTGATAGCCATGGAGTTAGTGTAGATGTAAGAGGATATGGATATCACCTTGGTTTCCAAGACCGAGCCAGAGATCTATAGGGAGTACTTGTCCTCTCTGAGCCTCATATGTGATATACGAGTCCGTATCAGGACACAACAGAGGCAGGATGCAGCTATGGAGAATATCTTTAGAGCCCTGGAAGGGGGAAGTTAGAGGAATATTCATACCGCGATGACCTCATTCATTTCTGTGGCTGCATCTATATACCTATAGGAGGTGCGATTTTGGAGGACATACCCAGGGAGGCACACTGCACTCAATACTCAGTGCACCTCAGGATCTCCAAGATGTCGGCAGACCTGCGGAGGGACGTACACTGGTCCGAGATATAGAGGGAGATCATATATTTTGTGACATACTGAGAGACCTGCCACGAGTGAAGGCAGAGTGTAAAAACCCTGGAGGTCTTCTACAGCCATTGCTAGTGCTAGAGTGGAAGTTTGAGGACATAGCTATGGATTTTGTATTCGGTTTGCCTCGCTCCCACTCTAGGCCTGATTCTATTTGGGACATTTTTGATAGATTGGATAAGGTGGCGCGATTCATACAAGTCGGGAAGGACACTCCTGTTGTAGTTTTGGTGAGACTATTTGTGGAACAGTTTGTCTGATACCACGGCGTGCCCAGGATGATTTTCTTAGATCGGATGGTCAGTTCACTTTTAGGGAGTGGAGGCAGTGCAGGAATACTTAGGTTCTTAACTTGCTTTCAGTATCGATTTCAATCCACAAACCGACGGTCAGACAGAGCAGTCCAATCAGTCCATGGAGTATACGCTTTGCTTGTGTATCTTGGATACAGGGAAGCCCTAGGAGAGGTTGTTGTCGTTGATAGAGTTCCCTTATAACAACAACCACCAGGAAAGTATTGGGATGGCACTACTTGAGGTCTTATATGGAAGGAAGTGTCGGACATCGCTATCTTGTGTCCTGGACGAGCATCTAAGGGCACTTTGATCAGATTATATTGAGTACATGGACACGTACATTCGGCTGATCAGAGACGGGATGATAGAGGCCCATAGTAAGAAGGCCAAGTATTACAATTCGAAACATTAGAAGGTGGAGATCAAGTTGGGAGACATATTCTTTTTGAAGATACATCCAGTGCACAGAGGTTTGCGGGTGTGCAGGCACAAGAAGCTCAACCCTTGTTTTATGAGGCCTTACATGATCCTGGACCAGATCAGTCCCTTGGCTTACCGGCTGGAGCTATCATCGTAGTCAAAGAACCTATACAACATCTTCCATGTCTCCTTGCTTCAGAGAGCCTTACTTCGATCGGAGCAGCACATCACAGCTACAGCGGGCCCAGTAGCATCTGATTGGTCAGTTTGTTAAGAGCCGATCCAGATTGACGATACAACAGTCCGAGTTCTCCGGAAGAAGAAGGTTCCCTTAGTTAAGCTGTTGTGGTCCAACCATGGGCGGGAGGAGCACACCTGGGAGCCGATGGACCAGATATAGGAACACCACCCAGGACTCTTCGCCTTAGGTACATCTTAAACATCCTTGAAAAGTTTCTTAACTTCATATGCATTGAACCCGTAGACCCAAACTTGAATTTCGAGCACGAAATTATTTTTTTATTTATTGGGATTTCTAACATCTCTTTTCGTTCTATACCCCCTTAACACAAATTAGGGTATGACATTTGGTGAGTGTGAAGGGCTAGGCTAGATAGTGACCTTAGGACCTAATGAGTTACGGTGAACTCACATGGGGCCCACTATAGTGTACAAGTCAACTTAGGTCAAACTAGCAAAAATGGAATTCACAGATTAACATCACCACTATGTCCCTAACCCTAAAAGAGACCCAAGTGATCCAAAAGCCTGATCATAGGGTCAACAAATTGGCCTAATTGAGCAAAGTGCCCTTTAGGTCAACATAGGTCAACTCAACCCTACTTGACTCAATCAAGCTCCACATGGTCAAATTGACACCACCACTAGACTCCAAACCCTAATAGAAGTGCATTATAACATAAAGCCCCATTACATGATCACCAAATTAGCCCAATTGACCAAAGTCAACTTTAACTATAATTCGATCAAAATCACAAATATGAGTTCAATTATCATAATTGGGGCATCACCATGGCCTAACCCATATTGGGTGGTGTCACTAGACCCAAGACAAACACATGGGACCATATGCACCTCAGTTGACCAAGTCAAACCCCCATGTTAACCTTGGTCAACATATAGACTAAACAGAGGAATTAGGGAATTAAACCCAAAACCAATGGGCTAAGACCTCAATGCAAGCACACCAGCAGCCCATTAGGCTAATTACAGCCCATGTCCTCTGAAATTTAAATGAGGGGGATGCACGGAGGCTAGGTTGTGAATTTCACCCAAATTGGAGGGAGAGAAAGAGAAAATTAAGGAGTGTTTGACATGTGGCCCTCCTCCTCCTTTCCCAAGCACAGTTCTGAGCTCACATAAGTATTCCCAGCCAAATTCCAGCAAGGATTGCCACTTGGAGCTCAGGTGGAGCATCCAATGCTTTAGGCCGAACGACCATTAATGGCATTTCATTTTAAATTTTTCCCATCTCGATTCTGACCATCCCATTAGCTTCAGTGAGCCCAGAGGAGTTGGAATCAAGCTTTGGATCAAGGAATTTGTTGGAGAAATGAAATCGTGAGGTGGAATTCAAGCTAGCTCAACGACAATGGCGCACCACCACCAAACCCGTCTCCAAGCCTGCTTGTAGGTTCGTTTCTCCTCCTCTCCCCGTGTGCTAGTCTTCTAGATCGAATAGGATAGGTATCAGGATCAACTGAGCCGGAACGGGTAGCATTTTTTATGTATTTATCCCTAATTTTAACCTTGTAGGATAGCAAAAACAGGGCCCCTGCGGCCGCCACATCGTCACCAATCGATGGCCACCACCTAAATGGAGGTGGTGGTTGCTGGGTTGTGAAGATGGCCCAGGTCGGGCTCATCCCAACCCTTAGCTGGAGGTAGGAGACGACCAGATGCCATTCATTCTACTTCAAGATTTGTGCTGATCAGCTATCTGTAGACCACAAAGTGTTTTATATTTTATTTAAATCTGTGGCCTGCTGTAACAGTGATTTGCATGCTAAAATTATGCCCTCTAGGGGCAGAGTCATATAAAGTGTCCTACATGAAAGTGTATTAGTAAAACTGTATTACTACAATAAAGGTGACTTAATGACTTTGTAATAATCCAAGCTTTTGTATTTTGGTTAAAATTTATATTTTAGGCATCTGAGAATTTTGGTAGAATTTTTGGAAGATATATGTAAGGTAAATGACCAAGAAATTCATTTGTCACACTTTTGTATTAAGGAAAAATATATTGTTAACATTATGTAGAAAATTATGAAATTTGGGCTAAACTATTTTTAGGACATTTCAAACTAGTAGTAATTTTTTCAAAATTTTTGGATGAATTATTTTGGTACTTGCTTTGCAATGTTACAAATTTACCCTTTTCATCATAAATGCAAATTACATGTACAAACTTTCTAAAAAAATTGTGCAATTCAGTAAATCTTGTTATTTTACCATTTTTATCACTGATAAATTTACTAAAGCATTTGGATTTCTGTGTGTGATGCTTCCATTGATTATTAATGCAAGTCAAGAAGTTAATCAATTTTATTGAGTGTCAAAATAATTTGAAAACTCATGAAAGTCTGATAATCTCATGTTTTAGTCATGAAGCACCCATGGTATGAATTTTAGCTCAATTGGACATGATATAGTGAAGTTTGCCATTTAGAGGATAAGACTAGTTCAATTTCATTATGGTCTACAAAGAGTAGAAAAGCAGTGTACTGATTAGACCACTAAGACACCTTAAAATTATGAAAACTACTGAGAAGAACATTTTTATCTTGGTGCATTGTTAGTGCAAATTAGAGGTATATAAACTAGTATACGAGGTGACACCATACACAGTATATCAGAGGTCTTAAGAGCGAGTACCATTCAACAGAATGTACGGTCTAAGGTTATTTCATGGAATGTGATTATAGAGCTTATCCTTAATTAAGGTAGTAATAAATGAGTTAACTTAAAGTTCTGGTTGAGGTATCATGGCAAATGACCAAGGGGTGACGTGAGCTAGTGAACAAGGATACTAAGAGGAAGTGTTCGTATGGAGTCCGACGAAAGATCATCATTTCCCTAAAAGTACTATAAGACTTTAAGTTTTTTAAGAGTAATAATGAGAGTGGGTTATTAGTAACGGGTAGTCACCAATAAAAGTAATTGTCCTGGAAAGGGGGATTTGGCTTAGCCCATCGTATTCCCATGTGGCACTAGACTTACCGCGGCAAGGTAGCTCTCTCAACGAGCATCGAGACATCATGCTACTGCCAGTTGATAGCTTTGTACCACACCATGATAGCTTAAAACAATAGAAAAATATTTTACTCAGATATATTTCTAAATCTACTAGATAAGTGTCACATCCATGTGCATTGACCAACTATCGGGCGCTATCACTACCATCAGGGGTAGCTTATTTTCTAAAGACATATAAAAGCACACAACTTTTTTCCTGGAGACAAGGAGAGAGACATATTCTAATTTTAGGGTTTGTGTTCCTTCTTAGAGCAACATTTTACCGTCTCCGTCAAAGGAAGAAAAATTTTCCTCCCTCTTGTTCGCTCACGAAGATCTCCAGCGAGCTAAGGACTACAATGACCAAGAGTAGTTGATCGGGTGCAATAAAACAAAGATCTTTAGCACCGGTCAGGCATCGCTTAACCGAGGAAATGTCTTGAGGGAGAATCACTTTAAATTTGATTTACTCTCTTATTATATTTTTCTCTTTTCTAATTGTTTGTGGGTGAGGAAAATCGACCGGTGAAGGTCTTCGAAATCTAGGAAGGTTCCATGAGAAATCTGTAACGCCCCAACCTTCTCAAAGCAAGAAAATGGTTTCAGGGAGATACCGCACGACGTTAGGGTTATGTGCGGTGGTAGCAATGTGAATATAGTGGCATGACTCACGGGAAGATACCGCCCAAAGGTAGAGATACCGTTGGTGGAAGCTTGGATAATTTAATGGCAAAGCTCTCGGGTTGCTACCGTGTGGCGGTAGCAGCTGTCACTCGGCAATAGTGGTAGCGGTCGTGTCGTAACCGATGCTAGTTACTGTATGGCGAAAGTATCCTATCGTGTGGAGAAAGCAAAACAGTAATGCCGTGTCCACATGTCGACCTGTGATTGGAGGGCCTGGGTGGTGGCTCACAACCCGAGGTCTTGATTAACGATATCGCGCGGAGGTAGCTGGTTACCGTGTTGCAGTAGCTTAGTTTACATCCTTGGAGGTGCCGTTTTCACTTCATTCATTTGGAGTTTTAGGGTTGATCGACTGGAGAAGGAAGAAGGAGATTCATTTGAAAGATATCTCATCGTCGTTAAAGTTTCAGAGCTAATATTCGCGAGGTGAGTACGGATCAACAGAGGCAAAGCCGAAGCGTTCGTTTCCATCTTGCTAAAATATCTCCTATAGTGCCGAAGCAAACTTATAGGGTAACGATCCCCCTCCTTGGACATGTGAACTCCTTTGTTTTGGCATTTGAGGTCAGATGCTCCACAAATACGTGGAAGTGGTTCTCCCAATGGGTATATCTATATATCATGGTTAGTGTTGCATTTAGATCCGGAATCGAAGTACGGAATATGTATGTTATGTGAAGCCCATCCAGACATGTGTGTCTGGATTGGTGATGTTTGTATGTTTTGTATGTCGGAGAAGACTCCGTTGTAATCACATAGATTTCAGAGTCACGGGGTGTGTAGATAGCTGAAGATAGAGTACTGGGGGATGATCTCCAGGAAAACACCTGATTAAGGGGTAATAATCGAAAGCCTATCCCCAACCGTGCGGAGGTAGCGCTACCGGCGGTGATTGCTCCCAGTGAGTTTTGTTTTTTTATAAAGCCTGTCTCTGGGAGACCTGCGGGCTATTAATTGTTGAGTCATGTCTCTTGAAGACCTGGGAGCCAAATTGTGGTTTTGAGAGCCTTTGTGGCCCAGCTTAAGTGGTCGTGAGTGCTAGCCTATGATCATAAGAGGGTTATGGATAAAATGGAATGGGAAAGGGGATGATGACCCTCGTCGTGGATGATGCGCCTGACGATTTGTGCACGGGAAATAGCTGAAATGTACCCATCCTAATTGTTTGACTTAGAGATCATCATGACTTTGTAGAATATTAGGGGCATTGTCTTTGGCTTTGGTTCCAAAATACTAAAGCTCAAACATTACTGACCGTCACAAAGAATGGAGGTATGACCCATGAGGTCTTGTGCGCCTAGAATGTGCCCTGAGAGCACTGGGCATTGGGCGTTGAGCTTATGTCTGTGGCGAATGGTGCTTAATTTGCACATTTTGATTGCCTAGTTTTGTATATGCTAATGCCTGCAGGGAAGGAGCATAGCCACCCAGAGTGAGGAGTGGGGTCGTTATAATTTGGTCATCTAATGCTGACCGTTACTATTATTTGCCACCGTTGCGGCGGAATGTTTCATGCAGGAGCAGCCGATCCAAGCCGGAAAGAGCGGGTAGTAGCCCAGGATTGCTAAGTTGGCCCATAAAGTCCAAAGTGAATTACCCATTTACTTTATCATTCATGTGTGGCCGGCTTACATGCCGATGTATGCAAGACAATTTATTCTAAGTTGAACATTGTAAGACCTTAAGGTCAATAATATTTGTGTATTTGATTTATCATTCATATTTTGTGTTAGTGGAAATTTAGTTGGTTGGGTTTTAATTGTAATATTAAATTACTTCCGCTAAAATGAACTCTGAGTTAGGACGCGTTTATAGATAATGGTCTCAATAAGTAACTCCACTAACTATTTGTAGTATATGGCATCGGGCACCGGTCAGACCTTCTGTTATATGCTATGTGACGGATGGGGGTGTTACAAAATCATCTCGGGAAAGGGATGTCAAGATCGGGGGATCTAGTGGTGTTCTAAGACACTTCCGGGAAGGAAGGTGAAGAGCTGGATCGAAGACCTTTCCTGTAAGGGAAAGGGAGAGAGCCAATCGGCCCGAGTAATGGGTGGGTATAGAAAATGAAAAGGAGTTTGTATCTCAGCACCTCCAATCTCCGACGTCATTGAGTTCTAGTTTTCTTAAGTGGAAAACACTTTCATTAATTTTCAATAAAATTATTATTCGTTCTTTATTCTTTTATTATTTCGTGGTTGTATGCTGATAGATCTTTGAAGGGTGTGTGAGCCTTTGAAAGGCGAATTTCATGGATAAAGCGAGTTTTGTGACCTACTGTAACGCCCCCGGTTTTTCTGTGATTTGTATAATCCTTGTTTGGCATTACGATGACGCGTTTTCGGCCTTTTGTCGTCGTTAGAGCATGGTATAAGCTCTTTAGGTTCTTTGAGTGGCTTGTTTGTCGCCTGTTTGCAAGGTTCCCCAGCTAGCTGGAGTCTGTTTTGGGGACTCAGTAGAGACTTTTAGGGAATGCTTGTGCTTTGGCATCGGGAGATGTTAGCCCGAGTTTTGTTCGTCGGATGTTTTTTCGACTTCGTCGTTGTTTTCGTAGGGTGGGTGTTTAGCTACAGTGCGAGTTTTGTCGAATTCCAAAATATTTGTTTCCGAGTCGGTTCGACGTTGTTTTTTATTTTACGAGTTAGCTGGTAGTGTGTTACCAGATTATTGTTCTTGCTTTGCATGGCTCGGGGGCCGAGCTTTGTAGAGCTTGAGGCTTGTTTGATTGGCTTGTTTTATGGCTATGTGCAGATAGCTAATTATATATATATATATATATATATATATATATATATATATATATATATATATATATATATATATATAGCTAGTTTTGTCAGCTTGGTGGCTGAATTCCTTGATTCAGCGAGTGGCAGAGTTTTTCTATGTGCTAGAATATTTTATTGGCTATAAGTGAGTGAGTGAGTAGAATATAATATATAATAGCTTAGCTGGTTTTATCTTCCCCAAAAGAAGTCAGTTAGCTTCTTGTGAAAGGAAAGGGCGGCGGAAAAGCTGGAGTTTTTGCTGGTGATTTCTTTCCATCTAGAGCTCGGTTTGCTCGGGTAAGAGCAGATTCGGTTAGCTCTCCTCCAGGTCTTCATTTCTAGATATGTATTGTTTGTTCTAGGGCTGTCTTTAGGAATTAGGATTTTCAGTTTTCTCTTCTTCTTCATCAAAGCTTCCGTTTTGGTCTTCTAGGTGGCCGATATTGTCACAACCCGCATTATCTCGACGATTACATCGTATCAGAGCAAGAGAAAATACGTGTCGTGATGCCACGCCATGCAGGGGATAACTGCACACGTTCAGGAAAAACTCCAGACCTTAGATTTTAAGGAAAGTCATAGTTTAATATGAAAGAAAACCAGTTATACTTAATGGCCGTATCCCTCGGCACAGTGGACCAGCTAGTCCACAATTAAAAGTATATTTATACGCAGTGGAAAATGCTTTGGTTAAGTTGACATCCTAAATGAGCATAAGTGTCCCCAAGGGACGACTCATTATATGCACGACTCTAAGGTTAGTATAGTATATAAAAATGTAGTCTTTACGCTAAAGTAAAAGTAGTGTCTTAGTTTTATAAATATGACAAGCATGAGATACATAAAGAAACGCTTTTAGGGTTTAAAAATATCTAACATGCAACCTAGCATAAAACATCCCCAGAAGCAAGTAAACAACCACAAAAAGGTAAAAGTAGCAGTTTTAGTTCATACCCAACATTCCAAGTAAGCCACCAGTAGGTGTCAACAACATGACACGAACCCACTGGTGAGTATGCATGTCTATATAGAAAGGAAAAGAACTACCTCACAAAAATCGAGGATCAGCTATCTCAGCTACCCAAGAGGCCACAAGCAAGCCCCTCCAAAGGAACTAGCCGCTCAACTGGCTACAACCTGGACCTGAGGCATTCAAGAAAAGAACACCTCATTAAAAAATAATCAAAAAGTTAAATAGAGCAATAGATTTATGAGCAAATAAGAAGGGTTTACCAACCCAGCAACAAAATGCTATCAATAAAAGAAAGGACATGACAGTAAGAAGAGAACACTGTCTGAAGAACAGCAAAAGCACACCAAGTGTGAGTAATAAAAGCAACATGCCCTACAAAAGAGCATGCAACAACAACAATACATATATGCCAAAATAAATACCCATAAAATAGGAAAGGAACTAACAGTCCTAACTTGTGGGTTAATGGCAGGGGTCAAAACATGGATCTGAGTACATAACCAAAACCAGATCCAAAAAGGCTAAGGGGTCAAACAGTGGCAGCTCTAGGGTCCTACACAACAACCCAAGCCGGGGCAAAAGGTGGTGGCCATAGCTCTCCACATAAAACCACCCCTCCAGAGGCACCAAAACTCCACCACCTGGCACAACCCAAGAGTCGGCATGCAAAAACTAGCCGAACACCCAACATCCCACCCCTAGGGAAACGTCACACTAACAATCCTAAGGAAACACACGAACCTAAGGCAGAAACATCGAGCCCACTCGACGTGGCATTGAGTGACCTCCACTCACTTGACGCCAAAATACTTAGCCGCAAAACCTACGTTGGATGACGGCGTTGAGTGAACTCGGCTCACTCAACGCTGTCCACACTTTCTACTTAGGATAAATATAAATTTTAGTTAAAACCACAGCATAAACTCTCTCAATGCTTGGAAACCGAGAGTTGGAGATTTAATTCCAACTCTCCCTTCTACCCTATCTACTCGGGGCTACCACAACTATACTTAAACTACAACTAAACGCAGTCATACCCTACCTCTAGCTACCCACTGGACACCAAACCGCGAATAATAAAAAAAAGACTAGCCAAAATTCCGAGACAACCTAAATCGAACATGGCTGAATTTTAAGAACAATATACATCAAAGTAACTAGGTAAAAAAAGGGGGTCAAATTGGCAAGGGCAAGGATCCACTTGCATTACCACCAAGATGCAGCGATTGCAACACGAAAAATGGCTTTGGCGGCATGATTGGCCACCTAAGGGTTAAAAGCAAAGATTTAGAGAAGAAGAAAAGAAATCAAAAAAAAATTTACTCCTAAAATCAGCCCTAGATCAAGAATGACTTACATGGAAGGGAACATCTAGACGAGAGCAAGCCAAATCCGCTATAGCACGAGAAAAATCGAGCTAAAATCCTCAAGAAATCACCGGCCAAAACTCCAACACCACCACCACACAAAACCTTCCGCTGGAACTATTCCAGGATCGGGAAAGGAGAAAATAAAGAGCAATAGTCACGTACGGCCAAAAAAAAGGGGTTCCCAGAAAAAAAGTACGGAACACGCCGTGTACACGCCCGTGACATGCCCGTGTCAGGTCCGACACGCCCATGTCACGGCCGTGTATGCACTCAACTATCGCTCCACGATCGTCGAGCGCCGATCGTCGAACAGAGAGAGACACGCCCCGTGTCACGCCCGTCTCTGATACAACACGCCCGTGACACGGCCGTGTACTCACTCAAACACCGCTCGACGATCGTCGAGCGCCGATCGTTGAACAGAGAGAGACACTCCTCGTGTCACGCCTGTGTCAGATACGAAACGCCCGTGACACGACCGTGTACTTACTCGAAAGAAAAAGTAGACCGATTTTTGTCAACCACGCAACCCAAAAGCTCCACCCGAGCACGACACGGACTGGGACACGCCCGTTTCCCAGGCTGTGTCACCCAAACATACACACAAAAAAATCAGCTAAACTCCTTTGCTAAAAAAAGAAACAAGGTACCAGCCTACCAAGCTCGGCCACACCAGGCCATGCACAACACAGCAAACATTACAGCTAACATAACAAACGTCGAGATGACGTGAAAGCAAACAATCTCAGACTTCGACCAAAACTCGCACCGTAGCTAAACACCCAAGCTACGAAAACAACGACGAGGTCGAAAATAACATCTGACGATCACACACTCGGGCCAACACCTCCCGAAGCCAAAACACAAGCATTCCCTAAGAGGCCCAACCGAGTCACCAAAACAGACTCCGGCTAGCTGGGGAATCTTGCTAATAGGCTAAACCAGGCTACACAAGGAACCTAAAGAGCTAAGCCCACGCTCTACAACGGCGAAAGGCCGGAAATGCGTCATCGTAACGCCAAATCAAAAATAAAACAAGACACAGAAAAATCGGGGGCGTTACAGCCACTCCCCCTAAAAGAAAGTTTCTCCTCGAAACTTTACACACAACACTCCTATCAAGAAGGAGAGAGAAATAGCCAATAAGGGGCTATAAAAGAGAGCACAAAACATACCAGGCACAAGATCAGGGAAACAGATGAGGGTAAGCCTTCCTCATCGCCGACTCTAGCTCCCAAGTCGCGCTTTCCACATCCTGGTTCCTCCACAAAACCTTAACCATAGGAATAGTTTTCCTCCGTAACACGCGATCCTGAGCATCCAAAATGCGGACAGGCACCTCCACATAAGAAAGATTCGGCTACAACTGAGGCACAGAATCCAAAACCTGCCTGCCATTCTGCACACATTTCCGCAGCTGACTGACGTGAAAGACATCATGCACGCCAGGAAAATTTGCGGGCAAAACAATCCTATAAGCTGATAACCCAATCCGGTCAAAAATCAAAAACAGCCCCACGTACCCTGGGTCCAACTTCCTATTCTTCCCAAACTGCTTGGCTCCGATCAAAGGGGAAACCTTTAAGAACACCGAGTGCCCCACAACAAATTCCAAGTCCGATCTACGCCGGTTGGTGTTCTTATCATATCTCTCGTGTGCTATCCGAATCTTTTCCCGAATAAGCTTCACAACAGTTTCCATCTCCTCGAGGGCTTCTGGACCCAACAAATGTCTCTCTCCAACCTCAGCCAAAAAAAAGTTAGTCCTGCAGCGCCACCCATACAAAGCGTCAAAAGGAGTCATTTGCAAGCTTTCTTGATAGCTGTTGTTATATGCAAATTCCATAAGCCACATGCTCTCACCCCACGCTCCTCCGTGGTCCATAATATAGCATCAGATCATATCTTCCACAATTTGATTTACTCGCTCCTTCTGACAATTGGTCTGCGGATGATAAGCTGTGGAATACCTCAAATCTGTACCCAACCCCTCTTGAAGGCTCTTCAAAAAATGAGACGTGAACCTGGAGTCTCGATTCGATATGATACATACGGGTACACCATGCAATCTGATAATCTCATCCAAATATAGCTCAACTATCTTCCTCATCTGGTAGTCGATCTTAAATGGTACGAATTGAGCACACTTCGTCAATCTGTATACGATCACCCAAACTGAATCATGCCCCTTAGGAGATCTCGGTAAGCCTGTAATGAAATCCATCGAGATACTCTCCCACTTCCAAGTCGGAATCTCCAAGGGAGCCAGCTTGCCACCAGGCCTCCTATGGTTGGCTTTCACACGCTTGCAAGTGTGGCACTTAGAAACAGATCTGGTTATGTCTCCCTTCATCCCATACCGCCAGACAATCTGCTTTAAATCATGATACATCTTGGTAGACCCTGGATGGTAGGCAACACTAGATCCGTGGGCTTCCCTGCACACCATATCCTGGATATATCCAACAGCCGGGATGGAAAACCTGTCGCGGTACTTCGAGGTACCTGTATCATCTATAGAGAAATCTGGTAATTCACCTTTTTCAGCTCGAAGATACAAATGCAGAAGATCGGGATCATCTTTCTGATGCAGTCTCATAAGCGCAATCCACGAAGGTTCTTCCACTGCCAAACTACTCTGCGAATCGCAACTTCCCACAGAAATGTCCATCAAAAGGAACTCTTCCACTAGAAGCTCGGTGGAGAGATTGAAAATCTTCCCTGACGTCCGACTCAGGGCGTCGGCCACCACATTAGTTTTGCCCGGATGGTACTGGATTTCAACATCATAGTCTGCCACATACTCCAACCATCGCCGCTGGCGCAAATTCAATTCCTTCTGGGTGAAGACATACTTTAAACTCTTGTGATCAGTAAAAACCTTGCACTACGCGTCGTACAGCAAATGCCTCCACAATTTCAGCGCATAGATCACAGCTGCAAACTCCAGGTCATGCATAGGGTAGTTCCTCTCGTGAGTCTTTAGCTGCCTCGACCCGTACGCAATCACCTTCTTGTCCTGCATCAATGCGCAGCCCAGTCCGACATGCGACGCATCAACATATATATCATACTCACTACCTTCAGTAGGCAAAGACAAAATTGGAGCTCAACATAACCTTCTTTTTAGTTCCTCAAAAGCCTCCTCACACTTGCCATTCCATACAAAGGCTACATTCTTCTGCGTCAACCTGGTCCACGGCGCAGACAAGGTAGAGAATCCCTCTACAAATCTTCTATAATAGTCAGCCAAGCCCAAGAAGCTTCTGATCTCTCTGGGAGTAACAAGTCTCGCCCATTCCATAATAGCAGCGATCATTTCAGGGTCCACCGATATTCCCACCTTATTAACTACATGGCCCAAAAAAGAAACTTGAGGCAACCAAAATTCGCACTTGCACAGCTTGGCGTAAAGCTTATGGTATCTCAGAGTCGCCAAGATCAGTCACAAATCACAAACTTATCTAGAAAATCCTTGAAAACTATGTTCATCAAATCCATAAAAGCTGAGGGCGCATTAGTCAAACCAAATGACATAACCAAAAACTCAAAATGCCCATAACGAGAGCGGAACGCCGTCCACGGAACGTCTGACTCCCGAATCCTCAACTGGTGATAGCCCGAACGAAGGTCAATCTTGGAAAACACAGCACTACCACGCAGTTGGTCAAATAAA
The DNA here is from genome assembly GCA_039583875.1 of Platanthera guangdongensis. Lineage (NCBI taxonomy): Eukaryota > Viridiplantae > Streptophyta > Magnoliopsida > Asparagales > Orchidaceae > Platanthera > Platanthera guangdongensis. The sequence goes on along the minus strand of CM077159.1, from coordinate 56,127,557 downwards.
TCATCAATCCGAGGCAGAGGGTGCCTGTTCTTTATAGTAACCTTGTTCATCTCTCTATAGTTGATGCATAGCCTCATCGACCCGTCTTTATTCTTTACAAACAGAACAGGCGCACCCCAAGGCGACGAACTTGGCCTGATGAAACCTTTTGCTAACATCTCATCCAGCTGGATTCGCAACTCTTGCAGCTCTCGCGGGGCCATCCGGTACGGCACCTTCGCAATAGGATGCGTGCCTGGCTCCAAATATATAACAAACTCGACATCTAGATCGGGTGGAAGATCGGGAAGATCGACAAGAAACACATCAGAGAAGTCACACACCACAGGAATCTCCTCCAAATGCGACACACTAACAATTGTCCCTACCAGAGAGACCACACAGGCAAAACAGCCAGAATCAAGTAACTTCCGAGCACGTACCGCAGAAATGACTGGAGACTCCTGGAGAGAATACCCATAAACACTCCCGGGCTGACCGTTGTCTTTGACTAAGTCCAAGCGCTTATCCTTGCACTGGATAACTGCATCGTACCTGGACAACCAGTCCATGCCCTAGATAACATCGAAGTCCTCCAGGTCAATCACCTTCAGATCTGCCTTTGCTAGAAAATCCCCCAACAAAATCGGACAATCATGGATACCCAGGTCTGAAACCACAGAGTCACCGGAGGGGAACTTAACGCAAAAGGCACCACCAACACGATCTAGGCACAAACAGAACCGCTCCACAAAGGCTCTAGCCACAAACGAGTGGGTAGCGTCAGAGTCGAAGAGAACGCGCGCCCAGTGGTTCTTTATCTTAAAACGTCTTACAAATTGCGCACGCATCTAAGGCAACAAACGGTAAAACGAAAACTACAACCAAAAAGGGAACATGACAAAACGGCTGGGGAGAAGTCTAACCTGACATAACCTAGGTCGAACACTGCGCTTCGTCTGCCGAAAGCACATTCAGCTTCCCCTTTCCTTTATCCATATACTGAGGCGGTGGCAAATCCTGGAGGGGAACTGGCTGCAGAATAGGCTGGATCTATGGGCACCTTGTCTTGAGATGACCCTTCTCCCACACTGAAAACATACTCTATCTTTTAACCGGCAACGGGCAACATCATGCCCCTTCCTTCCACACAAGGCACACACCAAGTCTCCTATGGGAGCACCCTGAATCGCATGCACCTGTTCCTTCTTCTGCGCTCCCAACCTTTCGAAACACCTCCCAAAGGGGTGGCCTGGCCGGCCACAAAAGCTGCAAACCGCTTTGTTCTTCTTTCATGAGACAGCATCAGGCTCCTGGGGGCTCTTCCCTCCATCGGACTTCCGCTTATCCTTCCTCATATGCTGGCCTCTATTCTTGGCATTCTCAATCGCCTCGACCTTCAAGGCAGCTTCGACCACACTGGCATAACTGACTACTCTGTCGGCATTTGCTAACTGCTGAATGTCGCTTCTTAGTCCACCGAGAAACCGTTTAACTCGATCTGCTTCAACACTCACCAGACCAGGAGCAAACTGACTCAACTTGCTAAACTTACTCTCATACTCACTAATCATGAGTTTCCTCTGCTTCAAATGAAGGAAGTCGTTCGTTAGCCGGCCCCGCTCGACTGAAGGCAGAAACTTACTTAACAGCATCACCTTAAATGACTCCCAAGTGAAACCTGTCACCAAGCTCTCTTTCTCCCTCACCCACCAACTCTTTGCTAAGCCCTTGAGCTGGTAGGCAGCGAGCATCACTCTCTGATCGTCCACAATCCCAGAGTAAGAGAACATCTCTTCAATGGAAATCAGCTAGTCATCCAAAATCATGAATTCTGCTTGCCCATCATAAGTAGGGGGCCTAAGCCGCTGAAACTGGGATATGAACGCCATCTCCAGGGCACCACAACCGAAGGCATGGGAGGGGCAGGAGGGGAAGGAACAGCTACCCCCTCAGTGGGGTCCTGAACTCTCGGAGTCTGTCCCACCACCACTGCTATAAGAGACTGAATCTGAGCCTGCATATCCACTACCTGCCTCGATAAGGCCTCATTACTCTATCGCAGGCTTTCTATCAACGCCTCGCTCTGCGCTCCTGATGACTCACCCTCTGATTGGGGAGTCGATCTCGTCACAGGACGTCTCGCCATCCTATAATCGCACAAGATTTAGACAAAACATAGCCTAACAGCTAGAACAAAACTACCCGGTACAGACAAACACACTTAAATATGAACTTCAACTGCTAATCTTGCTCTATGAATTGTTTTTACCATGATAATGTTATGCTTAATCTAATATAGTTCACCACCATCATACTAACTCATGTTCATAAACCATGAATGCTTGTATCTGTATTCTTTTTGACTCAAAACTATGTGTGTACATATGTCATCATGCAAATCTTTAGCTTGGCACGTTGTGCTTATGAAATGTTATGTTATGTATGATGTGCTATGCATTCTAAAAAAAGGCCTTAATGCATGCCATGGGCGAGGTACACATGAAAATTTTATGCATCCCATACTACATAACATTTCCATGCAATGAAAAGAGAAAACTTGCTAGCCGCATTCATGTGGTGAGGTTATGCATCCCATACTACATAACTCTCACATGTTGCCTCCTATGGTGGATCCATATACAAACTCATATTATGCATCCCATACTACATAATATACCCCGTAAACTTCTTCATGCTCATGAGTGTAGTGTTCGTGCTTTAGCCAAGCCGTGCTGATTACATATCGGTGTGTGTATGGTATGACGCTAAACTACTAATGCAAAGAAGGGAAAGGTTGTCTGACCATTTGCCAAGCAACCTCCCTCTGATACCAACTGTCACAACCCACATTTTCTCGACGATTACATCGTATCAGAGCAAGATAAAATACGTGTCGTGATGCCACGCCGTGCAGGGGATAACTGCACACGTTCAGGCAAAACTCCAGACCTTAGAATTTAAGGAAAGTCATAGTTTAATATGAAAGAAAACCAGTTATACTTAATGGTCGTATCCCTTGGCACAGTTGACCATCTAGTCCACAATTAAAAGTATATTTATACGCAGCGAAAAATACTTTGGTTAAGTTGAGTTGACATCCTAAATGAGCATAAGTGTCCCCGATGGACCACTCATGGTATGCACGACTCTAAGGTTAGTATAGTATATAAAAATGTAGTCTTTACGCTAAAGGAAAAGTAGTGTCTTAGTTTTATAAATATGACATGCATGAGATACATATAGTAACGCTTTTAGGGTTTAAAAAATATCTAACATGCAACCTAGCATAAAACATCCCCAGAAGCAAGTAAATAACCACAAAAAGGCAAAAATAGCAGTTTTAGTTCATACCCAGCACCGCAAGTAAGCCACCAGTAGGCGTCAACAACCTGACACGAACCCACTGGTGAGTATGCATGTCTATACATAAAGGAAAAGAACTACCACACAAAAATCGAGGATCAGCTTTCTCAGCTACCCAAGAGGCCACAAGAAAGCCCCTCCAAAGGAACTAGCCGCTCAACTGGCTACAACCTAGACCTGAGGCATTCAAGAAAAGAACACCTCAGCAAGAAAATAATCAAAAAGTTAAATAGAGCATTAGACTTATGTGCAAATAAGAAGGGTTTACCAACCCGGCAACAAAATGCTATCAATAAAAGAAAGGACATGATAGTAAGAAGAGAACACTGTCTGAAGAACAGCAAAAGCACACCAAGTGTGAGTAATAAAAGCAACATGCCCTACAAAAGAGCCTGCAACAGCAACAATACATAAACATATATGCCAAAAGAAATAGCCATAAAATAGGAAAGGAACTAACAGTCCTAACTTGTGGGTTAATGGCAGGGGTCAAAACATGGATCTTAGTACATAACCAAAAGCAGATCCAAAAAGGGCTAAGCGGTAAAACAGTGGCAGCTCTAGGGTCCCACACACCAACCCAAGCCGGGGCAAAAGGTGGTGTCCATAGCTCACCACATAAAACCACCCCTCCAGAGGCACCAAAACTCCACCACCTGCAACAATCCAAGAGTCGACATGTAAAAACTAGCCGAACACCAAACACCCCCCCCCCAGGGAAAAGTCACACTAACAATCCTAAGGAAACACACGAACCCAAGGCAGAAACATCGAGCCCACCCAACACGACATTGAGTAAGCTCCACTCACTTGACGCCAAAATACTTAGCCGCAAAACTTATGCTGGATGACGGCGTTGAGTGAATTCGGCTCACTCAACGCTGTCCACGCTTTCTACTTAGGATAAACGTAAATTTTAGTTAAAACCGTAGCATAAACTCTCTCAACGCGTGGAAACCGAGAGTTAGAGATTTAATTCCAACTCTCACTTCAACCCTATCTACTCGGGGCTACCGCAACTATACTTAAACTATAACTAAACGCAGTCATACCCTACCTCTAGCTACCCACTGGATACCAAATCGCGAATAATAAAAAAAAGACTAGCCAAAATTCCTAGACAACCTAAATCGAACATGGCTGAATTTTAAGAACAATATACAGCAAAGTAACTAGGTAAAAAAGGGGTCAAATTGGCAAGGCCAAGGAGCCACTTGCCTTACCACCAAGATGCAGCGATTGCAACACAAAACCTGGCTTTGGTGGCAAGATCGGCCACCTACGGGTCAAAAGCAAAGATTTAGAGAAGAAGAAAAGAAATCAAAAAAAATTTTAACTCCTAGAATCAGCCCTAGATCAAGAATGACTTACATGTAAGGGAAGATCTAGACGAGAGCAAGCCAAATCCGCTATCGCACAAGATAAATCGAGCTAAAATCCTCAAGAAATCACCGGCCAAACCTCCAACACCACCACCGCCCAAAACCTTCTGTTAGAACTATTCAGGATCGAGAAAGGAGAAAATGAAGAGGAATAGTCACGTATGGCCAAAAAAATGGGTTCCCCAAAAAAAGTACGGAACACGCCTCGTACACGCCCGTGACACGCCCGTGTCAGGTCCGACACGCCCGTGTCACGGCCGTGTATTCACTCAACTATCGTTGGACGATCGTCGAGCGCCAATCGTCGAACAGAGAGAGACACACCCCGTGTCACGCCCGTGTCAGATAGGACATGCCCGTGACACGGCCGTGTACTCACTCAAAAACCGCTCGACGATCGTCGAGCGCCGATCATCGAACAGAGAGAGACACGCCCCATGTCATGACTGTGTCAGATACGCCATGCCCGTGACACGACCGTGTACTCACTCAAATACTGCTCGACGATCGTCGAGCGCCGATCGTCGAACAAAGAGAGACACGCCCTGTGTCACGCCCGTGTCAGATACGACACGCCCGTGTACTTACTCGAAAGAAAACGTCGACCGATTTTCGTCGACCACGCAACCCAAAAGCACCACCTGAGCACGACATGCCCTGGGAAACGCCCGTGTCCCAGGCCGTGTCACCCAAACATACACAAAAAAAATCAGCTAAACTCCTTAGCTAAAAAAAAGAAACAAGGCACCAGCCTACCCAGCCCGGCCACACCAGGCCATGCACAACACATCAAACATTACAGCTAACATAACAAACGTCGAGATGACATGAAAGCAAACGATCTCGGACTTCGACCAAAACTCGCACCGTAGCTAAACACCCAAGCTACGAAAACAACGGCGAGGTCGAAAACAACATCCGATGATCACACACTCGGGCTAACACCTCCCGAAACCAAAACACAAACATTCCCTAAGAGACCCAACCGAGTCACCAAAACAGACTCCGGCTAGCTGGGGAATCTTGCTAACAGGCTACAACCAGGCTACACAAGGAACCTAAAGAGCTAAGGCCACGCTCTACAATGGCGAAAGGCCGGAAATGCGTCATCGTAACTCCAAATCAAAAATCAAACAAGACACAGAAAAACTGGGGGCGTTACAGATCTTGCCGCCGATGCCAAGCTTTGGTGATAGCTGCTGTTTTCCTGGAGGTAGAGGCAAGTGGGGCTCTTTGCCCTTGCCAAACTTAATCTTACTCTTATTGTTCTTGTTGTAGCAGCTTAATTCTCTCTTCCTATAAGATAGGGTAGCTGCAGTTTCATTCCAGCTAGGTTTTACTTAAGCTATCCAGTTTTAAATTATTTTTGTTTCTTTCTTCTTTTCCCATTCTGTTCACTATTTTGGGTCCAGGTAGAGGCTGGAAGCAGCATTTTAGGTTGCTAAGTTTAGTCCAGCTTGTATTTGGTAGCTGTGGCTGGGCAGTATGAGAGAGGAAGTGGTTGGAATTAAATTTTCCAGCTCACTGGTAAGGGGTGTTGAGTGAGCCTAGGCTGAGTTATAAGTTCTAAATGTTTATAAAAATTTATCCAAGTCTTTTGGCGTTAAGTGAGTGGAGCTCACTCAACGCCGCGTCGAGTGGACTCGACACCTTCGCTGGTAAGCTTTTGGCACTGAGTGAGTGGAGCTCACTCAAAGCCGCGTCGAGTAAACTCGATGTTGTTGCCTTAAGCTGGTGCTTTTGCTAGGATTGTTATTGTGCCTTTTTCCTTTAGGAGGGGGTGTTTTGGGCTTGGCTAGTTTTTGAATGCCAACTCGTGGATTATGGCAAGTGGTGTTTCTGTTGGCTCTGTAAGGGGTGAATCGTGTGTGTTGTGTTGTAGCCACCACTAGTTAGGCCTTTAGTGGACCCTATAGCTGCCACCGGTTGTTTTCACCCCGGAGTATTTTTGGGTCTGGTTGTTTGGAGGAAGCCTGTTTTTGCTACCAACCCCGACCCAGGGTTTTACCACGGCCAATAATTCACAAAACTAGGATTTTTAGTTCCTTTCTAGTAGCTATTTCTTGTGTCATATGTTTGCCTTGATGCTGCTGCAGGTATTTAGCAGAGCATGTTGCTATTTATGTTCACACTTGGTGTGTTTTTACAGCTCTTTGGGCAGTGTTTCTTCTTACTGTCTTGATTATTTCCTTCTGCTCCTTTTGATAGCATCTTTGTTGTATGGCTGATAAAACCCCTTCTTTTATTGCTTATGAATCTAGTGCCTCACTTCTTTTGATTTTATAGTTGCTGAGGTGTTCTTTCTTTGAATGCCTCAGGTTCAGGTTGTAGCCGGTAAAGCGGCTAGTACTCTTGTGGAGCTTACTTGTGGCCTCCTGGGTAGCTGAGATTGTTGTTCCTCATCTTGTCAGGTAGTTTTATTCCTTTCTGTATAGACATGCATACTCACCAGTGGGTTCGTGTCAGGTTGTTGACGCACACTGGTGGCTTACTTATGATGGTGGGTATGAACTAAAACTGCTATTTTGCCTTGTTAGACGTTGTTCACTTGTTTTCTGGGAATTCTTTATGCTAGGTTGCATGTTAGGTATTTTAAACCCTAAAAGCATTGTTATATATATCTCATGCGCTTCATCTTTGTAAATATAAAGCACTACTTTCCTTAATAACTTAAAGGCTATTCTTATACTATATTAAATTTAGAGGATTGCTTACCATGAGTCGTCCCTCGGGGACACTTATACTCATTTAGGATGTCAAATCAACCTAACCAAAGTATTTTCCGCTGTGTATCGATATATTTTAATTGTGGACTAGCTGATCCACTGTGCTGAGGGATACGACCGTCAAATTTAACTGATTTTCTATCATAATAAATTATGATTTTCTTTAAAGATGTAGAGTCTTGAGTTTTTCCTAAACGTGTGCGGTTATCTCCTGCACGACGTGGCATCATGACACATATTTTCTTTTGCTCTGATACAATTTTATTTGTGAGAAAATGCGGGTCGTGATAGTTGGTATCAGAGGGAGGTTACTTAACAATTGGTCGGGCAACCTTTCCCTTGTTAGCATTAGTGGTTTACCGTCATATCATACACACACCGATATGTCATCAGTAAGTCTTGGCTGAAACATAAACACTACACTCATAAGCATGAATAGAAGTATATGGGGCATATTATGTAGTATGGGATGCATAATATGTGTATGTATATGGATCAACCATAGGCGGCAACATGTGAGGGTTATGTAGTATAGGATGCATAACCTCACCACATGAATGCCCATTAGCATGTTTTTTTTTCGTTGCATGCAATATTATGTAGTATGTGATGCATAACATTGCTATGTGTATGATCGCTCATGACATGCATTAAGGCCTTTTTAAAATGCATAGCACAATATGCATAGCATAACATTGCATAAGCACAACGTGCCAAGCTAAAGATTTACATGATGACATATGTACACACATGGTTTTGAGTCAAAAGAAATACAAATTCATGTATTCATGGTCTAGGTACACGAGTCAGTATGATGGTGACGAACCATCCTAGGTTAAGCATAACATCATTATTGTAAAAAAAATCCCAGAGCAAGTTTAGCAGTTACAGTTCATAATTAAGTATGTTTGTCTGCACCAGGTAGTTTTATTCTAGCTGTTGGGCTAGGTTTTAATTCGTGCTAATACGATTATAGGATGGCGAGGCGTCCTTCGATGAGATCGACACCCCAATCTGAGGGTGAGTCTTCTGGAGCGCAAAGCGAGGCGTTGATTGAAAGTCTGCGGCAGAGTAATGAAGCCTTATCTAGGCAGATGGCGGGTATGCAAACTCAGACCCAGTCTCTGTTAGCAGTTGTGGCAGGACAGCTTCCGACAGTGTCAGACCCTTCTGTAGGCGTAGCTATTCCTGTTCCTCCTGCTCCCCTGGTACCTCCTGCTGTGTTGCCCCCGGAGATGACATTCATATCGCACTTCCATCGACAAGGACCTCCGACTTATGATTGAAGGGCAGACTTTATGGTTTTGGACGATTGGCTTATAGACATTGAGGAGATGTTCTCTTATTCTGGAGTTACCCATGATCAAAGGGTGATGATCGTCGCCTATTAGCTTAAGGGATTAGCTAAGAGTTGGTGGCTGAGAGAGAAGGAGAGCTTGAAAGAGGGATACTCTTGGGAGACGTTCAAGGAAATGTTGCTAAGGAAGTTTCTGCCTTCGGTCGAGTGCGACCGCCTGATGAATGATTTCCTACACTTGAAGCAGAGGCAGCTCACATTTAGTGAGTATGAGATCGAGTTTAGCAAACTGAGACGGTTTTCCCCCGGCTTGGTTAGTTCCGAGGCGGATCGAGTTAAGCATTTTCTTGGTGGTCTAAGAGTGATGTCCAACATTTAGTAAGTGCTTATGGATCAACGAGCTATGCTGGAGTGGTGGAATCTTCTTTGAAAGTTAAGGCAATTAAGAATGCAAAGCAAAGAGGGCAGCAAATGAGAAAAGATAAGATGAAATCAGTTGAAGGAAAGAGCCCCCAGGTACCCGGTGCTTCTTCAAGAAAGAAGAACAAGGAGGTTTGTAGCTTCTGTGGCCGGTGAGGCCACCCCTTTGAGAGATGTTTCCAAATATTAGGAGCTTATAAGAAGAAGCAGGTGCATGCAATTCAAGGTGCTCCCAGGAAAGATTTATTCTATTTTGCATGTAAGTGGCCAGGGCATGATGTTGCCCATTGCTGGGGATAGGATAAGATTAAGGCAAGAAGTTGTTTTCTATGCGGTCAAGAAGGGCACATGAAGGCTCAGTTCCCACAGCTCCATCCTGTGTTCCAGCTAGTGCCACTCCACTCATTGCCACCGCCTCAACGAGTGGATAAAGGCAAGGCAAAGCTAAATGTGATTTCTTTGGAGGAAGCTCAGACCTCGACTCAGGTTATTTCAGGTTAGATTTCTCCATAGTCTGAATGTGTTTTTATTCTTAGCGATCATTTAGCATTTGTTTTCCTTAGTTGCGTGTGCAATCTTATAGGAAGATTTAAGGTGAAGAACCGTTGGACGCGTGTTCTCTTCGACTCTGGCACTACCCACTCGTTTGTGGCTAGAGCGTTCGTGGATCGGTACCGTTTGGATCTAGATCGAGTTGTGGATGCATTTTGTGTCAAGTTTCCTTCCGGTGATTCTATTGTTTCAAATCAGGGCATTAAGGATTGTCCGATTGTGTTAGGGAATTTTCTAGCAAAGGCAAATTTGAAGGTGATCGACCTAGAAGACTTTGATGTTATCTTAGGCATGGACTAGTTGTCCAGGTATGATGCAGTTATCCAGTGCAAGGGGAAGCGCTTGGGCTTCGTTAAGGACAACGGTCAGCTTGGGAGTGTTTATGCTGATCTGCGCCAGGACTCCCCAGTCATTTCTGCGGTATGTGTTTAGAAGCTGCTTGATTCTGATTGCTTTGCATGTTTGGTCTCTGTAGAAGGGACTATTGTTAGTGTACCGTGCTTGGAGGAGATTCCTATGGTGTGCGAGTTTTCTCTTGTGTTTCCTGATGATCTTCCCGGTCTCCCACCTGATAGGGATGTTGAGTTTGTGATAGACTTGGAGCCAGGTACGCGTCCTATTACGAAGGCGCCGTACCGGATGGCCCCGCAAGAGCTGGAGGATTTACGTATCCAGCTGGATGAGCTGTTAGCGAAAGGTTTTATGAAGCCAAGCTCGTCGCCTTGGGGTGCTCCTGTTCTGTTTGTAAAGAAGAAAGATGGATCGATGAGGCTTTGGATCGACTATAGAGAGTTGAACAAGGTTACTATTAAGAATAGGTATCCTCTGCCAAGGATTGATGATTTGTTTGATCAGTTGTGCGGTAGTACGGTATTTTCTAAGATTGATCTTCTTTCCGTCTATCATCAGCTCAGGATCCGCGAGTCAGACATTCCGCGGACTACTTTTTGATCCAGGCATGGGCATTTCGAATTTCTGGTTATGTCGTTTGGTTTGACCAATGCGCCCTCAGCCTTTATGGATATGATGAACCGGGTGTCCAAGGACTTCCTGGATAAGTTCGTAGTCGTGTTTATCGACGATGTTCTGATCTATACCCACAATACTGAGGAGCATGACCGGCATCTGCATTTAGTTTTATCTGCTTTGAGGGACTACAAGCTATTCTCCAAACTGAGCAAGTGCGAGTTTTGGTTGCCTCATATTTCATTTCTGGGTCATGTGGTTAATAAGAGTTGGATTTCAGTTGACCCAGAAAAGATTGCTGCTGTGATGGATTGGAGTAGGCCGGGCACACCCAAGGAGATTAGGAGCTTCTTGGGGTTGGTCGGCTACTATATGAGATTCGTGGAGGGTTTTTCAACCCTGGCTGCACACTTGACTAGATTGACTCAGAAGAACGCAGCTTTTCTTTGGAGCGAGAAGTGCGAGGAAGCCTTCCTGGAGCTCAAGGCCAGATTCTGCACTGCTCCCATTATGACCCTGCCTACTAAGGGTATGGAGTATGATGTTTATGTGGATGCATCACATGTTGGTCTTGGTTGCGTGTTAATGCATGGCAGGAAAGTGATTGTGTACGGGTCGAGGCAACTGAAAACTCACGAGAGGAATTACCCTACGCATGATTTAGAGTTTGCAGCCGTGATTTATGCACTGAAGTTGTGGAGACATCTGCTTTATGGCGTACAATGCAAGATTTTTACTGATCACAAGAGTTTAAAGTACGTCTTCACCCAGAAGGAATTGAATCTGCGCCAGCGGCGATGGTTGATGTTTGTGGCCGACTACGATGTTGAGATCTAGTACCATCCGGGCAAGGCTAATTTGGTGGTCGACACCATGAGTCGGAAGACGGTGAAAATTTTTAACCTCTTCGCTGAGCTTTTAAGGAAAAAAGTTTCTTTTGATGGATATTTCTGTGGGGAGTTGTGTCTTGTAGAGTAGTTTGTTAGTAGCAGAGCCTTCTTGGAATGCGCTTACGGGATTACATTAGAAAGATGATCCAGATCTGCTGCATTTACATCTTAGAGCTGAGAAAGCGGAGATACCAGATTTCTCGATTGATGATGCAGGTACTTTGAAGTATCGCGGCAGATTTTGTATGCCCGCCGTTATGGATATTCAAGTTATGTTATGTAGAGAGGCGCATGGTTCTAGAGTTGTCTGCCATCCAGGATCTACCAAGATGTATCATGACTTAAAGTAAATTGCCTAGTGATACAGGATGAAGGGATACATAGCCAGGTATGTTTCTAAGTGCTATACTTGCAAGCGTGTTAAGGCCGATCATGGAAGGCCTGGTGGCAAGTTGACTCCGTTGGAGATTCTGACTTGGAAGTGGGAGAGCATTTCGATGGACTTCATCATGTGTTTACCGAGATCCCCTAGAGGATATGATTTAGTTTGGGTGATTGTGGATAGATTAATGAAGTGTGCTGACTTCATACATTTTAAGATCGAATATCCGATGAAGAAAATAGCTGAGCTATATTTGAATGAAGTCATCTGATTGCATGGTGTTCTAGTCAGCATTATTTCAGACCGAGACTCCCGGTTTACATCTCTCTTCTGGAAGAGCTTGTAAGAAGGTTTGTGTACGGATTTGAGATATTCTACCGCATACCACCCGCAGACTAACAGTCAGACAGAGCGAGTTAATCAGATAGTGGAGGACATGATCAGATGCTATATTTTATACCATAGAGGAGCGTGGGATGAGCGTTTGAGGCTTATGGAGTTTGCTTATAATAACAGTTATCAAGAAACCTTGCAAATGGCTCATTTTGAAGCTCTGTATGTGAGGCGTTGTAGAACCCGCTTGTATTGGGCTGAGGTTGTGTAACGTCCCGAAACTCAAAGGAGCGACGGGGGACGTTTTAGGCCAGTTTTATGTTCTGGCTGCACGCACACGGCCTGGGACACGGGCGTGTCCCACGGCGTGTCAACCTTGTGTCGACACTCAGCCGGGAAGTCGACACTTTGGTCTCAAAATTGTGTCGAGACTGGGCACACGGCCTGTGACACGGGCGTGTCGCAGGGCGTGTCGACCCGTGTCGACACTTAGCCCGCGAAGTCGACACTCTGCATTGATGAAGTGTCGAGACATGGCACACGGCCTGCGACACGGGCATGTCGCAGGGCGTGTCAACCCGTGTCGACACTCATCTCGAGAAGTCGACACTTTGGTCTCGACATTGTGTCGAGATAAGGCACACGACGTAGGACACGGGCGTGTCCAAGGTCGTGTCATCAGGTAGACGATCTTCGCTCGACGAAGTGTCGAGTGTCGAGACCGCGTAAACAGCCTGGGGCCCAGGCGTGTTGAGGTGACACGGGCAAGGACACGGGCGTGTCCTAGAACCCGTGCAGTGCTCGGGTTGTTTTTGGGGAAAAATGATGGGGGTACACGGCCGTGTCAAGTGGAACACGGGCTTGTCAGGTCGAACACAGGCGTGTTCGATACCCGTGTGTTGTTCCAGGCGAGTCGATTTTGACGGCGAATGGGGCACACGACCCTGGACACGGGCATGCGCCAGGCCGTGTGCGGTCCAGATTGGGCATTTCAGTCCCGAATCAAAGTCGTTCATTTCTTTAATTGATGATCCAACGGCTGGTGGTTGTTCCTGAACGGATATACCCGGGATTGGACATAGAAACCCTCACTTTTCATAAGTTATTATCTTTCTAAAAGCTTAGAGAGAGAGGAGAGCCAAGGAAGGAAGAAGGAGCTAGATCCGGCCATTGGAGGAGCTTCGAAGCTCCAAACCACGAGCCGACTCCGGATCCACGGAGGCAAAGATAGTGCGGTGCTTTTCATCCGCTTACTTTTCCATGGCGCCAAAGAGGAACGCTAGGGTAACGATTCTCTTCTTGAGCATGAGTAGCTTTCCTTCTTTGCATAGGAAGCCCGCTCTCGCGAGTTTGCGATGAGTTGGAGGCGTTCCTTCGGGTAGATACGTGAAGTCCCCGTTGTTTAGAGTTCGTAAGCGAGAACGGACATAGGCATGATGTGTGAAGCCTACCCGGACATGTTGGTCTGGATCGGTGATGTTGCATTGCTTAATGCCAGAGAAGACTCCGTGCTATTGATTGTTTTTCGGGTTTTTCTACACGGTAGATTGCGGTAGGGACCCTTGGGGATTAACCCAAAGGTGCACCCGGAAAACTGGGCAGATGCGTGATCTTGCCAACTTGGTGGCCTGAGAGCCAACTTGAACATAACCGGGTTATGTGAATTGTGATGGAAATGGGACTCTGTGGAAGTTTGACCCGCGCAAATGGCTTAAATTGTCGTTGCGATGTGAGCACGGGTTAGATGGAACCGTACCCGTTCTATGTCGTTCGGTTAGAGCCGTTGGCATAGATGAGGGTCTTCAGCGGTCTATGGATTAAATTGTCGTGACCCAGGCCAGGAAGATAAAATGCTCATAGGTTTGGCCGTCAAAGTGGCGGTGGTGAGTCCGGAATGTCTATGGCTTTAATTGACGTGACATCGACCGGTTCACCGAGAATGTGCGCTGAGAGCACGGGGCGTGTGGCCGTGCGAGCCAACGTCTGTGATGAAATGGTTATATATATTGCTCGCTTATGCTAATGAAATGCAGGGAATGAGCATCGCCGCCCCGAGTTGGGGGAGGGATCGTTATAATTTGGTCAGCATTGCTGACCGTTGCCTTGTTTTGCCACTGTGCGGTGGTTTGTTGTTTGCATGTGCTGCTAGACCAAGCGGTCAATAGCGGGCTAAAGCCCAAGTGCGAAGCCGGCCCTCGAAGGCCTAATTGGAAGTGTTTACTGTTTTATTCATGTATAACCGGCCTGCGTGCCATGGTTTGTAAATCATGTAATATCAAGTGAAACATTTTGTAAGGCCTTAAGGCTTATGTTGGTATTTTGTATAACATTTCTATTTTGGATTAGTGGACATTCATGCTTTAATGCTGGGTTCTTTATTGCAACTTTTATAAACTGCTTCCGCTAGAATGCTCTGCGTAGGACGTTACAATTGGTTGGATGGTTTCCATGAGTAACCACCCGGTCTGTCTGTGGCATATGACGTCGGGCCTCGGCCGGACCGACTGCTATATGCTATGTGACGGATAGGGGGTGTTACAATTTGGTATCAGACTACTGGTTTTGGTCGGTCTTAAAATGAATTTGTGGGCGAATTCTTTTTAAGGGGTGGTGAGCACATTGTGTGCCTCATCGTTATAACGGTAAAAGAACCCATGAATGTCCACTTTGGAATGAAAATACACGTGTTTGAGGAACCTGTGTGTTCCTATAATTGCTGTTTGCAATTTTATTTGGTCGCTTAACCTTGTTCTGTACCACTATAGGTGACCAGAAGTGGTGTTGGGCCGTCAGAATTCTGAGTTTCTGAGGCTAGTAGTGCACCGGATGTTGCTCCTGCAACACCTCTGTCGGTTGAGAACATACGATTGGTGGCTAAAGCAGTGTTGGCCGTGATAAATGCGCAGCCTGCAAGGCAAACGCAGCAGCCCGCTACTGCGATGGAGCAGGAACCTCTTCAAGAGGCTGAGCCGAGGAGAGTGGAGCAAGTGGTTCTGGAACCGATGGTGCCAAGGAGGGCAACTGAGAGGGAGCTTAAGCATGTAATGAACTTTAACCCTCCGTTATTCTCGGGGTTGGGAACCCCATCTCAGGCTGAAGACTGGCTCTCCAGGGTGAAGAGAGTCATGATAGCAACGGAGACAGAGGAGTGGCAAATGACCACCATCGCTACGTTCCTTCTGCACGGTGAAGCAAGAATGTGGTGGGAAGGATTGGAGCTGCACTTATTGAGAGGTAGGCAACTTGGTGATGTCTCGATGGAAGAGTTCTCGAGATTGTTCTTGGCTAGATACCTCCCTTTGACGCAGAAGATAGCATTGGAGAACGAATTTCTGAAGTTGGTTCAGGGTGAGAAGAGAGTGGATGAATATCTCCATGAGTTCACTCGTTTGAGTCGATATGCTAGCTCCACCATCGTGGATGAGGAGCGCAAGACTAATCGCTTCTATGAATGCTTGAGAGATGAGTTGAGATTACTACTTTCGGGGCCGATGACGCAAGGTTTCTTAACCTTGGTCAATACTGCCCGGTCCTTGGAGAAGGACATGAAGAATGTGCAAGCAAAGAAAAGCTTGGGTGATAGGAAATCTGAATTTAAAGTGCCGACTACTTCAAAGTCCGGCTATCGGAGGTCTTTCAAGAAGTATAGGACTTCGGGTCCAGCTCCTTCTGGTGCTTCTGGGGCGATTATGGGTCGGACCCCGGGTGTGTGTTTTACTTGTGGAAAGAAGGGGCATTTTGCCCGTGACTATTGGAGTGGACGTCCTAAGTCCGAGAGAAGACCGGGAGCTACTTATGAAGCGAAGGGAAAGGCGGTGGAGTCGACCGCATCCCATTATGCTCCGGCCCAACCAAGGGTCTATAATCTTGGCCAACAGGAGGCCATCAAACAGGCTGATGTGGTGACAGGTACGGTTTAATTTATAGCAAGTCAATTTCTTTAAGTACTTGTTATGCACATGTTACCTTACCACTGCTTGTTTAGGATTTGTATTAATTTATGAAAATCCGGCACGAGCACTCTTCGATACGGGAGCTTCACACTCCTTCTTGTCCGAAGGATTTATATCACGCATCGGAGTCCCTTCTTTGATGGTGAAGGATAAGTTGGATGTGTTGTTGCCCAATGGGTGTTCGATGCGAGCGGATAGGATCTGCGATGTTAAGATTCGTATTAGGGAACAGGAGTTCGACCTGCGGGAGTCTTTACTTCCATTGGTGGAGTTCGACGTCATATTTGGCATGGAATGGCTCTCAGAGCAGCAGGCACATATAGATTGCGGTGGCAAGGAAGTCAAGCTGGGAGCAAGTCGTGAAACGACTTTTACGGGCTTAAAGGGGTCGAGCAAGACGTTGATGTCTGCTCTTCAGGTGGTGAAGGCGGTTCGTGCCGGTGCAGAACTATTCTTTAAAATAGTGGAGGTTGCAAAGCCGAAGCCCGCGTTGGATTGTATTTCAGTGGTATCGGAATACCCTGATGTGTTCTCCGCAGATCTTCTTGGAGCCCCGCCTCAGCGGGAGATTGATTTTACGATCGAGCTAGTGCCAGGTGCAAAGCCTGTGTCACGATCTCCTTATCGGCTAGCGCCTAAGGAAATGGCGGAGCTGAAAGTTCAACTGCAAGAGCTGTTGGAGCAAGGGTATGTACGCCCGAGTTCTTCGCCTTGGAGCGCTCCGGTCTTCTTTGTTAAGAAGAAGGACGGAAGCTTGACGCTATGTATTGATTATCGGGAGCTCAATAAGTTGACTGAGAAGAACAAGTACCCAATCCCCCGGATTGATGATCTTTTTGATCAGTTAGTCGGGTCGACGGTGTACTCGAAGTTGGATCTCAAGGCTGGGTACTATCAGCTGCGAATAAGGGAGAGTGATATCCCGAAGACAACGTTTAGTACGAGATACAGGCATTATGAGTTTACGGTCATGCCATTTGGGCTGACTAATGCGCCGTCAGTGTTCATGGATTTGATGAACAGGACTTTCAGGGAGTACTTAAACCATTTTATGATCGTCTTCATCGACGATATTTTGGTGTACTCGCAAAGTGAGGAAGATCACTTCAAGCATCTTCATTTGGTTTTGGAAACGCTAAGAAGAAATCAGTTGTATGCCAAGTTCTCGAAGTTCGAGTTTTGTTTATCCTCAGTGGCGTTCCTCGGTCATATAGTGAGTGGAGAGGGTATTGATGTGGATCCGGCGAAGATCGTTGCGATATGGGAGTGGCCTGAGCTTGTTACGGTAGCGGAAGTCCGGAGTTTTCTGGGTCTTGCCAGCTATTATAGGCGCTTCGTAGAGAACTTCTCGCGGATAGCGTTACCTCTCACTACTTTGACGAGGAAGGAGCATAAGTTCGTTTGGACGCCGGAGTGCACGCGAGCTTTTGAGGAGTTGAAGTGACGGTTGACCACGGCGCCTGTGCTGAGTTCGCCATGTGGGACCGTAGGCTATGAGATTTATAGTGATGCTTCGGGCAGCGGTTTGGGTTGCATGCTACTGCAACACGGAAGTGTAATAGCTTATGGCTCGAGACAGCTAAAAGTGCATGAAAGGAACTATCCGGTCCATGTCTTGGAGTTAGCGGCCGTGATTTTTTCCTTGAAGCTGTGGAGACACTATTTGTACGGTGTGAAGATTGATATCTACACCGATCACAAGAGCCTGAAGTATCTTATTGATCAGAAGGATCTGAATATGCGGCAGCGTAGATGGATGGAGTTCTTGGGGGACTATACATTTAAGATCCACTACGTGCCTGGTAAAGAGAATGCGGTTGCAGACGCGTTGAGTCGCCGAGCCCCAGCTCAAGCCAATTGGCTATCAGTGCATGATGAGCGGTTTGTGTGGGAGTTGGAGACGTTGGAGATTGTTTGTGTGGATAGACAATCAAGTGCTGAAGCAGTTCTGAATTGGACTGAAGTCCAATATGACCTGGCTGATCGTATTCGGCAGGCTTTGGATATGGATGCTCATATGAAGCAGTTCATGGTAGAGGCTCTGGATGGGTCAAATCCCCAATTCTTCGTGGAGGACGGATTACTTTGGAAAGACGGTCGTCTGTGCGTCCCAAGTGTGGGCAATTTCTGGGTGGAGTTGTTGTACGAGGCACACCATACCAAGTACTCGATTCACCCGGGGAGCACGAAGATGTACCGTGATGTGAAGAAACTATTTTTGTGGCCGGGTTTTAAGAACGATGTGGCGCTATACGTAACGAAGTGCCAAACTTGCGCCTTGGTAAAGGCGGAGTGCCAAAAGCCGGGAGGATTTCTTAAGTCCTTGCCTATTCCGGAGTGGAAATTTGACGACATCTCTATGGACTTTGTGCACGGTTTTCCAAGGTCGCAAAAGGGGAACGACGCCGTTTGGGTGGTTGTTGATCGATTAACGAAGGTGTCGCATTTTATTCCGCATAGGAAGGATGATCCGGTGGAGAAGTTGG
Source organism: Platanthera guangdongensis (assembly GCA_039583875.1). Classification (NCBI taxonomy): domain Eukaryota; kingdom Viridiplantae; phylum Streptophyta; class Magnoliopsida; order Asparagales; family Orchidaceae; genus Platanthera; species Platanthera guangdongensis. Next base: position 56,108,825 of record CM077159.1, on the reverse strand, counting down.
CAAAGCTTTATGTGGATAACATAGTACGGCTTCATGGTGTGCCCCGCAGCATCGCGAGTGACCGAGATGGGCGGTTCACGTCTAATGATTGGAGTCTAGTGCAACAAATGTTGGGAACAAAGTTCAAATTTAGCACAGCCTTCCATCCGCAAATGGATGGGCAGACCGAGAGGGTCAATAGAACCATGGAACACATGCTCCGCATGTGTGTCTTGGATTTTGGAAAGCAATGGGAAGACCACCTTTATTTGGTGGAGTTCACATACAACAATAGCTATCAAGCGAGTATTCTGATGGCGCCTTTCGAGGCCCTATATGGTAGAAAATGTCGCACGCCGTTGTTTTGGTTAGAAACGGGTGAGTCAAAGTTGTATAAGCGATCGGTAGTGGAGGATGCTACTTCTTTGGTGATAACCATTCGGGAGAGATTGCTTATCGCTCAGGACCGGCAAGCAAAGTACTATAATGCCAAGCACAGGAACGTGGAGTTCGATGTGGGCGATTATGTATACTTAAAGATCAAGCCGTTCAAGGGTGTATCGCGGGTGCGGCGATTGAAAAAGCTAAGCCCGAGGTACCTTGGACCGTTTGAGGTTCTGGAGCGAGTTGGTGAAGCGGCCTATCGGTTGAAGCTTTCAGTGGAGCTTAGTGGTTTACATGATGTATTCCATATTTCGGTACTTCAGAAGGCGGTGTAAGAGCCTACTCAAGTGATCACGGTCAATCAAGTGCCGGTGGATAGTGGGTTGACGACAAAGGTCAAGCCCGTGCGGATTGAGGACTCGGAGGTCAAGCAGCTAAGCAATAAAGAGATCAGGATGGTCAAGGTCCGGTGGGACAATTGCGGTCGTGAGGAGCTCTCTTGAGAGCGAGAGTAGACTATGCTTGACGAGTATCCGGAGTTGTTCCGCTCAGGTACAAATTTTGGTTTTGTACATGTCTTTCCTTTATATAATTTCGAGGATGAAATTCTTTTAAGAGGGGGAGAGTTGTAACACCCTGAAACTCAAAGGAGCGACGGGGGACGTTTTGGGCCAGTTTTGGGTTCTTGCTGCAGGCACACGGCCTGGGACACGGGCGTGTCCCAGGGCATGTCAACCTTGTGTCGACACTCAGCCGGGAAGTCGACACTTTGGTCTCGACATTGTGTCGAGACTGGGCACACGGCCTGCGACACGGGCGTGTCGCAGGGCGTGTCGACCCGTGTCGACACTTAGCCCGCGAAGTCGACACTCTGCGTTGACGAAGTGTCGAGACATGGCACACGGACTGCGACACGGGCGTGTCGCAGGGCGTGTCAACCCGTGTCTACACTCGTCTCGGGAGTCGACACTTTGGTCTCGACATTGTGTCGAGACAAGGCACACGGCCTAGGACACGGGCGTGTCCAAGGCCGTGTCATCAGGTCGACGATCTTCGCTCGACAAAGTGTCGAGTGTCGAGACCGTGTACACGGCCTGGGGCCCAGGCGTGTTGAGGTGACTCGGGCAAGGACACGGGCAAGGACACGGGCGTGTCCTCGAACCCGTGCAGTGCTCGGGTTGTTTTCAGGGAAAAATGATGGGGGTACACGGCCGGCCACACGGCCGTGTCAAGTGGAACACGGGCGTGTCAGGTCGAACACGGCCGTGTTCGATACCCGTGTGTTGTTCCAGGCAAGTCGATTTTGACGGCGAATGGGGCACACGGCCCTGGACACGAGCGTGTGCCAGGCCGTGTGCGGTCTAGATTGGGCATTTCAGTCCCGAATCAAAGCCGTTCATTTCTTTAATTGATGATCCAACGGCTGGGGGTTATTCCTGAAGGGATATACCCGGGATTGAACTTAGAAATGCTCACTTTTCATAAGTTATTATCTTTCTAAAAGCTTAGAGAGAGGAGAGCCAAGGAAGTAAGAAGGAGCTAGATCCGACCATTGGAGGAGCTTCGAAGCTCCAAACTGCGAGCCGACTCCGGATCCACGGAGGCAAAGCTAGTGCGGTGCTTTTCATCCGCTTACTTTTCCATGGCGCCAAAGAGGAATGCTAGGGTAACGATTCTCTTCTTGAGCATGAGTAGCTCTCCTTCTTTGCATAGGAAGCCCGCTCTCGCGAGTTTGTGGTGAGTTGGAGGTGTTCCTTCGGGTAGATATGTGAAGTCCCCGTTGTTTAGAGTCCGTAAGTGAGAACGGACATAGGCATGATGTGTGAAGCCTACCTGGACATGTTGGTCTGGATCAGTGATGTTGGATTGCTTAATGACGGAGAAGACTCCGTGCTATTGATTGTTTTTCGGGTTTTTCTACACGGTAGATTGCAGCAGGGAGCCTTGGGGATTAACCCAAAGGTGCACCCGGAAAACTGGGCATATGCGTGGTCTTGCCAACTTGGTGGCCTGAGAGCCAACTTGAACATAACCGAGTTATGTGAATTGTGATGGAAATGGGACTCAGTGGAAGTTTGACCCGCGCAAATGGCGTAAATTGTCGTTGCAATATGAGCACGTGTTAGATGGAACTGTACCCGTTCTATGTCGTTTGGTTAGATCCGTTGGCATAGATGAGGGTCTTCGGCGGTCTATGGCTTAAATTGTCGTAACCAGACCAGGAAGACAAAATGCTCATAGGTTTGGCCGTCAAAGTGGCATTGGTGAGTCTGGAATGTCTATGGCTTTAATTGACGTGACATCGACCGGTTCACCGAGAATGTGCCCTGAGAGCACGGGGCGTGTGGCCGCGCGAGCCAACGTCTGTGATGAAATGGTTATATATATTGCTCGCTTATGCTAATGAAATGTAGGGAAAGAGCATCGCCGCCCCGAGTTGGGGGCGGGATCATTATAATTTGGTCAGCATTGCTGACCGTTGCCTTGTTTTGCCACCGTGCGGTCGTTTGTTGTTTACAGGTGCTGCTGGACCAAGCGGTCAATAACGGGCTAAAACCCAAGTGTGAAGCCGGCCCTCGAAGGCCTAATTGGAAGTGTTTACTGTTTTATTCATGTATGACCGGCCTGCGTGTCGTGGTTTGTAAATCATGTAATATCAAGTGAAACATTTTTTAAGGCCTTAAGGCTTATGTTGGTATTTTGTATAACATTCCTATTTTGGATTAGTGGACATTCATGCTTTAATGCTGGGTTCTTTATTGCAACTTTTATAAATTGCTTCCGCTAGAATGCTCTGCGTAGGACGTTACAATTGGTTGGATGGTTTCCATGAGTAACCACCCGGTCTGTCTGTGGCATATGGCGTCGGGCCCTGGCCGGACCTACTTCTATATGCTATGTGACGGATAGGGGGTGTTGCAGGTTGGCGAGAGACCTCTATTGGGTCCGGATGCGCTCAAAGATATGGAAACAGCTGTGAAGCTGATTCAGGAGAAGCTTCGGATAGCCCAGGAGCGATATGAGAAGAACGCCAACCGGCGTAGATCTGTTTTGGTGTTTGCTGTGGGGGACTTGGTATTTCCAAAGGTTTCCCCGATGATTGAAATAAAGAAGTTTGGAAAGAACCGGATGTTGGACTCGAGGTATGTGGTGTCGTTTAAGATCGTTGAGAGGATTGGTGTGACAGCTTATAGGCTGGAATTGCCTGCAAATTTTCCTAGCGTGCACGATGTTTTTCACGTTAGCCAGCTGCAGAAATGTGTGCAGAGTGACAGGCAGGTTTTGGACTCTGTGCCACAATTGGAGCCAAATATTTCTTATATGGAGATGTATGTCCGCATTCTGGATGCTCATGATCGCGTGTTGCGGAGGAAATCAATTCCTATGGTTAAAGTTTTGTGGAGGAATCAGGGCGTGGAAAGCGCGACTTGGGAGCTAGAGTTGGCTATGAGGAAGGCTTACCCTCATCTGTTTCCCTGACTTGTGCCTGGTATGTTTTGTATTTTCTATGATAGCTCTTGCTTGGCTATTTCTTTTCCTTCTTAATAGAAGTGTTGTGTGTAAAGTTTCGGGACGAAACTTTCTTGTTGGGGGAGTGGTTGTAACGCCTCTGGTTTTTCTGTGATTTGTATAATCCTTGTTTGGCGATACGATGATGTGTTTCCGGCCTTTTGCCGTCGTTAGAGCGTGGTATCAGCTCTTTAGGTTCCTTGAGTGGCTTGTTTGTCGCTTGTTTGGAAGGTTCCCCAGCTAGCCGGAGTCTGTTTTGGGGACTCGGCAGAGCCTTTTAGGGAATGCTTGTGCTTTGGCTTCGGGATGTGTTAGCCCGAGTTTTGATCGTCGGATGTTGTTTTCGACTTCGCCTTTGTTTTCGTAGCGTGGGTGTTTACCTATGGTGCGAGTTTCGTCGAATTCCGAGATCTTTTGTTTGTGCATCGTTTCGACGTTGTTTTTTATTTTATGAGTTAGTTGGTAGTGTGTTACTAGATTATTGTTATTGCTATGCATGGCTAGGGGGCCGAGCTTTGTAGAGCTTGAGGCTTGTTTGATTGGCTTGTTTTATGGCTATATGCAGATAGCTAATTTTATGTATATAAATTTATATGAGCTATATATATATATATGAATATTAGGTAGTTTTGTCAGCTTGGTGGCCGAATTCCTTGATTCAGCGAGTGGCCGAGTTTTTCTATGTGCTAGAATATTTTATTAGCTATAAGTGAGTGAGTGAGTAGAAGATAATATATAATAGCTTAGCTGGTTTCATCTTCCCCAAAATAAGTCAGTTAGCTTCTTGCGAAAGGAAGGGGCGGTGGAAAAGCTGGAGTTTTGGCCGGCGATTTCTTGCCATCTAGAGCTCGGTTTGCTCGGGTAAGAGCAGATTCGTTTTGCTCTACTCCAGATCTTCCTTCCTAGGTATGTGTTGTTTGATCTAGGGATATCTTTAAGAATTAGGGTTTTCTGTTTTCTCTTCTTCTTCCTCAAAGCTTCAGTTTTGTTCTTCTAGGTGGCCGATCTTGCCGCCGGTGCCAAGCTGTGGTTATAGCTACTGTTTTCCTAGAGGTAGAGGCAAGTGTTGCTCTTCGCCCTTGCCAAACTAAATCTTACGCTTATTATTCTTATTGTAGTAGCTTAATTCTCTCTTACTAGAAGCTAGGGTAGCTGCAGTTTCATTCCAGCTAAGTTTTACTTAACCTGTCCAGTTTTAAATTATTTTTTTCTTTCTTCTTTTCCCTTTCTGTTCACTATTTTGGGTCCAGGTAGAGGCTGGAAGCAGCATTTTAGGTTGCTAGGTTTAGTCCAGCTTGTATTTGGTAGTTGTGTCTAGGCAGTAGGAGAGAGTAAGTGGTTGGAATTAAATTTTCCAGCTCACTGGTTAGGGGTGTTGAGTGAGCCTAGGCTGAGTTATAAGTTCTAAATTTTTATAAAAAATAATCCAAGTCTTTTGGCATTGAGTGAGTGGAGCTCACTCAACGCCGCATCAAGTGGACTCGACGCCTTCCCTGGTAAGCTTTTGGCGCTGATTGAGTGGACCTCACTCAACGCCGCATCGAGTGAAGTCGACGCTTTTGCCTTAAGCTGGTGCTTTCACTAGGATTGTTAGTGTGGCTTTTTCCCTTAGGAGGGGGTGTTTTGTTCTCGGCTAGTTTTTGAATGCCGACTCATGGATTATGGAAAGTGGTGTTTCTGTTGGCTCTATAAGGGGTGAATCGTGTGTGCTGAGCTGTGGCCACCACCGGTTAGGCCGTTAGTGGAGCCTGTAGCTGCCACCGGTTGTTTTCACCCTGGAGTATTTTTGGGCCTGATTGTTTGGAGGAAGGCTGTTTTTGCTACTAACCCCCGACACAGGGTTTTACCACGGCCAATAATTCACAACAATAGGATTATTAGTTCCTTTATAGTGGCTATTTCTTTTGGCATATGTTTGCCTTGATGCTGCTGCAGGTATTTAGCAGAGCATGTTGCTATTTATGTTCACACTTGTTGTGCTTTTACTGCTCTTTGGGCTGTGTTTCTTCTTACTGTCTTGATTATTTCCTTCTGCTCTTTTTGATAGCATCTTTGTTGCAGGGCTAGTAAACCCCCTTCTTTTATTTCTTATGAATCTAATGCCCCACTTCTTTTGATTTTATACTTGCTGAGGTGTTCTTTCTTTGAATGCCTCGGGTTCAGGTTGTAGCCGGTAAAGCGGCTTGTACTCTTGTGGAGCTTACTTGTGGCCTCCTGGGTAGCTGAGATTGTTGTTCCTCATCTTGTCAGGTAGTTTTCTTCCTTTCTGTATAGACATGCATACTAACCAGTGGGTTCGTGTCAGGTTATTGACGCCCACTGGTGGATAACTTATGATGTTGGGTATGAACTAAAACTGCAATTTTTGCCTTGTTAGAGGTTGTTCACTTGTTTTCTGGGAATTCTTTATGCTAGGTTGCATGTTAGGTATTTTAAACCCTAAAAGCATTGTTATATATATCTCATGAACTTCATCTTTATAAAACTAAAGCAATACTTTCCCTAATAACGTAAAGGCTATTCTTATACTATATTAAATTTAGAGGTTTGCTTACCATGAATTGTCCCTCGAGGACACTTATGCTCATTTAGGATGTCAAATAAACCTAACCAAAGTATTTTCCGCTGCGTATCGAAATATTTTAATTGTGGACTAGCTGATCCACTGTGTCGAGGGATCCGGCCGTCAAATTTAACTGATTTTCTCTCATAATAAATTATGATTTTCTTTAAAGATGTAGAGTCTGGAGTTTTGCCTGAACGTGTGCGGTTATCCCCTGCACGACGTGGAATCATGACACGTATTTTCTCTTACTCTGATACAATTTTGTTTGTGAGAAAATGCGGGTCGTGACACCTACCGCCGCGCGCCAGCATGCTAGTGCCCCGCGGTAGCATCCAGAACCATTTTTCCTTTGTGAAAATCATTTTTAAATTCTTCAATTAATTTTAAAACCTTCTTCATCCCCCTTTATAGTTGGTCATTCGATCGAACAAGTGGTATCAGAGAGAGGTTACTTCAAAAATGGCTTAAAATCGTGAAGTAAGATGGACAACATTAATAATGCTTTCCCTGAGGGTGAAGGTATTAGTAAACCCCCCCCCCCCCTATTTATGGAGAGTGACTACAACCACTGGGGGACACGCATGAAAATTTTCTTGATGACACAAAACATGGACATGTGGGCCATGATCAAAATGAAATATAATGTACCCACACTCACTGTAGGTGATCAAGTTTTGTATAAACCACATGACAAATGGGATGACTTTGATATACTAAAATGTACGAATAATGTGAAACCGTTGAACTCTCTTTTTTGTGTGTTAGACAAAACTAAATTTAATAGAATTTGCAATTCTGAAACTGTGTATGATATACGGTGATTACTAGAGCTAACACATGAAGGTAGTTCTCGGGTAAAGGAGTCAAAGCTATTTTGACTAGAGTTTGAATATTAACAATTCCGGATGGAGATCGATGAGGAGGTGGATAACATGTAAACACACTTCACAAAGATCATCAACGCCTCAAGATCTCTCAGAAAGACATTCTCAAATATTGACTTGGTGCGGAAAATCTTAGATCTCTTCCTCTCTGGTTCAATCCAAAAGTGACTGTCATTGTTGAGTCACATAATATCAACACCTTGTAAATTGAAATCCTCATTGGGAATCTGAACACACATGAACTAGAGCTGAAGATACAAAGTGAGGAATATTCAAAGGAGCCAAAGAAGAAAGCTCTAGCACTGAAAGCAGTAAAGGAAAAGGAGGTAGCAGAAGATCCTGTTGATGAAGATGAAGAAAGCATTTATGTTCGAGAATTTAGAATATTCTTGAAGGAACCCAAGAGGGAAGCGAAGATCAAAAGCTTTCTTAAGAAAGAAGTAGCAGAGAAAAGGAGATGGACCAAACCCTCAAACGGGTCGGAGAACAACGAAGAAAAGCCTATTCCTAAGTGCTTTCACTATCACAAGTCTGGGCACATAAAGAGAGACTGCCTAAAGCTCTAGAAGAAAGAAAAGGAGAGGCAAGGCAAAGACAAAGGAAAGAGAAAATTGTTCAAAGCCTTGGCATCAGACGATGTTATTTCTGACAAGTCGAGCGCCTACGGATCAAGCAGTGAAGATGAGGAAAACTTTGTCTAATGGGGGAACATCACAACGACTCAGATGGCGAAACTAGTCCCCATAGTGACACTGAGATAACTAAACCCAATTATAATGAACTCCTTGAATTATATGAAACATTATGTGATAAATTAGATGATTTGAGTAATAAAAACAATATTTCAAAATTTGAAAAAAGACATATGAAAAATGAGTTAAAGAGTTTGAATAACGAACAGATTAAATATGTAAAACAGAAGGTCGAGTGCTAAGAGTGTTCTCACTCCTTAAGAACAATAAGAGAATTGGAAGAGAACCTCTCCAAGACTTCCTCCAAAAATGAAACTCTTACCAAAGAGTGGAAGGACTTGGAAAGGAAGCTTCGAACTTCTCTTGGCCACATTGAAAATAGGAAGAAGCAATTCTCATACCGGTATGTGATGCTGGTCACAGAAAATACTCAGTTAAAGGCAAAGATCCATGACCTGAACCACGCTATCCAAAAGTTTGAAAAAGTCTAAAAATATCTTGATATGCTACTGGGTTATCAGTGTCAGGGTTCTGGAAAATTCCGGGTGGGATACAAACACTATGGGCTACCACCATGTAGCATCTCTACCGCCAAAGATATCTCATCTCCAGCAAATCCAGCCAAAAAAGTGCATGAAACAAAACGCTAGTCATATTTAATCTAGAAAACCACATCCATCTTCCACCAGGAGCCCCAATACATCAAAAAGGTGGTATCCACCGCCAATGCTAAGTGTGTCAAATATAATAAAAGTTTGGCCATATGTCTGGCTCATGCTTAAAGAGAGGTTCAAAGAAAGTAATAGAAATCTGAATAGCTAAGGCTTCAACCTATATTATTGGTGAAACAACTTGGGTAACCAAATGTTTGCCCTCATCATCATTTTAAGTGTGTTGGCAGGCTATGGATAGGGAGAATGTATGGTACTTGGACTCTGGGTGTTCCAAGCACATGACATGAGATAAAGACAAGTTCTTTATCTTTGTGATGAAGAAAGAGGGCATGGTGACTATTGGTGACAATAGTAAATGACATATTCTTGGTGTCAACAATATGGGTAACAAAATATTTTCTATTGCTAATGTTCTATATGTAGAAGGCTTAAAGCACAATTTAATTTCTTTTAGTCAACTTTGCATTAAGGGCTTGAATGTGTTGTTTTGAAACATCTACAAATACATGTAATATTATAGACATTAAATCAAACACCATGTTACTCTCTACACACAAAAACCATAGTTCTATATATGTATCCTTTGGACCTATATGCTTAGGTATGACCATGATCATTCACCAAGTAATTGTGTCTCATAGTAGCAAGGGCATTGGGTTGTGTGTATTAGGGTCGCTAACCTATGAACCACATCTTGTCTTTAATCGTGGAGGGTTCCAGTAGGTCCATGTGAGGCACTGGGGGGAAGAGTGTTAGGTTGAGCGGGTTCTTCTATATGCACATGGTATTAACACCAACCCTACGACATTTCTGCAGCTCTTCATGCCCATCTGTCACTTAGTACAGGGCTAGGGTGATGACATATTACTTGGATAATTTTTGTATTGAGCATTCTCGTGATTTTCATATGCATAGCACAATCATCACTTAACATCTCATGCTCAATAGTATCATGCATAATATTCTATCGTGGTGTCCTCTGTCTGCTTGTTATTAGCATTTGTTTTTTGTCTTTTTGATTTGTCTAGTGGGCATTGTTTGTATTTTTGCAAAAATCATATAAAAATCTTGAAAAAATGTCTTGATTTTTTTTCCAGTTTGATTTGTTTTATTTTTATTAAAACAAAAAAAATGTATACAAATCTAAAAATCAATATATATATGGATCGTTTATTCTTAGGACATCCATCACTAGAATCTAGAGCTTAATGATTACGTGTAATGTTTGATTTAGGATTTTAATCCATGTTAATATTGTCTGAATTTGTCATGATGTGTCGAATAAAGATGTTTAACTACTGATGATACTTATTTTGGCATAAATTACTTCGATAAATCCATATATTTTCTTGTTTAAAATTATATATTTTTTGAATTTGGAGCCTATAATTAGTTTCTTGTATAAAAAATGTTCTAACTTTGCTTATTTTCTATTTTTCAGGATTGTGACACTTTTTGGTCATTTTATATTTTACACGCCCCTAGGTGATGGCCATGTACCCACCTACACGGGCGTGTATATGGGGCGTGTAACCCAATCGGAATGAATCCACGGTCCGAAGTCCAGATCCAGAAAAATCTAGCTTACACGCCCTAATTCACGGCCTTATACCACCAACACGGGCGTGTACTTGGGGCATGTCCCGCCAAGTCCAGATTTTCGGCATCGCAGCGTGACTTTTGCTGATCCGTGTCATGTCAAACCTTATATGCCCCCTACACGGGCATGTACCAAACTACCAAGCCAGTCGCCATCCCGCTGGATTTCCATCAGCAGAAGCCAACAAACCTTACACGCCACCCTACAAGGGCGTGTAAGGGGGGCATGTACTTCACAGAAAAATTTCTTTAAATGCCAGCAAGCTCCAAGTGTTCAAGAAGAGATTAGAGCACATTGAGAGGTGTTTATAAGAAGATTAGTTGAGAGTTTGTGTGCTGCTACTTGTTTTTCATCGAATTTAAGTTCTTATTTTCGCTCACTTTTTCTCTCACTTCAAGTTATTTTATGCAACTTTTCTAATAAACTTGTAATCGCTTTTACTAGTGTAGAATCAGTTCATAGCTGACCATTGCTGATGATAAATAATGGACACAAACAGAACATTTCCACTTTTTTATGGATTCTCATTAATATAGAACAATGGCCACTTATGGATTCTCTCTGGAAGGACCTCACCCCACTTAGAGTGGGCGACTAGCCAAAACTGTATGTTAATAACAATCACCATATTATAATGGTTCAGTATATTAATGAGAATCCAACCCAAGAGTATCCAAAATAAATTTATTTAAAAAGGATACAGATTATATGATCCAATTTCGCAAAAAGTTCACGTCTCAAGAGATGTAACCTTCAATGAACATTGCACATGGGACTGGGATAAAAATCAACCAAATGTAGAGGATCAGATCCAGTCAAAGTCACTCTCAACAACTGATGATGAGAGTGACTTTGACTGGATCTGATCCTCTACATTTGGTTGTTTTTTATCCCAGTCCCATGTGCAATGTTCATTGAAGGTTACATCTCTTGAGACGTGAACTTTTTGCGAAATTGGATCATATAATCTGTATCCTTTTTACATAAATTTAGTTTGGATACTCTTGGGTTGGATTCTCATTAATATACTGAACCATTATAATATGGTGATTGTTATTAACATACAGTTTTGGCTAGTCGCCCACTCTAAGTGGGGTGAGGTCCTTCCAGAGAGAATCCATAAGTGGCCATTGTTCTATATTAATGAGAATCCATAATTGCCAAATACTTCAGGCTATCTCTAACAATGGCCACTTATGGATTCTCTCTGGAAGGACCTCATCAATGCCGCAAGCGCCTCACCTGTGCCTTGTTTGGCAGATGGGAGAGGACTATCTCCAAGCCCTCCAAGGCTTCCTCCTCTTACATCCCTGCTTCTGAGAGCACCAGGGCTGTGAAGGCCACTCCCCACCCTGCTGAAGAGGTCATTTCATCTCCACAACCTCTTCCAGCAACCCTGTTGGGTATTGTATCCACAATTACCTGGATTTGAGGAAGCCACCTGTCAAGCTAAGATGAATTCACAATGTATTTGATGAAACATCTTAAGTTGTACTTGCAGCTCCTCCATGCTAAGTGCACACCAATGTCAGGGTGCAGTAGGTCAATATACACGGGTCTGCAAGACGTAATCCCTCGTTGAGCAGATCAGTGTGTTGGCCTACGTGTACTCTCTCTATTGGAGTGCACTTACTTTCAAGTACAGGGACGTTCATATGCAAGAGAAGACAAGGAGCATGGATGGGTCAAGGAGCAGCTCCTGGGTGGAAGACGAAAATTCGTCCAAGGAAAATTCGACGAGAATCACCAAGTGATTCTCGCCGATTCGGCGATAATCACTAGTGATTCTCGCCGAATCGACGAGAATCATTAGTGATTCTCGCCGAACCCTTCTGGCTACCTCAAAACGGTGCCAAGTAAGATTCGGCGAGAATCACTAGTGATTCTCGCCGAACTAGTGGTTAAGCAGCTCATGAATACCAAGTGAAAATCGCTGAGAATCAATAAGTGATTCGGCGAGAATCACTAGCGATTCTCGACGAATCGTCGAGAATCACTTGGTGATTCTCGCCAATTCTTCGAGAATCACCTGCGATTCTCGCCGATTTTCACTTAGCGATTTCTCAGGATGTTGCTGGACCGGATTATGCCGCTGGACTAGTTTGAACCGGATTTCGGGGTTATACGTGTGGGTACCACAAACGGTCATATTGGAGTTATCTACAGTATATATATTCGGGTATTTTGAATAGTAAAAAGGAGACAAAAAAGAAGCCAAGCAGAGCAAACCCTAAAATCGCGAAATAGCTCCGCCGCATCCGTCGCCGCTCGTGCTAGTCCGTCGCCGCTGTTGATCGCTTTTCTTCCCGATCTCCGGCGACAGAAGCTTAGCAAAGCTTTGAGTCTCACGTGTCTATCCAGAGATCTCTTGTCTCTCTATTTGTTGATCGGGAAAAACTTCCCCGTCCGAATCGATCGAGACGACCGATCCTCGTGTGACCGTTGGAAGACCAAGCTAGCTTCGCTACGAAGTTTGGATCTCCAAGTTCAGCAGCCGCTGATCGTCGTCGCCGCCGATCCCGAAGCTAGCCGCCGCTCGTGTTGCCGCCGCTGGTTCCGGGGAGATCCTCTCTAAGAGAGACCAAGGTTGTAGACTCTTCGTTGACTTCACGAACACGTCGTCGAACGAAGAGGAACACCGTAGTCTCCAAATGAAGTTTGTATCTCGTGTACATTCTATATTTACTTTTGTTGTAACGGAACGTTTGTTCCGTGTTGTAAGGGTTGGGTGCAACCCGTCTTGTGGGAGTGTTGACTCTCACGTGTGGAAGGGTTCCTTCCGATAGTGCAGGGATTGGATTTCAATCCTGTTGGAGAAGAGACCGAGTCGTCCCTTGTTGGGAGATAGGTCGAAGGGGGAAAGTGGATGTACCCAAGTCGGGGAACCACTATAAATTGTCTGTGTATTCTGTGTACTGTGCTTTTTATTTTTATTGTGCAGGTACATTCGTAAATTCCACAAAAGCGCGACACGTCACCTATTCCCCCCCCCCCATAGGTGCACATAGCTGACATTAGGTGGACTTTCAAGTGGTATCAGAGCGAGGTTACTCTTCAAAAAGGTTAACACCTTGAGTAGAATCCTGCCACCAGTGTCAGAAGCATGGAACTGGATTATGAGATACCGCCACTCAAACTTCCCGCATGCACAAAGGATTATTATCCCATCTGGAGAATGAGAGTGTCATTTCACCTTGATGCTATCGATCCTCGAGCATCCTTCATCCTGGAAGAGGGTCCGTTTATTCCCATGAAGACCTCCGACTCTGGGATCCAAGTGCCCATGGGCATTGCTGAGATGTCAGAGACAGAACTATCACTATTTCACTTGGACGAGAGGATTCGTCAAATTATTATGGATATCTGGTCTGGAGCCTCTCGCTCTAGATTGGAAAAATATAGGACGGCTAAATCCATGTGGGTGATGATATCAGAGTTGATGGGGGAGTCAGAGAAAGCTGGAATATGTTGTCAACCAGACGAGGAAGCCTATTTGGGGGTCCTCACCTCTGAAGATGAAGGCAAGCATCACTCGGACAACATCAGAGCTCCAGTGTCCGTATCAGAGACTGACGAGACCAGTGAGGAAAGTAGCTCTGAAGAGGATGAAACAATGGTCACTGATTCTAATGACAATAACACAGATGAGCAGGTAACATCTTCATCCTGCCCCATATATTTTGACCTTTCTGAAGACAGAAACTGCTCTCCTCCAGAAAATTCTGATTCCCTGAAGAGAGCCCTTCAGGAAAGCAACCTACTTGCTGAGGAGCAAGCTCGAGAGATTGCTCGACTGAAGATCTTGTTGGTTCTCCAATTGGCGTCCAACAAGGTCAAGGACTCTAAGATCTCAGCTCTAGAGAGTAGTCTAGATAATGAGAAACGTATAGTATCAAACTTTTCCAAAGTTGATGCTATAAAGAGAAAGCAAGAAACCGGGTGGATCTCCCGGATTATCCAGGCATGGAGAAATGGGGAAACGGTATTCCGACCCCCCCACTCCAAGCAGGAAGGCAACTCATCATGCCTTCAGGTATGACCACAGGAGTAGTCGTGGTCACTGCAAGGGTGATCTGTCCCCATGTGGAAACGTCCATAGTGCAAGATCCGTCATGGCCACCCATGAGGAAATACCTAAGGCTCATTCCGAGCCCTTTGTATTCACTGCCACTGCCTCAACACAGTGTGGATCTGCATGTCCCAGCTCACAGAAGACTTCTCACCACTCGAGGACACGGGATAGAGAGGATAGAAGCCATGATGTCAGGTTCCATGGGGCCTCTGTAAGGGAGATGCCTGAAAGAATGGCACCACCTTCCCGGCCTCATAACGCTCACAACATGCATTCTTTCCACCCTTCCACGTGTCACGATGGAAGAGGAATTTTTGTGACAAGATCATGCCCTATCCCGTTTAGACCTAGGACCGTGACTACATCAGTCACTAGAACAGGTCGGAAACGGCGATACAACATTCACCCATGTTGGTGCTGCGGCAAAGTGGGGCACTTTGCCATCGACTGTTGGCACAACCCCTCTGTGCCCACGGTAAGGGCTTATCCACATTCTCGGGACAGAGGTAGTCTTCCAGACAGGTTTTCTGAAGGAAGGCAGTTGCGTGCTTATGCTAACAGGAACCTAGGACCCAATATGATTTGGGTTCCTAAGGAAAAGTAATTCTTTCTTGTAGGGTAGTCTAGGTTCCCGTGAATATAATAGGACCTAGACAGTAGGTGGCTCAAGACTAAATTGGAACAGGCGTCTGCAATAACAGATGTGATATCTGTTTGAGCATACTCACATTGAGCCTCTAATGTGTTCTACCTGTGGGACTAAGACGATGACTCTCAAAATCCCAGGTAATTTTGATCAGTTCAAGGACTTGCGTCATATTGCATCCTCATTTAAAATATATATATATATATATATATTTCTATCCATGTGTATATTTATACTTATGCTTATACATGTATGTGGGCACCTCTAAGGATAGGTTAACTCGATGCATGCAAACCTTTATACATCAGTAAAGAGTTAACAAAGATATGTCTTCGTGAATCTCGACAACTCACAATTGACATCAAAAAGTTTCTGGAAAAGCCTCCTTCAAATCCAAATAGATTGAATTTAAAATATACATGTATTTATCATTCTTATATTGACTTGACATCAGAAGAATTCAAAAATGTTGCAATGCTTCTCAACATGAAAATTCCTAGTCAAGAAACCTCTCAATTTCGAATTAGACAAATCCCGCCGACCCATTATATACTTGAAATCTCGCCGAATTAGACAAATCACGCGACCCTTCGCCTTCTTCACGAATCCCACCTCACGTCGCAGCAGATATCCCGCAAGAGCTCTTCCACCGACTCGTCGAAACCCGCAGACTTGCCGAAACCCACAAGAGCTCTTCCGCCGACTCGCCGAAACCCGCAGACTTGCCGAAACCCACAAGAGCTCTCCCGCCGACTCGCAGAAATCCACAGGAAGCTCGTCGATCATCTTCCTCAGGGTCTACACCGAAGGTCTCGCAAGATTCTCGTCGGATCCCGCACCGTCCTCGCTGTTTCCCGCAGGGTCTACACCGAAGGTCTTCCCAAACGACGCTCAAGGAAGATCTCTCGCAGGCATCCCACCAACTCATTTCCGTCTAAGCCTTTAGGTAACCTCTTCCTCACCCATACTTGGACGTCATCACTTGTGACGATTTCCTTTTTTGATTGATCATTAAAGCTTAGAGTAGGGCATCTCTCTCTAGATCTGCTATGGCTCCAAGGACAACTACTGAGTTGGTCACTGGTTGCGAGCTTGATCGGACTGGGTTCTCTCACGCCTCGGACGAATTCCGCAACATCATTCTGATGTTGGAAGAGGCTGGACTAACATTCGTCCTGGAGCACCCTTGCAAAATCCTGGACAAAGAGGTGCTGGAGTTCTTCGCCACCGCAAGACTCCGAAATGGCGACTCACTAATCAAAAGCAAGGTGGCTGGGGAAAAGGTCAAGCTGTCTGCCAGCAAGCTGACTCGCTACCTGCAGCTTTCTAGCTCGGAGCATGAGGACTATCTGGAGGACGAGGACAAAACCAGAACTCTCCTATTCTGCGGTCTCCCACGAGGAACTCGGTCAATAAAGAGAAAGGATATGAATGAAGAAGGGAAGCTCCTGTCTGATATTATTGGAAAGGTGCTCATCTGCAAGCCGGGCTCTCATGACCATATCTCAGGAGATATGTTCAAGATCCTGATAGCTGTTGTCTGCCGTAAGAGGTTCAACTGGGGGGAGTTGCTGTTCGAGAAGATCAAGGACACCTTGGGCACTCCGAGTTTTGGCCGCATCATAAGTCTATATCTAAACCAGCTAAATGGAGACAAGTTTGACATGAGCAAAGGTGTCCCTCTCCACTACTTGAAGAAGATGGACACAAGTGTTTTTGATCGATGGGAGAGGCATATTGGGCAGACTGCAGTGGAAGAGCAACATGGAGTATCTCCAGCAGTAACCCCCGGTGAAATTCCTGATACCTTGACTGCAGGAATCGAGGGGGAGCCTCTACCCTCGCATACTGATGTAGTATCTGACATCTCCCAGCTGGCCAGAGATGCTGTGGCAGATCTACACGAAGAAAGTGAACCTGAGCTGGATCATGGGGAGGCCCCGAACCGAAACGAGCAAGGAGCCGAAGCTACTGGAATGGAGACTGCTGACAACGAGTTGGAAGATGCTGCTGATATAGATGATTTCTTGGATGATGACAGAGAGGAAGATGGGAATGAGGGGCATGAAGTATTGGAGGCTCCAGATCTTGTTGAACCTCCATCGGACAAGGATGCACCAGTGGAGGGGGAGTCAGATAAATCTACCGAGGCCGCCAGCATTCCTCCATTAGAGACTGTGCTTGTATCCAGCTCTACAGATGCGTCTGCTGAAGGGCAAGTTCCACAAGTTCCTCCGGCTCTTCCATTACGAGATGAGCTAGCCACTCACACAGTAAATGTCATTCAGGGAATTGTGAATGAACTCAAAGACTCCTTTGCTAACGCTCAGAATAAACTGCTGAAAAGGATTAAGACTTCTGAAAATCTGATGCTCAAGAATATGGTGGAAATCAACCATAAACTGGACGTGATGGAGAAGAAATTTGAAGAGAAGTATACCGCGGCCGGCGAAGCTGTCACACTTCTTATGGCCGGATTGAAGAAGACCACCGACACTCTTGCTGTAGTAAATCAGAACGCTCATGTTGTAGCAAACAACATTCAAAAGTTTGACGGTAATATGGTCACTCTCAACGCAAATCAGCAGACCTTGGTCACTGAATTCTCCCGGACCTCAAAGCATATTGATGACTCGCTGCACTCATATGCCAATTCCATCGCGGTCGAAGCCAAAAAGGGGGAGAAAGAGTATCTAGCTAAGATGGCTGAGCTTCAAGAAGTCATGATCAACAACTTCGAATAGTCAAACAAGTACGTCTATGACAGCTGCCGGTGGATGCTCCACCAGGCGTTAGGCATCCCCTTGGCTGAAAATCCTGCAGATATTCATCCTCCTGAGACATCTATGGCTGCTGAGGGAATAAGTGCAAGTGCAGCAGATGTTCACATAAGTGAAGCTGATGCTAGGGCTCTCTCCAAAGCTAAACTGAGGAGCATGTTTGATCAAGAGGCCCTAGCAAAAGCCAAGGCCAAGAGAAAAGCTCAGGAAGGGACCTCCAAGGAGACACTAGCTGAAAAGAGGATCAGAATGAGTGAGGAGGACGTACGAAACGAAAAATGGAGTACAGTTTCAAGGAACATCATCTTAGACACCTTCTGGCTGCAAGAAAGAGGAGAGATCAATCGAAACGAAGTATATAGCCAGTATGAGTGGGAAACGCACAAAACGTTTGAAGCAAAACGCAACATCTTTTTCAGAAACAACAAGGATGCAGATAAAGTTCCTCCTCCTAGGTATTACCCGAAGCCCAAAGAATACATGGAGAGGCAAAGCAAGAAGTACTTGGCTCAAAATCTTAAGGGTGACTTAGCTAAGGAAAAATAGTCAATAACTTATAGCTTGTCACTTTGTCTTAAGAACATTTAATGATTATTGTTATCATATGAACAATTCTGAGATTATATGTGTATATATATATATTGGTATATATATTTGAATTTGTGAATGACTCAAGTCCTGATCTGGTTGCATATATTCTCTTGTGCTGCATGTTTAATTTCTGAATGCTATGTTTATTGTTTGATAGGTGTTATTCATCTTAGCTAGTAGGGTTTTGGCTTCGTCAAATAGGGGGAGATTGTTGGGTATTGTATCCACAATTACCTGGATTTGAGGAAGCCACCTGTCAAGCTAAGATGAATTCACAATGTATTTGATGAAACATCTTAAGTTGTACTTGCAGCTCCTCCACGCTAAGTGCACACCAATGTCAGGGTGCAGTACGTCAATATACACGGGTATACAAGACATAATCCCTCGTTGAGCAGATCAGTGTGTTGGCCTACGTGTACTCTCTCTATTGGAGTGCACTTACTTTCAAGTACAGGGCCGTTCATATGCAAGAGAAGACAAGGAGCATGGATGGGTCAAGGAGCAGCTCCTGGGTGGAAGACGAAAATTCGTCCAAGGAAAATTCGACGAGAATCACCAAGTGATTCTCGCCGATTCGGCGATAATCACTAGTGATTCTCGCCGAATCGACGAGAATCATTAGTGATTCTCGCCGACCCCTTCTGGCTACCTCAAAACAGTGCCAAGTAAGATTCGGCGAGAATCACTAGTGATTCTCGCCGAACCAGTGGTTAAGCAGCTCATGAATACCAAGTGAAAATCGCTGAGAATCAATAAATGATTCGGCGAGAATCACTAGCGATTCTCGCCAATTTTCACTTAGCGATTTCTCGGGATGCTGCTGGACCGGATTATGCCGCTGGACTAGTTTGAACCGGATTTCGGGGTTATACGTGTTGGTCCCACAAACGGTCATATTGGAGTTATCTACAGTATATATATTCGGGTATTTTGAACAATAAAAAGGAGACAAAAAAGAAGCCGAGCAGAGCAAACCCTAAAATCGCGAAATAGCTCTGCCGCATCCGTCGCCGCTCGTGTTAGTCCGTCGCCACTGCTGATCGCTTTTCTTCCCGATCTCCGGCGACAGAAGCTTAGCAAAGCTTTGAGTCTCACGTGTCTATCCAGAGATCTCTTGTCTCTCGATTTGTTGATCGGGAAAAACTTCCCCGTCCGAATCGATCGAGATGACCGATCCTCGTGTGACCGTTGGAAGACCAAGCTAGCTTCGCTACGAAGTTTGGATCTCCAAGTTCAGCAGCCGCTCATCGTCGTCGCCGCCGATCCCGAAGCTAGCCGCCGCTCGTGTTGCCGCCGCCGGTTCCGGGGAGATCCTCTCCAAGAGAGACCAAGGTTGTAGACTCTTCGTTGACTTCACGAACATGTCATCGAACGAAGAGGAACACCGTAGTCTCCAAACGAAGTTTGTATCTCGTGTACATTCTATATTTACTTTTGTTGTAAAGGAACGTTTGTTCCGTGTTGTAAGGGTTGGGTGCAACCCGTCTTGTGGGAGTGTTGACTCTCACGTGTGGAAGGGTTCCTTCCGATAGTGCAGGGATTGGATTTCAATCCTGTTGGAGAAGAGACCGAGTCGTCCCTTGTTGGGAGATAGGTCGAAGGGGGAAAGTGGATGTACCCAAGTCGGGGAACCACTATAAATTGTCTGTGTATTCTGTGTGCTGTGCTTTTTATTTTTATTGTGCAGGTACATTCGTAAATTCCACAAAAGCGCGACACGTCACCTATTCCCCCCCCCCCATAGGTGCACATAGCTGACACTAGGTGGACTTTCAAACCCATCTTCCCTCCTCAACCACTCTTCAAATTCCTCCAACTTCCCCCACTCATGTTTCTTCATCACCACAACATACTTCTATGCCTACTCCACCTTCATCACCACCTCTGTGCATCACCCACATTCCAACACCTACAGCTTCACCTCATGACACCCATATCCCTACACCTCCTCAGTCTCCTCTTCCACCTCATTTGTCCTCCCTTCCATCTTACAATATACCCTCAGACTCTGTCATGCTAGATGCCACCATTCCATCTTCATCACCATCCACTCATCACATATCTGCTACTACACCCTTCATTCCATCTCAAGTTGCTCCCCCCTCCACACATACTGCAACATCCTCTTCCCTTTCCTCCTTTGATTCAACTACCATCTCATCTATCTTCACCATTCTTACTCCTCTCATTCAATCTCTTATCACAGAGGCCATTACACCTCTTGTGAATTCTATTCATTCTTTATCTGCTCAGATCTCTGCCCTATCTGCTGCCCCCTCTTCATTCAGGGGTCTGGCTCCAGGTATTCCTGAACCCAGATAGGGGGAGATGCTCTATGATGAAGCAGCAGCAGCAGATACAGATGCAGAAGTTGCAGCAGCAGATACAGTAGCAGCTCCCTCTATAGTAGTAGTTTCAGATACAGATACAGATATTTTGCCAGAATTTGATTCTGAGATGATTGAATTATTCAGTTTATGGATACTGACCTTGATTTAGATGAGTCAGTTGAGAAAATAAAACCTGTTGGTGATTTCCATTTAAATCCCACAGTAAATTTGTCTGTTTTGTTGAGTAGTTTTGATACAATTTTTATGCAGTTTCTCCCAGCAGATTTTACTAAGCCACATTTGGCTATTATACCCTATACCTCTCCAGTTAGTCCAGCAGTTGCTAAGCAACTCTATGACAGTTTTGCTCTTCCAGTTGTTGCTCCATCATCTTCAGTAATTCCAGAAGATATTTCAGTACCAGTTTTTGTTATGGATGACTCTCCTTTACCTGATTTGGATGAGCTTATCCAGGCTGATATTGAAGAGGAGAATAAGGCAGCAGCTGAAAGCTTTGTCCCCATTGTTTCTGACTCCTGTGCAGTCTCCTCCTCTCTTGTTGCTGAAACTCCAGTTCCTGATCCTTCTGCCCCTACTATAGCAAAAGCTATTATTGATGATAAAGCTTTGAAAGTTTTGGATGCTCCTTATGACAACCCTCAGGGTTCTGATTCTGAAGATGAAGATGATGATGATGATTCAGATTAAGATGCTTCCAGTAAGAAAAATAAGATGTTATCTAAGAAAAGGAAGGCTCCTCCTCCTCCTCCAGCTCCTAAGCCTAATCACACTGCTGACACCCCTTATTACATTCTACATAATGTTACTCCATATAAGGGAATGCATGCATGGATGTGTCTATCCAAGAACCAGCAGAAGGATAGGAAGAGAAGTAGGAGATACTCTCCTCCTCCAGCTCACAGATACAGGAAGGATCCTCCTCCTCCTCCTCCTCCAGCAGCTGGTGCCAGTGGCTCTAGCTCCCAGAGATCTGCCCTCATGCAAACATATAAAAGACAGTCAGGGAGATCTTTTGGAAGCAGCCAGCAGAGGCAACCATCCTCAGGACATCAACAACATCAGCAGCAGCAAAGGTAACAAATTTCTGAAGTACAAAAAGCTGACAGTCCAAAAAGGCCATACTCTCCTCCAATTCCTTTTGAAGATCCTGAAACTGCTAATACTGCCAAAATGGCTAGATTCCAGGAGTTAATTGTATTATCATTGATTAACAAAGCCAAAGCAAAAGGTAAAGATATTTCTGGATTTTCAACTATGTCAAGGTACAGAAAGGAAGAATTGAAAATGTTTGACAAGGGAAACAAGCTGTTTAATGTTGATGACTATATGAAACTTCATCCAGAAGCAGTTATCCCCAGAGCTACGTCATTGAATATTATTGGGGCAACTGATATGACTATGACAAAGGCTCAGGCTCCAGATCCAAAGAGAGAAATCATCTTCAAAAAGCCAGGAGAGCAGTCAGCAGAAGACAGGTCCAAGCAGAAAAAGAAGAAGTAATCTTTATTTTGTTTTAATTTCTTTCTGCACTTTCTTTTAGAACTATGTCCTGTGTTTTAAACAAAGCCTGTATTTATATATATTTGCTGCATGTGTTAGTAATTCTCTGCCAGATATATTTCTTTTCTTACTTTGTTTTTCTGTCTGTTTCTCTTTTGAGACTCTTAGTGACCTCACCCAAATAGGGGGAGATTGTTGGATCCCTAGTTGATTTGGGCTAGGTTCACTAGCTTAGGATGTGACCCATCATGTATTGCCAGGGTCAAAGTTGTGTCCTAGAGTCTAGGCCAAGTCCTTAGAATCAACTTCAGATGGACCAACTATCAACAAGACCTTCAGAGACTCCAGACTTAGAGGATTTCATAACTAAGTAAAGTGAGTTCGGCGTTCGTCGAACTCAGTTCAACGAAAGGTGTTCGGCACTCGACGATCGTGAGACAATTCTTAGTGTTGAGCTCGACGATCCTTGTTCTTTGTTCGACGAAGACTGAGTTTCTACATCAAGGTAAAGTTAGGACAACTTCAGAATTTTTCTAAGTCCAGCTTCAAGCTTTGGTCAACGAACTAGAATCTAAGCTCAACGAACTTGGACCTCAAGTTCTCAACTTCTCAGGTCGACGAAGTCATCTTCTCAGGTTGACGAATTCAGTATTCAGCTCGACGATTTGTGCTCAATGATTTATGTTATTCTCAGTCAGAGACCTCTCAGATTCTAAGTCCACAATCTTTCTTCGCTCGACGTGTAACAACCCCATCCGTTCATATGATATATTCTAGAAGGTCCGGCCGGGGCCCCACAGGATATACCACAAAACAGTCGGTGAAGGTACAGGATGATACCAGAGTAGCGCAACGCACCTATCACATGCATTCTAGCGGAAGCCTAAACTACTTGAACTCCTCATGAATGTCCAAACATAAAACTCCACATTTTATATACATATAGGAATGTCTTACAATAAGAACAAGTGTTGGCCTTATGGCCTTACATAGCTTTCATACAGTGGCTACAACTATGGGCGCGCAGGCCGGCCACAACAAAAGAAAACACACATCTCAAACATAGCCTTCGAGGGCTAAACAGCAGCAGCAGCAACACCAGCAGGAGCATCAACCTCTATGCGTCCCGCTCGGCTCTCCAGCACCTGTGCAAGGGACAATCCACCCACCGGTGGCAAACAAAAGCAACGGTCAGCGTTCAGCTGACCAAATTATAACGACCCTACCCCTTCTCTCGGGGCAGCGGTATTTATCCCTGCAGGCATATCATAAGTATGGCAATATATCAAAATGTGCTTTCACGCACACAAGCCATCACAACCGTTCGCCACCCGGCCCAACGGTCCGTGCACTCAGGGCACATTCTTGGTGTTCTGGCAACCTCTTGCCCACCACCGTATCAGGGTTATCACCCAACGGTAAATCTCTTGAGCATTTACTCCATGGCGTGCAGCCGGAGTTAGTCCTCGGACACCGGGATGGCCCGTAGCCCCCCATTGTGTCATGGCGCGCAGGCCGAAGACTCTTGCTATGCGCTCCAACAGACCGTACCTTTGGTCTCACATCGGACGGACATAGCGCAGGTCGGATCCTCCACCCCCCGTTGCTCAAATCGCCTTGCCTTCTCCGAGTACAGCGTACTCATGGCTATATCAAAGGCGCGGGTCGGTCTCACCAATCCTGTTCCTGGCAGTTAAGCCTGGGCATAAGCCTTACACCCATTTTCTCACAACAACAGCGGGTCTTTCCTGGGCACACCAGTACTTCCTGTTACTCTCTTCACAGGTGGACACCGCACAAGCACAAATGTCAGGGGTCTTTCCTGGGCATACCAGTACTTCCTGTGACTCGCTTCACAGGTGGACACCCTATGACATCAAGCATCACAAAAAGGGCTTTTCCTGGTCTCACCAGTACTACCTGTGCCTCATTCACAGGTTGGACCCAAAACCATCACAAGGCTATTTTCCTGGGCTACCACCCCAGTACTTCCTGCTACTCCTTTTCGCAGGTATAACCCGAGACTCCTTACACTACACGTTATCACGGAGTCTTCTCCGGTTCGTATGCAACATCACCAATCCAGACCAACCTGTCCAGATGGGCTTCACACAGCATGCCTATTCCGTACTCCATTTCCGGATCTATATGCACAACAAAAGGGGATTTCAAGAATCACCCAAATGACTCCCAAAAGCAGCCACCTCTTGGTGGGGGAATCAAACGATATGCCAAAATAGAAGCCTTCACATGGCTAGGAAGAAAAGTCGTTACCCTTGACGATCGCTTCGGTGCCATGGCTTGAAAGCTTGCTTGCAAGACTCGCAAGAGCGTTTCCTCCGCAACGCTGGCTTCGGATCTCTCGCCGGTACACCGCAGCACCACCAACAGCAGCCCCCTTCCCTTCTTCCTCCTCCTTTCTCTCACTCTTTCTCTCTCTCTTGAAGAAAGATGAAGGCCAATTCAAAGTGAGGATTCTTTTCTGAATTCGGCCCTTAAGGAAAAAGAAGAAGAGCTTTCAGCCCTTGGATTCAGACTGAAGAAATGGACGGCCACGATTCTGCCAAAAACACACATTTTGACCCGACACGGCCTCGAACACGGCCGTGTGCCTGGCCGTGTGCCTCAAGCGGTGGTCAACCGACCTATCCAAACCAGTGACACGCCCATGGGACACGCCCGTGTCATGGGCCGTGTCACCAACACGCCTTCAGACACGCCCGTGTCTGTGGCCGTGTACCTGGGTGAAAAAAATCCCAAATCATCCCGAGACTTCACACGGCCTGGGACACGCCCGTGTCTCCGGCCGTGTGCCCAGACACGGCACCCAGACACGCCCTGTCAAAAACATTCGGCGGGCTGAGCTCGTCGTTCCGATTTGACACGCCCTGTGACACGCCCGTGTCACAGGCCGTGTCACCTATCTCGACACTCGACACTCGACACTCGACGATCTCGACACTCGACGATCTCGACACTCGACACTCAACGACACGGCCATGGACACGCCCGTGTCCTAGGCCGTGTGCCTCCTCTCGACGATCGTCGAGCGAAAATCGTCGACACCTAAGTCGACTGTCGACACTGCCTTGACACGCCCTGCGACACGCCCGTGTCGCAGGCCGTGTCCACCTGACACGCCCTGGGACACGCCCGTGTCCCAGGCCGTGTCACCCAAATTTTCCCGTTTCAGAACTTTGGGCTGTTACAATCCTCCCCTCCTACAGGAAATTTCGTCCTCGAAATTTGGAGACAGGAAAGCAACAGAAACCAGCAAGAAAAAGGTTACAACATATAAAATTTAATGTTACAACTTTTTCGCTCCAATTTACACAAACAGCTCAGGGAACTCTTCTCGCATGGTCTGCTCACGCTCCCATGTCAGTTCTTCACGGCCGCAGTTGTCCCACCGGACTTTTACCATATCGACCGTCTTGTTCCGCAACTGTTTCTCGGCTCGATCTTCGATCTGAATGGGTCTAACTCTCGTTGTTAGCCCATACTCCACCGGCACACGATCATCCGCGATCACTTGAGCTGGATCTTTCACGGCTTTCCGCAGTACCGAGATGTGAAAAACATCATGTAATCCACCCAAGTCCGCCGACAGAGCTAGCCGATAAGCCGCTTCGCCAATTCGCTCAACCACTTCAAAAGGACCTAAATATCTTGGACTCAACTTTTTCAATCGTCGAATCCTGGAGACACCTTTGAATGGCTTGATCTTCAAGTAGACCCAATCGCCAACCGCAAATTCGACATTCCGGTGTTTGGCGTTGTAGTACTTCGCTTGTCGATCTTGAGCAATCAGCAATCTCTCTCGAATAGTCCGAATGGTTGAGTTTGCTTCATCCACCTCATTTGGTTTAACAATCCGAGCTTCACCCGCTTCTACCCAAGCCAAGGGAGTACGACACTTCCTGCCATATAGAGCTTCATATGGTGCCATCCCAATGCTTGCTTGGTAGCTATTATTATATGCGAACTCGACCATATAGAGATGATCTTCCCATTTCTTTCCGAAATCAAGGGCGCACATTCGGAGCATGTCCTCCATTATTCTGTTGGTACGTTCAGTTTGGCCATCCGTTTGGGGATGAAAGGCCGTACTGAAATTCAATTTCGTGCCCAACAGTCGGTGAACTAGCCTCCAATCATTTGACGTAAACCGCCCATCTCGATCACTTACGATGCTCCGAGGAACACCGTGAAGCCGCACAATCTGGTCAACATATAACTTTGCCAAACTTTCAACTGAATCATCCCGCCTGTTCGGAAGGAAATGTGCTACTTTGGTTAGCCGGTCAACTATCACCCAAATGGAATCATTTCCTCGCTGCGATCTTGGCAACCCATGCACAAAATCCATGGAAATATCATCAAATTTCCACACTGGGATCGGCAGTGACTTCAAATATCCGCCCGGCTTTTGGCATTCCGCCTTCACCATCGCACATGTTTGGCATTTGGCCACGTAAAGGGCAACATCTTTCTTAAGCCCTGGCCACCAGAAAAGCTTCTTCATATCGTTGAACATCTTTGTGCTCCCGGGGTGAATGGAATACTTCGTATAATGTGCTTCATACATCAGTTCTTCCCTCAGTTTCCCCACATTTGGGATGCACAATCGGCCTTCTTTTCGCAACAGACCGTCAATCCAGGTAAATTTGCCCTCTGGCCCTTCATTCACATAGCGTAAGAGATCTTCATCCAACTCCGTTGCCCGTCGAACTCGGTCCGCAAGGTCACATTGCACCTCGGTCCAGTTCAAACATACAATGGCAGTGGAATTTTTGTCAACACAATAGATCTCCAATGCCTCCAACTCCTGGATCAGACGTTCATCATGCCTTTGTAACCAATTCGCTCTAGCCGGAACTCGCCGACTCAAGGCATCCGCGACAACATTTCCCTTCCCGGGTGTATAGTGAATCTCGAAAGTGTAGTCCCCAAGGAACTCCAACCACCTTCGTTGTCGCATGTTCAACTCTTTCTGCTCCAAAAGGTACTTGAGGCTCTTATGATCCGTATAGATCTCCACCTTCACGCCATAAAGGTAGTGTCGCCACAGCTTCAGTGCAAAAATCACCGCCGCTAGTTCCAAATCATGGACGGGATAATTTCGCTCGTGCACCTTCAGTTGGCGTGAGCCATAAGCAATAACCTTTCCATTCTGCAGAAGAACGCAGCCTAAGCCGCTCCCTGAGGCATCACTATAAATAACAAAACCATCGGTCCCACATGGCGAAGACAACACCGGCGCCGTGGTCAACCGAACCTTCAGCTCTTCAAAAGCTCGTGCGCACTCTGGCGTCCAAACGAACTTCTGATCCTTTCGCGTCAGTGTGGTTAGCGGCAAAGCGATCCGCGAGAAGTTCTCCACAAATCTTCTATAGTAGCCCGCAAGTCCAAGGAAACTCCTGACTTCGGCCACGGAAGACAATATTGGCCAATCTTGTATGGCTCTTATCTTCGCTGGATCCACTGCAATGCCCGCTCCACTCACCACATGGCCCAAAAATGCTACTGACGATAGCCAAAACTCGCACTTCGAGAACTTGGCATAGAGCTGATTTTGCCTCAACGTGTTCAACACCAACCGCAAGTGAATCTCATGTTCAGCTTTCGACTTTGAGTACACCAGGATATCATCAATGAACACTATCACAAACAGATCCAGGTACTCACGGAAAATGCGGTGCATCAAATCCATAAACACAGAGGGCGCATTGCACAGTCCAAAGGGCATGACTGTGAACTCATAGTGCCCATAGCGTGTTCCAAATGCAGTTTTGGGAATATCACCTTCCCGAATCTTTAACTGGTAATAACCAGACTTCAGGTCCAACTTCGAATAGACGGTAGAACCAACTAGCTGATCAAATAATTCATCAATCCGGGGGATCGGATATTTATTCTTCTCGGTCAGCTTATTTAGTTCACGGTAGTCGATGCACAATCGCAATCCACCGTCTTTCTTCTTTACAAAAAGCACAGGCGCGCTCCAAGGTGACATACTTGGGCGTATATACCCTTGCTCTAGCATTTCTTGCAGTTGAACCTTCAATTCCGCCATCTCTTTTGGCGCGACGCGATATGGCGAGCGGGCCACAGGTTTCGCACCTGGCACCAACTCGATTGTGAAGTCAATCTCCCGCTGGGGTGGTAGCCCAGGGAGATTCGTGGGAAACACATCTGTAAATTCTGCCACAATCGGAACCTCGCACACACTGGCCTTAGGCTCAACAGCCTGAATTAGTGCAAAGTAACACTCCGCACCCTTCCGAACAGCCTTGACTACCTGGAGTGCAGACATCAATGTCCCGCCCACTCCTCGCATACCCGCGAACTTTGTCTCCTGTTCGGTATTCTGGCCCAACGTGATTTCTTTGGACTGACAATCAATCATAGCATGCTGTTCCGCAAGCCAATCCATCCCAAAAATCACATCGAATTCCGATATTGGCAAAACAAATGCGGTTAAACAAAAATCCCGACTTCCTAGCTGAACCGCCACATCGCAAGCTTGATCCGCAAGCATCCAACAGCCATTCGGCAACACCACTCTGACCTTATCTGTCTTTGCACGACTGGGTATCCCAAGCCGCGTTATAAAATCACAAGACAGAAAAGAATGCGATGCACCTGTATCAAACAGTGCTCGCGCCAGCGTGTCCCGAATCATCACAAAACCTATGACAACCATGTCACACATACAAATCGCAAACAAAGAGGTACTAAGCTAAGCATACAAACATTAGCATAAGCAAAACTAAACTCATACCTGTGACCACGTCACTCTGCTTGATGGCCTCCTGCAGGCCAAGATTGTAGACCCGGGGTTGCGCTTGCGAGGCAGAGGAATCCACCACCGCCTTTCCTTTCTCCGCATACGATGCTCCCGCCTTCTTTTCACTCTTCGGCGGCATCCGACAATCTCGCGCAATATGCCCCATGCGGCCACAATTGTAGCAGACCCGAGTATCTGGCTTGGAAGTAGCCCCTGACGTTGCTCCCGTTGCAACTGATGAAGGAGCTTGTCCACTCGGCTTGGACTTCTTACCCCATTTCTTCTTATAGAATGGTTTCCCAGATCGGGGCGCCTTCCACTCCGGTTGCGTCACAGTCAAAGCTCTTTTTCCTTGCACCCTTTTCATATCCTTTTCCAACGCGGTTGCAGTGTCAACCAATGCTTGGAAACCTTGGTTCACAGAACTTGACACAAGGAACCTCAACTCGTCCCTCAGGCCTTCATAGAACCTATTGGTCTTCCGCTGCTCATCAGCAAATATCGAACCCGCATACCGCCCCAAGCGCGTAAATTCATGCAGGTACGCGTCAACACTGCCCTCACCTTGAGTCAACCGTTGGAATTCATTTTCCATGGCTATCCGCTGAGCCACAGGAAGGTGCTTTGCTAGGAACAATCGAGAGAATTCATCCATGGAGACTTGAGCTAACGGACGACCCGCCAAATGATGTAACTCTATCTCATCCCACCACAAGCGAGCTTCTCCTTCAAGCAAGAATGTAGCTAAGGTAACCTTCTGACGCTCCGCCGTGCCAATCGCCGCCATAACTCTCTTGACGCGCGATAACCAATCCTCTGCCTGCGTCGGAGTACCCGCTCCCGAAAATGTAGGCGGATGGAAACTCATGAACCGTGTTAGTTGCTTCTCAGCTGCTCGAGGAGCCACATCCACTACAGGTTCCGGCCTTGCCTCCACCTGTTCTGGCCTAACATCCACTTGTTCCTGCCTAAGTGGCTGGCCTTGGATCATGGTAAATAATGCCTCCGCAACTAACCGCACATGCTCGGCAGACGGTGGAGGTGTAGGCACCTCAGCTGGTGCCCTACTCTCATCAGAACGCTGGGGCTCAGACGGCCCAGCTCCACTTCGTGTCACCTAAAGGTGGACAAGACACATACATTAGCGGTCGTACCCAAGCAAACAACACAAAATAGGAACACGCAGGTTCCTCAAACAAACCAACTTGCATTCCTATCATGGACATTCAGGAGTTCATTCGTAGACTTTGGGTTGCACAAACACGTGCTCGCCACCCCACAAAAGAAGTCGACCACGACTTCGAGAGGGAAAGACCAAAACAACCGATACCAAAAATGTAACAACCCCATCCGTTCATATGATATATTCTAGAAGGTCCGGCCGGGGCCCACAGGATATACCACAAAACAGTCGGTGAAGGTACAGGATGATACCAGAGTAGCGCATCGCACCTATCACATGCATTCTAGCGGAAGCCTAAACTACTTGAACTCCTCATGAATGTCCAAACATAAAACTCCACATTTTATATACATATAGGAATGTCTTACAATAAGAACAAGTGTTGGCCTTATGGCCTTACATAGCTTTCATACAGTGGCTACAACTATGGGCGCGCAGGCCGGCCACAACAAAAGAAAACACACATCTCAAACATAGCCTTCGAGGGCTAAACAGCAGCAGCAGCAACACCAGCAGGAGCATCAACCTCTATGCGTCCCGCTCGGCTCTCCAGCACCTGTGCAAGGGACAATCCACCCACCGGTGGCAAACAAAAGCAACGGTCAGCGTTCAGCTGACCAAATTATAACGACCCTACCCCTTCTCTCGGGGCAGCGGTATTTATCCCTGCAGGCATATCATAAGTATGGCAATATATCAAAATGTGCTTTCACGCACACAAGCCATCACAACCGTTCGCCACCCGGCCCAACGGTCCGTGCACTCAGGGCACATTCTTGGTGTTCTGGCAACCTCTTGCCCACCACCGTATCAGGGTTATCACCCAACGGTAAATCTCTTGAGCATTTACTCCATGGCGTGCAGCCGGAGTTAGTCCTCGGACACCGGGATGGCCCGTAGCCCCCCATTGTGTCATGGCGCGCAGGCCGAAGACTCTTGCTATGCGCTCCAACAGACCGTACCTTTGGTCTCACATCGGACGGACATAGCGCAGGTCGGATCCTCCACCCCCCGTTGCTCAAATCGCCTTGCCTTCTCCGAGTACAGCGTACTCATGGCTATATCAAAGGCGCGGGTCGGTCTCACCAATCCTGTTCCTGGCAGTTAAGCCTGGGCATAAGCCTTACACCCATTTTCTCACAACAACAGCGGGTCTTTCCTGGGCACACCAGTACTTCCTGTTACTCTCTTCACAGGTGGACACCGCACAAGCACAAATGTCAGGGGTCTTTCCTGGGCATACCAGTACTTCCTGTGACTCGCTTCACAGGTGGACACCCTATGACATCAAGCATCACAAAAAGGGCTTTTCCTGGTCTCACCAGTACTACCTGTGCCTCATTCACAGGTTGGACCCAAAACCATCACAAGGCTATTTTCCTGGGCTACCACCCCAGTACTTCCTGCTACTCCTTTTCGCAGGTATAACCCGAGACTCCTTACACTACACGTTATCACGGAGTCTTCTCCGGTTCGTATGCAACATCACCAATCCAGACCAACCTGTCCAGATGGGCTTCACACAGCATGCCTATTCCGTACTCCATTTCCGGATCTATATGCACAACAAAAGGGGATTTCAAGAATCACCCAAATGACTCCCAAAAGCAGCCACCTCTTGGTGGGGGAATCAAACGATATGCCAAAATAGAAGCCTTCACATGGCTAGGAAGAAAAGTCGTTACCCTTGACGATCGCTTCGGTGCCATGGCTTGAAAGCTTGCTTGCAAGACTCGCAAGAGCGTTTCCTCCGCAACGCTGGCTTCGGATCTCTCGCCGGTACACCGCAGCACCACCAACAGCAGCCCCCTTCCCTTCTTCCTCCTCCTTTCTCTCACTCTTTCTCTCTCTCTTGAAGAAAGATGAAGGCCAATTCAAAGTGAGGATTCTTTTCTGAATTCGGCCCTTAAGGAAAAAGAAGAAGAGCTTTCAGCCCTTGGATTCAGACTGAAGAAATGGACGGCCACGATTCTGCCAAAAACACACATTTTGACCCGACACGGCCTCGAACACGGCCGTGTGCCTGGCCGTGTGCCTCAAGCGGTGGTCAACCGACCTATCCAAACCAGTGACACGCCCATGGGACACGCCCGTGTCATGGGCCGTGTCACCAACACGCCTTCAGACACGCCCGTGTCTGTGGCCGTGTACCTGGGTGAAAAAAATCCCAAATCATCCCGAGACTTCACACGGCCTGGGACACGCCCGTGTCTCCGGCCGTGTGCCCAGACACGGCACCCAGACACGCCCTGTCAAAAACATTCGGCGGGCTGAGCTCGTCGTTCCGATTTGACACGCCCTGTGACACGCCCGTGTCACAGGACGTGTCACCTATCTCGACACTCGACACTCGACACTCGACGATCTCGACACTCGACGATCTCGACACTCGACACTCAACGACACGGCCATGGACACGCCCGTGTCCTAGGCCGTGTGCCTCCTCTCGACGATCGTCGAGCGAAAATCGTCGACACCTAAGTCGACTGTCGACACTGCCTTGACACGCCCTGCGACACGCCCGTGTCGTAGGCCGTGTCCACCTGACACGCCCTGGGACACGCCCGTGTCCCAGGCCGTGTCACCCAAATTTTCCCGTTTCAGAACTTTGGGCTGTTACACGACGAATTTGGATCTTAGTTCGACGAATACTGTCTGACAGTGATAGTTATCTGCTCGACGACTTTGGGTTCTCAGCTCGACGAATATAGATTGTCAGTTCGACGAAGGTTGTAGTATTATTGACTTGAAGACTATTTCTATTATCTGGTCGACGAACTCCTCAACTCAGCTCGACGAACTGTGAACTCAGCTCGATGATTCCTGTTCTTCGTTCGACGATTCCAGATTAGGTCTTCTTCAGTTTTCCCGTCTCGTTTCTTGGTGATGATTCCTGAAAAATTAATGCCAGATCTTCTCGGAATGTTACCGTTAGAACGTGCAATTAATCATGGATTATTTCATGCCGGTTTTCCATGGGACAGTTGGGAAAATCATTGATTGCCGCTTCCTTCCAAGGCCGACTGCAATTACTGCTCAACATTCAAATTTTCGAATGATCTTCAGTCAGTAAGAGAGCATCAAAAGAGTAGTCAAAAAATAATAAAGCATCAAGTACTACTACACAGACAATAAGCAATACAGTCAATCAGACAGGCACACTCAGATTGCATAGAAGAACAATCATACACAAAAATCAAAAGTTCTACTGCAATCAACCTTGGCCAGAGAACATCTTCAAGAAGAAGAAGAAGAACAATCAAATACTATCAAGAGTCTTCTTCTGTCAATTCTCAGGACAACTTCAAAGGACAACAAATTTATCAATATGTCAAAGAAGTTCCTGAAGCATTTCTGGTCCAGGAATTCTAGGTCTTTGAAGACCTATCATCCTGAAGCAGTGCTCCAGCTTTCCTGATCTCAGGGGGAGCAAATCTGCTAACATCAATCCACAGTCTTCTCAGTTGTTTTGAGAAAGAGAAGACACCATCACCTCTCTTTCAACTCTTGTACAAGGTTTTAATTCCCTTCAAAATTATTCATGGTTGCAAGTCTCCTTCCAAAAGACTTGAGGTTTTGGTTTTTGAGCACCTGAATAAAAGCTCATTGGTGTCAGATACCTGATCAAAAACCTGAGTGGATTCCTACCACGGTGGTAGAAGAGTGGATGTACCCAGGTTGGGGAACCACTATAAAATTTCTTGTGTTGTCTGGTTGCCCTTTTCTTTTATTTTGGCTATGCTCTGTGATTAGATAGTTTGTTGTGTTTATTTTATTATTTGCTGACTTGTTCACTTAGGAATACAACAAAAGTTGTAAAGATTTTTTTTAGAGAGCACAATACTATATTCACCCCCCCCCCCTCTAGAGTATATCAGATCCACCTTGCACTTTCACATTCCGCATAGGAAGGATGATCCGGTGGAGAAGTTGGCAAAATTGTATGTGGATAATATTGTACGGCTTCATGGTGTGCCCCGCATCATCGTGAGTGACTGAGATGGGCGGTTCACGTCCAATGATTGGAGGCTAGTGCAGCAAATGTTGGGAACAAAGTTGAAATTCAGCACAGTCTTCCATCCGCAAACAGATGGGCAGACCGAGAGGGTCAATAGAACTATGGAACATATGCTCTGCATGTGTGTCTTGGACTTTGGAAAGCAATGGGAAGACCATCTTTATTTGGTGGAGTTTGCGTACAACAATAGCTACCAGGCGAGTATTCAAATGGCGTCCTTTGAGGCCCTTTATGGTAGAAAATGTCGCACGCCGTTGTCTTGGTTAGAAACGGGTGAGTCAAAGTTATACAAGCATTTAGAAGTGGAGGATGCTACTTCGTTGGTGCGAACCATTCGGGATAGGTTGCTTATCGCTCAGGACCGGTAAGCAAAGTACTATAATGCCAAGCACAGGAACGTGGAGTTCGCTGTGGGCGACTGGGTGTACTTAAAGATCAAGCCGTTCAAGGGTGTCTCATGGGTGCGGCGATTGGAAAAGCTAAGCCCGAGGTACCTTGGGCTGTTTGAGGTTCTGGAGCGGGTTGGTGAAGCAGCCAATCGGTTGAAGCTTTCAGTGGAGCTTAGTGGTCTATATGATGTATTCCATATTTCGGTGCTATGGAAGGCGGTGCAAGAGCCTACACAAGTGATCGCGGTCGATCAAGTGCCGATTGATAGCGGGTTGATGACAAGAGTCAAGCCCGTGCAGATTGAGGACTCGGAGGTCAAGCGGCTACGCAATAAAGAGATCAGGATAGTCAAGGTCCGATGAGATAATTGCGGTCGAGAGGAGCTCTCTTGGGAATGAGAGCAGACTATGCTTGACGAGTATCCGGAGTTGTTCCGCTCAGGTACAATTTAATTTTGTACATGTCTTTCCTTTATATAATTTCGTTGACGAAATTCTTTTAAGAGGGGGAGAGTTGTAATGCCCCGAAACTCAAAGGAGCGACGGGAGGCGTTTTGGGCCAAAATTGGTTTCTGGCAGGGGGCACACGGCCTGGGACATGGGCGTGTCCCAGGGCGTGTCAGGCTCCCCTCGACGATTTGGTCGAGAGGTCGACGATTTTGGAGTCGACGATCGTCGAGCAGAGAACACGGCCTGAGACACGGGCGTGTCTCAGGGCGTGTCGAGTTCGTGTCGATGATCGACACGGCGAGTCGATGAATTTTGCTCGACGAAGTGTCGAGACAAGGCACTATGACACTAAGAGCCTGAAGTATTTGATTGATGACACCCCTTTTATTTGTAAGGTGTGAAGATTGATATCTACACCAATCTCAAGAGCCTTAAGTATTTGATTGATCAGAAAGATCTAAATATGTGGCAGCGTAGATGGATGGAGTTCCTGGGGGACTATACATTCAAGATCCACTATGTGCCTGCTAAAGGTAACGCGGTTGCGGACGCGTTGAGTCGTCGGGTGGTAGAAGAGTGGATGTACCCAGGTTGGGGAACCACTATAAAATTTCTTGTGTCATTTGATTGCCCTTTTCTTTTGTTTTGACTGTGCTCTGTGATTAGATAGTTTGTTGTGTTTATTTTATTATTTGCTGACTTGTTCACTTAGGAATACAACAAAAGTCGTAGAAAAAATTTTTAGAGAGCACAATACTCTATTCACCCCCCCCCCCCCCCTCTAGAGTATATCAGATCCACCTTGCACTTTCACATTCCGTATAGGAAGGATGATCCGGTGGAGAAGTTTGGCAAAACTGTATGTGGATATTATTGTACGGCTTCATGGTGTGCCCCGCAACATCGTGAGTGACCGAGATGGGCGGTTCACATCCAATGATTGGAGGCTAGTGCAGCAAATGTTGGGAACAAAGTTGAAATTCAGCACAGCCTTCCATCCGCAAACAGATGGGCAGACCGAGAGGGTCAATAGAACTATGGAAGATATGCTCCGCATATGTATCTTGGACTTTGGAAAGCAATGGGAAGACCATTTTTATTTTGTGGAGTTTGCGTACAACAATAGCTAACATGCGAGTATTCAAATGGCGCCCTTTGAGGCCCTTTATGGTAGAAAATGTCGCACGCCGTTGTCTTGGTTAGAAACGGGTGAGTCAAAGTTATACAAGCATTTAGAAGTGGAGGATGCTACTTTGTTGGTGCGAATCATTCGGGAGAGGTTGCTTATCGCTCAGGACCAAGAAGCGAAGTACTATAATGCCAAGCACAGTAACGTGGAGTTCGCTGTGGGCGACTGGGTGTACTTAAAGATCAAGCCGTTCAAGGGTTTCTTGCGGGTGCGGCGATTGAAAAAGCTAAGCACGAGGTACCTTGGGCCGTTTGAGGTTCTGGAGCGGGTTGGTGAAGCAGCCTATCAGTTGAAGCTTTCGGTGGAGCTTAGTGGTCTACATGATGTATTCCATATTTCGGTGCTACGGAAGGCGGTGCAAGATCCTACGCAAGTGATCGCGGTCGATCAAGTGCCGATTGATAGCTGGTTGACGACAAGAGTC
The DNA here is from genome assembly GCA_039583875.1 of Platanthera guangdongensis. Classification (NCBI taxonomy): domain Eukaryota; kingdom Viridiplantae; phylum Streptophyta; class Magnoliopsida; order Asparagales; family Orchidaceae; genus Platanthera; species Platanthera guangdongensis. Next base: position 56,072,150 of record CM077159.1, on the reverse strand, counting down.
AAGCCCGTGCGGATTGAGGACTCGAAGGTCAAGCGGCTACGCAATAAAGAGATCAGGATGGTCAAGGTCCGATGGGACAATTACGGTCGAGAGGAGCTCTCTTGGGAACGAGAGCAGACTATGCTTGACGAGTATCCGGAGTTATTCCGCTCAGGTACAATTTAATTTTGTATATGTCTTTCCTTTATATAATTTCGTGGACGAAATTCTTTTAAGAGGGGGAGAGTTGTAACGCCCCGAAACTCAAAGAAGCGACGAGAGGCATTTTGGGCCAAAATTGGATTCTGGCAGGCGGCACACAGCCTGGGACACAAGCGTGTCCCAGGTCGTGTCAGGCTCCAGTCGACGATTTGGTCGAGAGGTCGACGATTTGGTCGAGCGGTCGATGATTTTGGAGTCGACGATCGTCGAGCAGAGAACACGGCCTGAGACACGGGCGTGTCTAAGGGCGTGTCGAGCCCGTGTCGATGATCGGCACGGCGAGTCGACGAATTTTGCTCGACGAATTGTCGAGACAAGGCACACGGCCTAGGACACGTGCGTGTCCAAGGCCTTGTCAGGCAGTCGACGAACTTCGCTCGACGAAGTGTCGAGACCGTGAACACGGCCTAGAGCCCAGGCATGTTTGAGTTAGACACGGGCAAGGACATAGACGTGTCTAATACCCGTGTGAGTCTCGGGTTGTTTTTGGGCTGTGTCGATGGAGGCACACGACCGACCACACGGCCTTGTCAGTTGGAACACGGGCGTGTCAGGTCGAACACGGGCGTGTCGGATGCCCGTGTGTTGTTCCAGGCGCGTCGATTTTGATGGCGAATGAGGGACACGGCCCTGGACACGGGCATGTTGCAGGCCGTGTTCGGCCCAGTTTTAGCATTTCAGGCCCAAATCAAGGCCGTTCGTTTCTTTAATTTTGGATCCAATGGCTGGGGGTTGTTCCTGATGGGATATACACGGGATTGGACCCTTGAAACCCTCATTTCACTTGAGTGGTTCTCTTTCTAAAGTTTAGAGAGAGAGGAGAGCTAAGGAGGAAGAAGAAGCTTAGATCCGGCCATTGGAGGAGCTTCGGAGCTCCAAATCTCGAGCCGACTTCGGATCTATGGAGGTAAAGAGAGTGCAGTGCTTTTAGTCTGCTTACATTTTCATGGCACCAAGGAAGAATGCTAGGGTAACGATTCTCTTCTTGAGCATGTGAAGCTATTCTTCTTTGCATAGGAAGCCCGCTCTCGCGAGTTTGCGGTGAGTTGGAGGCGTTCCTTCGGGTAGACATGAATAGTCCCCGTTGTGTAGAGTCCGTAGAGGAGAACGGACATAGGTATGATGTGTGAAGCCTACCTGGACATGTTGGTCTGGATCGGTGATGTTGCATTGCATAAATGTTGGAGAAGACTCCATGCGATTGTTTGTTTTTCGGAATTTCTACGTGGTAGATTGCAACAGGGAGCCTTGGGGAATAACCCAAAGGTGCACCCGGAAAACTGGGCAGATGCGTGATCTTGCCAACTTGGAGGCCTGAGAGACAACTTAAACATAACCGGGTTATGTGATTTTGTGATGGAAGCGGGACTCGGGAGAAGTTTGACCTGCGCATATGTTTTTAATTAACGTTGCGATGTGAGCACGGGTTAGATGGAACCGTACCCGTTCTATGTCATTCGGTTAAAGATACCTAATGGTACGTGGCACTTGCCGTTGGCATAGATGAGGGTCTTCGGCGGTCTATGGTTTTAATTACCGTGACCCATGCCGGGAAGACAAATTGCTCATATGTTTGGCCGTCAAAGTGGCGGTGGTGAGTCCGGAATGTCTATGGCTTAAATTGACGTGACATTAGACGGTTCACTGAGAATGTGCCCTCAGAGCACGGGGCATGTGGCCGTGCGTGCCAACGCCTGTGATGCAATGTATATTTATATACTGCCTGGTTATGCTAATAAGTGTAGGGAAGGAGCATCACCGCCCCGAGTTGGGGGCGGGATCATTATAATTTGGTCAGCATTGCTGACCGTTGCTTTTGTTTGCCACCGTGCGGTGGTTTGTTGCTTGCAGGTGCTGCTGGACCAAGCGATCAATAGCTGGCTAAAGCCCAAATTGCGAAGCCGGCCCTCGAAGGCCTAATTGGAGTGTTTACTTACATTTGTTCATGTATGACCGACCTGCGTGCCGTGGTATGGAAAACATGTAAATTGAAGTAAACCATTTGAAAGGCCTTAAGGCCAGTACTTGTGTATGTACTGCATTCCTATTTGGTGTTTAGTGGACATTCATTCTTTAGTGCTGGGTTCTTAATTGCAACTTATAAACTGCTTCCGCTAGAATGCTCTGTGTAGGACGTAAAGATTGGTTGGATGGTTTCCATGAGTAACCACCCAGTCTGTCTGTGGTATATGGCATCGGGCCCCGGCCGGACCTACTGCTATATGTTATGCGACGGATATGGGGTGTTACACAAGCCTGGGTCTAAGACCATGAGCGGGTGGGCCTTGGCAAGAGTTCCGTGTGGCGGCTTGCATGTCGTTGGGGGAATTGCAGTGCCCCCTTTGTTTGCGGCTTAATCCCAATGGGGAAATGATGAGTACCCAGATGATGTGATGATGTGCTAGATGCATACGCGTTAGGGTGCCTTGGGTGAAGCCCGGGTTTTGCATTCATGCTGCATAGTATGCTCCTTTTCTTTATATGCTCAACAGTAGAGAACGTGCATGTTGTTTGAGACATCCAAGCCTGTTAATTAGTATTATACTTGTTTTTGTATATTGTATACGAAGTGCTGACTTGCAGGTTGGAGGGGTACCCCGGGGTCCGTTAGGGGCGGCCGAGAGGAGATGTGTTTGTTACACAGTTCGAGGTCAGTCTTTGCTGACCCACATTACAACCAAATTTTACAGGGCAAGGATCGCAAGCAGGAGCTAGCTCGCCAGCCAGAAAGGCCTAAGCCTCATGAAGTATTACCATCCTTGCAATGACTTTACTTTTGTGTTTTTGCATGTTTGATGTTGTTGACTTCTGGCTTGCTTGTCGAGGTAGCTTAGGTGTGCCTATGCACTTTCATGTTTATGTATTGTTGGAGATTTGGACTCTCTTTTGTTGTAAGGCCATAAGGCCATTTCGAGACTCTTATGGATGTGGATAACTTCTAGTCTTGGTTGATGTTTCCGCTGGGTTTTGCTTATGAGTTTTGAATTTGGGTAGTTATATCATCTTATAATATTAAAGCTGTGGCGTCTGTATGTTGTGGGGCCCCGGCCGGACCCATAGTATACGATAATTACAGGGAGGTGTTACATTTTGCGACCCGGTTGTTCCTCTTGAACCAAGGCTGTAACGCCCCCGATTTTTTTTCGATGATTTTGTTTGATTTATTATCGTTATATTTATGACGTCAGGGCGTTACACTTTTTACGTCGTGTTGTCGGCGCTGCACCGTTAGTGCGTTTTCGCGTCTGTTAGGTCTGATTGACCAGATTTTGGGATTTTTGTCGAAACTGAAAGTTTTCAAGTTGGTAAGTTAAGTTTTGTGATTTTGAACTTGTTCGTCAAGTTTCGTCGCGACCCGAGCATTTTTGGAGTCACGACGCGCGTTTGAAGTTTTGTGTCATTCACTTTTGTCATAGACTTTAGGAGTGTATAACTCGAGATTGGCACGTCGGATTTGGTTTCGTCTTCGTCGTTGGATTCGTAGCGCCAGTATTCGCCTACGGTGCAAATTTCGTTTAATTCGGCGCGCGATTAGGCCTCCGTTTGAGCTTGCAATTTCCATGTTCAAAGATATATATATATATATATATATATATATATATATATATGAATATTATAATAATAAAACTATATTCATCCCTAAAGTTTAATCAAGGTATTTTTTGCAAATTCCACTATTCATGAGGACAAAAAACTTACTGTCCCGCAGAGTGGCTCGGACGAGCCCGACTCCGCCAAGAGGGCAAAACTGTTTCCTCCGGCAGTCGAACCCATCCTCGCTGACCTGACGACAATCCTGGAGTATGGCGCAGACTTCTCAAATCTGTCTGCCCATGACATGAGCAAAAACATTGTCGATGTCAGCGACGGCCCAGACAGCCAGTTGGACGGCGGTGGAGGCGTCACGCCGCGAGACCCCACCCCGCGAGCCAAAGACATAGTTGGGGACTCGCAGTTTAGAACTCCGGAAAATCGCCCACGGGATCCGTCGCCTCCCTTCGGGACATTGGGGCTGGGCTCGCAGAGGCTGAGCTCGCTAGTGTGCGCTTCTACTCCCCAGCAACCTGTCGTGACCATGGGGATAGTCGTGGAGGCCATTCCCATCCCGGGATTCGACCTCCTCTCGCCGGGAACGCGCCTCCTAGGCCGCGGGAAGGACTTGAGATTCGTCCCTCCCCGCGCTTCCCTGAACTTGCCGAGCTCATCAGGTATGGTTGGCTTTAGATTACTGTTATGTGCTCTTTTAGGGCTGCTCCTCTTCATTGATGTTTCTGTGTTCGTAGGTCCCCCCAACCAATCCAAGGCCAAGGAGTCTTTGCGATCATCTCATTATTCTCCACTCCCCTCCCCGAGCTCGTTGGACTCCTACCTGAGCACTGAAGTGGAAAGTAACGAGTTGACAAGGAGAGGGATCAAACTCTTCAAGAAGCTCGTGCGCGGCCTGCGCGAGGTGTAGGAGGTCAACGAGGCGCTGCAGCGAGACTATGTTCGTCTTGCTGACGAGGTGCGAGGCGGCCAGGCTGGCGAGTTGTTGTCTCCCAAGCCAGCTCCTTTGGCCTGAGCAGAGGAGTTATCAACTAACGGAAGAACTATTTTTGGCATAGAGAAGCTCTTGACGATCTTCCTTTCTGCCGCAAGTTGTTCTTCCAACTTGTCGACTTCCTCCTGCTTACGATCAAGGAGCTTAAGAGACTCTGAATGCTTTGAAGTCAGGTCTAGGTGCTCCTATCGGAGAGAGATCAAACTGGTGATCTCTTCCCTTAGGGAGACACTCTCACCCTTAAGGAATATCACTTCCTTTTTCTCAGCCTTCAATCTCTTACGACACTCCTCGAAAGTGTTGAGCAGAAGCTCATAATTCTCGAGGAGCTCCGCTTCACGGGCCGAAGGGCTATCCTCAGGGTCATCATCTTGAGACTCAGGATCAGATTCAGAGTCGGAGAGAGGGGTGTGAGCTTTTACCTTCCCAGTAAATGGGGGGCATTCTCCTTCTGAGTCAGAGCGACCTACCAGCCCGAAGTAGGCTTCCTCATCATCACTGGAGTCTGAGGAATCAGACTCACTCAGTGTCTTTGGCTTTTTGGCGATGTAGCTCCTCTCTTTCTTCTAATCTCTGGAGGACTTGTGCTCCTCTCCCTTCCCCATTTCTCTCTTGCCTTGGTGGCAGTCGGCCACGACGTGTCCTGGCTTATTGCATCCAAAACAAATAATGTCAGAGGAGCGATGTTTGTTCGGTTTAGAAGCATACCTATCAGAAGAATAATTTTTCTTCTGATGCTTGGAGGAGGAGCCGTCTCTCTTTCTTTGATTCCTCATCTTGAGGAACTTCTTGAATTCTCGGGTGATGAGGGAGAAATCTTCCTCAGACAACTCTGAGCTGGAGGAGCATGGCTCGGAGTCCTCCTCCGGATCCTTTTTCCCGGCACGGTATGAAACCGCACCGTTGCCCTTCTTGGAGTGAATGGCTTTTAGGGCCACAGTCTTTTCCTTGGCTGCAGCCTTCTCTGCTTCTTCTTCTGCTTTCCTGGTGTTCAGTTGAAGCTCATAGGACATCCGCTTCCCAAACAGAATTTGCGGGTCTGTTTCAGCAAGTCTGCCAAACTCTCGGATGGCGCAGATCGTTGTGTCCCATTCCTTAGTAAGGGACCTAAGGAATTTATCATTAAGTTCACCATCAGTGAACACTCTTCCATATCCTGTGAGGGCATTGACAATCTTGAGGAAGTTCTCTAAGGTGACTCCGATCTCTTCCTTAGGCCCTTGTCTGAAGGCCTCATATTTCTGGTTCAGGAGGGATCTCCGATCATCCCTCACTTCATCAGTGCCCTCCATTAGGATAATCAGGCAGTGTCAGATCTCCTTTGCTGTCCTGCAGTTGCAGAAGTTCTGCATCATTGAGTCATCGACCGCGCTGACCAGAATGTTCTGCGCCTTCTTGTCAAGCCCCATGGTGGGCCAAAACCCGAACAGGCAAGCGTACCTGTCGAATCGTAGTACCAAGGTCGTATTTAAACACGGGGTTGTCAAGTACTTCTACTCACGCTCTAACTATTATCCTACCGGAAGACTATTGGGATTTTGAGAATTTTTTTTAAAAGTAAAACGAACGATAAATTGCGAGACGAAAACTTATATAAAAAAGCTAGCATTCGATCATTGAGTCACCATGAAATGAAACGAGAAAATAAAAGGGCATAGTTTTAAATTTGCAAATCCAACTCGGCCGTGACGGATCTGAAATTAAGACAAAATCTCGCTAGAGCATTAGGTCTCCTAACTTATAGACTCTTTGATCGAAATCTCTTTACAAACCAAAGAAGCCTAAAGTTGCATTATCGAGATGATCCGCACTATTGGATTTGACTCCAATCCGGAGGATTTACGTCGTCCTATCTCTAGGGTTGCATTCAACTCCTTCCTTCTTTGAGTGATCTTTCACATCCATGAGCCTCTCGGCTACTCGAATATGAGATCATAAGCCTACTACCGTATACCGGAAATACGAAGTCTACACAATAATTATTCAAAGAAGGACCGAGTAAAATTACGCAAAAATAAAACTATGAAATAAAAATAATTCTCATTTCAAATCATGGATCCTCATGATCAAATGCTAAGAGGGAATTAGCTATGCATATTGCAAAAGGAAACAACAAAATAAAGAGAAGAGAAATTCATTGATATTACTAAAAAGAGGTGCACAAAAATATTAAAAGGATGACAAAATTTTACTAAGAAGAAAATTACACAATAAAACTAGAACAACAATGAAGAAAACTAGAACTCTCTTGCTCACTTGCTCTCTTGCTCCAATCCAACCTCTCAATCTAACTCCAAAGGAAAAACTATTAAGGAAAAACTTCTTAAGGAAAACTAAACTCCAAAGTATGGGTCTTGGGTTCCTTTTATAGGAGAGGAGGGAAGCATCTAGAAGAAGGGGGAGAGAGAGGGATGATTCATGCATGATATTAAATGAAGGAAGAGGGAGGAGATACATTCATGCATATAAATTAAAAAGAAATGAAATAAATATAAGAGGGGGGATGGATGGTAATAAAGAGTGGAGAAAAATAATAAAAAAGGAGAGAGATGAAGAAAAAGGGGGGGGGGAATGTAGAATAATAAAAACAAGAAATAAAAGAAGGGAAAGGAATGTGGCCGGCCATGTATGAAAAGGGGGGTTCATGCATGTGGAAATTAATGAGGAGGGGAGAGAGGGCATGAGGTGGCCGGCCATGCATGAAAAGGGGAGCCATGCAAAGGTGGTTGGATGCATGGGCTCGGTTTTGGGCTTGAAGAGGAGCTTGGGCTGCATGTATCTTTGAAGTGGGCTGCATTTTTGAAGTAAATGGGTGGCCGGGCTGCACCAAGGAGAGGGCTGGGCTACTACATAAAGAGGGCTGCATCATGTGGGCTTTACGGATGTTGAAGGGCTGCTCCAATCATCAAGGGCTGTATGTAGGGGCTGCACCATGTTGTGGGCTGCATGTAGGGGCTGCACCAATGAAGAGGGCTGTATGTAGGGGCTGCACCAATGAAGAGGGCTGCATCATAAGTGGCCGGGTAGGAGGCTAGGTGGGCTTGAACCTACAAAAGAAAAAAGAGACAATACAATCATGGATTAGTCTACATAAAATAACAAAATTAAAACAAGATTTTAAAACACAATAATAATAAAAACATTACAACATTAAAATTAAAATATTACGACATATCATTAACTATAACATGATATAACATATAATAACATAATACATATAATAAGACTATATAGATTTTTATATCAAAACTCTAATAACACTAGTAATTAAAATATTGTAAAGAGACATTAAAACATGAAATAACAATCATAAAATATAAATAAAATTAGGCATTTTGAATACTAAATTACCCCCAAAAAGGATGACTAAAACTAGTCATCAAATTCCCCCATGCTTAGACATTTGCTTGCCCTCAAGCAAATAGAAATAAAAACTAGGGAGGAGCAAAAAGAAAACAAAAGATATATATATATTTTAAGTTCCATAGTTAAGAAAAAACAAAACATGAAAAATTAAACTATCCTAATATTCATATTATCAACTAGTGGGGTGAGAAGTGCACAATAGAAAATTTGAAAATGGAACCCTAAAAATCTCATTAAAACATAAGAAAAGTCTACTAATTTCTAAATCTTAAAACAAGGCATCCAAAATAAATGAAAATAAGGAAAACAAAAGTAGAGGTTCTAAATAAACGGCGCATTAACAAACTACTCGGTTGCTAGATAAACATTAACCCTAAAACACTCCAAGATAACCTCCAAAGAAATCCATCAATGATGGTGGCCATAGGCTTGTACGTTCACACTTTCTCCACTACGCGAATTTACGTTCTAAGATCAATAGGACTTCTACTAGGCATTAAAACTTGGCTTAGGTAAATGATTAGGAAGTGGAATCAAAGATAAACATGAAGGTTTTAGGCACTAAACCAAGGTGAGCTCAAAAATAAACATAGCATAAAAAAGTGAGAAATAACGAGTATGTCATTTTTCCAATTTGAAACTACAAAAACAAGGCCATGAAAATTTTTCTTTTATAAACTTGGCCAAACATAAACTTTTTGCATTCATTTTTTTTTTTGATTTTGTAATGATATATTTTTTTTCTCAATTTTTTTTTCCTTTTGAATAGCATTGGATAAGAAAGCTCCAAAAATAAGCTTGAGAATTTCCTATTCATTTCAAAAATAATACCCTTCCCACAAAAAATAATTTTTAAGCTCAAATTTATAGTGCAAAAATAGGAAAGATATTTGGCTTTGGTGAACATAATGAAATGAAAGGTGGAGCTAAAAACAAAGAAAAAAGGAAAAGGCCCAAAATTGTTTTGCAAGGGTTTTGTTTTTGGTGGGCAAGAAAAGCTCAAACTATTCAAATGGTGGCCTAAATCATTTCTAAAGAACGTAAAAACGGCGCAAATGCTTCGAGAGTAGCTTGGTACAAGTTCTAGACACCAAGAAAGACTACCCCGCAAATGAAAAAGAGATAACATTACCTAGCAACCATTCGTAAGCAACTAACCGAATAAAAAGATATAACTACAAATTGCTAACTTAAAACATAAAAATCGGATGCCTATATTTAAGAAAAAGAAACTAGTAGAACTAAACTATGCTAAAATGATAAGTTTAGAAAACATTTTCAAAGGATTCTACATAGAACTACAAAAACCGCACGGGCCTACACTTCACTAGAAGAAACATGAAAATAAAGATAGAAATAATTTTAGATTTTGTTTTTCAAATCGATTTTAGCACAATTTTTTTTTATTTTTGTTTTTCTAATTTTTTTTGGGTTTTATATTTTATAATTTTTTTGGATTTTAGATTTTGATGACATAAAATACTGTACTAATTTAAAACATAAATTTTTTTCTTTTGAAAGAACAAAAAAGAAAAGACCAAAAGAAACTAGACCCCCCCCCCATGCTTAAATCCTTCATTGCCCTCAATGAAGAAAACAAAAAGAAAAAGAGAAGGGGATTGAGAAGAAGTGAAAAAGAAAGATGCAGGAAAAATAAATAAATAAGAACAGGACTTCCCCGGGTTCGTGAGATAAAGGCGGATGTCGCTCCCCCATGCTTGCTTTTTAGAGTACTTGATCGTCAGCAGGTATGACTTGATCCATCTAATATCAACAACGGCGGAGCGGCGACCACAAACATGGACTTGATTGGCCTCCGGTAGGAAGAGCAAAATAAAAGCAAAAAAATAGATAGAGTCCATGGGCAGATGCCCGATAATGGTTTTTATTACAATCATTTAAAGTCCGAATAAAAGAGTTTCAGAATAATAATTATAAGTCCAAAAATAAAATAAAAAAATTGTCCCACACAAGATAAATGTTTAAGAGTCCAACACAAGATTATCCTTTGCAAGAGGCACATAATCATTAGAAAAATAAAGTTTAAGTCTACGGCCATTTACTTTAAAATCCCCCCTATCGGGGTGCGAAAGTAACACAGTTCCATCATAAAAAACATCCTTGACCGCAAACGGTCCAGACCAACGAGATTTAGATTTCCCAAAGAAAATACGTAAACGTGAATTTAAAAGAAGAACCTGATTGCCCAGTTTTAAAATTTTATGCTGGCGGAAGTTCTTAACATGATAATTTTTTTCTGCAGGGTCGGGTGGTTTTTCAAAATAATTTGGCAAATTTTTATCATTTTCAAAAATAAGATTTTGTTGTCCAAAATCAGAGTCATTTTCAAATGGTGCTTGTACGGACATAACAGTGTTTTTAAAAATAGTTGATGAGGGTCCAAAAAAAGAAGAAGAAAAATCATTTGGAGGGAAATAGGAGTCTTCTTTTAAATTATCAATGAAAAAACAAGTGTCATCATTTTGTAAAGAGTTTTTCATCGATTTATTAATATCAAATATTACTTCCTCATCTCCTACATGCAGAAAAAGTTTTCCCTCACTCACATTTATAATTGCGCGAGCGGTGGCTAGGAAAGGTCGACCAAGGATAAGAGGGACCTCGACGTCCTCTTCAATATCAAGAATGACAAAATCCACCGGGAAGATGAATTTGTCGACCTTTACTAGCACGTCCTCAACGATACCTAGTGGATACTTGATAGACCTATCAGCTAATTGGATACTCATTCTTGTAGGGCTCAGAGTGCCCAATCCTAACTTCTTAAATAGTGAAAAAGGCATCAAATTGATGCTCGCTCCTAGATCTGCTAACGCATGTTTAACGAAAAGATCACCAAAGACGCAAGAAATGGAAAAACTACCCGGATCGTTTATTTTTTTAGGAAGAGTAGAGTTTTTAACGACCGCCGAGCATTCTTCATTTAACGTTACATGCGATAAATGTTCTAATTTCTTTTTGTTCGTTAATAAATCTTTAAGATATTTGGCGTACTTAGGCATTTGACTTATTGCTTCATGAAATGGCAAATTTATATGAATTTGTTTAAACATTTCAAGAAAACGTGAATATTGATCATCTAATTTTTCTTTCCTAAGTCTAGCCGGATAAGGAGGTGGCGGAAATTGCTTTAGAACAATTGGAGCATCATTTTGAAAACCATTTGTCTTTTTTTCAGAATCAGAAATAATAGAGCTATCCTTTTCTTTTTCAAGTGTAGATTTTTCTTTTTCAAGATCTAAGTTGTCATTTTCCATGGGGGTACAAACAGGAGGGACAATCACCCTTGACTCTTCCCTTGTGGTGGGCTCGTTAACAACTTTACCGCTCCGAAGGGAAATCGCATTTGCGTGTTCCCTTGGGTTAGGCTCAGTGTTCGAGGGAAGAGTTCCAGGTGGTCTCTCATAAAAAGCCTTGGCGAGTTGGCCGACCTGATTTTCTAAATTTTTAATTGATCCCGTTATGTTTCTTATAGTAGCATCGTTTGAGCTTATATACTTAGCAAAGATCTCTTCCAAAGGGGAAGGTTTTTGAAAATTTTGTTGTGGTGGTGGTGGTGGTGTAAAATCGTGCGGTAGGCGTACTACGTTAGCATTATTACTCCATGAAAAATTAGGATGGTTACGCCATCCAGGATGATAAGAATTCGTAGCAGCATTAAAACCAGGAGGAGAAGAAAATTTCGAAAAAGTAGAAAAATTATTGGCAGAATTATTTTGAGCAGGCCTGGGTATGTTCCCCAGATAATCCACCTGCTTGGCAGCAGCAGCATTTTCATATACCTTAGCGGCGGAGGGAGCAGTCATCTCCGAGATCTTCTTGTTCAGCATTTCCACTTGCATCGCCAGTTGCGTCACCGAATCCACTTCATAGATACCTGCAGGTTTAGATGGGCGAGACCTGGATGAATTCCACTGATAAGTGTTCATCGTCATGTCCTCGATAAGCTCAAGAGCGGCTTCCGGAGTTTTGTGGTCTAAAGAACCAGCGGAAGCGGCATCTATCATTTGCTTTGTCTCTTGGTTTATCCCATTATAAAATGTTTGAACCTGCAACCAGACAGGCAGAGCATGATGTGGGCATCTTCTCAAAAGTTCTTTGAACCTCTCCCAAGTGTCATAGAGGGTCTCAGAATCAATTTGAGAATATGAAGTTATATCATTTCGAAGCTTAGCAGTTTTGGCGGGGGGAAAATAACGAGAAAGAAATTTTTCAGTTAAAATGTTCCAAGTAGTGATTGATCCTCTTGGAAGAGAACTCAACCACTGTTTGGCTTTAGTCCTTAAGGAGAATGGGAAGAGTCTTAGCCTAATAGCATCGTCTGAAACACCATTAATTTTAAAGGTGTCACAGATTTCAAGAAAATTAGCAATATGTAAGTTCGGATCTTCATCTTGTAATCCATCGAACTGTACATATTACTGCACCATTTGTATGATGTTAGGCTTAAGCTCGAAGTTATTGTTCGCAATTGCACGTCGAACAATACTTGTTTCAGTCCCCTCCAGGTTGGGTCGAGCATAATCGGACATAGTCCTTTGCTGAGCCATTCCTGGGTTGGGATCTCCCATTTCAGAATAATTACAATCCTCGAAGGAACCCTCAACCGCTGTTTGAGAAGTGGAAGTCCCGAATCGTAGTTGTCTCCGAAAGGAGCGTTCGATTTCTGGGTCCAAATCAACAAGTAGCGACGGATTCGCTCGGGTCATGCACTAGTAAAGAAAACGAGGGAAGATGAGAATGAAAGCTTGGAAAAGAAAGAAAAAGAGGGAAAAGAAAGGAAAATTTTTTTTGTTTTGTTTTTTGAAAAAAAAGTTTTTTTTAGACGGCTTGGCTCTCGAACTTCCCGAGGACTACCCGGTGAAGGGTTCGCCCGGTACTAGGTAAAATGGTGGCGCTTAAAGCCCCTTACCCTTTTCGAGAGATTTTAGGTGGGGTAGAAATAAGATGAAGTGGGTTGATTATAAATATTTAAATATATAAATTATAAATTTTTTTTATTTTTGGAGAAGTAATAGCGCAAGCGTATTCAAAATATTGACGAAGAAAAGTCCCCGGCAACGGCGCCAAAACCTTGGTGGGCCAAAACCCGAACATGCAAGCGTACCTGTCGAATCGTAGTACCAAGGTCGTATTTAAACACGGGGTTGTCAAGTACTTCTACTCACGCTCTAACTATTATCCTACCGGAAGACTATTGGGATTTTGAGAATTTTTTTTAAAAGTAAAACGAACGATAAATTGCGAGACGAAAACTTATATAAAAAAGCTAGCATTCGATCATTGAGTCACCATGAAATGAAACGAGAAAATAAAAGGGCATAGTTTTAAATTTGCAAATTCAACTCGGCCGTGACGGATCCGAAATTAAGACAAAATCTCGCTAGAGCATTAGGTCTCCTAACTTATAGACTCTTTGATCGAAATCTCTTTACAAACCAAAGAAGCCTAAAGTTGCATTATCGAGATGATCCGCACTATTGGATTTGACTCCAATCCGGAGGATTTACGTCGTCCTATCTCTAGGGTTGCATTCAACTCCTTCCTTCTTTGAGTGATCTTTCACATCCACGAGCCTCTCGTCTACTCGAAAATGAGATCATAAGCCTACTACCGTATACCGGAAATACGGAGTCGACACAATAATTATTCAAAGAAGGACCGAGTAGAATTACGCAAAAATAAAACTATGAAATAAAAATAATTCTCATTTCAAATCATGGATCCTCATGATCAAATGCTAAGAGGGAATTAGCTATGCATATTGCAAAAGGAAATAACAAAATAAAGAGAAGAGAAATTCATTGATATTACTAAAAAGAGGTGCACAAAAATATTAAAAGGATGACAAAATTTTACTAAGAAGAAAATTACACAATAAAACTAGAACAACAATGAAGAAAACTAGAACTCTCTTGCTCACTTGCTCTCTTGCTCCAATCCAACCTCTCAATCTAACTCCAAAGGAAAAACTCTTAAGGAAAAACTTCTTAAGGAAAACTAAACTCCAAAGTATGGGTCTTGGGTTCCTTTTATAGGAGAGGAGGGAAGCATCTAGAAGAAGGGGGAGAGAGAGGGATGATCCACGCATGATATTAAATGAAGGAAGAGGGAGGAGATACATTCATGCATATAAATTAAAAAGAAATGAAATAAATATAAGAGGGGGGATGGATGGTAATAAAGAGTGGAGAAAAATAATAAAAAAGGAGAGAGATGAAGAAAAAGGGGGGGAATGTAGAATAATAAAAACAAGAAATAAAAGAAGGGGAAGGAATGTGGCCGGCCATGTATGAAAAGGGGGATTCATGCATGTGGAAATTAATGAGGAGGGGAGAGAGGGCATGAGGTGGTCGGCCATGCATGAAAAGGGGAGCCATGCAAAGGTGGTTGGATGCATGGGCTCAGTTTTGGGCTTGAAGAGGAGCTTGGGCTGCATGTATCTTTGAAGTGGGCTGTATTTTTGAAGTAAATGGGTGGCCGGGCTGCACCAAGGAGAGGGCCGGGCTGCTACATAAAGAGGGCTGCATCATGTGGGCTTTACGGATGTTGAAGGGCTGCTCCAATCTTCAAGGGCTGCATGTAGGGGCTGCACCATGTTGTGGGCTGCATGTAGGGGCTGCACCAATGAAGAGGGCTGCATGTAGGGGCTGCACCAATGAAGAGGGCTGCATCATAAGTGGCCGGGTAGGAGGCTAGGTGGGCTTGAACCTACAAAAGATAAAAGAGACAATACAATCATGGATTAGTCTACATAAAATAACCAAATTAAAACAAGATTTTAAAACACAATAATAATAAAAACATTACAACATTAAAATTAAAATATTATGACATATCAATAACTATAACATGACATAACATATAATAACATAATACATATAATAAGACTATATAGATTTTTATATCAAAACTCTAATAACACTAGTAATTAAAATATTGTAAAGAGACATTAAAACATGAAATAACAATCATAAAATATAAATAAAATTAGGCATTTTGAATACTAAATTACCCCCAAAAAGGATGACTAAAACTAGTCATCAAATTCCCCCATGCTTAGACATTTGCTTGCCCTCAAGCAAATAGAAATAAAAACTAGGGAGGAGCAAAAAGAAAACAAAAGATATATATATTTTTTAAGTTCCATAGTTAAGAAAAAACAAAACATGAAAAATTAAACTATCCTAATATTCATATTATCAACTAGTGGGGTGAGAAGTGCACAATAGAAAATTTGAAAATGGAACCCTAAAAATCTCATTAAAACATAAGAAAAGTCTACTAATTTCTAAATCTTAAAACAAGGCATCCAAAATAAATGAAAATAAGGAAAACAAAAGTAGAGGTTCTAAATAAACGGCGCATTAACAAACTACTCGGTTGCTAGATAAACATTAACCCTAAAACACTCCAAGATAACCTCCAAAGAAATCCATCAATGATGGTGGCCATAGGCTTGTACGTTCACACTTTCTCCACTACGCGAATTTACGTTCTAAGATCAATAGGACTTCTACTAGGCATTAAAACTTGGCTTAGGTAAATGATTAGGAAGTGAAATCAAAGATAAACATGAAGGTTTTAGGCACTAAACCAAGGTGAGCTCAAAAATAAACATAGCATAAAAAAGTGAGAAATAACGAGTATGTCATTTTTCCAATTTGAAACTACAAAAACAAGACCATGAAAATTTTTCTTTTATAAACTTGGCCAAACATAAACTTTTTGCATTCATTTTTTTTTTGATTTTGTAATGATATATTTTTTTCTCAATTTTTTTTCCTTTTGAATAGCATTGGATAAGAAAGCTCCAAAAATAAGCTTGAGAATTTCCTATTCATTTCAAAAATAATACCCTTCCCACAAAAAATAATTTTTAAGCTCAAATTTATAGTGCAAAAATAGGAAAGATATTTGGCTTTGGTGAACATAATGAAATGAAAGGTAGAGCTAAAAATAAAGAAAAAAGGAAAAGGCCCAAAATTGTTTTGCAAGGGTTTTGTTTTTGGTGGGCAAGAAAAGCTCAAACTATTCAAATGGTGGCCTAAATCATTTCTAAAGAACGTAAAAACGGCGCAAATGCTTCGAGAGTAGCTTGGTACAAGTTCTAGACACCAAGAAAGACTACCCCGCAAATGAAAAAGAGATAACATTACCTAGCAACCATTCGTAAGCAACTAACCGAATAAAAAGACATAACTACAAATTGCTAACTTAAAACGTAAAAATCGGATGCCTATATTTAAGAAAAAGAAACTAGTAGAACTAAACTATGCTAAAGTGATAAGTTTAGAAAACATTTTTAAAGGATTCTACATAGAACTACAAAAACCGCACGGGCCTACACTTCACTAGAAGAAACATGAAAATAAATATAGAAATAATTTTAGATTTTGTTTTTCAAATCGATTTTAGCACAATTTTTTTTTATTTTTTTTTTCTAATTTTTTTTTGGTTTTATATTTTATAATTTTTTTGGATTTTAGATTTTGATGACATAAAATAATGTACTAATTTAAAACATAAATTTTTTTCTTTTGAAAGAACAAAAAAGAAAAGACCAAAAGAAACTAGACCCCCCATGCTTAAATCCTTCATTGCCCTCAATGAAGAAAACAAAAAGAAAAAGAGAAGGGGACTGAGAAGAAGAGAAAAAGAAAGATGCAGGAAAAATAAATAAATAAGAACAGGACTTCCACGGGTTCGTGAGATGAAGGTGGATGTCGCTCCCCCATGCTTGCTTTTTAGAGTACTTGATCGTCAGCAGGTATGACTTGATCCATCTGATATCAGCAACGGCGGAGCGGCGACCACGAACATGGACTTGATTGGCCTCCGGTAGGAAGAGCAAAATAAATGCAAAAAAATAGATAGAGTCCATGGGCAGATGCCCGATAATGGTTTTTATTACAATCATTTAAAGTCCGAATAAAAGAGTTTCAGAATAATAATAATAAGTCCAAAAATAAAATAAAAAAATTGTCCCACACAAGATAAATGTTTAAGAGTCCAACACAAGATTCTCCTTTGCAGGAGGCACATAATCATTTGAAAAATAAAGTTTAAGTCTACGGCCATTTACTTTAAAATCCCCCCTATCGGGGTGCGAAAGTAACACAGTTCCATCATAAAAAACATCCTTGACCGCAAACGGTCCAGACCAACGAGATTTAGATTTCCCAAAGAAAATACGTAAACGTGAATTTAAAAGAAGAACCTGATCGCCCAGTTTAAAAATTTTATGCTGGCGGAAGTTCTTAACATGATAATTTTTTTCTGCAGGGTCCGGTGGTTTTTCAAAATAATTTGGCATATTTTTATCATTTTCAAAAATAAGATTTTGTTGTCCAAAATCAGAGTCATTTTCAAATTGTGCTTGTACGGACATAACAGTGTTTTCAAAAATAGTTGATGAGGGTCCAAAAAAAGAAGAAGAAAAATCATTTGGAGGGAAATAGGAGTCTTCTTTTAAATCATCAATGAAAAAACAAGTGTCATCATTTTGTAAAGAGTTTTTCATCGATTTATTAATATCAAATATTACTTCCTCATCTCCTACATGCAGAAAACGTTTTCCCTCACTCACATTTATAATTGCGCGAGCGGTGGCTAGGAAAGGTCGACCAAGGATAAGAGGGACCTCGACGTCCTCTTCAATATCAAGAATGACAAAATCCACCGGGAAGATGAATTTGTCGACCTTTACTAGCACGTCCTCAACGATACCTAGTGGATACTTGATAGACCTATCAGCTAATTGGATACTCATTCTTGTAGGGCTCAGAGTGCCCAATCCTAACTTCTTAAATAATAAAAACATTACAACATTAAAATTAAAATATTACGACATATCATTAACTATAACATGACATAACATATAATAACATAATACATATAATAAGACTATATAGATTTTTATATCAAAACTCTAATAACACTAGTAATTAAAATATTGTAAAGAGACATTAAAACATGAAATAACAATCATAAAATATAAATAAAATTAGGCATTTTGAATACTAAATTACCCCCAAAAAGGATGACTAAAACTAGTCATCACCCCACCAGCACCATCTCGTCCTTGTCCATTTCAGAAATTTTCTTTGGCACTTTCTTGGTAGGATCAATGGTGGAGGCCTTAGTGGGGACATAAGGTCCCTCCTCCACGATCATGAAGAGTCGGGGATCGACCGCTTCCATGTAGAACCTAATCCTTTCCTTCCAGATAGGAAAGTTTAGCCTGGCGCACACTGGGATCTTGCCTATGTACTTGAGTCCGTCCATAGTAGAAGTCTGCCTTCTTCTTGACACTAGTGGCAGGAACTTACTCAAGGCGTTAACCTATTTGTTGAGTAACCTAGCTTTGATACCACTTGAAGGTCCACTTAGTGTCAACTACCTTCACCTATGGGGGGGGGGGGAATAGGTGTCTTGCAGCGTTTTTGCGGAATTAAAGTCGTACCTGCACAAGAAAACAAAAAAACACAGCACAGAAAGGACACACGCAAATTATATTGGTTCCCCGATTTGGGTACGTCCACTTTCCCCCTTCGACCTATCTCCCAACCATGGACGACTCGGTCACTTCAACAATAGGATTGAAATCCAATCCTTGCACTAAGGGAAGGAACCCTTCCACACGTATGAGTCACCACTCCCACAACACGGGTTGCACCCAACCCTTACAACTAGGGACCAATCGGTCCGTTACAAAGAAATTGAAATTAGATTGTATAAGAGATACAAACAACTTATGGAGACTAAGGTGTCCCTCTTCGTTCGATGACGTGTTCTTGAAGTCAACGAAGAGTCCACAACACTAGATCTCACTTGGAGAGAATCTCCCCGTAACCGGCGGCAGAAAGAAGGGCGGTGGCTTGGTTCTCGGGATCGGGGGCGACAACGGCGTGCTGCGGCTATTCTTTGGAGATTCAATCTTCGTAGCAAAGCTAGCAAGATCTTCCAACGGTCACACTAGGATCGATCGTCTCGATCGATTCCGAAGGGGAAGGTTTTCCCGATCTACGAATCAAGAGATAAAGGATCTCTGGTTAGACGGGTGAGACGCTGTGCTTGGCTGAGCTTCTGTCGCCGGGAGATCTGGAAGAAACCACGATCAAAGACGGCGATCAACTGGCACGAGCGGCGACGGCGGCGGAGCAAGTTTCACGATCTAGGTCACGTCGGCGGCTCGGATTTCTTTCTTTTTCAAATCGCTTAATCGACTGTTCAAAAATACGCGAGTATTTATACAGTAGAATACTTCTTTATGACCGTTGTGGGTCCCACCAGAAGAAACCCTAAAACCGGTTCAAAACAGCGCCTTAACATTTGATCCGGTCCAGCGTGCTTCAGAAATTCGCCTAAGGCAAAATCGGCGAGAATCGAAGGTGATTCTCGACAATTTTGACTTAGCGACAGATTTGCACGATCTGATTTAGCCAGATAGATTCGGCGAGAATCAGCCAGTGATTCTCGATGATTCGGCGAGAATCACTAGTGATTCTTGCCGAATCACTTGGTGATTCTCGTCGATTTTTCGTCTTTCCACCCATAAGCTGCTCTTTGACCCATCCTTGCTCCTTGTCTGCTCTTGCATTATCACAGCCCTGTAATTGAAAATAAGTACACTCCAATAGAGATAGTACACGTAGGCCAACACACTGATCTGCTCAACGAGGGATTACGTCGCGCAGACCCGTGTATATTGACCTACTGCACCCTGACATTGGTGTGTACTTAGCGTGGAATAACTACAAGCACAACTTAAAAGATTTCATCAAATACATTGTCTATTTACCTTAGCTTGTTCAGGGGCTTATTCAAATCAGGTACGTTGTGGATACAATACCCAACAACCCCTTTCAGTTTCAGACTCTCAATTTTAAATTTCAGTCGAGAATAGATTGATGATTTTAACACTAAGGTTTCGTTTGGTTTGGCATTTTGCTCTGGCGGTGGGAGGAGAAGGAGAGTTTTTTGAACAGGGGGGAGGTCGCGGTTGGAATCACTCTGTTTTCCTCCATTTCCCATTGCGCGACGGGTGCAAACGGAGCAAACGCCTCTACTGACCATTTTGGTTACCTGCTGTGTGGCGGCGTTTGCCCCAAATGGAGAGCTCCAAATGTTGTGCTAAACTTCGGCTTCGTTTGGTTAAGCATTTTGCCCGGTGTATTTTATGAAAACGCTGAACAGAAATTGATTTTGCATTTGTTTTTCCGCTGTCCATTCTAAACGCTTGTGTTTCCGTCCTTCAAGAAAAAACTGCTCTGCAAACGGCGGCCCCGACCTCCGGTGAGCCGTGTTTCATTTTTGTTGGAATTCCACATCCCGTCGTGCTCCGCGCAGGAACCGCCCTCCCGTTTCATTTTTTGGAATTGCCCCCAACGGTAGAACCACCGACCTCCTGCCCAGAGTCCACCGGCGGGGTCGCCGGGGGTATCCCGGCGGGGATCCGTCAGGGCCACCGCCGGCGGTGGCCCTGCCAGATCCCTGACGGGATACCCCTGACGGGTTCGTCGGGGCCCGACAAACCCGCCGGTGGACTCTAGACAGGCTGGCGGTGGAGCAGGGAGGATGAATGGCAAAGGCCGTGCGGCGGAATGGCGGAGAAATGACATCCGGACTCTAGGCAGGCTGGCGGTGGATCAGGGAGGAGGAGGAATGCCAAAGAACTTTTTAGGGCATAAATAAGCTTAGAAATTATTATACGTTGTTTGGATGAGTTTATAAAAGTGTTTATTCAAAAAATGCACTATCATGGATTTAAATTAGATATTTTTCTATATAGCTTACTGACTTTGAAATTTCATGGAACTTAGTCAGTAGTGTTTTATGACCATTATGAGGCTCTGGTAATTTTTATATAATTTTTGGACAATGATTTATGGAACTCCCTTCATTAACTCTATTTACTTGAATTATCTTGAATTAGTTATTTGGAGGTTAATACATTTATGATAATCTATGAAATTTGGTATTCACTAATATATTGTTATCATGTAGTGTTCATAATTTTTATGTGGCCATAACTTAAGAAAATCTAGTACTTCATGTTCAAAATTGATCATGGCCTAGATTTTGGGAAAATTAAATAATGTCAAATTAATTAGGAAAATTATAAGTTTCTGGATTTAGTATAATTAAGTCATGATAGACCCCCAGTAATAATTCTAGGGCTTCTAGAAGAATATTTAAAGGGGTCACCACTCATGCTCATCATGTAGCTTAGGTTGATCTGCATATAGTAAACTGCAGAATTATGATAGCATGTGAAATGATAATAAATAGGAAATTGGAATTAGTGGTATGTTGATTTAGTAAGTGAAATGAGACCATCATTGGGAGTCATGATGGGGAGGATGTTGGGTTGACTAGTGTAAGTGGTGCTCGGGATCGACGGAGGATAGTCTTTCCTGTAGAGAGAGAAAGTGTCAAAATACACTAGAGTTAGATCCAGTATAATATTAAAGGGATCAGAGATTGGGTAACAACCAATAATAGTAAGTGTCTTGCAAAAGGGAAAGGTGAGCTTCAGCTACCATCATAGTTCCTAGTGCCCTTTGAGAGCCCTTCACCGGGTATACCGGGGGCAGTCCTGGGTTAACCTAAACTATAAGAATAATTCATATCTAAAAGTAACTAGTATAACTAGGATTACACTTACACTCACACTCCCCGGTGTTGTGGGAGTTAGGATGGGTCACACGTGCGTTAGGCTCTGTGGTTTTGATAATGGGCAGGTTAGCCCGGCGAGCCGACGGCTCGGTAGTTAATTGTGACAGATGGGTTTGTCCGGGGATCCTTAGCTCGATGGAAATATACTAATATTGCATGTGCATAAAATATAAGATGGTGGGTCCTTGTGTTGGAGAGTCGTCGCACCGACGTCAATACATTGACTCGGCAAGTGTGTTTTAGCATGTAACTCCACAAAACTCGATTATGAGTGGGCTGTATCGACTGAGCAACACGGCCTGAGACACGGGCGTGTCTGAAGCCGTGTCCTGCTCTGTGTTAGCCAGGCTGTGTCGGCTGAGCAACACGGCCTAGGGACACAGGCGTGTCCGAAGCCGTGTCGGGCACACAGCCCGTGACACGGGCGTGCCACATGGCTGTGTCATGTTCGAGCTTGGCGGTTTCAGCATTGATTTAGGCACACAGCCTATATCACGGGCATGTCCATGGTTGACACGGGCGTGTCACAAGCCGTGTCAGATGTCGTGTCTTGTTCTGTGTTTCACTGGTTTAAGGTGAGTGTGGGACACGGCCTGTGACACGGGCATGTCACAAGCCGTATTCGGCCCATGAAGTTGGCTTTAAGAGTGAGTCGAGGCCGTTCGTTTTATTTCTAAGGGATCAGACAACCCAGTTTTCCCCTAGTAGTATAAGGTCGGGAAATGAGGGTTTAACCCTCATTTCTTTTGACCCAATCTCTTTCTAAGAGGTAGAGAGAGGGGAGAGCAAAAGGGAGAAGAAGAAGGAGAAATCCGGCTGCCGGTGGAGCTTCGGAGCCCCAAATCGCGAGTCGAGTCCAGATCCGTGGAGACGAGGTCGTTGCGGTGCTTTTCATCCGGCTAGTTTTCCATGGCGCCAAAGAGAACCTCAAGGGTAACGATTCTCTTCTTGGACATGTGAAGTCCTCTTACTTTTTGTACAGGAAACCTGCTCTCACGAGTGTGCGGTGAGTGTGAGGTACTCCTTCGGGTGGACATGAATAGTCCCCGTAGTTTTGCATATAGAGTCCGAAATCGAAGTACGGACATAGACATGATGTGTGAAGCCTACCCGGACAAGTTGGTCTGGATCGGTGATGTTACCGAGCTGTAGCCTAAGCACCCCAACCCCTCTCCAGCCACTGGCGGGTTGTTGGCGATCATCACTCATGCTCGTAGGTGTCCTCAGTCCTTCTACCACATCATCCTCGTGCCTGGACAATCCATGTTCAGGACTAGATGGGTCAACCCTTGAGTTAGGAGCCCATGCAATCTCCCCAGTAGCAATAACATCATTAAACATTGTGTATATTTTTTCTTCTTGCTCCGGTGGAATTCCTCCATAACGAAACTTCTTTGCAGCTGGAACAACCTAAGTGTCATGTTGAAAAATCAGCTTTGGATTATAACTAGCAAATTTAAAAAAATAGAAAAAAATTTCACCTCAAGTCTCTCTTTCCACAAATCATCTGATGTATCAACTATTCTCCTTGTTGAATCCCACCCTAAACCTATTGCCCCATGCTTGAGCTCCTTCCATAATTTCCAATCTTTTTTCAATTGGTCCCACTTATTTTTGAACTACGCGCAAATATACATTTTTGATGTTCGTTCCTGGAACTTAGCAGTTACATTTTTCCAACCCTCCTTTGAAAGGTGCGTTGTCGGTCTATTACATAGTACAATCTCTGTTATACATAAATCAAAGAATAACATGACTTCGCTTGACTCTCAAATTGCTGCAATTCCTCCTTTAGTTTTTACCATCGTGATTCCTAAGAACAAGCTTATCTAAATAAAAATGTACAAAAATTTCAAGATCATTAGTGTAATAACTATATTTATGCATACAAAAATTATACATCGAACTAAATTGTTCAGTAACTATTTATGTCAGTTTATTGTACATCGAACCAAACAATAGATTTAACTATTTATGCTGTTTTATAGATCATATTTTCTAATTTCAAATGGCCAAATGTGCATAATTGTGTTTGCATTATTTTCTGCTCATTGATTTTTGTTTCTAAGCAGAAGACTTTTCAAAAGTGGAAACAAGTGGCAATAAAGGGGCAACTAAGACACGATATCATGCTCAAATGCCTCCAGAACTTCTGCTTCATATTGATGTGTCCTTGGATGTATTAAACACTTTCTACTTACTACCTTCCTTGATGTATAGAATGGAATCCTTGATTTTGGCTAGCCAGTTAAGAATGGAAACTGATACCATTAGTAATGTTCTAAACTTGTATAGTTGTAATTTTGGCTTATCAGTAATTTCATTGGGTTTAAGCGCATTTGTTGGGAGCTAGGCGGAGTTGACTTCGTATTGATAGCGGCGGTCCTACCGTTAGTCGAGTTTGATGTGATTTTGGGAATGGACTGGCTAGCGGAGCAGCGTGCCAATATTGATTGTCTATCCAAGGTGGTGACTCTAAGAAGCGAAGGGCAGACGGAGGTCAAGTTTGAGGGCCTCAATGGAGTGGCTTGTTCTCTGATTTCGGCCTTGCAGTTGGCGTGGGCAGTTAATCAGGGTGGAGTAGCGCTTGTAGCATTATTGGAGGTTCGCCTTTCCAGGTTATCACTTGGGGAAGTTCCAGTGGTGGCAGAGTTTGAGGAGTCACGTCCAAGTTGAAGAACTGACTGTCAAGAATAAGTATCTGATTCCTCAGATTGACGACCTGTTTGACCAGCTGGTGGGGTCAGTGGTGTATTGAAAGTTGGACTTAAAGTCAGGATACTATCAGTTGCGAATTCGAGACGAGGACATACCCAAAACAACGTTGGTACGAGGTATGGTCACTTTGAGTTCTCGGTGATGTCGTTCGGGCTGACGAACACACCATCCGTATTCATGGATTTGATGAATCAAGTGTTTCGAAAATACTTGGACTCTTTTGTAGTTCTCTTTATTGATGACATCTTGGTATATTCCAAATCGGAGGTGGAGCATGAGACTCACTTGAGGGTAGTCTTGCAAGTGTTGAGGCAGAACCAGCTTTATGCAAAGTTCTCAAAGTGCGAGTTCTGGCTCGCGAAGGTGACATTTTTAGGCCATGTGAGTAGTGGGGATGGGGTGACAGTAGATCCAACAAAATTGGAGGCCATCAGAGATTGGCCGGTTTTGAGAACCGTGGCGGAAGTCCAAAGCTTTCTTGGACTAGCCGGGTACTATAGAAGATTCATGGAAAACTTTTCGCGGATAGCTCTACCCCTCACGTCACTAACTCGTAAGGATCAGAAGTTTGTGTGGACTCAGGAGTGCAGTTAGGCATTTGAGACACTAAAGGAAAGACTGATGATAGCTCCAATCCTATGTCTACCGATGGGGAGCGAAGGATTTCAAATCTACAGTGACGCATCAGGATACGGTTTGGGTTGCGTTTTGGTGCAACATGGCAGTGTAATAGCCTTTGGGTCTAGGCAGCTGAAGCCTCACGAGAGGAATTACCCTGTTCATGACTTGGAGTTGGCGATGGTAATTTTCGCGTTGAAAATGTGGCAGCACTATGTTTATGGTGCGAAGGTGGAGATCTTCACGGATCACAAAATCCTGAAGTATCTCCTAGATTAGAAGGACTTGAATATGCGACAACGCAGGTGGGTCGAGTTCCTTGGAGACTATGAGGTGGCGATTCAGTATACGCCAGGTAAGGCCAATGTGGTGGCAGATGCCTTGAGTAGAAAATACTCAGGGCAAGGAAATTAGATCGAAGCTCATGATGAGCGGTTGGTGCGGGAATGGGAGTCCCTCGGCTTGGAGTGCGTAGCAAGGGGCGAGTCTAGTGTTGCTCAGCTAAACTGGATTGAAATGCAGAACGACTCTTCCGATCGTATTCGGGAAGCGACTTGTTTGGATGTGGAGTTTCTGTCATTCATGGTGGAAGCTCAAAAAGGCGAGAGCAGCGCCTGGGAGATGATTGACGGGATTCTGAGGAAGGACGGAAGGATTTGTGTACCGCAGTTCGGCAAGCTCCGTGAGGAGTTGATGTTTGAGGCTCACTTCACAAAGTACTCCATTCATCCGGGCAGTACAAAGATGTACTTGGAAATGAAGAGATCCTTTTGGTGGTCTGGACTAAAGCGGGACGTTGCTTTGTACGTGAATCGATGTCAAACTTGTGCCTTGGTGAAGGCCGAGTGTCAGAAGCCGGGCAGGTTCCTGAAGCCTCTTCCAATCCCCGAATGGAAATTCGATGACATCTCCATGGATTTTGTGCATGAGATTGTGGATCGCTTAACCAAAGTGGCTCACTTCATCCCAAACCGGAAGGAGGACAACGTGGAGAAGCTGGTGGAGTTGTATGTTCACAACATTGTGCGACTACATGGGATTCCTAAAAGTATAGTCAGCGATCGTGACGGACGTTTCACGTCCAAGGACTGGAGGTTGGTTCAGAAGAGTCTGGGGACGAAGCTAAAGTTCAGTACGACTTTCCATCCTCAAACTGACGGGCAAACCGAAAGAACGAACCATTCTATGGAGGATATGCTGAGGATGTGTGTTCTTGACTTCGACAAGAAATGGGAGGGTCACCTCTTTATGGTGGAGTTCATGTATAACAATAGTTACCAAGCAAGTATAAAGATGGCGCCATACGAAGCTTTGTATGGGAGGCGGTGTCGAACACCGATGTCGTGGACAGAGGCGGGAGACACCAAAATATTGAGAAAGGAAGTGGTGGTTGATGCTTGTGAGTTGGTACGGACCATTCAAGAGCGCATGAAGGTGGCTCAAGATTGGTAAGCAAATTATTTTAATGCTCGCCACAGGAAGTTGGAGTTCACGATAGGCGATTTGGGTCTATTTGAATATCAAGCCGTTCAAAAGCGTTTCACGGATTCGCCGACTCAAGAAGTTGAGTCCAAGTTTTTTGGGACCTTTCGAGATTGTTGAACGGGTGGGAGAAGCAGCGTACCGATTGGTGTTGTCCGCAGAGCTGAGTGGATTGCACGACGTCTTCCATGTCTCCGTCTTGAGGAAAGCCTTGGTAGAGGCTAGTGTGGTGATCAAATCGGCATCAGTGCCGATAGAGGAAGACTTGAGGACGCGAGTCCGTCCAATTGCTATAGAGGATTCATAAATTCAGCAATTGCGGAACAAAGAGGTCAAACTCGTGAAAGTCTGATGAGACAACTGCGGCCGTGAGGAACTCCCTTGGGAGCGAGAACAAACCATGCTGGAGGAGTATCCAGAGTTTTTTCGTTCAGGTATCATTTAAGTTTTGTGTACCTCTTTTTGCCTTTTGGTAATTTCGGGACGAAATTCTTTTAAGGGGGAGAGAGTTGTAACGCCCCAAAATTCGAAAGAAGGACGAGCAGCGTCGAGAGCCAATTTTGGTTCTTGGTAAGGGTCACACGGCCACGGACACGGGCGTGTCCGTGGCTGTGTCGTTCCGAGTTCGTCGAGAGCCCGCGAAATCGACGATTTTCACTCGACGATGTGTCGAGACAGGGAACATGGGCTAGGACACGGGCGTGTCCATGGCCGTGTCGTGTCGGGTTCGTCGAGAGCCCGGGTGGTCGACAAACTGTGCTCGACGATGTGTCGAGACAGGGAACACGGCCTAGGACACAGGCGTGTCCATGGTCGTGTCGTCTCGGGTTCGTCGAGAGCCTGGGTGGTCGACAAACTGTGCTCGACGATATGTCGAGATAGTGAACACCACCTGGGACACGGACATGTCCAAGGCTGTGTCGAGCGTGTTCGACGAATTTTTCTGCGAAGTCGACGAAGAGGCAGTCGACGATCGTCGAGACTTTGAACACGGCCTGAGATACGGGCGCGTCTTAGGCCGTGTCCTTCTCGGGTTGTGATTGGTCCTATATCGATAGAGGAACACGCCCAGGCACACGGGCGTGTACTGCATGACACGGGCGTGTCAGCTCTGACACGGGCATGTTCAGAGGCCGTGTCTTGCTTTGGGTGCGGCGGTTTCAGCATCGATTGGGGAACACGACCTTGGACACGGGCGTGTCACAAGCCGTGTTCGGCCCAAGTATTTTGATTTTCAGTTCGGATCATGGTCGTTCATTTCCTTCTTTTGGGATCTGATGGTCCATGGTTGCCCTTGCTGAGTTTAGTCCGGGAATACGGTATAGAAACCATCATTCTTCTTCAAACACTCTCTTTTTAAGATCTAGAGAGAAGGGAGAGCAAGAAAGAAGGTGAAGGAGAGATCCGGCTGCCGGAGAAGCTTCGGTGCTCTAAATCGCGGGCCGAGTCCAGATCCGTGGAGGCTAGACCATTGCGAATGTTTTCATCCGACTAAGTTGTCATGGCTAGGAAGAGAGTTCAAAAGGTAACGACACTTCTCCTCTTGGTTTTAGGATGCATGTTTAGCATCTTTTACTTTCTAGTTTTTGGGCACCAAACTCTCAAATGAGAGGGGTTTGGGTCGCCAAGGGTCAAGAGGGACCTCCGGGTCGATTGAGTCCGTCCCCGACATGTTTTTGCATTATAGATCCGCTCCGTTAGTGGATTAGACATGGTGGGTGAAGCTATAGTCGCGACCGTTAGTCCGACTCGGTGATGTTGCAAACGAGCTTTAAGGATTCGTAGAGATCCGTTGCGGCAAGATGTCGTTTGTGATATTTGTGATGTTTTCCCCCTTATCTCGAGTGACTACGTGTAGTCGGAACCGGATAAGGTTAGCTCCTCAATGGCCGTAGATGGTTTCCTTGGTGGACAAGATTAGCTCCGTATTGGTGGTAGATGGTTTCCTTGGTGCGCGGGGACGTTGCTGTACGAATGAGGCATTAGGGTGAGAATGGTTTTTGGATTGTAATGTGCTAAGGCGTGACTTTGTCTCCGTGGTCGGCTGGCTATCCCGTGACGTGCAGGTCATGTGTGGAGAGTGTTTCGGGGAGACTAGTCCCCTTCTATGAGGCTGACGAGAATGCCAAGCATGGTGCAAGCCCGGACAATGAGGATATGAGCGGGTAGGGTCCAGCAAGGCTTCTTACAATCGGTCAATGTGTTAGACGGAATCCTGACATGAGAAGTCAGAGCTTGCATGCAATCCCGGGTCGAAGACCATAAGCGGGTGGGGCCTTGGCAAGAGTTCCGTGTGGCGGCTTGCATGCTATTGGGGGAATTGCAGTGCCCCCTTTGTTTGCGGCTTAATGTCAATGGGGAAATGATGAGTACCCAGATGATGTGATGATGTGCTAGATGCATACGCGTTAGGGTGTCTTGGGTGAATCTCGGGTTTTGCATTCATGCTGCGTAGTAGACCCCTTTTCTTTATATGCTCAATAGTAGAGAACGTGCATGTTGTTTGAGACATCCAATCATGTTCATTGGTGCTATACTTGTTTTTGTATATTGTATACGAAGTGCTGACTTGCAGGTTGGAGGGGTACCCTGGGTCCGTTAGGGGCAGCAGAGAGGAGATGGGTTTGTTACACAATTTGAGGTCAGCCTTTGCTGACCCACGTTACAACCAAATTTTACAGGGCAATGATCGCAAGCAGGAGCTAGCTCGCCGGCCAGAAAAGCCCAAGCCTCATGAAGTGTTGCCATCCTTGCTATAAATTTACTTTTGTGATTTTGTATGTTTGATGTTGTCATCTTCCGGCTTGCATGACGAGGTAGCTTAGGAGTGTATGTGCACTTTGATGTTTATGTATTGTTAGAGGTTTGGACTCTCTTTTGTTGTAAGGCCATAAAGCCATTTCGAGACTCTTATGGATGTGGATAACTTCTAGTCTTAGTTGATGTTTCCGCTGTGTTTTGCTTATGAGTTTTGAGTTTTGGTAGTTATATCATCTTATAATACTAAAGCTGTGGCGTCTGTATGTTGTGGGGCCCTGGCCGGACCCATATTATACGGTCATTATAGGCGAGGTATTACAGCTGACATGGTGACTGTTATTATAGGAGAATTCTACGAGGGGTAAGAGCCTTTCCCACGGCTGTCCTCTATCCAACACACATAGTCTCAATAGGTCCTCCAATGTTCTGATGGTCCTCTCAGACTGCCCGTCCGTCTGAGTATGGAATGTTGTACTAAAGGTAAGACGTGAACCCAAGTATGCATGTACTGCCCTCTATTCCTTAGAGGTAAACCGACCATCCCGGTCAGAAATAATTGTCTTTGGCACACCATGATACCGTACAAACTGCTCCACAAAGAGGCGTACCAAAACATCCAAATGAGATTCTTTCTTCATAGGAATAAACCGGGCTACCTTCGTCAGGCGGTCAATGATTACCCATACTGAATCATTCCCTGAGCGTGAGCGAGGCAAACCGTGGATGAAGTCCATGGAGACATCCTCGAACTTCCACTCGGGGATGGGCAATGACTGTAATAATCCACCGGGGCTCCTGCATTTTGCATTCACCCTTTGACAGGCCTCGCAGTGCCTAACAAAATATCAGATGTACCTCTTCATTCCCGGCCAACACATGGTCTTCCGCAAGTCGGCGTACATCTTGGCAATCCCAGGATGTACAAAATACTGAGTGCAATGTGCCTCTCTCAGGATATCTTCCTGAATTTTTCCGCCCTTGGGAATGTAAAGCCGATCACGGAGATGGACAAGGCCGTCTTTTAGGTAGTACTCGTCAGCTGTCCCATCTTCAATTGACTTGATTGCCGGGGCCAAAGCCGCATCCTTTCCTTGCTCCACCCAGATTCGGTCTCGAATATAACAGACTATGCTCATCGCGGTTAAGTACTTTGTATACCCTTCCGATTGGTCTTTATATACCATGGTGATCTTCATCTCTTCGAGCATCCGAGCTAACTCCATTCTCATCAATCGGGACTCGAAATTCGATTCCAGTAACTTTCTGCTCAAAGCATCAGCTACGGAATTTGCTTTTCCAGGGTGGTAGTTCAAAGTGAATTCATAATCGCATAAAGACTCTAACCGCCGTCGCTGTCTCAAATTCAATTCCTTCTATGTATGGACGTACTTTTGATTATTGTGGTCTGAAAAGATTTCGCAGTGGACGCCGTACAGATAATGTCTCCCAATCTTCAAGGCGAACACCACCGCTCCCAATTCTAGATCATGTACCGGGTAGCTGATTTCATGCTTCTTCAGCTGTCTTGAAGCATATGCACTCTTCAGCTGTCTTGAAGCATATGCAATGATGAGCGTCGAGCGGCAAGTTAAGTAAGGACACAATCTGTGACACGGATATGTCACAGGGCGTGTCCTTCACGGGGTCAACCAGAGATGCGTGTACTGGTAGACACGGGTGTGTCTTGGGGTACACGGCCTGGGATATGGGCGTGTCCCATGGCCATGTCCCGCTCGGGTAAGTTGATGTTGTGCTGGGTGAAGTACACGACTTATAGACAGTGGTGTGTCGGTCCTGACACGGGCGTGTAGGGTGTGACACGGGGGTGTCATAAGGCCGTGTACTGCTCTGGCTTGAGTCGGTTGTGTGCCGCTTAAGGGACACGACCTGTGATACGGGCGTGTCACAGGGCGTGTCAGGCCGTGTTCAGCCTTTTTCTGGGCAAATCAGGGCCTTTCATTTTCCTTATCCTGGATCCAAGGATCCAGGCCTTTCCCTGCTGATATAAACCGAGAATGAGGGATAAACTCATTCATTTCATCATCATCTTCTTCTTCTTCTCAAAGAGAGAGATAAAGGGAGAGCAAGGGAAGAGGGAAAGGGAGGAGGAAGCTAGCTGCTGGAGGAGCTGCGGAGTGCGGAGTCAAGATCCGAGTTTGGATTCGTGGAGGCAAAGCCGAGACGATGATTTCCATCCAGCTATTTCATGGCTCCAAGGCGATCTTCAAGGGTAACGATCTCCTTCTTGGACATCGAAGTCCTTTCTTTATGCATATGCATGGAATCCTCCACTAAGAGGTGGACATCGTAAGTGATTCCAAGTTGATTCTGCATCTAGAGCCAAAAGTGTGGAGTATGACATAGACATGTTGTGTGAAGCCCATCTGGATGGTTAGTCTGGATTGCTGATGATTATGGGTAAACCGGAGAAGACTCTGTGTATTTGATAGTTGTGTATGACTTGTAAGTATGGATGTTTTGTATGAATGTATGGATGTATGGATGTTGATCTTGGATGCTTTGCGTAAGCTCCTTGTGGTGTGAGCGTGGTGGGCGCTAATTTCTCTGGGAGAGCGAAAAGCTGCGACTAATCAGTAGGGAAGGCTGACCCGCGTCTAGTGGTGCGCTACTAACGGTTTGAGCACGGGAAAGACTAACCTGCCCCTGGTTGTTTTGGGAGGTCGATTAGTGGAAATGTTTGGGAGGACGAGCGGCAGACCCTACTTGCTGCACCATATGGTGGGTCGATCTATTAATGCTCAAGTTTGTCGTGAGGTTATCACCTCTGAGTGGTTTGGGCGGAATGCTCCCAGTCTGCGGGTTGGGGTGACTAGGACCGACCAGCCAACAAGTTAATAATTCTCTAATCGGTGGTGTTGCCTCGGAGACCGGTACACCGTAAGGTGCCCTGAGTGCACGGAGTGTCTGGTGGAGACCGACGTTTGTGATATAGTTATGTCTGAGCGCACTTGTTATGATTGATATATATTATAATTGCAATGCATACAGGGAAGGACCCACTGCTCCGGGCAAGGGATAGGGTCGTTATAATTGGTCAGCTAATGCTGACCGTTGCTTTGTTTCCCGCTCTTGGGGTGAATGTCTAATTGCAGGTGCTGGGAGACTGAATTGAAATAGCGGAATAAAGGGTTACTGCTTAAAGGCCCTTGAAGGCCGTGTGAGAATGTTTGTATTTCATGTGTAGCCGGCCTGCGTGCCGATGTACGAAGCTGTATATTTGTAAAGAGTAATTTGTAAGACATTAAGGCCATGAGAGTTGTGTAGTTGTATACATTCCTTATTAATGTATAAATGTGAAGTTTATATATTTAGTGGACATTCGCTGTGATGAGTTCATAAAACTGAAAATGCTGCGCTAGAATGCTTTGAGTTAGGATACGAGTAGAATGAAATTTTGATTTCCACACGTAATTTCGTCGTTTGTCTGTGAAATATGGTGTGGGGCCCCGGCCAGACCCACTGTTATATTCTATGTGACGAATGGGGGTGGATCTCCTCCCCCTGCTCGGAATTGCGAGCCCGCGACTCCCCAACGACCTTGGCATCCCGATGAGAAAGGAAATTTGTTAGCAACAACACAAAAGATATTCTAAGTAAAATGGGAAAGAGGAAGTCAAAAACTCACCAATCCGCCGGCAGCTTTGGCGAGAAGATCCTCAGCGATGCCGAGCTGCCTCGCCTGGTTGACGACCTTGTATTTGGCGACGTCGCGGGCCTGCTCGGCTTTTTGAAGTTGGTTTCTGAGGCCGAAGCTGCGGCGAACCAACATATGGTGGAGGTCCATGGCTCGCATATTGGGTTGCATGAC
Organism: Platanthera guangdongensis; assembly: GCA_039583875.1. Classification (NCBI taxonomy): domain Eukaryota; kingdom Viridiplantae; phylum Streptophyta; class Magnoliopsida; order Asparagales; family Orchidaceae; genus Platanthera; species Platanthera guangdongensis. The sequence goes on along the minus strand of CM077159.1, from coordinate 56,038,935 downwards.
CTCATGACCAAGCTGCCGCAGGGTCGTGCCCTTGTAGGCCTCGGCGTCCTCGCGGCCATAAAGGCCGAAGCCGAGGGTGTAGGCATGACCGGTGGCGGGCTCGCAGTCAACCCAGGAGGGGTGAAGGGTGGAGATGGAAACCCAGTGGGCTATCTCGTCCCACTAGACCGTGGGATCGCCCGCCGAGTCCTTTCACCGCCCCCAAAGCTAAAGAGGAGATGTTCCTTCGGCACGCTGGGCTAGCGAGCCGCCTTCTTTGCCACGGGAGGGGCAGAGCTCGCCGCAGGGGGAGCAGAAGTCTCGCTGCCCTTCTGCCCATTGCTGGTGATTTCCTTCAGCGGGCTCTCCGGCGACGCGTCGGGGATGCCCTCGGACGAGCTCATGTATTTGGGGCTGGATTGATGTTGTTGTTGTTTCGCCCGCGGAGCCAGCATGACCCTCCTCATCTTTTTTGGTAGTTGCTGGTGAGGGGCAGGCTCGACCCCGCATCCTCAGATCGCCTCTTGCTGGAGGAGGGTTGGGAGAAAGCCGCCTCATCTCGGCAGGTCGCCGCCGCTACCTTCTCGCGAGCAAGGGGGTTCAGATATAACCCCGAGTCCACGAATGGCGGGTTCACAGGGATCAGCCGCTCTCCTGCATAAAATAACTTGGAAAAATTTCCTCGTGATAATGGCGAGCTGAGCAGCAGAACAGACAGTACCATCGCCGGGTAGGACGGGACGGGGCAGAGCGCGTCGAGGCCCCTTCGCAAAAATGCGACCTCGAAGTCCTTGTGGAGGAAGAACTTGTGGAGGTCGGCATTGTTGCCGGACACGGCGGGGGGGGGGGGGGGGACATCCTCGCCCTTCTGCTGGGGCGAGTACGGGATGTTGCCGAGATCACCCTTGATGAAGGCGATCTTGGTCATCCAGTTATGGTGCTTGTTCGCAATCTCGCGAACTTTGATCAGCGAGCCCCCGAAGTAGGCGACCCCATCTGCCGTCGCCTTGTAGGAGAAGAGTTTTCTAAACACAGTCAGGTTGAACTCTATCCTTTCTCGGCGGAGGTAGCTCGCGAACGCCACCATCATTGCGATGGCGTTAGAATTCAACTGTGCGGGCACCGCGCCGTAATACTTCAGAATTTGGCGGATTTCCGGCCAGAGGGGGAGGCGCAGCCCTACCTCGAAATGCGAGTTGGGGAAGGCAAGCTCGTCGCCGTAGAAAGTGTTGATGGTCACCCCCTGTCTCGGTCGGCGCGCCTCGAAGCCTGACGGCACATGGTCGCCCACAAACACGGCGAGCTCGGCCTCGCTGGTATTCCCTTCAAAGAAGCAGTAATCAGTAAAGTGTTGGGCGCACTTGGTGCGGCCGTCGGCGTCAGATTTGGTCTTGCCCATGCTCGCAGAAGACGGGGTGCAGCACGAGTAAGAAAGAGAAAAATGCAGGAAGAGAGAGAAGATGAGCAGTTAATACGGCGTACGGGGTTGGTGAGGGGGAGGGGGGCTATTTATAGAAAAAGATATCTGGGGGAAAGCTGTCCCATCGGCCCAGCTCGTCACCCCGGCTCGCCACCCCAGCTCATCGACTTCTGACGCGTCCCACCCCGCGCTGAGTTAAATATAAGGAAACATATTTATTATTATTTAAACATCAGATACCCGCCTAAAAATGTTCACATATTATTACAGAAATCAAGTAAAGAATAAAAAGTAGGGCGCGCGGGCAGGGGGAACCAGGAGGCGAGTACCGGTCAGCTCGACAGGGGAGCCGCCTTTTATCTACCCCGGCATCGCGCCCCTCGCCCCCCAGACTGCCGCGCTCGGAGGAACTCGCGGATCCGCCCCGAGTTCCGCTGCGCCGCTAGGAGGCCCTCGTCGATCTCGTCCAGGAGCCGGGAGGGAGACAGCAACTCGCCAGCCTGGCCGCCTCGCACCTCGTCAGCAAGCTGAACATAATTTCGCTGCAGCGCCTCGTTGACCTCCTGCACCTCGCGCAGGCTGCACACGAGCTTCTTGAAGAGCTTGATCCCCCTCCTCGTCAACTCGTCATTTTCCACTTCAGGGCCCAGGTAGGAGTCCAGCGAGTTCGGGGAGGGGAGGGGAGAATAATGAGCTGATCGCGAAGACTCCTCGGCTACAGATTGGCTGGGACGACCTGCGAACACAGAAACATCAATAAAGAGGAGCAACCCTAAAAGAGCACATAACAGAAATCTAAAGACAATCATATTTAATGAGCTCGGCATGTCTAAGAAAGCGCGGGGAGGGACGAATCTTAAGTCCTTCACGCGGTCTGGGCGGCGCGTTCCCGATGAGAGGTGGTCGAATCCCGGGATGGGGATGGCCTCCGCACCTGTCCCCATGGTCACGACAGGTTGCTGGGGAGAAGAAGCGCGAACTGGCGAGCTCGGCCTCTGCGAGCCCAGCCCCAAGGTCCCAAAGGGAGGTGACGGATCCCGGGGGTGATTTTCCAGTGTTCTAAATCGTGAGTCGCCGACTGTGTCTTTGGCTCGCAGGGTGGGGTCTCGCGGCACGACGCCTCCGCCGCCATCCAACTAGGTGTTTGGGTCGTCGCAGAGACCGACAATGTTTTTGCCCTTGTCATGGGCAGATAAATTTGAGGAGCCGGCGCCATGTTCCAGGATTGTCGTTTGGTCAGCGAGAATGGGCTCGGCTGCCGGAGGAAACAACTTCGCCCTCTTGGCGGAGTCGGGCTCGGCTGAGCCACCCTACGGAACAGCGAGTGGAACCGCTGTTAGGGAAGCTACGCGAGCAGAAGAGACTTGGCGAGCTCGATTAAGGCGCTCTTGGATCTCCTTTGGGATCGGCATCGCGACAGGGCTATAGTAAGGGGAATGACAAGAGTCAGGCAGGTATGCCGGAGTATTTATATAGCCACAGGTGGACCCCACCCGAAGATTCCCTCTGACTCACCCCGCACTCGCCGAACACTTGAGGTTGGATGTTTCTTTCCGAGCTTCGCCAAGCTCAAAAAGAGCGGTGATTATGTTCAACCCCGTATCCTACGAGTATGGTCGCTATGAGCCAGACCCAGCGGTGCAGATCGCTCAGAGGCCAGGCGAGCTCGGCAGGGAAATCAGAAGCCCGAGCTCGGCACTCGCCGGCCCTGAGCTCGGCATTCGTCGAGCTCATCCCAGGTTTCGTCGAGCCGAGCTCGACTAATGAAGGTCGATCGAAAGACGGGCTAAGACCCCAGCTCGCACTCGCCATACGGAACTCAGCATACAGTAGGCGAGCTCCATCTTCAGAGGTGGCCGAGCTCCTCAGCTCGCCCAGGTCCAAGAGGTATTTTTTTACTATTTTGCCCCCGCTGGCCTGCCTATAGCCTTTCAGAACAGCGAAGTTACGTTGTTGGCAGGCCAATCTGGACTGCACATAGCCGTTCAGAATAGCGGATGTTGGCTATTTGCAGGCCATTTTTAGAAATCTATAAATAGAACCCAAGAGATACCTCAGAAAGCACGCTTCTTGTCCCCCAGGCTCCATCTCTCAAGTGCTTTCTGAAAATACCTTAGCTCAACCTTTGGCTAAGGAGGGGAAACACTCTAAGATCTTCCGGGTGTGTGGTGGGTCCTCCCCGGTGAGCTCTTGGGTCAGTTCTTCCTTATTTTTATTTGTTATTCTGCTTGCAAAAGCGAAGTAGGTGCGCGATCACCCATTCCCAAAGGATGAACTTCACAGGAGACCGAGAAATCAGTTTCGACACATGCAATATTAGGAAAAGTATTCAACACTAAAGTTGTAGATCTCGACGAGCTCTACAACTTTCGTGGTGAACACTTTTCCTGAAAAATGCATGTACGAGGCGTTTTTTGGAAATATGCCCAGATTTTGCGGCTTTCAGAAATACGTCTTGTACATGCAATTTCAGGAAAAATATTACGTCTAAAGTTGTAGATCTCGTCGAGGTCTACAACTTTCGTGGTGAACATTTTTCCTAAAATTGCATGTACAAGACGTATTTTGAAAAGACGCGAAACATTAGGAGATTTTAGAGTACGACTACGATTGTGGTTATTGTTTTAACGTTTTAACTAGTTAAGTTTGATTAAAACTCGAACTGGTTCTGTTCGAACCAGTTCACGGCGTCCGGAAACGCGTAGGGTTTCCTCCCAAATTCAAGGAAATGCGTAGGGCTGCCTCCAGTTCACAGCCTTTTAGGGCTTTCTTCTTACAACCATCGCATCCGGCGGCGAACGGAGAACGGCGAACGGCGAACGGCTCCGGCACAAGGCTTCTTCTCCGACGGCGAAGGGCTTCTCTTCTCCGGCACAGGTCTGTTCTTCTCCGGCTCTAGGATCTCCTTCTCCGACGGCACAGTTCTGATTCGGCACAGGTTCGCTTTTCCGGCTTAGATAATCTTTCTCCTTCTTGCATTTCCTATGTTGCCAGTCATCTCACCTCTTCCCTCTCCCCCTCCCCCCTGGTTTTGTGCAGAACTCCAAATCTCATTTTCACGATTACTGTTGTGCCGGCCTTCTCCTTCTTACAGAACTATAGATCCGACTGTTGGGCCTGTAATCTGTAGCACTCAACACCAGCAGGTATACCCTTCCCTCCCCTCATTTTTTTTCTGATTTTGATGGATTGTGTGTATTGATTTGCACAACAATGTGTGTGTAATAATGGATTTGTAATGTGTGTGTGTTGTAATTCTGTGTGTAATATGTGTTTGTGTAATGTGTTTATTTGTACAACACATACACACAAATTACACAACCCTCGTCCAACAATGATGAACACATACATTACTGCAATGTGATCATGTGCAATGTGATGTTATTTCTCTCGTCGTTGGTGTCGCCCTTTTCTGATTTTTTACTTTTTTCTTTTTCAGATACCGAGTGTTTGCCGAACTTTTGCACCCTTGCCAACAACATCGTTTTTGTCGATCTTCTGAACCCTTGCCATCATCATCGTGAAATGTTCCTGATTTCCTGCAACTTCTCCTGAAGCCTAGCTGTATTTTTATCTTGCACGAGAAATCTAACAATAATGGTGTGTTTCAATCTCATTCTCTCGACATTCATGGATTTTATTGTATGACAAGTTTTTCTTTTTTCTTTTTGTTATCAGCTTTTTTTTCTTCTTACTCGCAGTCTCTCATCGCGAATGAGAATTTTCAGCACATTCTCCGTGTTTTAAGCACGAATGTTGATGGCAAGAAGAAAATCATGCTCTCCCTTACCTCTATTAAAGGAATTGGCCGCCGATTCGCCAATATTGTTTGCAATAAGGCGAACGTGGACAGGAATAAAAGGTCACTTTCTCTGCGATTTACTATTTCTTGTAGCAATTATGATGTGTTTCGATCTATTGTGGATTCTGTAATCGTCGATTCGTTAGGGATTGAGCCTCATCTTTGATACCTTTCCCCCCTTATGTAGACTTCTTTCTTTCCTCGAGGCTTTAATTAACTTCATACCTTCCGAACATCTCATGTTTTTCGTTTATGGCTCATTTGATTCCTTTATTTGGATGGAATTTGACGCTAACAATGGATTCAAACACAATAATTAACGAAAACATGATCATTAGTATCCAAAATCTCTCCAAATGTCTCTTAGAAATCTCCGTCCGAACTATAGTATTTACAATGCGGATAGAACTTCAGCTATATGTGTGATAATCTATGATGATTTCTCTCTTTTACTAACGTGTGACGTTATTTATTGTTATTTTCTTTTCTTTTATTATATATACTAATGAGACTGACATATGTATTTGTAGAGCTGGAGAGCTTACATCTGCAGAGCTTGAGAATTTGATGACAATTGTAGCAAATCCTCTCCAATTTAAAATTCCGGGTTGGTTTCTAAACAAGAAGAAAGATTATAAAGATGGAAGGTACTCTCAAGTTGTGTCCAATGCTCTCGATATGAAGCTCAGAGATGATCTTGAGCGTCTGAAAAAGATCAGGTTCATGTCTTTATTTTTTTTAAAAAAAATTGTTATTTCCATTATTCTGTTCTTTTTATGGGCTTTACCACCTGCATTACTTACACACACATCCCCGCGTCTTTAAATGTATTATATTAGGCTAGCTTTGTTATATGGGTTTGAGTGTTGATGATTCAATCAGTCAGTGAGACACGTGTTGAAGCAAAGATTTGACTCCGACAAACGTTCGAAAAATAGGGGCGTAGCCAACACCTACTTGTCCCAAGCTCCGACCTCCGACTGGACATGAAGGACTAGAAACTGGCCCAAAGCCGCAGCAGGGAGGTCCCACCGCTTACCCGGAAGATCTCTAAGAGCTTCCCCTCCAAAGCCAAAAGCTGGGCTTGGAGCTTCTCAGAAAGCACAGCAAAAACCCTCTCAAGTCCCGTAAAATTAGATTCAAGTGCTTCTGAAGAACCCATATGAGCCTATTTATATATTTCTGAATTTGAACTGCCAATAACCAAACTGAACTGATCTAAAATTACCAAGGTACACCTGGCTGGGTCTGCCAACAGCCAAACTCCGCTGTTTTGAGGAGTTATGTGCATACCCCCAATGACAAAAGGGTAAAAAATACCCGGGGTAGAAGAGTAAAACCCCTTGTTGGTATAAAAAGGTAAAAAGGGGTCTCTTTTCTATATGGCGAGTGGGGGAGCACCTATTGGTGAGACGGACCCTTCTGCTCGTCTCGCATGAAGCCTTTGCTATGCGGTCTTCTCGCCGCTGGAGGCCTTCTCGCCCCTCCCCCAAGTGGGGCGTCTCACTTATTGCAAGGACCGTTCATCTTGCCACCCGCGAGTGAATCCCCCTGGTCCCACTCGCCTGTCTGCTCCTCTCGCCTGCCCCGACTAATCACACCTTGAGGGACTCTCGTGAGCCTGAGGTTGTACACAATCCCCGCTCTTTTCGTGATTATTTTAAGCTCGGAAAGAATGTCCAACCAAGCATCATCATTAAAGCGTATTAAAGAACGTATTTATGATGGAATCTTTTATGAGGCCCCCACCGGAGCCTATAAATATAGGGTTCCCGCCCCGCACACAGGATTCCCCCCCTTTGCATATTCTTCTTTCTCATCTTGAATCGTTCGTCATGTCTCACAGCCAAAGCTTCCGCGAGCGTCTCGCGCTGGTGCGAAAGCAGAACAAGGTCAACGTGGCCGCGTTTACTTCAATGCTAGTTCGCCCCCTACCCCCATCATCTCGCCTGAAAAAGATGAAGACAGGTGACCCCTCATCTGCTGCCGTGGATGCGTCTCGCGCAGCTCCGGAAACCGGCCCCACTCATGCATCTCCCAGAGAGAAAGAGGTGGGTACTCGCTTTTGCCTTTGTTATTCCTGCAACCTGGTCTTATTGTCTATTTGCTTTTTCAGGGAGCTCCCATGGTTTTGCAGCGCCCGGAAAGCTCGCGAGATGACTCCGCTGTCCACCGCGAGGATTCCGACTCGCAGCCACCTTCCACTCCCCCAACTACCCCTATCGAGGGGAGGGACGACCCCTCCCAGGCTGCGGGGACCTCCCGCCTTCCTGGTAAAAGATCTTCTCTCGCGCTTATAAATCCCATTCGCTATTCTCACACCCTCCTGGGAGAGCCTCTTCCACCTTGCCCTTGCACTCCTTGCGCAGGCTCTAGGACCGACTCACCTATCGAGGAGCTGCCTAGGCGACTCTCCGTCTCGCCTCCTCCTGTAGATGGAATTGAAGATTACCTGGGTGATCCTTCGAACCCAGCGGAAATGACTCGCAAGACAGCTGAGCTGTTCCGGAAGCATGCGCGCATTATCCATTCCTTGGCGCAGGACAAGCGGGCTGCGAAGAAGCGCATCGAATGGCTGGAGAACGAGTGTGTTCGCCTATCTTCCGAGGCGGATACTGAGTTAGATGTCGACGAAACCAACCCTGGTGCCATCATCAGCGAGATCGACATTCAGCTCCGTCTCGCGCGTCGTGGGCTGGAGTCCGTTCTCGCCTTCCACTCGCGCAGCAGGCCTCCCTGCGCGGGAGCTCGCGATGGCTACTGGCAATGGCTCCCATATTGAAAGTTGTTTGTCTCGCCTCTTCTTTTTATCTTTGTATTTGAATGTTGTAATAATGGCGACTGTCTTGTAGTACCGTCTCGCCAAAATATCAAGAAACTTGGTGCCCGTCACATGCGGGACGATCATCGAATATATATTTTTTATTGCTGGTTTTCTTTATTTCTTTTTAACTTCTTTAACCTAATCTCTTTGTGATTGCGATGGGCCGCGCCGATCGAGGCTTACGAGAGAGAAAACCCTACCGCCGACTCTTCCTCTTCCCCTGTGCTTTTTTCCCGCCCATCAATCATTGCTTTGTATTCGCTATAAATACACCAGGCCCGGGGTCAAAAGATTCCGCACTCTTCACTTCTGCCGCCCCTAAACTCTTGCCCCTTCTTTTCTTTCGTCTCGCCGGCCCCTCTCGCCCTTTCTCTCGGTCCTCTCGCTAATTCCTTTTTTCATCTCTTCCTTTCATTCTCCGCCTCGCCTACCGCCGTCTCGCAAGCAATGGGCAAGAAAAAGATCGAGGAAGGCGAGTGGCGCAGGCATTGCGGGAAGAGGTTTTCAGACCACGACTTCCCCCTCGGCAGGCTCTCAGAGGAAGATCACCTCAATTTTGCCCACCAATACCTGGAAGAAGGAGTCGAGTCGCGGCCTCTGAGGGTTGGCGAATCGATCAACTCATATTACCCGGGGGAGCTCGCCTTCCCCGTCTCGCACTTTGAGGCGGGGTTGAGGATGCCTCTATGGACTGAGGTAAAATAGGTTTTCAAATACTTCGGCGTCGTCCCGGCGCAATTCAACCCAAATGTCATTACGGTGTTGATTGCCTTCGCCTGCTATATGCGCCGGGAGCGCATCGAATTCAGCTTGACGGACTTCCTCCAGCTCTTTATCTATCACACCAACGCCGACGACGTCTCGTACTTCACCGGGCAAGGGCTCAAGGTGTGCGAGACGCCCAACAAGAACCACCACTGGCTCACCCGGTTCGTCTTCTCCGCACCAGAACTGTTGAAGTCAAGATTTGACTCCGACAAACGTTCGAAAAATAGGGGCGTAGCCAACACCTACTTGTCCCGAAAGATCTCTGAGAGCTTCCCCAACAAGAACCACCGCTTACCCGAAAGATCTCTGAGAGCTTACCCTCCAAATACAAAGCTGGGCTTGGAGCTCCTTAGAAAGCACAGCAAAAAACCTCTCAAGTCCCGTAAAATCAGATTCAAGTGCTTCTGAAGAACCTCTATGGGCCTATTTATAGATTTCTGAATTTGAACTGTCAATAACCAAACTGAACTGATCTGAAATTACCAAACACTCATTTTTGCCTTTGTTATTCCTGCAACCTGGTCTTATTGTCTATTTGCTTCTTCAGGGAGCTCCCGTGGTTTTGCAGCGCCCGGAAAGCCCGCGAGACGACTCCATTGTCCACCGCGAGGACTCCGACTCACCCTCTTGGTCTCCACCTGCATCTCGTCGAAGGCCTTTTTGAAGATCACGTTTACGGAGCTCCCATTGTCCACTAGGATCTTGGAGACCGTGAAGTTTTCCACCGCTGCCTGGATCACCAAGACATCACAGAACGGATCTTCATAGTCTGGCATATCTTCTGAAGAGAAGGTAATTTTTTCTTTTGGGGGTGGAGCCTGGGAGATCGAGGCTACCCCTCTTCGGAACATGGTGTGGAGGCTCCCCTTACGAGTTGCCTCGATCCCAACTCCCCTGTGGATCACTCCGATTCCTCCCCGGGTTCCTATGTCAGCCCGGTCCTCGCATTTATCCTCCGTCTCCCCCTGCTGCACTTCCACGATCCTTACCGGCGCATCCTGCCTCCTCGACCCTCTGGCTTCTCTCATCTCCACGAACTCTGGGCAGGTGGCCGTTGCATGACCTTCCTCCTGATGGAAGTCACAGAAAGGCAACGCCACCCTACCCCTTCCTCCCTCTCCACCATCTCTCCTTCCAGCTCCTCCCCGAGCTCCTCTCCTTCCTCCTCTTCCTCGACTGATCTCCATCGCCTCTTGCTGATGTTGGAAGCTATCCCTCGGCCCCTGCCTCCATGCCGGTTGATCGAACCTTATAGGCTCACGAAAATTATCTCTTCCTTGAAAACCTCCTCCTAACTCCTGGGGGCGACCCTCCTGAGGCCTCCAACCTATCCGGTTGTTCGGCTCTTGGGCCCCCCGTCCCTACTGCTGTCCCTGCTGCCCCTGACTTTGGGGTTCCTCTCTCCTTCTCTCTTCTCTCTGCTCCATCTGCCTTCTAGCTCCTGGCTCTTTCACATCATCCTCCGCCTACCTGGCCAGCTTCCTTGCGAACGCCGGATTGGCCCTCTCGAAGTACGTCTCCTTCGCCGCCCTCTCCATGAGCTCCTCAAAATAGGAGGGGACACTGAAAGTCCACCTAGTGTCAACTATGTTCACCTATGGGGGGAGAATAGGTGACGTGCATCGTTTTTGCGGAATTTAAAATTGTACCTGCACAATAAAACAAAACAACACAGCACACAGAATACACAAGCTATTTATAGTGGTTCCCCGACTTGGGTACATCCACTTTCCCCCTTCGACCTATCTCCCAACAAGGGACGACTCGGTCTCTTCACCAACAGGATTGAAATCCAATCCTTGCACTATCGGAAGGAAACCTTCCATACATAGGAGTCAACACTCCCACAAACCGGGTTGCACCCAACCCTTACAACTAGGAACCAACGTTCCTTTACAACAAAATAAAATAGAATGTACAAGAAATACAAACTACGTTTGGAGACTACGGTGTCCCTCTTCGTTGACGACGTGTTCTTGAAGTCCACGAAGAGTCCACAACCCTAGATCTCTCTTGGAGAAGATCTCCCCGGAACCGGCGGCGGCAAGATGGGCGGCGGCTAGGTTCACGGGATCGGCGGCGACGACGATGTGCAGCTGCTGTACTTGGAGATCCAAACTTCGTAGCAAAGCTAGCTAGGTCTACCAACGGTCACACTAGGATCAGTCGTCTCAATCGATTCGGACGGGGAAGGTTTTCCCGATCAACAAATCAAGAGACAAGAGATCTCCGGTTAGACACGTGAGACGCTAAGCTTGGCTAAGCTTCTATCGACTGGAGATCGGGAAGAAACCTCGATCAAGACCAGCGATCAACTCTCTCGAGCGGCGACGGTGGCGGCGGCAGAAATCGCGATCTAGGTCACGTCGCGGCTCGGTTTCGTATATCTTTATTCCGTCGTCTTTCCTGTTCAAAAATACCCCTGTATTTATATTGTAGACAACTTCAAGATGACCGTTGTGGGTCCCACCTGAAAGAAACCCTAGTTCCGGTTCAGCACAGTCCCAGCGGCAGAATCCGGTCCAGCAGCTTCCAGAGAAATTGCTAAGTCAAAATCGGCGAGAATCGCAGGTGATTCTCGACGAATCAGCGAGAATCAGTTAGTGATTCTCGACGATTCGTCGAGAATCACTAGTGATTCTCGCCGATTCACTTGTTGATTCTAAATGAATATTACTTGGTATTCATGATCTGCTCAGCGAAGGGTTCGGCGAGAATCACTAGTGATTCTCGCCGAATCCTACTTGGCACCGTTTTGAGGTAGCCGGATAGAGTCGGCGAGAATCACTAATGATTCTCGACGATTCGGCGAGAATCACTAGTGATTCTCGCCGAATCGGCGAGAATCACTTGCTGATTCTCGTCGAATTATACTTAGACGAATTTCCGTCTTTCCACCCAAGAGCTGCTCCTTGACCCATCCTTGCTCCTTGTCTGCTCTTGTATAAACACGGCCCTGTACTTGAAAGTAAGTGCACTCCAATAAAGAGAGTACACGTAGGTCAACACACTTATCTGCTCAACGAGGGATTACGTCGTGCAGACCCATGTATATTGACCTATTGCACCCTGACATTGGTGTGCACTTAGCGTGGAATAACTGCAAGCACAACTTAAGAGGTTTCATCAAATACATTGTGAATTCATCTTAGCTTGACAGGTGGCTTCCTCAAATCCAAGTAATTGTGGATACAATACCCAACAATCTCCCCCTATTTGACAAAGTCAAAACCCTACTAGCTAAGATGAATAACACCAAACAGATAATATAAACAACATTCAGAATTTAAATATGCAGCACAAGAGAATATAGGCAGACAAATCAAGACTTGAGTCATTCATAAATTCAAATGCATATATATATACATGTATATATACATAATCTCAAGATTGTTCATATAATAACAATAACCATTAATTGTTCTTAAGAGAGAATGACAATTGTTCTTAAGAGAGAATGACAAGCTATAAAGTTTTGACTATTTTTCCTTGGCTAAGTCATCCTTGAGTTTTTGCGCCAAATACTTCTTTCTTTGCCTCTCCATGTATTCTTTGGGCTTCGGATAATATCTGGGAGGAGGAGCTTTATCTGCCGCCGTGTTGGTCCTGAAGAAGATGTTTCGTTTTTCTTCATACGTCTTGTGCGTCTCCCACTCATACTGGCTGTATACTTCGTTTCGATTGATTTCTCCTTTTTCTTGTAGCCAGAAAGTGTCCAAGATGATATTCTTTGAAACTGGACTCCACTTTTCGTTTCTTATTTCCTCCTCACTCAGTCTGATTCTCTTCTCAGCTTGTGTTTCCTTTGATGTCCCTTCTTGAGACTTTCTCTTGTCCCTGGCTTTTGCTAGGGCCTCTTGGTCAAACATGGTCATACGTTTTGCTTTGGAAATAGCCCTAGCATCAGCTTCACTCGTGGGAACATCTGCAGCACTTACTCCCTCAGCAGCACTTACTCCCCCAGCAGCCGTAGTAGTCTCAGGAGCATGAATACCTGCAGGATTCAAATCGACGCCTAACGCCTGTTGGAGCATCCACCAGCAGTTGTCATAGACATATTTGTTTGACTGTTCGAAGTTGTTGATCATGACTTCCCGAAGCTCAGCCATCTTAGCTATGTATTCCTTCTCCCCCTTTTTGGCTTCAACTGCGATTGAGTTTGCATATTAGTGCAGTGAGTCATCAATATGCTTGGTAGTCCTGGAGAATTCAGTGACCAAGGCCTGCTGATTGGCGTTGAGAGTCACCATATTACCGTCAAACTTTTGAATGTTGTTTGCTACAACATGAGCATTCTGATTCACTACCGCAAGAGTATCAGTGTTCTTTTTCAATCCGGCCATAAGAAGTGTGACAGCTTGGCCGGCCGCGGTATACTTTTATTCAAATTTCTTTTCCATCACGTCAGGTTTATGATTGATCACCACCATATTCTTGAGCATGAGATTTTCAGATTTCTTAATCCTTTTCAGCATTTTATTTTGAGCTTTTTCAAAAGAGGCCTTAAGCTCATCCACTATGCCCTGAATGATATTCACGGTGTGAGTGGCTATATCATCTCGTAGGGGAATATTCTGAGGCACTTCTTGGCCTTGCTCTTCAGCCGAAGCACCTGTAGAGCTGGACACAAGCACGGTCTCTAATGGGGAAATACTGGCGGCCTCTGTAGATTTCTCTGACTCCCCCTCCACTCGTGCACCAATGTTCTCAGGAACCATCTCAGGTGCGTGCTTGTCAGATGGAGGTTCAATGATATCCTGAGTCTCCACTGCGTCCTGTCCCTCATTTCTGTCTTCCTCACCTTCAGCATCCATAAGATCATTTTCATCAGCATCATCTTCCAAGTCTTCGTCAGCAGTCTCCTGTACATCAGCTTCGGCTCCTTGATCGTTCAGGTTCAGGGCCTCCTCATTCTCCAGCACAGCTTCACTGTCTTCTTGTATATCTGCCACAGCATCTCTGGCCATTTGGGAGATGTTAGATACGATATCAGCATGAGTGGGTAGTGGCTCCCCCTCAATTCCTGCCGTCAAAGCATCCGGAATTTCACTGGGGGTTACAACTGGAGATACGTCCTGTTGTTCTTCTATGGCAGCCTGCCCAATTCGCCTCTCCCATCTGTCAAAAACACTAGAGTCCATTTTCTTTAAGTAGTGTAGAGGAACATCATTACTCATGTCATACTTGTCTCCATTCAGCTGATTGAGATACAAACTTATGATTCGGCCAAAGCTCGGAGATCTCAGGGTGTCCTTTATCTTCTCAAACAGCAAATCCCCCCAGTTGAACCTTTTTCTGCAGACAATTGCCACCAGGATCTTGAACATGTCTGCAGAGATATGGTCATGAGAGCCTGGCTTGCAGATGAGTACTTTTCCGATTATGTCTGACAGAAGCTTCTCTTCTTCATTCATATCCTTGCGCTTTATTGACCGAGTTCCTCGTGGGAGACCACAGAATAAGAGAGTCCTGGTTTTATCTTCTTCCTCAAAATAGTCCTCGTTCTCCGAGCTAAAGAGCTGCAGGAAGCGGGTCAGCTTGCTGGCAGACATCTTGATCTTTGCCCCAGCCACCTTGCTCTTGATAAGAGAGTCTTCATTTCGGAGTCTGGCGTTAGCAAAGAACTCCAGCACCTCTTTGTCCAAGATTTTACATGGGTGCTCCAGTACGAATGAAAGCCCGGCCTCTTCCAGCATGAGAATGATGTTTCTGAATTCGTCAGAGGCATGAGAGAACCCTGTGCCAACCAGCTCGCAATCAGTGACCAGCCCAGCGGTTGTCCTTGGAGCCATTGCGGATCTAGGGAGAGAAGCCCTACTCTACGCTTAATCAAAAATCAAAAAGGAAGCGACACTAGTGATCAAGTCCAAGTAAGGGAGAGGGGGTGGTTACCTAAAGGTGTAGACGGTGAGTTAGTTCGATGAAGACGAGGGACACCCGATGAGTGCACGCGAAGAAATTCCTGGAAGGAAGAATCGAAACCGGGAGAGATCGTCGGTGAGAAACTTCGGCGGGATTCTTGCGAGAAACCTTCGGTGAGAAACCAGCGGATTCAGTGAGTTTCCTGTGGAGTTCGGCGTGATTCGGCGGGATTCGACGGAAGCCTGCACGATTCCTGGTGAGTTTCCTGCGGAGTCCTGCGGAGTTCTTCTTCGCTCGACGAAAATCCTGCGGAGTTCGACGGAATTTGGCGAGAACCTTGCGGGAAGACGATTCGGCGAAGACCGTGCGGGATTCGTAAGGAATGTGAAGAGTCGACGGGAATGCGATTCTCCTTAAATTTGATTCTCCGTAAATGTGATTCTTCTTAAATGTGATTCTCCTTAAAGCCAAGCTCGACGAGTTAAATGGGATTCTCAAGGTTTCCGTTTGTCTAAGTTAATTTGAAAGTCTTCTAACTATATAGATAGTCCTTAAAGCCAAGCTATTAGGGTTTGAGCCGGCTTTTCCATACATTTATTGATGGCAAGGTTTCCAATGATGTATTTTCGTTGTCGAGATTTCCAAAGACGTATCTTCGTTAGTTTTCAGTGAACTAATTTACGCCTGCAGATGTTAGTTCTCGAATCTACCAATGGAATTTACGATAACTCTTTAATGATGTATCTAATTTTTATATTCACCGTGTTGACCTATCCTTAGATGTGCACACATATATGTATAAGCATAAGTATAAATATACATATATATATATATATATATATATGTAAATGTGGATACAATATGACTCAAGTCCTTTAACTGATCAAAAGTACCTGGGATTATGAGAGTTAACATTTAGTCTCTCTGACTATAACATACCAGGTGCTCGATGTGAGTATGCTTATATAGATATCAATTCTGTTATTTCAGATGCATGTTCCAATTCAGTCTTGAAACACCTACTGTCTAGTTCTCATCATAGTTACGGGAACCTAGACTACCCTGCAAGAAAGAATTACTTTACCTTAGGAACCCAAATCATATTGGGTCCTAGGTTCCTGTTAGCATAAGCACTCGACTGCCTTCCTTCAGAAAACCTGTCAGGAAGACTACCTCTGCCCCGAAACTGTGGATAATCCCTTGCCTTTAACACAGAGGGGTTGTGCCAACAGTTGATGGCAAAGTGTCTCACTTTGCCACAGCACCAACACGGGTGAATGTTGTATCGCCGTTTCTGACCTGATCTAGTGACTAAGGTAGTCACGGTCCTAGGTCTAAACGGGATAGGGCATGATCTCCTCACAAAATTTTCTCTTCCACCATGACACGTGGAAGGGTGGAAGGAATGCATGTTGCGAGCGTCATGAGGCCGGGGAGGTGGTGCCTTCCTCTCAGGCATCCCCCTTCCAGAGGCCCCATGAAAACTTACACCATGACTTCTAACCTCCCTATCATGTGTCCTCGGTTGGTGAGAAGTGTTCTGTGAGCTGGGACATGCAGATTCACACCAAGTTGAGGCAGTGGAAGTGAATACAAAGGGCTCAGAATGAGCCTTAGGTATTCTCTCATGGGTGGCCACGACGGCCCTTGCACTACGGGTGTCTCCACATGGGGACAGATCACCCTTGCAGTGACCACGACTATTCCTGTGGTCATACCTGAAGGCATGATGAGTTGCCTTCCTGCTTGGAGTGGGGGGTCGGAATACCGTTTCCCCATTTCTCCACGAATTGATAATTCGGGAGATCCACCCATTTTCTTGCTTTCTCTTTATAGCATCAACCTTGGAAAAGTTTGATACTATTCTTTTCTCATTCTCTAGACTACTCTCTAGAGCTGAGATTTTAGAGTCCTTGACCTTGTTGGACGCCAATTGGAGAACCAACAAGATCTTCAGTCGATCAATCTCTTGAGCTTGCTCCTCAGCAAGTAGGTTGCTTTTCTGAAGGGCTCTCTTCAGGGAATCAGAATTTTCTAAAGGAAGGCAGTTCCTGTCTTAAGAAACTTCAAGAGATACGGCGCAGGATGAAGAAGTTACCTGCTCTTCTGTGTTATTGTCATTAGAGCCAGTGACCATTGTGTCATCCTCATCAGAGCTGCTTTCCTCACTGGCCTCTTCAGTCTCTAACACGGACACTGGAGCTCTGATGCTGTCCGAGAGATCCTTGTCTTCATCTTCAGAGGTGAGGACCCCCACATAGGCTTCATCCTCTGGTTGACAGCAGATTTCAGCTTTCTCTGACCCCCACATCAGCTCTGAGATCATCACCCACATAGATTTAGCCGTCTTACATTTTTCCAATCTAGAGCGAGAAGCTCCAGACCAGATATCCAAGATAATTTGACGAATCCTCTTGTCCAAGTTAAATAGTGACAGTTCCGTCTCTGACATCTCTGCAATGCACTTGGGCACTTCGATATTCTCTCCAGAGCAGGAGATCTTCATAGGAATAAAAGGACCCTCTTCCAGGATGAAAGATGCTCGAGGATCGATGGCCTCCAAGTGATATGACACCCTCATCCTCCAGACGGGATAATACTCCTTTGTACATGCGGGGAGTCTTAGTGGCGATATCTCATAATCCAGCTCCATGCTTCTGACACTGGTGGCAGGATACTACTCAAGGTGTAAACCTTTTTGATGAGTAACCTCGCTTTGATACCACTTGAAAGTCCACCTAGTGTCAACTATGTTCACCTATGGGGGGGGGGAATAGGTGACGTGCAGCGTTTTTGCGGAATTTAAGATTGTACATGCACAATAAAACAAAACAACACAGCACACAGAATACACAAGCTATTTATAGTGGTTCTCCGACTTGGGTACATCCACTTTCCCCCTTCGACCTATCTCCCAACAAGGGATGACTCGGTCTCTTCACCAACAGGATTGAAATACAATCCTTGCACTATCGGAAGGAAACCTTCCACACGTAGGAGTCAACACTCCCACAAACCGGGTTGCACCCAACCCTTACAATTAGTAACCAACGTTCCTTTACAACAAAATGAAATAGAATTTACAAGAAATACAAACTACGTTTGGAGACTACGGTGTCCCTCTTCGTTGACGATGTGTTCTTGAAGTCCACGAAGAGTCCACAACCCTAGATCTCTCTTGGAGAAGATCTCCCCAAAACCGGCGGCGACAAGATGGACGGCGGCTAGGTTCACGGGATCGGCGGCGAAGACGATGTGCAGCTGCTGTACTTGGAGATCCAAACTTCGTAGCAAAGCTAGCTAGGTCTACCAACGGTCACACTAGGATCAGTCGTCTCGATCGATTCGGACGGGGAAGGTTTTCCCGATCAACAAATCAAGAGACAAGAGATCTCCAGTTAGACACGTGAGACGCTAAGCTTGGCTAAGCTTCTATCGACTGGAGATCGGGAAGAAACCTCGATCAAGACCAGCGATCAACTCTCTCGAGCGGCGATGGCGGCGGCGGCAGAAATCGCGATCTAGGTCACGTCGCGGCTCGGTTTCGTATATCTTTATTCCATCATCTTTACTGTTCAAAAATACCCCTGTATTTATACTGTAGACAACTTCAAGATGACCGTTGTGGGTCCCACCTGAAAGAAACCCTAGTTTCGGTTCAGCACAGTCCCAGCGGCAGAATCCGGTCCAGCAGCTTCCAGAGAAATTGCAAAGTCAAAATCGGCGAGAATCGTAGGTGATTCTCGACGAATCAGCGAGAATCAGTTAGTGATTCTCGACGATTCGTCGAGAATCACTAATGATTCTCGCCGAATCACTTGTTGATTCTCAATGAATATTACTTGGTATTCATGATCTGCTCAGCGATGGGTTCGGTGAGAATCACTAGTGATTCTCGCAGAATCTTACTTGGCACCGTTTTGAGGTAGCCGGATAGAGTCGGCGAGAATCACTAATGATTCTCGATGATTCGGCGAGAATCACTAGTGATTCTCGCCGAATCGGCGAGAATCACTTGGTGATTCTCGTCGAATTATACTTAGACGAATTTCCGTCTTTCCACCCAAGAGCTGCTCCTTGACCCATCCTTGCTCCTTGTCTGCTCTTATATAAACACGGCCCTGTACTTTCAAGTAAGTGCACTCCAATAGAGAGAGTACACGTAGGTCAACACACTGATCTGCTCAATGAGGGATTACGTCGTGCAGACCCGTGTATATTGACCTACTGCACCCTGACATTGGTGTGCACTTAGCGTGGAATAACTGCAAGCACAACTTAAGAGGTTTCATCAAATACATTGTGAATTCATCTTAGCTTGACAGGTGGCTTCCTCAAATCCAGGTAATTGTGGATACAATACCCAACAGACACCCTTTTTAACTCCATACTAAAGAAACCCGGCCTCAGTCCCAGAGTAAACGCGAGCATCAACGTATACCCGGGGACCTCCTGGACCAGGAGAATCTCCTCCTGAAACCGATCTACGTAATGTCCCAACGTCTTGTCCTGCTTCTGCCTCACCAGAAACAGGCATTCCGCCTCCTTCTTGCACTTCTTCGATGTTGAAAACCTCAACAGAAAACCCCTTCGGAGATCCTCAAAATAGTAGATTGACCTCGCTAGCAACTGGTGGAACCAGTCCCGCGCCTTCTCCTTCAGTGTGATGGCAAACAGCCGACACTTGAAGGCATGCGTCATCTGCCTTATCGAAAACATATCTTCAAACCACTGTACGTGTTGTACAGGGTCATCCTTCCCCGAGTAGTAGGACATGTCGGGCTCTCGGAACCCCTACGGCACCGGAGCCGAGATGATGAGCTCACTGAATGGGCTCTCGCCACCTGCTTGCCGCGAGGGCACGTCTCGCGGCCTCAGCTGGCTGGCCCGATCCGCGAGACCATGCCCAGGGAAGAGCTCTCGCACAGCTGCCTCCCTCTCGCCGACTTCTGCCGGGATCTCCTTCCCGGGACGCTGGCCTGGGAAGAGTTCTCGCGTCACAACGTCCCTCTTGCCAGCCTCCGTCGGGACCTCCTTCCCCGGGCACTGTCACGGGGCATTTTCGCCCAAGAGCGGGACCTCCTCTATCGGGACCTGAGGCGTCGCCCACTCGCTCCTTGCCGTGAAGGCCAAGCTTATGGTCTGCAGGACCTCTCGCCTGAAGTCCTCCAGCATCCTCCTCGTCGCCTCTTCTCCCCGGGAGGGGGAACCTCCTGAACCAGATCCTTCACCTTCACCTTCTATCATAGGACCAAACTCAAGCTTTTCTTGTATGGGCTACCTTCCACGCTCACCGCACCAGAACTGTTGAAGTCAAGATTTGACTCCGACAAA
Source organism: Platanthera guangdongensis (assembly GCA_039583875.1). Classification (NCBI taxonomy): domain Eukaryota; kingdom Viridiplantae; phylum Streptophyta; class Magnoliopsida; order Asparagales; family Orchidaceae; genus Platanthera; species Platanthera guangdongensis. Next base: position 56,018,946 of record CM077159.1, on the reverse strand, counting down.
CGTTCGAAAAATAGGGGCGTAGCCAACACCTACTTGTCCAAAGCTCCGACCTCCGACTGGTCGTGAAGGTCTAGAAACTGGCCCAAAGCCGCAGCAGGGAGGTCCCACCGCTTACCCGGAAGATCTCTGAGAGCTTCCCCTCCAAAACTAAAATCTGGGCTTGGAGCTCCTCAGAAAGCACAGCAAAAACCCTCTCAAGTCCCGTAAAATCAGATTCAAGTGTTTCTGAAGAACCCCTATGGGCCTATTTATAGATTTCTGAATTTTAACTGCCAATAACCAAACTGAACTGATCTGAAATTACCAAGGTACCCTTGGTTGGGTTTGTCAACAACCAAACTCCGTTGTTATGAGAAGTTATGTGCAGATCCCCATGGGCAAAAGGGTAAAAAATACCCGGGGTAGAAGAGTAAAACCCCTTGTTGGTATAAAAAAGTAAAAAGGGGCATCTTTTCTATATGGCGAGTGGGGGAGCACCTATCGGCGAGACGGACCCTTCTGCTTGTCTCGCATGAAGCCTTTGTTATGCGGTCTTCTCACCGCTGGATGCCTTCTCGCCCCTCCCCCAAGTGGGGCGTCTCGCTTATTGCAAGGACCGTTCATCTCGCCACCCGCGAGTGAACCCCCCCTGGTCCCACTCGCGTGTCTGCTCCTCTCGCCTGCCCCGACTAATCGCACCTTGAGGGAATCTCGCGAGCCCGAGGTTGTACAACACGCTTGATCATGATTGAAGTGAGATTTAAAATGAAAGTGCGAAAACAAAACTTAAAAAGACAGATTTATAAATGATCGTCCGTTTGTACTTGAAGGAAAATAATGGCTTTATTTGATACATCAGTGTGTGTCGTGAACGTGGTGGTTTAACTCGTCATTCGTGAATGCCCACCTAAGGAACTTCATCCACTTAAACATAAAAGTGGACGACCGTTCGTAACTACGACGTTCACAAACACCACCATGCTGTTATCTGACTTTTTTTAAAATTTTCAATATTATAGGGCTCTTTAGAATTCGTCATTTAAGTGGTAGATCTGAAATCAAGCCGACAATATAAATAATATTCTTATATCTTATTGGGTTTCATTAGATGCCCGCAGCCTTGTTTTATATAGAGGACATGAAACTATGGCTCATCTTTCTCCAAACACCGTTTTTTTGGTTGTTCTTTTGTCGACTGCATGATGTGCGCCATTACAGATGTAGAATGTTCTTTTGATTGTCACATTGCTGTATCAAAATATATTTGAATGTTTGTCTAATTTTCAAGTGTTTAGGTGGTTGTGAGAAATGTAATTCTTCATTTCTTCTTTTACATGAGTTTTATATTGAAGTATAACTGTCAATAGTGAGTATTTGTTTGTTGCGGATGCTAATTACATCTACTCTTTAAACTGCAGGAACCACCGCGGGCTCCGCCACTATTGGGGGCTGCGTGTCCGTGGGCAACATTCTAAGACAGCTGGCAGAAGGGGAAAAACTGTTGGAGTATCGAAAAAGCGATAAGGTGATTTAAAGACCATCCAAGTGTCCATATTATTTTTAGGTTATTAAGATTTGAGTCAATTTGCGTTAATTAAGTAACCCGAGACCTTTTAGGAGAATATTTATGGATGACCATATAATTTTTTATTGTAATAATAATAACTCATTATTCAGGATTGTCATGTCCTGTATTATGACTTACGTGATTCCTTTGGGAATCACTCGGTTTTAATTCTTTATAATTCACCTGTGCTGATTGTGTAGTTTATGTTCTATGATGCTTTCAAATATGGTTACCTGTGAAATTAAATTTTTGTGTTTGAATAAATATGATATTGATAGATTTCTTAGAACAGGGCCTATCGCTTATATCATCCTGAAGATAACCATATTTCTATATACAAAGATGTGGAAATAGAAGAAATGTCCAATTGGACTTGGCAGAATCAAGCTTCCTCAGCAAACATTGTCCATACAGCTAGAACCATTTCCAGCAGTCTAGAAATACATGAAGCTGCTATTTATACTTGAACTGCTGCTGTCCAGCAGCTGGTCGTATGCCGGACAGCAGCAGTTCAAGTATAAACAGCAACTTCATGGATTTCTAGACTGCTGGGAATGGTTCCAGGTGGCTGGCAGCTGAGAGAATAAAGAAAGGGAGAGAAAGTAACTTTACAAACAATCACAAATCCCAATAAATCTAGAAGAACCATTTGTTCAAAAGGACTTAGTTCTTAGAGAAACCTTGCGCTTGTTTCATTGCTTCAACATCTAAGTGGCCTAGCCGATGATGCCATAATCCTTGAGGACTGATGCAACCCCTTTTTTGGGTGATGGCACTATGACATACTTCCCTTAAAGCAAGTGGAAATGTTGAGTTTGTGGACATGAAAGCTGGGGCAATTTGGGCATTGGTAAGAGTAGATGTGCTCCTTTTGACAGGAAGGTTTATCATCAGCAACCGTTGGGAGTGTTTCTTCCTCTTGATTGGAGGGCTGATCATCATCAGTTGTTGAGAGTGACTTTGACTGGATCTGATCCTCTACATTTGGTTGATTTTTATCCCAGTCCCATGTGCAATGTTCATTGAAGGTTACATCTCTTGAGATGTGAACTTTTTGCGAAATTGGATCATATTAATGAGAATCTGTATCTCTTGATGGTGACATTGCTGATGCGGCCGTTGTTTCCCGACATAGAGAATTTGTTGATTGGGACGATCGATGTTGCAAGCTCGAGGATGGAAATTCTACCACGACGTTCAACGCTAACGCCGCCACCGCTACATGTTTTGCTCGATGTCCGTCTTCACCATCAAGTAAAATATATAATTATAAATATTTATTTTATAATTATATATTAGCAATTTATTTATTTAAGCATTTTAATTTCATGCAATTGATTAATGTATTTTTATTTCATGTTGATGGGTGCATATAACCATCACATTGTATTGTTTATATTTCATGTTATTATGGATGCATATAACCATCATATGTTTATGTTATTTTCAATGGAGGAGATTGTGTTGGAACACCCTATTACTAATTTGGGTCAGGATCACTATGTCTCTAGGAAACCAATGTTTGACCTCCTGTATAGCTCAAAAGGTCAATTAGAATTGAGTCTAAGGGTTAGAAGTCTAGGTTTGGAAGCTGCCCTCAAGACCAGGATTTTCTGTTTGGAGACTAAGTCATATCATCGAGCTCAGCATGACGATTCGTCAAACTCCGATCGACGATCGTCTAGCTCAACTTCGACAATCGTCGAACTCCATTCGATGATCGCTGAGCTCAACTTCATCATATCGTCGAACTCCATTCGACGATCGGTGAGCTCAGGTCGACGATCTTGACTCAGCTTTGGATCTCTATCTCTGAGCTCAGTTCAACGATCTTTGAGCTCAGATCGACGATATTTTGCTGGTGTATAAGTCCATATCTCTGAGCTCAGTTCAACGATAGCAGAGCTCAGTTCGACGTTTTCAGATAACTTCAAGGATGTTTCTAGATTCAAATTCAAATCAGTTAAGGAGTTATTCTGCAATTAATTCTGAAGATTTCCTAGCCGTTTTCATTCATTTCTGGACCAAGTCTCAAGGGATTTTCAAGGAATATTCTTACAGAAGAGATTTTGCAATTAAGGATGTCATTAATGCAGACCAACGGCTATTCTTCTCAGAGAATGTTTTTCCATTCAGTACCAGAGAATAAAAGAAGAGAATTTTTGAATCTCTGAGAGACACACACAGATTACAGAGATATATAGACAAACATCACTAATCTTTAGTACAAGGACAAAATATTCTGTCCAAAAGAATTCTCAAGAACACACATCCAAGGAGATCAACTTTTTCTGAAATCTTCAGATCTCTCTAGTTTTCAAGTGTTCAAGGCCAACATTTTTCAAGACTCCAGACATTCAACATTTCAGCTGTTGCTGAAATCATCTTTTGTTGAAGCTCAACTTGTGAAGGCCTATCACCCTACAGCAAAGCTTATTTTCCTGAAGATCTCAAGGACTCAGGGGGAGCTTTGACACCATCAATCCACATAGTCTTCTCAGCTGATCTGAGAAGAGAAGACTTCCATCAGTCTCTCACCCCCTCTCTGTAAAGGGTTTCTCAAACTCCCTTCAAAAGTTTGAACTTGGTTTTTGAGCACCTTGTCAAAAGCTCACTGGTGGCAAGACACCTGATCAAAAAATCTGATTTGGTTTTTGAGCACCTTATCAAAAGCTCATTGGTGCCCAGGACACCTGATCAACTCATCATGCAGTGGATTCCTACCTAGGGTGGTAGAAGAGTGGATGTACCAAAGTTTAGGGGAACCACTATATTTCCTTGTGTCTTCTGGTTTTGGTTGTCTTTATTTTTGTTTCTGGCCTTGATTATTCTGTGATTAGCTTTTGATTAGTTTAGTTCTGTGATTAGATTTATAACTGCTTCCCTGCTCACTCATATTACAACAATTGTTGTAAAAAGTTTTAAAGCATCATATACTCAAATCACCCCCCTAGAGTATATCAGATCTAGCTGCACTTTCAATTGGTATCAAAGCGAGGTTGGTTAAACATACCACACCTGATGGTTGCACAGGCTAACACCTGAACCCAAAGATCCCAAGTTAGATCTGTTTTCTTTTATAGTTTATTATTAGATTTTGTTTTCACAAATCATGGCCCAAAACAAAGATTATGCTAGCACCAGACCTCCAATGTGCAATCTATCCAAGTTTGCACTTTGGAAAGCAAGGATCAGACTGTACATGAACTCTATTGAAGAAGATATTTTTAACTCTGTTTTGACAGTATGTCCAAGACCTCCAGAGAACTCAAGCACAAATGTTGTTCCATCTCCATCAGGAACAGATGCTGACATCAAGAGATGGAAGGTAGCTGATGCCAAGGCTATGAACATCTTAGCCCAGACAATGTCTGATGACATATTTCAAAAGGTGGCTGAATGCAATTCAGCAAAGGAAATTTGGGACAAACTCTCTGAAATAGTCTCAGGCTCAGCTGATGAGAGAAAGGATAGGAGATCCCACCTCATATCTCAATATAAGAATTTCAAGAAGGGAGAAACTGAGTCAGTGGGAGACATGTACAACAGGCTCAGTCTAATTGTCAGTGAACTCAGGACATTGGATAAAGAGATCTCACAAACTGAACTCAATGACAAGATTCTAATGTGCTTCCCTAGCACTTGGGATTCAAGAATCTGGCCAATTAAGGATGCCAGAAGTTTGAATGAGATCACCACTGAAGCTCTATTGGGTAAGCTCAAATCTTATGAGCTACTCATCAATAATAGAGAAGAAGAACAGAAGGCTACCTCACCAGCCACAAGAAAACAGAAGACCATAGCCTTCAAGGCAACTGAAGATCAGCCTGAAGACAAAGTCACAGGCAATGATGAACTGCTCAGTCTATTGGCCAAAATATTTTACAAGATGGCCAGAAAGGACTTCAGAAGGAGATCATACAAGGAGCATGATAAGCCAAGGTATGACAAGTCCATTAATAATAATAAAGAAATTGTTTGCTTTGGTTGCAGGAAACCAGGGCACATAGTTCCTGACTGTCCAGAAAACAAAAACAAGGACAGAAGGGACAAGAAAGAAAGAAGAAAGGAGAAAGACTCCAAGAGGAATGGCAATGACAAACCTTCATCAAGAAAAAACAAGCATACAAGAAAGGGGTTTGTTGCTGAATCCTGGAGTGAGACTAAAGAGGAGTCAGAAGCCTCATCCAGCTCCAGTGATGATGAAGATGATGCAGAAGAAAAAGAGTTCTGCATGATGGCAATCAATGCCTCACAACATAATTCAGAAGAAGAGGAGTCAGAGTCAGATTCAGAGACTCAACCTGAAGAAGATCAGGTAATCAGTTCTTTTGATTTTAATTCAGAGGACTTTAAATCTGAATTTAAAGCATTGTGTTTAGACCTGCTAAAATCTGAGAAAGAAATTATCTCTCTCAGAAATCATTTATCTGAACATAATACTTTAAAATCAGAAAACCTCAAACTCTCTCAGGAGTTGGAAGGTTATATGGAGCAGATAACTTCACTGAAAAGTGAGCTGTCTGAGGCCAAGAAGCTTGAAGAATCCCTTAATGGGAGAAGCATCAAGCTGATGGACATCACAAGCACAGTGAACTCCAGATTTAATAGTACACTAGGCTTGGGTGCTTCATCCAGCCAACCCATAGTTCTAACAACTCCAATCAATTTCATTTCTGACAAAGGAAAGGGAGTTGTAGAGGTAGCTAGGAAAAATTCTGATCTGCCCCAGAAAACTAAGTCCCAGTAGAAATCGTCGAACGGAGGTCGACGATCGCCAAAAGGAGATCGATGATCGCCGAACGCAGATCGACGATCTCAGGCAAAATCGTCGACCGCAGGTCGACAATCTCAAGTACATGAACTCAGCCATAGTCGACCATTGAACGGAGCTCGACGATCTGACCCAAGATCATCGAACGCAGCTCCAAGATCGTCGAACAGAGGTTAGAGCTCTGGAAATCTTTTCAAGAGCAAATCAAAATCCAATCCTAAGGGTCCTTCATCCCAAATCTTTAACCCTTATACTGAATGGATTATACCTCCAAGGAGATATCATCCTGAAGGATATAAGAGTCAACCTGGGATGTCTTTTATTTTAGAATTTAAAGGTTATCAACCTAGGCCCAATGTAAACTGGGTCAGAAACAAATGAATTGTCTTATGTGCAGGTGAAGACCTATCCAACATCTAACCAGTAATGGTACTTGGATAGTGGGTGCTCTAAGCACATAACAGGGAACAAGGACAACCTTACATCCTTTAGAGCCAAGCTTGGACCCAAAGTTATCTTTGGTGATTCAAACTTTGGACAGACTAAAGGATATGGTGCAGTCCAGATTGGATCAGTAACATTTAAGAAGGTAGCTTATGTGGAAGGACTGAAGCACAACTTAATAAGCATCAGTCAGCTGTGTGATGAAGGCTACCAGGTGACCTTCAGCAAAGCTTTATGCAAAATCAAGTCAGAGGACAACACAACTGTGTTGACCGGTAAAAGGAAAGGTAACATCTATCTAGTAGATTTTCTTTCAACTGTTGTAGATATTTTCCTGTTTAACTCTGTCTGTAGACCAAATATTTTATGGCATAAGAGACTAGGACACCTAAACCTTAGAACTATTGTTAGGCTATCCAAGGACAACCTTGTTAGAGGACTACCTTCTGGCCCCTACAAGAAGGAAGGACTCTGCAGGGCTTGTCAATTAGGCAAGAAAACTAAAAACAGCTTTAAGTCACTTAATAAGAGTGATTCACCTAGAATATTGTATCTGTTACACATGGATATTTTTGGACCCATCACAGTACAAAGCCTAGGAGGGAAATCCTACACTTTAGTAGTTGTAGACGACTTCTCTAGATTCACTTGGGTGTTCTTTCTAAGGAAGAAGTCTGATAACTTTAAGTGTCTGACAGAGTTTCTCAAATGTATACAGATTGAGTTCAATACTCACATTGCCCTGATCAGAAGTGATCATGGGACAGAGTTTGATTCTCTTCTTATGCAAGAGTTCTGTCAGAGTGAAGGGATCAGGCATACTTTCTCAGCTCCTAGAACTCCTCAACAAAATGGGGTAGCTGAAAGGAAAAATAGAACCCTTATTGAATCTGTCACTACATTGTTGTCAGATGCTCATCTACCTCTATCCTTTTGGGCAGAGGCAGTGAACACCTCCAACTATGTGCTGAATAGAAGTTTGATACATAAACTAAAGGGAAAGACTCCCTATGAATTACTCAAAGGGAAGAAACCTAAAGTTGATTATTTTAGAGTCTTTGGTTGTATTTGTTATATACATAATAATGACAAGAAATATTTAGCAAAATTTCAAGCCAAAGGTGATGAAAGAGTGTTTCTGGGATACTCCATGATCAGCAAGGCCTATAGGGTTTATAATAAATCATCTCTAAAAATTGAGGAATCTGTTCATATATCATTTGATGAATCTAACATGTCTTTCAAGGAGAAGGTCCCTTCTACCATAGAACCCTTGCAGGAACATTCTCTAGTTGAAGACTTGAACAAGTTACAGGTTACCCAAAGAGATGAAAGCAGTGAAGATGAAGAAAATGATCAACATATTGAAGAACAACTTGAAGAGCCAGTTATTGTACCACAGGAGGAAACAACAATACAGGTTGGTGAACAATCAACACCCCCTGTTGATTTAGTAACATCAAGAGATCATCCAATTTCCCAAATAATTGGAGACATCTCAGCTGGTGTGCAAACCAGAAATCAGGTCAACCAAAACCTGTTGCACACCTGCTTCCTATCTCAAATTGAACCTCAGTCCATTCAAGATGCAGAGCAAGATCCACACTGGATCATTGCAATGCAAGAAGAGTTGCATCAATTTGAGAGGAACAAAGTATGGGAACTAGTGCCAAAACCTAAGGATCACTCCATTGTTGGAACAAAGTGGGTATTCAGAAACAAATTGGATGATCAAGGAGTAATTGTAAGAAACAAGGCAAGGCTAGTTGCTCAGGGATACTCTCAAGAAGAAGGAATAGACTACGACCAGACTTTTGCACCAGTTGCAAGATTGGAAGCCATCAGAATATTTTTAGCTTATGCAGCACACAAAGGCTTCAAGGTATATTAGATGGATGTCAAAAGTGCATTTCTAAATGGAGACATCAAAGAAGAAGTATATGTCAGACAACCTCCAGGTTTTATCTCTCCAACTTATCATGATTATGTTTTTAGATTGAATAAAGCATTATATGGTCTCAAGCAAGCTCCTAGACCATCGTATGAGACCCTAGCATGCTTTTTCTTGGATAATGGTTTTATAAGGGGTAGAGTAGACCAAACTCTTTTCATTAGAACCTAAAAGTCTCATACCCTACTAGTACAGATTTATGTAGACGATATTATTTTTGGTTCTACTGACTCCAAATTGTATAGAAGGTTTTCCAACCTAATGCATTCTAAATTTGAAATGAGTAGCATGGGTGAGCTATCCTTCTTCCTAGGATTGCAAGTCAAGCAACATGCTGAAGGCATCTTTGTTTCTCAAACCAAATATGCAAATGAATTGGTTAAGAAATTTGGCATGTCTGAAGCATCTTGTATGAAAACACCCATGCCTACTAATGCTGTATTGGATGCTGATGAGCATGGGAAACCTGTTGATCAGACAACATATAGAGCAATGATTGGCTCTTTACTGTACCTTACAGCTAGTAGACCAGATATAATATTTGCTACATGTATATGTTCTAGGTTCCAAGTAAGCCCTAGAGAGTCACACCTAACATTAGTAAAGAGGATTCTCAGGTATGTTAAAAGTTGTCCAAATCTAGGTCTCTGGTAACCAAAAGATTCAGAATTTGATTTAACTGGATTTTCTGATGCTGATTATGCTGGATGCAGAATTGACAGGAAAAGCACCAGTGGAACTTGTCAGTTCCTTGGTGACAGACTTGTCTCTTGGTTTTGTAAGAAACTGACTTCTATGTCAACTTCAACTGCTGAAGCTGAATATATGGCTGCAGGAAGTTGTTGCTCACAAATCTTGTGGATTCAAAACCAACTCCTAGACTATGCCTATAACTTAGAGAAGTCTAAAATCTTTTGTGATAACACCAGTGCTATTTCTACAGCTCAAAATCCAGTCCTCCATAGTAGGACAAAACACATAGAGATTAGGCATCATTTCTTAAGGGATAATGTTGAAAAGAATAAAATTGAACTATAATATATCCCAACTAATTTACAAAGGGGAGATATTTTCACCAAGCCCTTGGATGAAAAGAAACACACCTTCTTCCTAAATCAGTTAGGATTGTTAGATGGAGGAAGTCTTAAATAATATCCAAGATCTTAAAAGCTTAAAAATTGACCAAGACTAGGCAAACATCCTTATTTTTCTTAGTGTCTAGAGTTTTTCTGATCTCTGAACTGCGCTCGACGATTTTCCCCCAGATCGTCGAACGGAGCTCGACGATTTCTGAAATCGTCGACCTGAGTTCAGCGTTTCTCAGATAGTATGAACTATCTCTTCCAGTCAATGATCGTCGAACGGCGCTCGACGATCTTGTTCTCTGAATGATCGTCGAACAGAGCTCGACGCTCTCCAATATCGTCGAACGGAGATTGACGATGTTGAAGACTCTTCAGATTCCTTTAGAAGCCTCGATCGTCGAACTGAGTTCAACGATCTTTCCAATTCTGCGTCGAACCCGAATATAAAATTGATTTTTTCACCGTCGTTCTCCTTTGTGCTTTCGATTTCTCTGCAAGAACTTTCTTTCCCTCCAAACAGTTCTGCACTTGGTCGTTTTGTTTGTTGAATTTTTACAGGTACCCATGGCTGTGTCTGTTGCTGTTCTCACCGCCATGAAGTTTGATGCTGGCTTCGACATCGACATGGAATCCTTCAGCACAATCGACCAGGCTTGTCAGGATATCTTGGGTTTATTCAAAGAGCAGAACCTTACAACAATCAATACTACAAGGATCAAGCTTGCATCTGATGAGATTAAGGAATGGGTCTACACTGCCCACAATCAGGACAACTCCACCATTGTTGGGTCAATATGTGGCACACAGGTACCTCTAACCCCAGTAATTTTATCAGAGGTTTTTGAGTTGAGAACTGGTGGAGATACTGCTGACTTATCTGGAGAAGAGTATACTGACCTGCTTGCCAGAATGGGTCATTCTGAGGCCAACCCTAGCAAGCTCTTGAAAAAGAACCTTTCTGTGGAATACAGATTCCTAGCAGATGTAGTTGGGAAAGTGCTACTGGCTAAGCACTCTGCTCATGATACAATCTCAAGGTATCAGCTCTGCCTCATGGGAGCCCTTGTAGATAGGAAGGATTTGAATTAGGGAGAAGTATTCTTTGACCTTATCAAGAAAAAGATAAACAAAAGTTTTGTAAACTTTGGAAGAATTTTAGGGGTGTTTCTGCAGCACAGGTGCCCTGCTTTGCTGGTCTCTTCTGGAATCCATATCAATGCATCCAAGAGACTGTCTTGTGCCCTATTTGGTAAATGGGACAGACAAATCATCAAGCCCAGCAGGCCCTCCTCCAGCACTCCTTCAGGCACAAGGACTCTCAGAGTCACTTACCCACAGGTCTCTGCCCCTGCAGATGACCTGCCTGCTGATGTTGCTCCTCCTCCTCCTCCAATTCCATCTCTTCCCATACCATCTACCATTCCAACTACATCCCCCATCATCATCTCCAGCCCCTCTCCAACATATACATAATCTCCAGTACCTACTCAATAATTCCATCCCTTATTCTCCTACCCTCAACCAGATTCCACTTCATCACCCTCCCATCCTTCCTTCACCCTCATTGATGATTCCTTTATGGATGACTCTCCATCCTCTCCTCCTGAGCTACCCTCATCCTCAACTTCCTATCAAGATCTTCTGCAACAAATCATTGACCAACCCACATTCACCCCGTCTATCTCCATTCCACTGTCCTCCATATCCACCTTACCCACACCTCAGCCATCTCTTCCCCCATTCACCAGCTCTCCTCTACCATCTCCAACAGCTACTCCTCCATCTTCTACCTCTGCTCCAGTCACCCTTGAGCAAGTAGACATTCCAGCCCTTGCTGACAGGCTGTATGAATTGCTAGCCCCCAGGCTATCTCTTCTTTTGGAGACCTCCTTGGCTCCATTACACCTATCAGTGGCAGCTCTCTCTGCCAGGCTCTCATCTCTATTCCCTCAGGCAGCCCCTACAGCAGTGTGCCTTGATCCAGCCTTGTCGGAATCTAGGCAGTGGGAGATGCCCTATGAAGTGAGTCTTCCTGCTGCTGCTGTTGCTGCTGTTTCTGTGAGCCTATCTGCTGCTGCTGCTGTGTCTCAAGATCCTACTGCAGTCTTTGCAATAGACCTCTGGTCTTTGCTTTCAAACTTTGATCAGTTATATTTTCGTTGTCTGCCAGAGATAATTGTTGTCCAGCCCCCAGAGGATCTGTCCAAGGCCCTTGTGCCATTCTCTTGCTGTGACCCCAGTATCATCACCTCTTTTGTCCACTCAGTATATGCTGCTGCTTCTTCTGATGAAAGCATTGCTGTTGCTTCTGATGTTGTTGCCTCTACTGCTGCTGAAAATTGTGATTCTGCTGCTGATATTTCTGTTACTGCTGATGAACCAATGATAGAAGCACCCGAGTTTGAGCCTTCTGCATTTTCTGATGATATTTCTACTGTTGATGTTGCTGTGAGTGAAACTATTGCTGCTGCTGTCACTTCTCCAGAATCTGTTGCTGCTGCTGTTGTTACTGAACCTGTAATATCTGCTGCTGTTGTTACAGCTTCCACTTCAATTGCAACACCTTCTGTATCTGCTGCTGTCACTGCTATTACTGCTTCAACCTCTACTGCTACACCCTCTATTGCCTCATCTACTTCTATACAGCTCAAGAAGGATTTGATGAAGAAAATTGATGCCCTGTATGATGACCAGAGTTCTGAAAGTGATGAGTACAGAACAAACTCTGATGATTCTTCTGCTACCATTGCCAGGAAAAGAAAGGCAAGGAGCAAATCCATGAAGAGAGTACCTCCTGCCAAGGTCAAAGATAACAATGATATTCCATACTATATTCTTCATGATTGCCCTATCACTGAGCACTGGATGCAGTACTCTAAGAACCAACTAAAAGAAATGAAAAAGAAGAGGAAATATGAAAAGGGTTCTTCCCAATTCCAACACTCTCATCCTCCTCCACCACCTCCTCCTAATGCAGTTGCAGGTGGAAGTTTTGCAGCTCAACCCCTGCCAGAAGTCAGGCCCCCCATCTGCCTCATGCTAGATCTTACCATAGGGGAAGCCAATCCAAGGGTTCTCAATCCAGGAGAGGAGGATACTGAGGCAATCAAAGAGATCTCCAGGTCTACTCCAAAGGTTACTCAAGGCAACACCCATACTCTAGGGAAGGACAAATTTCATCTGATACCACATCTGTTCCTTTTCCCTATAAGCTGAAAGAAACTGTGTCATCCAGGCCTGCTCAAGACAATCCTTCTAACAGATATGAGCCACCAGTACCTTTTGAGGACCCTGAGAACAATCCAGCTGCTTGGACTGCAAGGATGAAAGAACTTGCTGCATTGGATCAGATCAAAAAGGCTAAAGAGCAAGGAAGAGATTCCTCTAATATCTCAACAATGACTGAACAGAGAAAGAAAGAGCTAGAAAGATATGCATCAAGCAAATTTTTTGATTCTGACAGGTACATGGAACTGCATCCTGAAGCTGTAGTTCCCAGGCCTAAACAGCAAACATCTTTTGGTGCAGCAGATGATACCAGATCAAAGAAGGAATCCCTCAATCCCAACAGAGAAATCAAACTTGTTAAGGGCAAGGAAAGTAAATGACAATGTAAGGTGACAATCTTTGTGATTTCTGATTATTATCTGGGATGTCATATATATATCTGTGGTTCTGCAATGTCTAGCTTGTTGCTTTTCTGTTTTGCTGCTTGTTGTTGTTTAAATTTTCCAAAGTCTGTAAATAGTAATACTAACCCAAATAGGGGGAGATTGTTGGAACACCCTATTACTAATTTGTGTCAGGATCACTATGTCTCTAGGAAACCAATGTTTGACCTCCTGTATAGCTCAAAAGGTCAATTAGAATTGAGTCTAAGGGTAAGAAGTCTAGGTTTGGAAGCTGCCCTTAAGACCAGGATTTTCTGTTTGGAGACTAAGTCATATCATCGAGCTCAGCACGACGATTCGTCGAACTCCAATCGACGATCGTCTAGCTCAACTTCGACAGATCGTCGAACTCCATTTGACGATCGCTGAGCTCAACTTCATCATATCGTCGAACTCCATTCGACGATCGGTGAGCTCAGGTCGACGATCTTGACTCATCTTTGGATCTCTATCTCTGAGCTCGGTTCGACGATCTTTGAGCTCAGATCGACGATATTTTGCTGCTGTATAAGTCCATATCTCTGAGCTCAGTTCAACGATAGTAGAGCTCAGTTCGACGTTTTCAGATAACTTCAAGGATGTTTCTAGATTCAAATTCAAATCAGTTAAGGAGTTATTCTGCAATTAATTCTGAAGATTTCCTAGCCATTTTCATTCATTTCTGGACCAAGTCTCAAGGGATTTTCAAGGAATATTTCTATGGACTTTCCTCCAGAAGAGATTTTGCAATTAAGGATGCCATTAATGCAGACCAACGGCTATTCTTCTCAGAGAATATTTTTCCATTCAGTAACAGAGAATAAAAGAAGAGAATTTTTGAATCTCTGAGAGACAGACACAGATTACAGAGATACATAGACAGACATCAGTAATCTTTAGTACAAGGACAAAATATTCTGTCTAAAAGAATTCTCAAGAACACACATCCAAGGAGATCAACTTTTTCTGAAATCTTCAGATCTCTCTAGTTTTCAAGTGTTCAAGGCCAACATTTTTCAAGACTCCAAACATTCAACATTTCAGCTGTTGCTGAAATCATCTTTTGCTGGAGCTCAACTTGTGAAGGCCTATCACCATACAGCAAAGCTTCTTTTCCTGAAGATCTCAAGGACTCAGGGGGAGCTTTGACACGATCAATCCACATAGTCTTCTCAGCTGATCTAAGAAGAGAAGACTTCCATGACTCTCTCACCCCCTCTCTGTAAAGGGTTTCTCAAACTCCCTTCAAAAGTTTGAACTTGGTTTTTGAGCACCTTGTCAAAAGCTCACTGGTGGCAAGACACCTGATCAAAAAATCTGATTTGGTTTTTGAGCACCTTATCAAAAGCTCATTGGTGCCTAGGACACCTGATCAACTCATCCTGCAGTGGATTCCTACCTAGGGTGGTAGAATAGTGGATGTACCCAAGTTTAGGGGAACCACTATATTTCCTTGTGTCTTCTGGTTTTGGTTGTCTTTATTTTTGTTTCTGGCCTTGATTATTCTGTGATTAGCTTTTGATTAGTTTAGTTCTGTGATTAGATTTATAACTGCTTCCCTGCTCACTCATATTACAATAATTGTTGTAAAAAGTTTTAAAGCACCATCTACTCTATTCACCCCCCCCCCCCACCCCCCTCTAGAGTATATCAGATCTAGCTGCACTTTCAGATTGGGTGATGTAGCCTATATATTGGCCATGATATAAAGAGTTTAGTAAGTTGACGATAAAATTGAAACCTAATTTTTGATTGAATTTTTTCCTCCTCACCTTGGTAATTTTAGACTCTCCTCTTTCTCCCCTCTCTTGGCCGCCGACCACCTCTTCTCCCCCTTTCTATTTTCTGGCCACCTCTCCTCCTCCTCCTCCTCCTCCTCTCCTCATCTTTCCAAAGTTTCCTTTTCCTTAACTCTCATTCACCAAGCCGCCACCTTCTTGCCACACCAAAACCCAAGCAGCACCCCTCCCTTAGCTGCCGGCCACCACACCTCACCCTAGGTTTTCCCTAGCCGCCACCCTCTTCCTCCCCTTCCACCACTCGGCCAACCTCCTCCACACCCAACCCGAGCAAACACCCACCTTCCACACCCAAACCGACCCCTCCATCCATCCACAAAATAAATCGTGCAGCCCCCCTTGTGATAATATTTGGACACTACATTTTCTCTCTCCTCTCACCATATTTTTGGCCTTCAAGGTTTCTCCCTCTCCTAGGGTTTCTTGCAAAGGTCAACGGCTCGCTTCTTCATTGTCTGGTGTGCATCCAAGGAATTTGCGTGGAAATAGATTCAACCACCGTCGTGTGTGATTCCTCCACTTATCTTGTGGATGGATTTTCTTGGGATTTGGGTAACGATTTCTAAACCATCTCTTGTGTGTTTCTTCAATATTATTGTGAGATTCTGGTGGATTATAAGGCTAGTAATTTGTCCTGATTTATATTGAAATTAATGCTTAGTTAAATTAGATTTTTAAGCACATTTCTTCCAAATATTTTCGTATAAATCGGATCAGGTAGATCTCGTGAATGTCAGAGGAAATCAGTTTCCTTAACCTTGATTTCTTCCTTAGTTCAAGTGATTAGGACACCCACATTTTAAATTAATTTGGGACCGATTTTGGACTTCTTTTAAATCGCTATTTTAGTCTGGATCATCTCGTGTTTGTTTTGTGAATGCTTACGGGTAAATTAAATTTGAATTGCTAATTGTCCGAATCGGCTAGATCTCATTCGCATGAGCGAACATTGGCCTATAGCCATTGTTCAATCTATAAAATGGGTAGCGTCCCTTTGCATGTGCATTGTTAAATTGGTTGAATTAACGATAGAATTTTAGAAAAATATTGCCCGCTAAGCATCCTATTTTAATTGTCGAACCCAAGAGCACGTAGTTTAATCCGTCGAAACCATTAGGATGCATCAATTTGGTATCAGAGGGATGTTCACGTCAATTTTCTAATTGCCACCCTCCCCCTTTTATTAGTACTCTGACACGCACTTACACGATTCATTATCAAAACAATAATAATAAAAAAAAATTTTGGTCTGCAAATAGCGGCCTAAAACTTTTACTTTTTCTACAAAAAAATAAAAAAAAATAATATTCTCCTATTTATTTTCAGCAAGAAAATAAAAAAAATATATATATATATATTGTCTTAGTTGTTTAGCGGTAAAAATTCCATTTGTTACAATTTTATAGGATCAGAGTCATTATTTCATTGCATGTGCACCAGATTCGACAGAATTTTCTGTCTCGTCACCACTAGAAAATGGTCAATGACGTTAAAGTTTCCCGATTAAAATCTTCTGGATCCATGTCGAATGTTTGGAAACCAGTTCATTCACCTATAATGGATGATATTTGGGACTTGTTTAGGCAACTAATGGCTAACCAAGCGACACCACCATCCCCTAGGCAACCTCACCATCCTCAGGACCGTCGCCCTAAGCGAGAGGTTGACGTATCTAGGTCATCTAGGAGCATTGCTCCCACCTACGATGGATTGGGAGGTCCTCAGAACTCCTTAATTGGGTTGTTGGGATAGAACGTTATTTTGAGTGTCATCGTTTGTGGCACCTCTATAAGGTCCCAGTGGCGAGCGACCAGTTAGTGGGTCGAGCACAGACATTCTGGCTCCACGAGGAAAAACGTATTAGGTCCCTTATAGGTTGGCCGATCATGAAGAGCCTCCTCACCGATCAGTATGCTCCCGCGTGGATGTTCGATGAAGTGGATACATTACGCCAGGGCACTAGACCCGTTAGCAAGAATATTTATGCCACTAGATCCCCAACTAACCATAGGAGTGACTTATTCCCTCAAGATAGACCCTTTCTCCAGGTTGGTAGAGCTACACATAGCATACCTGCTCCCACCTATGGAGGAAAGGAAAAGGTTAGATCAATATCCCAAGTTTTGTACAAGTGACTGTTAGGACTTCCATAAGCCTGCGGGGTGAGAGTAGTCCTATCTGTAGGGGCAGACAGACGATTACGACATGCGATTTTAGTGGCGTATCTGAACTTGGCTCTATTGTGCGTCCTATTCTGAATACGAATGTAGTCCCTTGTGAGTCTCCACTCGAGCTGCCTGATCTAGTTGTTGACTTTCCTGATGAGTCTGAGGTCGTGTCTAAGACTGAGTACGCCACTGAGGGCGAGGCCGATTTCACTAACAATTTTAGTGATGTTGAGGAGATTGGATATCCTAGTGACCTGGATGAGTATTTCTCCTATGAGGTATCACCCCCTGGAATTCTCCCACTTCCCTTTGACTATATTTCTGAACTGTCTCCCTTGATTATCATGGAGTCTTCTGATGACCCTGAGTTGGAAGACATTTCGGCTGAGTTAGTAGAGTCACCTTGTGATGAAAGTTTACAAGAAAGTAAATTAGGTGATGACTTGTTAGGACACGAGCTGGTTCCATCTAGTCTGAGACATTTTTAGGTGCCCTTTTATTTAGCTTTCTCGTTGGACTTATCTACTCGGTTTTGTGTTAGTGAGTTATTAGTTGACGTGTTCGGTCTTTCCACCACCATCCGTAGATCTGAGTACACTTTTTCAGGGATAGACCGTTCATCCGATCGCACGACGTTGGGCAAAACCTCGCTTAGGATCGCTTGTGATTCCTTGGCTATTGTGCATCTGGATGTGGTGTCTCCTAAACAAACTTATATACCACAACCGGTTGCACGCATTTACCCACCGCCTTTTGATGATCCTCATGTCTACACGTTAGGGACTATAGTTGGGCCCCATGAGTTGTATCGCTCGCACATCCTTTCACGTCCTGGAGCGTCCAACTCTATCATTTATGATGAGCGGTTCGCCTTGGCATATCTTCATGCCAAGCGTGAGTATATTACAGTTAAAATTAAAACTGTAGATTTGGAGCCCATTGAAATCATTTTTTATTATAAGGCGCCCGTTCCACCTGACTTAACCCACATATCCTCCGTATTTGGGTCAAGTCATATAGCACATGGTTTCACTCCTCACGATCGTAAGTTACTTAGGCGCACTTTTAAAAAAAATAATCAATCAATTTGCTTCTTATTCTTACATGCCTTACATTTATCAAGGACTTTAGCATTTCATTTTAATTTATGTCACACGTACTTCCGCTCCTCTCCGAGACCATCCTATGCTAGAGTTAGTTATTTGGATTTAGTCTGGTCAGTCCACGAACGGATTCCTTCTAGCTCCATCAATAATTTAATAAGTAGGAACACCGACCCATCCATGGATATGAAGAACTTTGGATTTCATGCTTTTCTTTCAGTTTTTTATAAAGTACAGGGGGTTTCACTTTATTTCGTATTTCCGGACTTTTTATTGTACGTCACTTTTCCACCTGAGTGGCTTTATTCGTCATTTCTTCCTTCCACTAAATGTTCTCTTGGGTTGGGGATTGTTAGCTCTATCGTATCTATTTTCCATGTGGACTCCTTGGCTCTTGAACCGGATGGTAAGATTCAAGTTATTTTTCTTTTGCTTGACACCCTTTCGGGTTTCCTCAAAAGTCTTGTTGTTTCTATGTCTGCCATGTGCTCATTGTTATTGGATGTTTATGTTACTATGACATGGATAGCGGGTCAGATTTGGCCCATGTTGCTGCTGCTTTTGACTGTTCTCCCCTCACGGGCCACTCATAGGAGAAGTGTACTTTTGAGTGGGGGAGGATTTATGGCGACGTTGGTGATGCGGTTGTTGATTCCCGACATAGAGAATTTGTTGATTGGGACGATCGAAGATGTAAGCTCGAAGATGAAAATCCTACCACGACATTCTTCGCCAACGCCAATGCGCTACATGTTTTGCTCGACGTCCGCCATCACCATCAAATAAAATATATAATTTTAAATATTTATTTTATAATTATATATTAGCAATTTATTTATTTAAGCGTTTTAATTTCATGCAATTGATTAATGTATTTTCATTTCATTTTGATGGGTGCATATAACCATCACATCGTATTGTTTTTATTTCATGTTATTATGGGTACATATAACCATCATATGTTTATGTTATTTTTAATGGAGGAGATTGTGTGGTGTAGACAATATATAGGCCATGTTATGAAGAGTTTAGGAAGTTGATGATAAAATTGAAAACCTAATTCTTGAGAGAACTTTTCCTTCTCCCCTAGGCAATTTCGTCCTCTCCTCTTCCTCCCCTCTCTTGGCCGCCGGCCACCTCTTCTCCCCCTTTCTATTTTCCGGCCACCTCTCCTCCTCCTCCTCCTCCTCTCCAACTCTTTGCAAAGTTTTCCTTTCCTTAACTCTCATTCACCAAGCCGCGACCCTCTTGCCACACCAAAACCTGAGCATCTGCCTCTCTTAATCGTCGACCACTACACCTCACCCTAGGTTTTCCCTAGCAGCCACCCTCTTCCCCCCCCTTCCACCACTCAGCCACCCTCCTCCACCACCCAACCCGAGCAAACACCCACCTTCCACACCCAAACCGACCGCTCCATCCATCCACAAAAAAAACTGTGTAACCCCCCACCCCCCTTGTGACAATATATGGCCACCACCTTTTCTCACTCCTCTCACCATATTTTTGGCCTTCAAGGTTTCTCCATCTCCTAAGGTTTCTTGCAAATGACAATGACTCTCGTCTCCATCGTCCGATGAGAATCCGAGGATTTTGCGTGGAAATAGATTCAACCACTGTCGTGTGTTATTCCTCCACTCATCTTGTGGACGGATTTTCTTGGGATTTGGGTAACGATCTCTAAACCATCTCTTGTGTTTTTCTTCAATATTATTGTGAGATTCTGGTGGATTAGAAGGCCAGTAATTTGTCCTGATTTATATTAAAATTAGTGCTTAATTAAATCTGATTTTTAAGCATTTTTCTTCCAAATATTTTTGTATAAATCGGATCGGGTAGATCTCGTGAACGCCAGAGGAAATTGGTTTTGTTGGAACACCCTATTACTAATTTGGGTCAGGATCACTATGTCTCTAGGAAACCAGTTTTTGACCTCCTGTATTGATCTAAAGGTCAATTAGAATTGAGTCTAAGGGTTAGAAGCCTAGGTTTGAAAGCTGCCCTCAAGACCAAGAATTTTTCAGTTTGAGACTAAGTCATATCGTCGAGCTCAGCACGACAATTCGTCGAACTCCAATCGACGATCGTCTAGCTCAACTTCGACAGATCATCGAACTCTATTCGACGATCGTTGAGCTCAACTTCCACAAATCGTTGAACTCCATTCGACGATCTGCGAGCTCAGTTCGACGATCTTGACTCAGTATTGGATCTCTATCTCTGAGCTCAGTTCGACGATCTTTGAGCTCAGATCGACGATATTTTTGTTGCTGTATAAGTCCATATCGCTGAGCTCAGTTCGACGATAGCAGAGCTCAGTTCGATGTTTTCTGATGAGTTAAAGGATTTTTCAAGATTCAAATTCAGATCAATTAAGGAGTTATTCAGCGATTAATTCAGAAGATTTTCTAGCCGTTTTCATTTATTCTGGACCAAGTTTCAAGGGATTATCAAGGAATGTTTCTTTGGACTTTCCTCCAGAAGACATTTGCAATTAAGGATGCAATTAATGCAGGCCAACGGCTATTCTTGACAGAGGATGTTTTTCTATTCAGTACCAGAGAATAAAAGACAAGAATTTTTGAATCTCTCAATCACTGAGCACTCAGAACACAGACAAGAAGAAGAAAAACAAAATATTCTCTGTCTCAAAGAATTCTCTCAAGAACACACATCCAAGGAGATCAAACTTTCTGAAATCTTCTGTTCTCTCTTGTCTCAAGTGTTCAAGGCCAACATCTTTCAAGACTCCAGATACCTAACATTTCAGCTATTGCTGAAATCATCATTTGCTGGAGATCAACTTCTGAAGGCCTATCACCCTACAACAAAGCTTCTTTTCCTGAACATCTTAGGGACTCAGGGGGAGCTTTGACACCATCAAATCCACATAGTCTTCTCAGCTGCTTTAAGAAAGAGAAGACTTCCATAAATCTCTCATCCCCATCTCTGTAAAGGGTTTCTCAAACTTCCTTCAAAAGTTTGAGTTTGGTTTTTGAGCACCTTGTCAAAAGCTCATTGGTGTCAAGACACCTAATCAAAAAATCTGATTTGGTTTTTGAGCACCTTATCAAATGCTCATTGGTGCCCAGGACACCTGATCAACTCATCCTGTAGTGGATTCCTACCAAGGGTGGTAGAAGAGTGGATGTACCCAAGTTTAAGGGAACCACTATAGCTCCTTATGTCATCTCGATCTTGTCTTTATCTTTTGTTTCTCGCTGTGATTGTTCTGTTATTGTTTTGTGATTAGTTTAGATCTGTGATTAATTTTTGTTGTAGGTTATTCTTTGATTAGATTAAATAATTGCTTCCCTGTTCACTCAGATTACAACAATTGTTGTCAAGAGTTTTCAAGCACCATATACTCTATTCACCCCACCCCCCCTCTAGAGTATATCAGATCTAGCTGCACTTTTAATTGGTATCAAAGCGACGTTGGTTAAACATACCACAC
Source organism: Platanthera guangdongensis (assembly GCA_039583875.1). NCBI lineage: Eukaryota > Viridiplantae > Streptophyta > Magnoliopsida > Asparagales > Orchidaceae > Platanthera > Platanthera guangdongensis. Next base: position 55,996,969 of record CM077159.1, on the reverse strand, counting down.
CTTGGTAGTTGCACAGGCTAACACCTGAACCCAAAGATTCCTAGTTAGATCTGTTTTCTTTTGAGTTTATTATTAGATTTTGTTTTCACAAATCATGGCCCAAAATAAAGACTATGCTAGCACCAGACCTCCAGTGTGCAATCTATCCAAATTTCCACTTTGGAAAGCAAGGATCAGATTATACATGAATTCTATTGACGAGAATATTTTTAACTCTGTTTTGACAGTTTGTCCAAGACCTCCAGAGAACTCAAGTACAAATGATGTTCCACCTCCATCAGGAACAGATGGTGACATCAAGAAATGGAAGGTAGCTGATGCCAAGGCTATGAACATCTTAGCCCAGACCATGTCTGATGATATCTTTCAAAAGATGGCTGAATGCAATTCAGCAAAGGAAATCTGGGATAAACTCTCTGAAATAGTCTCAGGCTCAGCTGATGAGAGAAAGGACAGGAGATCCCACCTCATATCTCAATATGAGAATTTCAAGAAGGGAGAAGCTGAGTCAGTTGGAGATATGTACAACAGGCTCAGTCTAATAGTCAGTGAACTCAGGACCTTGGATAAAGAGATCTCACTAACTGAACTCAATGACAAAATTCTAATGTGCTTCCCTAGCACTTGGGATTCAAGAATCTGGCCAATCAAGGATGCCAGAAGTTTGAATGAGATCACAACAGAAGCTCTATTGGGTAAGCTCAAATCTTATGAGCTACTCATTAAGAATAGAGAAGAAGAACAGAAGGCTGCCTCACCAGCCACAAGAAAAGAGAAGACAATAGCCTTCATGGCAACTGAAGATCAGCCTGAAGCAAAGTCACAGGCAATGATGAACTGCTCAGTCTGTTGGCCAAAAGATTTTACAAGATGGCCAGAAAGGACTTCAGAAGGAGATCATACAAGGAGCATGATAAGCCAAGGTATGATAAGTCAATTAATAATAAGGAAATTGTCTGCTTTGCTTGCAGGAAACTAGGGCACATTGTTCCTGACTGTCCAGAAAACAAAAACAAGGACAGAAGGGATAAGAAAGAAAGAAGAAAGGAGAAAGACTCCAAGATGAATGGCAATGGCAAACCCTCCTCAAGCAAAAACAAACACACAAGAAAGGGGTTTGTTGCTGAATCCTGGAGTAAGACTGAAGAGGAGTTAGAAGCCTCATCCACCTCTAGTGATGATGAAGATGATGCAGAAGAGAAAGAGTTCTGCATGATGGAAATCAATGTCTCTCAACATAATTCAGATGAAGAAGAGTCAGAGTCAGATTCAGAGACTCAACCTGAAGAAGATCAGGTAATTAGTTCTTTTGATTTTAATTCAGAGGACTTTAAATCTGAGTTTAAAGCATTATGTTTAGACCTGCTAAAATCTGAGAAAGAAATTATCTCTCTCAGAAATCATTTATCTGAACATAATACCTTAAATTCAGAAAACCTCAAACTCTCTCAGGAGTTGGAGTGCTGTAGGGAGCAGATAGCTTCACTGAAAGGTGAGCTATCTGAGGCCAAGAAGCTTGAAGAATCCCTTAATGAGAGAAGTGTCAAGCTGATGGACATCACAAGCATAGTGAACTCCAGATTTAATAGTACACTGGGCTTGGGTGCTTCATCCAGCCAACCTATAGTTCTAACAACTACAATCAAGTTCATTTCTGATAAAGGAAAGGGAGTTGTAGAGGTAGCTAGGAAAAATTCTGATCTGCCCAAGAAAACTAAGTCCCAGCAGAAATCGTCGAACGGAGATCGACGATCGCCGAACGCAGATCGACGATCTCAGGCAAAATAGTCGAACTCAGGTCGACGATCTCAAGTTCCTGAACTGTGCCATAGTCGACCATCGAACGGAGCTCGAAGATCTAACCCAAGATCGTCGAACGCAGCTCCACAATCGTTGAACAAAGGTCAGAGCTCTGGAAATTCTTTCAAGGGCAAATCAAAATCCAATCCTAAGGGTCCTTCATCCCAAATCTTTAACCCTTATTTTGAATGGATTATACCTCCAAGGAGATATCATCCTGAAGGTTATAAGAGTCAACCTAGGATGTCTTTTATTTCAGAGTTTAAAGGTTATCAACCTAGGCCCAAGGTAAACTGGGTCAAAAACAAATGAATTATCTTATGCGCAGGTGAAGACCTATCCAACATCTAACCAGCAATGGTACTTGGATAGTGGGTGCTCTAAGCACATGATAGGAAACAAGGACAACCTCACATCATTTAGAGCCAAGCATGGACCCAAAGTTATCTTTGGTGATTCAAACTTTGGACAAACTAAAGGATATGGTGCAGTCCAGATTGGATCAGTAACATTCAAAAAGGTAGCTTATGTGGAAGGACTGAAGCACAACTTAATAAGCATCAGTCAGCTGTGTGATGAAGGCTACCAGGTGACCTTCAGCAAAGTATTATGCAAAATCAAGTCAGAGGACAACACAACTGTGTCGACAAGTAAAAGGAAAGGTAACATCTATCTAGTAGATTTTCTTTCAACAGATGTAGATATTTTCCTGTTCAATTCTGTTTGTAGACCAAATATTTTATGTCATAAGAGACTAGGACATCTAAACCTTAGAACTATTGCTAGGCTATCGAAGGACAACCTTGTTAGAGGACTACCTTCTGGCCCCTACAAGAAGGAAGGACTCTGCAGGGCTTGTCAATTAGGCAAGCAAACTAAAAATAGTTTTAAGTCACTTAATAAGAGTGATTCACCTAGGATATTGTATCTGTTACACATGGATCTTTTTGGACCCATCACAGTACAAAGCCTAGGAGGGAAATCTTACACTTTAGTAGTTATAGATGACTTCTCTAGACTCACTTGGGTGTTCTTTCTAAGGAAGAAGTCTGATAACTTTAAGTGTCTGACAGAGTTTCTCAAATGTATACAGATTGAGTTCAATACTCACATTGCCCTGATCAGAAGTGATCATGGGACAGAGTTTGATTCTCTTCTTATGCAAGAGTTCTGTCAGAGTGAAGGGATCAGGCATACTTTCTCAGCTCCTAGAACTGCTCAACAAAATGGGGTAGCTAAAAGGAAAAATAGAACCCTTATTGAATCTGCCACTACATTGTTGTCAGATGCTAACCTTAATCTATCCTTTTGGGCAGAGGCAGTGAACACATCCAACTATGTGCTGAATAGAAGTTTGATACATAAACTAAAGGGAAAGACTCTCTATGAATTACTAAAAGGGAAGAAACCTAAAGTTGATTATTTTAGATTTTTTGCTTGTATTTGCTACATACATAATAATGACAAGAAATATTTAGCAAAATTTCAAGCTAAAGCTGATGAAGAAGTGTTTCTGGGATACTCCATGATCAGCAAGGCTTATAGGGTTTATAATAAATCATCTCTAAAAAAAGAGGAATCTGTTCATATATCATTTGATGAATCTAACATGTCTTTCAAGGAGAAGATCTCTTCTACCATAGAACCTTTGCAGGAACATTCTCTTGTTGAAGACTTGAACAAGTTACAGGTTACTCAAAAGGATGAAAACAGTGAAGATGAAGAAAGTATTCAACATATTGAAGAACAACCTGAAGAGCCAGTTGTTGTACCACAAGAGGAAACAACAACACAGGTTGGTGAACAATCAACACCCCCTGTTGATTTAGTAACATCAAGAGATCATCCAATTTCCCAAATAATTGGAGACATCTCAGCTGTTGTGCAAACCAGAAATCAGGTCAACCAAAACCTGTTGCACACCTGCTTCCTATCTCAAATTAAACCTCAGTCCATTCAAGATGCAGAGCAAGATCCACACTGGATCATTACAATGCAAGAAGAGTTGCATCAATTTGAAAGGAACAAAGTGTGGGAACTAGTGCCAAAGCCTAAGGATCACTCCATTGTTGGAACAAAGTGGGTGTTGAGAAACAAACTGGATGATCAAGGAGTAATTGTAAGGAACAAGACAAGGCTAGTTGCTCAAGGATATTCTCAAGAAGAAGGAATAGACTATGACCAGAATTTTGCACCAGTTGCAAGATTGGAAGCCATCAGAATCTTTTTAGCTTATGTAGCACATAAAGGATTCAAGGTATATCAGATGGATGTCAAAAGTGCATTTCTAAATGGAGACATCAAAGAAGAAGTATATGTCAGACAACCTCCAGGTTTTATCTCTCCAACTTATCATGATTATGTTTTTAAATTGAACAAAGCATTATATGGTCTCAAGCAAGCTCCTAGAGCATGGTATGAGACCCTAGCATGCTTCCTTTTGGAAAATGGATTTATAAGGGGTAGAGTAGACTAAACTCTTTTCATTAGAACCCATAAGTCCCATACCCTACTAGTACAAATCTATGTAGATGATATTATTTTTGGTTCTACTGATTCAAAATTGTGCAGAAGGTTTTCCAACCTAATACATTCTAAATTTGAAATGAGTAGCATGTGTGAGCTATCCTTCTTCCTAGGATTGCAAGTCAAACAGCATGCTGAAGGCATCTTTATTTCTCAAACCAATTATGCAAATGAATTGGTTAAGAAATTTGGCATGTCTGAAGCATCTTGTATGAAAACACCTATGCCTACTAATGCTGTATTGGATGCTGATGAACATGGGAAACCTGTTGATCAGACAACATATAGAGCAGTGATTGGCTCTTTACTGTACCTTACAGCTAGTAGACCAGATATAATGTTTGCTACCTATATATGTGCTAGGTTCCAAGTAAGCCCTAGAAAGTCACACCTAACACTAGTAAAGAGGATTCTCAGGTATGTTAAGAGTTATCCAAATCTAGGTCTCTGGTATCCAAAAGATTCAGCATTTGATTTAACTGGATTTTCTGATGCTGATTATGCTGGATGCAGAATTGACAGGAAAAGCACCAGTGGAACTTGTCAGTTCCTTGGTGACAGACTTGTCTCTTGGTTTTGTAAGAAACAAACTTATGTGTCAACTTCAACTGCTGAAGCTGAATATATGGCTGTAGGCAGTTGTTGTTCACAAATCTTGTGGATTCAAAACCAACTCCTATACTATGGCTACAACTTAGAGAAGTCTAAAATCTTTTGTGATAACACCAGTGCTATTTCTATAGCTCAAAATCTAGTCCTCCATAGTAGGACAAAACACATAGAGAAAAGGCATCACTTCTTAAGGGATAATGTTGAAAAGAATAAAATTGAACTGCAATATATCCCAACTGACTTACAAAGGGGAGATATTTTCACCAAGCCCTTGGATGAAAAGAAACACACCTTCTTCCTAAATCAGTTAGGAATGTTAGATGGAGGAAATCTTAAATAATATCCAAGTTTTTAAAAGTTTAAAAATTGACCAAGACTAGGCAAACATCTTGATTTTTCTTAGAGTCTAGAGCTTTTCTGGTCTCTGAACTGCGCTCGACGATTTTCCCCCAGATCGTCGAACGGAGATCGACGATTTCTGAAATCGTCGACCTGAGTTCAGTGTTTCTCAGATAGTATGAACTATCTCTTCCGGTCAACGATCGTCGAACGGCGCTCGACGATTTTGTTCTCTGAAAGATCGTCGAACAGAGCTCGACGCTCTCCAATATCGTCGAACGGAGATCGACGATATTGCAGACTCTTCAGATTCCTTTAGAAGCCCCGATCGTCGAACTGAGTTCAACGATCTTTCCATTTCTGGGTCGAACCCTAATATAAAATTCATTTTTCGCCGTTGTTCTCCTTTTGCGCTTTCGATTTCTCTGCAAACACTTTCTTTCCCTCCAAACATTTCTGCACTTGGTCGTTTTGTTTGTTGATTCTTTGCAGGTAACCATGGCCGTTTCAGTTGCTGTTCTTGTCGCCATGAAATTTGATGCCGGTTTTGACATTGACATGGAGTCCTTCAGCACAACAGATCAGGTTTTCCAGGACATCTTGGAGTTATTCAAAGAGCAGAAACTTGCTACAATCATGACCACTAGAATTAAACTTGCTGCTGATGAGATTAAAGAGTGGGTCTACACTGCCCACAATCAGGATCAACACACAATCATTGGATCAATTTCTGGCACACAGGTACCCTTGACCCCAGCAATTCTGATAGAAGTTTTTGAGTTAAGTACTGGTGGAGACTCTGCTGATTTATCTGGAGAAGAATATGCTGACTTACTTGCAAGAATGGGTCATTCTGAGGCTAACCCTAGCAAGCTGCTGAAGAAGAATCTGTATGTGGAATATAGATTCCGGGCTGATGTTGTTGGGAAGGTCCTATTGGCTAAGCACTCTGCCCATGATACCATTTCTAGGTATCAGCTCTGCTTAATGGGAGCCATAGTGGACAAGAAGAATCTGAACTGGGGAGAGGTCTTCTTTGACCTAATTAAAAAGAAAATTAACAAGAGTTTTGTGAATTTTGGGAGAATTTTAGGGCTTTTTCTGCAGAACAAATGCCCTGCATTACTAGTATCTTCTGGGATACACATAAATGCTTCCAAGAGACTGTCCTGTGCCCTTTTTGGTAAATGGGACAGGCAGATCACCAAGCCCAGCAGGCCCTCTTCCAGCACATCTTCAGGCACCAGTACTGTCATAGTCACTTCCCCTCAGGTCTCTGCCCCTGCAGATGACTTGCCTGCTGTTGCCTCTCCTCCTCCTCCAATTCCATCTCTTACAATTCCATCTACCATTCAAACTCCATCCACTATCATCATCTCCAACCCTTCTCCAACATGTATACCATCTCCAATTCCAACCACAGAAGAACCATTCCATCCATTGTACTCCTACTCTCAACCAGACTCTGCCACATCACCCTCCATTCCCTCATTCAATCTCATTGATGATTCCTTCATGGATGCCTCACCCAGCTCACCTCCTGAGCTACCCTCATCATCAACCTCTTACTAAGACCTTCTACAAGAGATCATTGATCAACCCGCATTCACACCATCTATCTCCATCCCACTGTCCTCCATCACCACTTTACCCACACCTCAACCATCTCATCCCCAATACACTAGCTCTCCTCTACCATCACCAATAGCTCCATCTCCATCCTCTACCTTTGCTCCAGTCACTGCTGAGCAAGTAGATCTTCCAGCCCTTGCTGACAGGATATATGAATTGCTAGCCCCCATGCTATCTCTTCTTTTGGAGACCTCCTTGGCCCTATTACTCCAGTCAGTGGCAGCTCTTTCTGCCAGGCTCTCCTCCTTATTCCCTTAGGCAGCCCCTTCAGCAGTGTGCCTTGATCCAGCTTTGTCTGAATCTAGGCAGGGGGAGATGCCCTATGAAGTGAGCTTGCCTGCTGTGTCTGCTGTTTCTTCAGCTTTTGTTGCTGCTGTTGTTGCTGTTCTTCCTCAAGCTCCAGTTCCCCTTCTAGTTGCAGTCTTTCCAGTGGACATCAGGTCCTTGCTCTCTGAGTTTGATTCAATATATTTCAGTTGTCTGCTAGAGAAAGCTTACTTTCCAGAGAGAGTTGCTATCCATCCCCTAGAGGATCTCTCCAAGGCCCTTGTGCCCTTCTCATGCAGTGATACCGACATTATAACTTCCTTTGTTAATTCAGTATATGCTGCCGCTACTCCTGCTGAAAGCATGGTTGCTATTTCTGATGCTGCTGTCCCTCCTGCTGAAGATAGTGTTGATGTATCTTTTGCTATTAGTGCTGTCAGTGCTACTGCTACTGTTGTTCCAGTTTCTGCTGATATCCTTATGATAGAGGCACATGATTTTGAGCCTTCTGTGTTTTCTGATGATATTCCTGCTGCTGATATTGTTGTTTCTGAAAGTGAAACTGTTGCTGCACCAACAGCTGTTATTACTACTGCCACAACTTCAGTATCTGCTGTTGTTACTGCTGCTTCAACCTTTGCTTCTGCTTCAACTACAATTGCTACAAGTGTTGCATCTACTGCTGCTCCAACCTCTGCTGCCTCATCTGTTTCAACCCAGCTCAAGAAAGATTTGATGAAAAGGATTGATGCTCTTTATGATGATCAAAGTTCTGAACGTGATGAGTTCAAGACAGATTCTAATGATTCTTCTGCTACCATTGTTAGAAAGAGAAAGGCAAGGAGCAAAGCCATGAAGAGAGTACCTCCAGCCAAGGTCAAGGACAATAATGACATTCCATATTATATTCTTCATGACTACCCCACAACTGAGCACTGGATGCAATACTCAAAGAATCAACTTAAAGCTATGAAGAAAAAGAGGAAATATGAAAAAAGGATCTTCTCAATTTCAACATCCTCATCCTCCTCCACCACCTCCTCCTGATGCAGGTGTAGGTGGAAGTTCAGCTGCTCAACCTCATGCCAAAAGCCAAACCCCCTATCAGCCACATGCCAGATCCTATCATAGGGGAATCCAGTCTAGAGGCTCTCAATCCAGAAGAGGAAACTACAGAGGAAATCAAAGAGAAGTCCAGGTTTATTCTAAAGGTTATTCAACACAACATCCCTACTCCAGGGAAGGACAAATTTCATCTGACACAACCTCTGGTCCTTTTCCCTATAAACTAAAGGAAGTGGTTTCATTCAGGCCTCCTCAGGACAATCCATCAAATAGATATGAACCACCAGTGCCATTTGAAGATCCTGAAAATAATCCAACTGCTTGGACTGCAAGGATGAAAGAGCTTGTTGCACTGGACCATATTAATAAAGCTAAAGAGCAATGCAGAGACTCCTCCAACATCACTACATTGTCTGAACAGAGAAAGAAAGAGTTGGAAAGATATGGTTCAAGCAAATTCTTTGATTCTGATAGATACATGGAGCTGCATCCTGAAGCTGTAGTTCCCAGGCCCAAACAACAAACCTCTTTAGGTGCAGCAGATGATACAAGATCAAAGAAGGAAGCTCTCAACCCCAATAGAGAAATCAAACTCATTAAGAGCAAGGAGAAGAAATGACTATGTAAGGTGACAATCATCTTGACTTCTGATTATTATCTGGGATGATATATATCTGTGGTTCTGTAATGTCCAGCTTATTGCTTTTTTGTTTTGTTGCTGTGTATGTTGTTATTTAATTTTTCCAAATTCTGTAAATAGTAATCCTAACCCAAATAGGGGGAGATTGTTGGAACACCCTATTACTAATTTGGGTCAGGATCACTATGTCTCTAGGAAACCAGTTTTTGACCTCATGTATAGATCTAAAGGTCAATTAGAATTGAGTCTAAGGGTTAGAAGCCTAGGTTTGAAAGCTGCCCTCAAGACCAAGAATTTTTCAGTTTGAGACTAAGTCATATCGTCGAGCTCAGCACGACGATTCGTCGAACTCCAATCGACGATCGTCTTGCTCAACTTCGACAGATTGTCGAACTCCATTCGACGATCGCTGAGCTCAACTTCCACAAATCGTCGAACTCCATTCGACGATCTGCGAGCTCAGTTCGACGATCTTGACTCAGTATTGGATCTCTATCTCTGAGCTCAGTTCGACGATCTTTGAGCTCAGATCGATGAAATTTTTGTTGCTGTATAAGTCCATATCGCTAAGCTCAGTTCGACGATAGCAGAGCTCAGTTCGACGTTTTCTGATGAGTTAAAGGATTTTTCAAGATTCATATTCAGATCAGTTAAGGAGTTATTCAGCAATTAATTCAGAAGATTTTCTAGCCGTTTTCATTTATTCTGGACCAAGTTTCAAGGGATTATCAAGGAATGTTTCTTTGTACTTTCCTCCAGAAGACATTTGCAATTAAGGATGCAATTAATACAGTCCAACGGCTATTCTTGACAGAGGATGTTTTTCTATTCAGTACCAGAGAATAAAAGACAAGAATTTTTGAATCTCTCAATCACTGAGCACTCAGAACACAGACAAGAAAAAGAAAAACAAAATATTCTCTGTCTCAAAGAATTCTCTCAAGAACACACATCCAAGGAGATCAAATTTTCTGAAATCTTCTGATCTCTCTTGTCTCAAGTGTTCAAGGCCAACATCTTTCAAGACTCCAGACACCTAACATTTCAGCTGTTGCTGAAATCATCATTTGCTGGAGATCAACTTCTGAAGGCCTATCACCCTACAGCAAAGGTTCATTTCCTGAACATCTCAGGGACTCAGGGGGAGCTTTGACACCATCAAATCCACATAGTCTTCTCAGCTGCTTTGAGAAAGAGAAGACTTCCATAAATCTCTCATCCCTATATCTGTAAAGGGTTTCTCAAACTCCCTTCAAAAGTTTGAGTTTGGTTTTTGAGCACCTTGTCAAAAGCTCATTGGTGTCAAGACACCTGATCAAAAAATCTGATTTGGTTTTTGAGCACCTTATCAAAAGCTCATTGGTGCCCAGTACACCTGATCAACTCATCCTGCAGTGGATTCCTACCTAGGGTGGTAGAAGAGTGGATGTACCCAAGTTTAGGGGAACCACTATAGCTCCTTGTGTCATCTGGATTGCTTGTCTTTATCTTTTGTTTCTTGCTGTGATTGTTCTGTGATTGTTTTGTGATTAGTTTAGATCTGTGATTAATTTCTGTTGTAGGTTATTCTGTGATTAGATTTAATAATTACTTCTCTGTTCACTCAGATTACAACAATTGTTGTAAAAAGTTTTCAAGCACTATATACTCTATTCACCCCCCCCCCCCCTCTAGAGTATATCAGATCTAGCTGCACTTTCAGGTTTCCTTAACCTTGATTTCTTCTTGAGTTCAAGTGATTTGGCCACCCTCATTTTAAATTAATTTGGGACCGATTTTGGACTTCTTTTAAATCATTATTTTACTCTGGATCATCTCGTGTTGTTTTTGTGAATGATTACGGTTAAATTTGTTTTGAATTGCAAATTGTCTGAATCGGGTAGGTCCTATTCGCTTGAGCGAACATTGGCCTATAGCCATTGTTCAATCTATAAAAGAGGTAGTGTCCCTTTGCATGTGCGTTGTAAAATTGGATGAATTAACGATAGAATTTTGGAGAAATAATGCTCGCTAAGCATCATATTTTAATTGTCGAACCCAAGGGCGCGTAGTTTAATCCGTCAGAACCATTGGCCTACATCATCTCTATTTTATACAATTGTTGTTTTTTATTTAAATTTGTAATGTAAGACACCCCCCTCCCGGAACACAAAAACACGGCCGAGGAAAGTCTTGTGTCCAGAACAGCTGCCTTGTGGTATCGTTAGCACACTGGCTAACATGTACAACAAGACACCTATCCTACTAGCTAAACATATCATCCATGCCAACTCATCAGAAGATTATAAAATAGAAGTCAAAATCACACACTAGTATAAAATCCACAAGTGCAACAAATAAAGGAAGCAACCAAAGCTTCCATAATATCAGAGTAGAAAATGCCAAACAGACAAAAACTGAATCTCTCAAAACTAACATCAGTCACTGATGGAAGCGATGGTACCGTCACTTCAGGCCCTGTCATCCTGGCCTGGTTGTCCTCCTGCAAAATCTACTGTTGCTCTGTCTTCGGGTTTTCCTCCTAAAAGGGATGATGTAGCAACCGTTAGTAAAAAAATAAAGTGGCTATCAAATCCGCTCCCCCGGCGACTCTTAGGCACCAGACGGAGAAAAGTACAAGGTTACAATATAAGTATGTAAGAAGTAGTACAAATCAAGTGGCATGTGCTAAGCAGTGTCAGAGTATCATCAAAATATCAGAAGTATTTACAATAAGTTATACTAGTAGCTCTACCATCAACAGTAGTGTATAGGTATGAATAAATAGCTAGAAGTAACTCAACTTATATGAATGTCCATACATACATATAAGTTGAGGATCGGCTTAACTAGAAGTAACTCTACCATCATATAAGAATGCACATACAGACTTATATGATGAGGATCTAATGTATGGAGTGCAATGCAATGTTATGAATGACTTATGTTGACTCACCCATGATCACATACATGCAATTGTTATGTCGACACAGACTTGTAATTGCCACTTTTTGAGCAAGTAGCTAACCTCTTAGGAATCACCAGTCGTGGCCAGACTGTGACAGTGGAACGGGATTTTCCACTACTAGATGGGCATCCACACTACCAAGCCTAGGCCTTCGTACGCCTTAATGCTAAGAATGTTATAGCGGAGCTCACATGCGTACTATGACTCAGAGGGGTCTTGGGTAGATATGCACCAAGTGCACAACCCAAACTGGCCTACAGGAGTGACACGGAAGGGCCTCGGGAATGAACACCAAGGACACAGCCAATCTGTCCACTTGGCATGGAGAGGGCCTAAGGAATGAGCACAAAGGACACAGCCAAATCATCCAAAGTCTATCTGTAAACTTTCATCGATGAGACGACTGGCAAGACCTTAGACCCGACACACTATCCTTAACCCAGAATTTTGACACCGCGTGTCAACTCACACCACATGCATTTCACATATAGGGCTCCACACAGAGCCACTTATCAACACATCGTTTCAGTGCGGCAAACACACACGCACTTCCAACCCTTCCACATTTCCATACCACACTAGGGTTTATCAATTACACATGTGGCAATCTACCCAACACCACACACCAATCCCACACTACTACTCGTAGGGAGACTCAACTCTAAGCAGTGGATTGCTAAATCCTTTCCTTAACTATTATCCCACACAATCATGCAATAACTTTATAAAATACTCTCTTAAATTAAGCATTCACAAAAAATCATGCTTCCACAAGAATCTCACAACCCATCATTAAATTCCACATGCACATGTAATGTTCACTAACTTTTCCCTTCATTTGATTATGAAACTCCACCTAGTCAATTGTGCAATGTGTTTTACCAAACCATTTGTTTACTTAAGTATGAATCAACTAATCTCATCAATATTTTGTTTAGCGCAATAACTAATAGTTTAAGTCCAACAACCACATGCAAATATCAACATTAATATACCATTACTTCTCTACCAAGTTCAAACCCAATCCTACACCATACCGAGAGCAACCTGTAAGTAAGACTTGATTGTACAGCCACATTGACTAGACATTCCTGAGTCTACAGGACTCATATGAAAATGTGTAACCATCTGTTGGAAAGGTATTTTGAAGGAATACAACTTTTGTATTTGGTCCATCACCCAGATCAAATTGTAAGATACTTGAAATCGGCCTCGAAGTCTGCTGCCATAGAAAATAGATTTCTACACATATAGAATTTCAGCCTAGCAAGTTCAATTGGACTTTCCTGAGGCTACAGACCTCATATGAAAATAGATAACCAACCATTGGAAAGGTCTTTCCAAGTTCTACGACATTTATGTTTAGTTGAAAGCCCATATCTGGTCGTATCATACCCAAAATGGCCTTGAAGTTCGTTGCGCAAAGAAAATGGATTTATGCACGCATCTTAAATTAAAATGAACGACATTGGTTCATCTTCTGCCTTTAGACATTTATTCAAAGTTATATACAAGATTTCCTCCTCCCTTATTCACCCTCATTTGACTATTCTTCTTCACGAAACCAAGTCCACCCTCTTCATATAGAAGAGAGGAGAGGTTGAAGACAACTAATCTCTAGGGCAAGGCCCTAGCATGGTCCCTTCCTAGGAAATCTTCATCTCACAAGTCAAACTCCTTTGAGTCGACATCTCTCCTTGAGGATAACTACAGATCTAGCAACAATAGAGAGGGTAGGAAGCACACCTCATTTCTGGAAGTTCTTGACATGGACCTCGTTATCCTTCTCGGCGGCATCTTATCCCTTGTTGGTGTTGTTCTTCCTGGAAAGATAGATAGGACCTTCTCCAGAATCCGACTCCGGTAATCTGCTTCCCTCCCTATGGTTTTGCACGGATACGGCTTGGCAAGGTGAAAGATTGTGACAGCTAGGGTGTAACGCCCCTGTTTTTTTTCGGCGTTATTTACTCCTCTTGTTGACGTCATAATGACGTAAGGGCGTTACTTTAGCGTGCAGTTGTTGGTGCGTCGCCGATAGTGCATTTTTGCGTCTTTTCGATTCAGTCGGCTAACTTTTTGAACCTTTGGCAGAAACAGAAATTTCACATTTGGAAAACTTAATTGATCGATTTTAGTCTTGCTCGTCCCGTTTCGTCGAACCAAACTTATTGCGTGTTATTTTATTTCTTGTTATCTTTCTGGCGTTGTCTGGGTTCGACGATCGTCGAGTGGAGCTCGACGATCACTTTCCCTTCTGGCGTGGTCTGGGTTCGACGATCGTCGAGTGGAGCTCGACGATCGCCCTCTTCTTTCTGGCGCTGTCTGGGTTCGACGATCGTCGAGTGGAGCTCGACGATCGCCATCTTCTTTCTGGCGATGCCTGGGTTCGACGATCGTCGAGCGGAGCTCGATGATCTCTTTCCCTTCTAGCGCGGTCTGGGTTCGACGATTGTCGAGCGGAGCTCGATGATCGCCCTTTCCTTTTTGGTCGTTGTCAGGGTTCGACGATCGTCGAGCGGAGCTCGACGATCATTTTTCCTTTCTGGTCGCTGCTTGGAGTTCGACGATCGTCGAGCGGAGCTCGGCGATTGGAAGTTTCTCTGGGCATTGTCTGGAGGTTGACGATCGTCGAGCGGAGTCGTCTGGTGTCGACACAGTTGTGTCGACACTACTGGTTATCGGGTGTCGACACAGCTATGTCGACACTGCCGACTGGTGTCGACACAGTTGTGTCGACACCTCTGGCTGTCGGGTGTCGACGCAGCTGTGTCGCCACTGCCGGCTGGTGTCGACACAGTTGTGTCGACACCGTTGTTCTGTCTGGTGTCAACACTGCCGACTGGTGTCGACACAGTTATGTCGACACTGTTGTTCTATCGAGTGTCGACACAGCTGTGTGGACACTGCCGACTGGTGTCGACATAGTTGTGTCTACACCGCTGTTCTGTTGGGTGTCGACACTGCCGTCGGGTGCCGACACTGATGTAGGGTGTCGACAATGCCGTAACTGTATCAACACCGCCGGGCTGGTGTAGTTAAACCTGGTCCTTTCTACTGTTGAGTATTTGTACTCTGCTTCTTCTTATCTTTAAGCCGACCTAGATTTCTCCTGCCTTTCGTACCAGAGTGGCGTGTGAGGAGAAGTTTACCCGTCTGTGCTTCTTCCGGTGACCACCGACGGAGCTCCGGTGCTCGGATTTTCCAATCGATCGTAGATCTGGAAAGCTCTCATCGAGAGTTGCGCCCTCGTGGTAATTTCTTCCCCGTTTCTCGAGTTTTTCTTGCTAGGGTTTTCGGCCCTAACCGTTATTTCAGACACTTTCGTCCAGATTTCGGCTCATATCGCGACGTGTGGCGATTTGGGTAGTTTTTTCGGTAAATCGAGGCAAGTAGTGTTCTTGCTCTCCCTCTTGTTCTTGATTTTTAATTTTGCCCTTTTTTCTACACTAGTTGAGTTTATCATATTTTGACTGTTGAGATACTTGTCCAGAAATCCTAACTTGTTTCCCCCCCCCCTCTATTTCTGGAATTATGACTTGTTGTCCCTTAAGCCTTAACCCTAAAAGTCTAGTCCATTGAATTGGTAAATGAATTTGTTGTCGTGCTATTTTAACCATCGAGTCGTCTCGATCGTTTTTCTTATTAAATTTCACTTGTTGTACCTTGAAATGCTCATGTACAGTCAACTTGGTGGGTTATCCCTTGAATTTATTATGAGTAAAAAAAACAATAGAACCCTGCTTGTATAATGATGTAACTAAAGAAATTCAGATGAACTATGCGCGTTGGGGTCCTCCCTCGGCATAGTGTTTTTAAATTCAGATGAACTGTGCGCGTTGGGGTCCTCCCTCGGCATAGTGTTTTACACTCAGATGAACTGTGCGCATTTTGGTCCTCCCTCGGCATAGTGTTTTTATACTCAGATGAACTATGCACATTGGGGTCCTCCCTCAGCATAGTGTTTTATACGCAGATGAACTGTGCGCGTTGGGATTTCTCCCTCGGCATAGTGGTTATTAATGAAAGATTGAACTTCTGTTGTTGGTGTTTGTTCCATCTTGATAAAGTATTTAGCATTTCTTGCTAGGCTACTTTTACTGTTGCTCACCTTTGCTCTACTAACCGTTTTGTTGCAGTCACTTTTTCATTTTCCTTTACTTTGAGGTTTGTGTAGTCTGCTTTTACTCTTGTACTACTTGTGACTTGCTTCTGAGGTGTTCTTCTTTTGAATGCCTCAGCATCAGAGCTGTAGCAGGTTTAGCTGATAGTCTTGGGCTTCTGGTGCTGCTGGTTTCTGCGGTCGTTTGTTTCCACCTCTGAGTTTGAGGTAGTTGTCTTGCTTAGACTTATCTGATTTTGCTATTGGTTCATGTCAGTTGTTGACGCCCATAGACTTTGACTTTTCTATGATGGACTACTTGCTGCTATTACAACTGTTACTTTTTACCTGATGGTTCTTGCTCTGTGGGAAGGATTTATGTTAGGATGCATTTAGTTATTTTAAAGTATACAAAACTGCATTCCGGAATATTGGCATGGCATGACTCCAACTACTAAATCCACTACTTTTAAGCGTACAAAAGATTTCTATATATATATATATAGTAAATGAAGAAGTCACACCAACATTTTGTTTACGACACTGGACCCTCACTCCCACGTAGGATAACAAATGAGCTAACTCAGTATTTTCCGCCACGTAAAAGATGTATATTTTCTCACCTATGGACAGTAGTCCACCCGACCGAGGGACACGGTCATTAACTCTATTAATTTTTCTATGCATTGTTTTTAACTAAAAGTTATAAATCTTTTACTCGAAGTAAATGTGAGGACGGGTTGCCTGAGCGTCTGCAGTTGTCCCCTGCATGGCGTGGCATCACAGCGCGTATTTTCTCTACTCTGATGTATTTTTGAATACGGAGAAAATGCGGGTCATGACAGTTAGTATCAGAGGGAGGTTTTGCAAGAGGGTTGGTTGGTTTGACAAGCTTGTCGAACAACTTTCCCTTAAGCAAAACCCTAATCGTATCATTACATTGCATACACACACCAATATGTCATCAGTAGATTTTGATGGAACCACGAACACTACACTCATAACATGATAAGAAGTATACGGGGCATATTATGTAGTATAGGATGAATAATATGTGTTTGTATATGGATCCACCATAGGTGGAAACATGTGACGGTTATGTAGTATGGGATGCATAACCATCATCACATGGATGCCCATTAGCGCGTTTTCTTTTTTCGTTACATACAATATTATGTATTATGGGATGCATAACATTGTATGTGTACGCCGCTCATAGCATGCACTAAGGCTTTATTTTAGTATGCATAGCACTGCATACATAACATATCATTGCATAAGCACACGTGCCAAGTTAAAGATTTGCATGATGACATATGTACACCCATGCTTTGAGATGAAATTTATACATTCATGCATTTATATTATAGGCACAAGTTAGAAGCATAACATCATTTTATGATTTCCCAGAGCAAGGTAACAGCAAGAGCAAGTATCGGTTCGTTTCCGATCTAATCTGAGTTTGTTTGTTCCTGATCTGATCTATGTCAGGGTATTCAAGTTTTCTAGCTTCAGTGTCTTAAGCTAGGTCCCTGATAAGTCTTTTGTTCGTATCGGTCAAATATGAACCCGAAATAGTGTGTTTAGGGAATATTTTCCCAGTTTGTGATGTCTTAGGAAAAGTCTGACTAGATATCCGTTTATTCTGTAGAATGCCGCCTAAGCGCGTTGCGACGAGGTCGACTCCCCAGTTAGAGGGTGAGTCTTCTGGTTCCTAGAGCGAAGCGGTGATCGAAGCGCTGAGGCAAAGTAATGAGACCCTGGCAAAGCAGATGGTGGACATACAGTCCCAGATGCAATCGTTGTTGGCTGTCGTCGCCGGGCAGCAGACCAGAGCGCAGAGCCCTGCTGTGGACCAAGCTATTCCTACTCCCCCTGCTGCTCTAGTTCCCCAGTCGCGCTGCCGCCTGAGATGAATTTCATTTCTCACTTCCAGCGATTAGGACCTCCATCTTATGACGGTAGGGCAGACTTCATGGCTTTGGATGACTGGATTATTTCCATGGAAGAAATGTTTTACTACTCTGGCATTTCTCCCGATCAAAAGGTGATGATTGCGGCATATCAACTCAAAGGTCTTGCGAAGAGTTGGTGGATCAGAGAAAAAGAGAACCTTTCTGATGGGTGCTCGTGGGAATCGTTCAGGAGTATGTTACTGAAGAAGTTCCTACCATCGGTCGAGCGAGACCGCCTAATGAATAACATCCTACACCTGAAGCAGCGGCAGCTCACTGTTGGTGAGTACGAGGTCAAGTTTGGCAAGCTCAGTCGTTTCGCCCCAGATCTGATAGCATCTGAAGAAGGCAGAGTGAAGCGCTTTCTGGGTGGTCTGAGGTATGACATCCAGCAGTTGGTTAGCGCCTACAAGTCTGAGACCTTTGCAGAAGTAGTTGAAGCTGCCTTAAAGGTTGACGCGATGGAAAATGCGAAGAATCGGGATCGCTTGCAAAGAAGGACAAGAGGAAATATGACGATGGAGGAAGTGTAAGGGCATCTGGCCCTGCAGTGAAGAAGGATAGAAGAGAGGTGTGTAGCTTCTATAGTAAGCCGGGGCACCCTCTCGATAAGTGTTTTAAGAGATTGGGTGCGCAAAAGCTGTATCAGGTGCATGCGATCCAGGATGCTCCCAAAGGGGGTCCTGTATGTTATTATTGTCAGAGGAGTGGGCATGATGTGGCCCGTTGTCGCAAGAAGGCTGGAGCCTGTTATCTTTGTGTCTAAAGAGGGCACATGAGGGCTAATTGCCCGCAGAGCCAGCCTGCGCTGCATGTAGTTTCATTGCAGACTTTACCGCCGCCCCCACCTCTCGCGGACAAGGGAAAAGGAAAGTTGAATGTGCTGACCAAGGAGGAAGCCCAATCATCGACTCAAGTGATCGCAGGTTAATCTCTGACTCGGCTAGTAATTTCTTTTAGTGGATGTATGGTTTCTGCATATTAGTTGCGCGCGCTGAGTGTTTAGGTGAATTTAAGGTGAAGAATAAGTGGGCGCGCGTTTTGTTCGATTCGGGTGCTACTCACTCTTTTGTGGCAAGGAGTTTTGTAGACTGACATCGCTGGGCTCTCGACCAGTTATACACCTCCATAAATGTCAAATTTCCTTCAGGAGAGTTGGTGAGGTCAAGCCAGGGTATCCAAAGATGCCCCATCTCCCTAGGCGGATTCCTAGCATTTGTGGATCTGAAGGTGCTAGATCTGGTAGACTTTGACGTGATTTTGGGCATGGACTGGTTGTCCAGCTATGATGTCATCATTCAGTGCAAGCACAAGTGCTTGGATTTCAAAGGTAGCAATGGCCAGCCCATGAGTGTGTATGGTTTGCCGCGTCAGGAATCTCCGATCATTTCTACGGTACATGCTCGTAAATTTCTAGAGTCTGGTTGTGATTCTTTTCTTGTCTCCGTTTCTGTTCTGGGAACTGCACCGGTTGAGGCTCGGGTAGAGGAAGTTTCTGTGGTGTGTGAGTTTCCGGATGTTTTTCCAGATAGCCTTCCTAGACTTCCTCCTGAGAGAGATTTGGAGTTTGTTATAGACCTCGAGCCAGGCACTCGCCCTATTGCAAAAGCACCGTACTGCATGGCGCCGCGTGAGTTAGAGGAGCTGCGTACTCAACTGGATGAGTTGTTGTAGTGCGGTTTTATTAGACCCAGTTCTTCGCCCTGGGCTACACCAGTGCTCTTCGTGAAGAAAAAGGATGGAACGATGAGGCTATGCATTGATTATCGAGAGCTAAACAAGGTAACAATTAAGAACAGATATCAGTTGCCTAGGATTGATGATTTGTTCGATCAGTTGCGGGGTATCTCCGTGTTCTCGAAGATTGACCTCCGTTCAGGTTACCATCAGTTGAGAATCCCGGAGTCAGACATTCCGCGAACCGCTTTTCGTTCTCGTTATGGTCACTTTGAATTTTTGGTGATGTCATTTGGATTAACGAATGCACCGTCAGCTTTTATGGACATGATGAACAGGGTGTTCAAAGATTTTCTGGATAAGTTCGTGGTGGTGTTCATTGACGATGTCCTAGTATATTCTAGAAATGCAGATGAACACGCCTTGCACTTGCGCTTGGTCTTGTCTACTCTGAGGGAGCACAAGCTGTATGCGAAGCTTAGCAAGTGTGAGTTCTGGATATCTCAGGTGTCTTTCCTAGGACACATTGTAAGTAAGGATGGTATCTCAGTGGATCCTGCAAAGATAGCTGCGGTTTTGGATTGGAAGAGACCTGCATCACCTAAGGAGATAAGGAGCTTCTTAGGGTTAGCAGGTTACTACAGAAGATTTATGGAAGGATTCTCTGTTCTCTCTGCACCATTGACCAGGCTTACACAAAACAGCGCAGCTTTTGTTTGGAGTGATGCCTCTGAGGAAGCTTTTCAAGAGCTCAAGAGGCATTTGTGTTCAGCTCCCGTGTTGGCATTGCCAGTGGAAGGAGTGGAGTATGCTGTTTATGTGGATGCCTCGCGAGTTGGACTCGGTTGCGTGTTGATGCAAGACGGCAAAGTGATTGTGTATGGATCAAGACAATTGAAGGTGCATGAAAGGAATTATCCTACGCACGACCTGGAATTTGCAGTCGTCTATATGCTTTGAAGTTGTGGAGACATCTTCTATATGGAGTGTCGTGCAAAATGTTTTCGGACAATAAAAGTTTGAAATATGTCTTTACTCAGAAGGAACTGAATTTGCGCCAGCATCGATGGTTAGAGTATGTTGCGGACTACGAAGTCGATATCCTTTATCATCCCGGCAAGGCTAATGTTGTAGCAGATGCGTTGAGTCAGAAGCCCGCACACATCTTTAACCTCTCGGTGCAATCCCTTGTTGAAGAGTTCTTGCACATGGACATAACCGTAGGAAATAGCGCTTCGCCGAGTAGCCTTGAGGTGGTTGAGCCTTCGTGGATTACTCTCACTAGGCTACATCAGAAGGACGATCTTGACTTGCAGCACCTCCGCATTAGAACTGAGAAAAGGGAATTCCCTAACTTTACAATTGACGACGTGGGTACCTTAAAGTACCGTGGTAGATACTGTATTCCCGCTGTTGGGGACATCCGATCAAAAATATGCAGCGAAGCGCATGGTTCCAGTGTTGCATATCATCCTGGCTCCACGAAAATGTACAGAGATTTGAAGCAGATTGTTTGGTGGTCAGGCATGAAGAATGACATTGCAAGATTCGCATCAAAATGTTATACTTGCCAGCATGTTAAAGCTGATCACAGAAGGCCGGGTGGTAAGTTAACGCCCTTAGATATACCGAGTTGGAAATGGGAGAGTTTATCCATGGATTTCATAACCGGTTTGCCTAGATGTCCCCGAGGGCATGATGCAGTGTGGGTTATCGTGGACAGACTAACCTAGTGTGCCCACTTTGTGCCTTTCAAGATTATTTATTCCATGGAAAAGATAGCTGAGCTTTATCTGAACGAAGTTATCAGACTCCATGGTGTACCTACGAGTATTGTGTCAGACCGAGACTCCCGATTCATGTCTCGTTTCTGGCAAAGCTTGCAAGGAGCTCTAGGTACTGACCTTAGGTATTCTACTGCCTATCATCCTCAGACAAATGGTCAGACGAAGAGAGTGAGCCAGATCTTGGAGGATATACTTAGATGCTATATTCTGGACCATGGCGGGGCTTGGGATAAACGCCTCAGATTAATGGAGTTTGCGTACAATAATAGTTATCAAGAAAGTTTGTAGATGGCGCCGTTTGAAGCTTTATATGGAAGGCGTTGTCGAACTCCCCTGTTTTGGGTAGAAGTTGGCGAGAAGTCGTTGCTCGGACAAGAAGTGCTAGAGGATATGAGCACTTCAGTAATGCATATTCGTGAAAAGCTGAGGTTAGCTCAGGAGTGATACGAGAAGTATGCAAACCAGCGCAGAGTTGATCTGGAGTTTGCAGTTGGGGACATGGTGTTTTTGAAGGTCTCTCTGATGCCGGGTGTTAAACGATTTGGAAGAAACCATAAACTAGATCCCAGGTATGTGGGGCCTTTTCAGATTTTGGAGCACATTGGAGTTTCTGCCTATAGGATGGAGTTCCTGATTCTTTCCCTGGTGTTCACGACGTGTTTCATGTGAGCTAGTTGCGAAAGTGTGTCCGTTGTGAGTGGCATGTACTTGAATCAGTACCCCAGTTGCAGCCTAATCTCTCGTATGTTGAAGAACATGTCCGTATTCTAGAGATGCAAGACCGTGTGCTAAGAAATAAAACAATTCCTATGGTTAAGGTTCTCTAGCGAAATCAGGATGCAGGAGGTGCAACTTGGGGATTGGAATCCGCGACGAGAAAATCTCATCCTCAGCTGTTCTCCTAGTCTCCCTGGTTAGTATTCTAGTTTTAAGAATTCTTCTGTCTTGTCTCGTTCTCTGTCCTCTTTTTTTCGTTCGTGTTCTAAGTTTCGGGACGAAACTTATTTTTTTGAGCGGTGACTGTAACTCCCCTGTTTTTTTTTCGGCGTTATTTACTCCTCTTGTTGACGTCATAATGATGTAAGGGCGTTACTTTAGCGTGCAGTTGTTGGCGCGTCGCCGATAGTGCGTTTTCGCATCTTTTCGATTCAGTCGGCTGACTTTTTGGACCTTTGGCAGAAACGGAAATTTCACATTTGGAAAACTTAATTGATCGATTTTAGTCTTACTCGTCCCGTTTCGTCGAACCAAACTTATTGCGTGTTATTTTATTTCTTGTTATCTTTCTGGCGTTGCCTGGGTTCGACGATCACTTTCCCTTCTGGCGTGGTCTGGGTTCGACGATCGTCGAGCGGAGCTCGACGATCGCCCTCTTCTTTCTGGCGCTGTCTGGGTTCGACGATCGTCGAGCGGAGCTCGACGATCGCCCTTTCCTTTTTGGTCGTTGTCATGGTCGACGATCGTCGAGCGGAGCTCGGCGATCGTTTTTCCTTTCTTGTCGCTGCTTGAAGTTCGATGATCGTCGAGCGGAGTTCGACGATTGGCAGTTTCTCTGTCCATTGTCTGGAGGTTGGCGATCGTTGAGCGGAGCCGTCTGGTGTCCACACAGTTGTGTCGACACCGCTGGTTGTCGGGTGTCGACACAGCTGTGTCGACACTGCCGACTGGTTTCGACACAGTTGTGTCGACACCACTGGCTTTCGGGGGTCGACACAGCTGTTTCGACACTGCCGGCTGGTGTCGACACAGTTGTGTCGATACCGTTGTTCTGTCGGGTGTCGACACAGCTGTGTCAACACTACCGACTGGTGTCGACACAGTTGTGTCGACACCGTTGTTCTGTCGGGTGTATACACAGCTGTGTCGACACTGCCGACTGGTGTCGACACAGTTGTGTCGACACCGCTGTTCTGTCGGGTGTCGACACTGCCATCGGGTGCCGACACTGCTGTAGGATGTCGACACTGCCGTAACTGTGTCGACACCGCCGGGCCAGTGTAGTTGAACCCGGTCCTTTCTGCTGTTGAGTATTTATACTCTGCTTCTTCTTATCTTTAAGCCGACCTAGATTTCTCCTGCCTTCCGTACCAGAGCGGCGTGTGAGGAGAAGTTTGCCCGTCCGTGCTTCTTCCGTTGACCGCCGACGGAGCTCCAGTCCTCGGATTTTCCAACCGATCGTAGATCTGGAAAGCTCTCGTCGAGAGTTGCGACCTCGTCGTAATTTCTTCCCCGTTTCTCGAGTTTTTCTTGCTAGGGTTTTCGGCCCTAACCGTTATTTCAGACATTTTCGTCCAGATTTCGGCTCCTATCGCGACATGTGGAGAATTGGGGAGTTTTTCCGATAAATCGAGGCAAGTAGTGTTCTTGCTCTCCCTCTTGATCTTGATTCTAAATTTTGCCCTTTTTCTACACTTATTGAGTTTATCATATTTCGACTGTTGAGATACTTGTCCAGAAATCCTAACTTGTTTCCCCCCCCCCCTCTATTTCTGGAATTGTGACTTGTTGTCCCTTAAGCCTTAACCCTAAAAGTCTAGTCCATTGAATTGGTAAATGAATTTGTTGTCGTGCTATTTTAACCATCGAGTCGTCTCGATCGTTTTTCTTATTAAATTTCACTTGTTGTACCTTGAAATGCTCATGTACAGTCCACTTGGTGGGTTATCCCTTGAGTTTATGATGAGTAAAAAAAACAATAGAACCCTGCTTGTATAATGATGTAACTAAAGAAATTCAGATGAACTATGCGCGTTGGGGTCCTCCCTCGGCATAGTGTTTTTAAATTCAGATGAACTGTGCGCGTTGGGGTCCTCCCTCGGCATAGTGTTTTACACTCAGATGAACTGTGCGCATTGGGGTCCTCCCTCGGCATAGTGTTTTTATACTCAGATGAACTATGCACACTGGGGTCCTCCCTCAACATAGTGTTTTATACGCAGATGAACTGTGCGCGTTGGGATTTCTCCGTCGGCATAGTGGTTATTAATGAAAGATTGAACTTCTGTTGTTGGTGTTTGTTCCATCTTGATAAAGTATTTAGCATTTCTTGCTAGGCTACTTTTACTGTTGCTCACCTTTGCTCTACTAACCGTTTTGTTGCAGTCACTTTTTCATTTTCCTTTACTTTGAGGTTTGTGTAGTCTGCTTTTACTCTTGTACTACTTGTGACTTGCTTCTGAGGTGTTCTTCTTTTGAATGCCTCAGCATCAGAGCTGTAGCAGGTTTAGCTGATAGTCTTGGGCTTCTGGTGCTGCTGGTTTCTGCGGTCGTTTGTTTCCACCTCTGAGTTTGAGGTAGTTGTCTTGCTTAGACTTATCTGATTTTGCTATTGGTTCATGTCAGTTGTTGACGCCCATAGACTTTGACTTTTCTATGATGGACTACTTGCTGCTATTACAACTGTTACTTTTTACCTGATGGTTCTTGCTCTGTGGGAAGGATTTATGTTAGGATGCATTTAGTTATTTTAAAGTATACAAAACTGCATTCCGGAATATTGGCATGGCATGACTCCAACTACTAAATCCACTACTTTTAAGCGTACAAAAGATTTATATATATATATATATAGTAAATGTAGAAGTCACACCAATATTGTTTTTACGACACTAGACCCTCACTCCCACGTAGGATAACAAATGAGCTAACTCAGTATTTTTCGCCGTGTAAAAGATGTATATTTTCTCACCTATGGACAGTAGTCCACCCGACCGAGGGACACAGTCATTAACTCTATTAATTTTTTTATGCATTGTTTTTAACTAAAAGTTATAAATCTTTTACTCGAAGTAAATGTGAGAACGGGTTACCTGAGCGTCTGCAGTTGTCCCCTGCATGGCGTGGCATCACGGCGCGTAGTTTCTCTATTCTGACGTATTTTTGAATACGAAGAAAATGCGGGTCGTGACATAGGGTTCAATTATTGCTCTTTATAGTAAGTTATTTGGTTAAGTCACTTTGCCACGTGTCATCGCCTCATTGGACCATTAATTATTGCTTTAAATGTGTCACAATGAAAAGACGTGTCCAATACAATCGTTTTGATGCAATTCTGAAAATTCGATTCAGACCATATACAGGAATCAGGAAACCATGGTGAAAAATATTCTAAGTCCAAATTCGTCGAGTAAGCAGCTCTTACTCGACGAATTGTCGAGTATTCTACCCTTACTAGATGAATCGTCGTGATTTGAAGAGTCCACTCAAAGCCATATATAAGTAAAGCAATTTCAAATACAAATTCGTCGAGTATACCTTCTTTACTCGACGAATCGTCGAGTATACCTTCCTTACTCGATGAATCATCGAGTGACATCGAGTGCACTCAACGCACTCGACACCACAGCTCCCCGAATAATCCTGAGTAAAAGCGTTGAGTGGCATCAAGTGCACTCAACACACTCGATGCATTTTAGCTAATGGCATCAAGTGCACTCAACGCGCTCGACGCCATTCCTCCCAGATATTTTTCGAAGTCAAATGGCATTGAGTGGTCTCGAGTCCACTCAATGCCTCAGTATATATCATTGAATGGCGTCGAGTGCGCTTAACATACTCGATGCCAGCAGTTTCCAGAAATGTTTTAAGGCAAATGGCGTTGAGTGGTGTCGAGTCCACTCAACACCTCAACTAGTTCGTTGAATGGCGTTGAGTGTACTCAACGCACTCAACACCACATTGAGTGCACTCAACGCACTCAACGCCCCATTTTCAGAATATCCTCTAAGTCCACATCTGCTCTATTCATCGAGTATTCGTATACCCACTGGACGAATTCATCAGATATTCATGAAGTTATTCGATGAATAGTATTGGTCTCCCCTCATAAGTCATACTTGATGAAATCATCAGATACTCGTGATGATATCCAGCGAATTTTACTTATCGAGTCTGATGCACCCCGAGCCCGAGGCAACTCCCTTGCCCCAAAACACGTGCGAGGTGTTTAGCATGAAACACGACGTTACAAATCCTATAAACATAATAAAAGATTCCGTCCCCGGAATCAGGCTAAGGATGTGGGGGAAATTAAAGCAAGAAAATATAATATGCTTTTAAAATTACCTTGGGGAAACAACTTTGGGTAGCGCTTCTGCATCAAGTCCACCGGCTCCGAAGTAAATTTCACTTTCCCATGATTAGACCACTAGACCTTTACCAATGGTACACTTTTCCACCGCAAGCTCCTCGTCTCGATGTCTACTATCTGCACCGACTCTAGTCGAACATATCTATCAGTTGCTAAGGCTCCATCTGGGGTGCGGACATGTTGGTCAAGCTGTAGTAGCGCCTTCCGGAACTACGACACATGGAATACATCATGCAAATTCTCTAGCTATGGTGGTAGCTCCAGCTGATAGGCCAAAGGGCCTACTCTCTCCAATATAGTATAGGGCCCCACATATCTCAGGCTGAGCTTCTTCATACCACAAACTCGCGACACTCCATGCATCGGGCTGATCTTCAAGAATGCCTTGTCGCCCACTTGCAATTCTACCACCTGATGCTTCGCATTATAGTATTTTTCCTGCCAACTTTGATCATCATGCATGCGGTCTCGTATCAACCTGACAAGAGCATCGGTGTCATCAATGTACTCTACCCCCAAAACTTTTGGATCTTCATCCTACAGCCATGACAATGGATTTCTACACCTTCTTCCATAAAGTGCTTTGTGGGGAGCCATCCTGATGCTAGCTTGATGGCTATTATTATATGAAAATTCTACTAGTGGCAAGAGTTTTTCCCACGATTCTCCTCTATCCAACACACACAATCTCAGTAGGTCTTCCAATGTTCTGATGGTCCTCTCAGACTGACCATCCGTCTGAGGATGAAAAGTTGTAGTGAAGGTAAGGTGAGAGCCCAGATATGCTTGTACTACCTTCCACTCCATGAAGGTAAAGCAACCATCACGATTAGAGACTATCATCTTAGGCATGCCATGGCACCATATAAATTGCTCCACAAAGATACGCACTAAGACATCCACATGTGCCTCCTTCTTCATAGGAATAAATCTGGCGACCTTCATCAGACAATCTACAATCAACCAAATTGAATCATTCCAAGATCACGAACGAGGCAACTCGTGAACAAAGTCCTTGGATATATCCTCAAACTTCCACTCAGGGATGGGCAATGGCTGTAATAATCCTTCAGGGCTCTTACACTCTGCCTTCACCTTTTGGCAAGCTTCACAGTGTGTAACATAATACTTGATAGAATTACTCAATCTCGGCCAAAACATGGTCTTCTGCAAGTTACTATACATCTTAGAAATCCCTGGATGCACCGAATACTTGGAGCAATGTGCTTCTCTCAATATATCTTCCCGGATTTCTCCTCCCTTGGGAATGCAGAGTTGGCCATGGAAATGAACAAGGCCGTCCTTTAACATATACTCTTTAGCAGATCCATCTTCAATTGACTTAACGACCAATGCCAGAGCAGCATCGTCCCCTAGCTCCGCCCGGATTCGATCTCGAATATCACAAACTATACTCATTGCGGTTAGGTACTTTGTATATTCTTCAGTATGATCTTTATACACCAGAGTGATCTCCATACCTTTGAGCATCCGTGCTAATTCCATACTCATCAACCGAGATGCAGGGCTCTATTCTTGTACCTTTTTGCTCAAAGCATCGGCTATGGAGTTTGCTTTTTCGGGGTGATAATTCAACGTAAACTCATAATCACACAAAAATTCCAACCACCGTCGCTACCTCAGGTTCAACTCCTTTTGAGTAAGAACATACTTTAAATTCTTATTATCTGAAAATATCTCACAGTGGACGTCATATAGATAGTGCCTCCAAATCTTCAAGCCAAACACCACTGCCCCCAACTGCAAATCATGAACTGGGTAATTATCTTCATGCTTCTTTAGTTACCTCGAAGCAAAAGCGATCACATGCCCGTGCTGCATCTATACCGCTCCCATCCCTTGATATGATGCATCAGTGTATACTTGAAATCCTTCCTTCCCAGATGAAAGGGCTAGGATGGGTGTAGATATAAGTCTATCTTTCAGTTCTTGGAAGGCAGCTTCACAATGGGTGTCCACTCATATGGCACAGATTTCTTTGTCAGGGTAGTGAGAGGAATGGCTATCTTTGAGAATCCTTTCACGAACTTGTGATAATACCCAACAACTCAAAGTAAACTCCGCACATTGGCTGCGGACTTCAGAGGCGACCATTCCTTCACCGCACGCACCTTGGATGGATCCACAGCTAGTCCAGCACAACTGATCACATGGATTAAGAAGGCAACTTCTCTGAGCCAAAGTTCACACTTGCTGAACTTGGCAAATAAGGTATGCTCCTTTAACCTCTTCAGTACCAAGGTGAAGTGTTCAACATGCTCTTCCTTTATCTTCAAATAGACTAAAATGTCATCGATAAAGACGATGATGAAGGCATCTAAGTATGGCTCAAACACCTTGTTCATCAAACTCAGGAACGCTGTATGGGCATTTATGAGCCCAAACGACATCACGGTGAACTCATATAGGCCATACCTTGAGCTAAATATCATTTTCTAGATATCCTCCACTTATATCATCAATTGATAATACCCCGAGCGCAGATCTAACTTGGAAAACCAATGCGCTCCTACTACCTGATCTAATAACTCGTCGATTCGGGGTTAGGGATAGATGCTCCACACCATTAAACAGTTGAGCTCTCGGTAATCTATGCATTATCATAGCGTTCCATCCTTCTTCTTAACAAATAGAATAAGGGCTCCCCAAGGTGATGAACTAGGGCAAACGAACCCTGATTCTACTAGTTCTTGTAATTGAACTCTAAACTACGTGAGTTCCATTGGGGCCATTCTGTAAGGGGTCCGAGAGATGGGTTTGGCACCCGGTACTAACTTAATTTGAAAGTCCACCTCTCTATGCGTGGGTAACCCGGGCAACTTCTCAAGAAATATCTCGGGGAAGTCCCTCACCACTCGCACACCATTCATATACTTTGTCATTTCTTTTAGTTCGAAGCATATCATATAGAATTCATCCCCTTTCATATGGGTTTTTAGGGTCTGAATTAAAGATAGTAATATACGGGGAGCACGTCTAATACATTGAAAGATGACATCAGAGTCCCCATGCCTCCAGGAAATTCATTTCTCTTCACAATCAATCCTGGAGCTGTGCCAATCCAACCATGCCATACCAAAAATGAGGTCAAATTCTGGCATTCTCAATACTGTGGTATGGGTTTCAAAGATCTTTCCTCCAAGAAGTACCTCCAAATCACACTTGGCGGATGCAGTCATCTAAAAGCCATCCGGGAGGCATACTCTCCGAGCAATTCTGGTGAAGTATTGCACACCTTCTAGGTCTTTAACGAAGTGAAAGTGATGCCTCAGATGCTGAGGGATTGATCTAACTAACACTAGAGGGGGTGAATAAAGTATTTTAAAAACTTTAAGTTGTTTTTATATTGGATTAAAATAGGTGATATATATATATATATATATAAGAAAATAAAATATCACAGCACAGCAAATAAGAAAGTAGAGCACAATCTGACGACACAAGGAAAATTATAGTGGTTCCCCAATAAACTTGGGTACATCTACTCTTCTACCACCCTGGTAGGAATCCATTATAGGTTTTTGATTAGGTGTCCTGCCACCATAGGTTTTTATTCAGGTACCCTGTCACCATAGGTTTTTGATCAGGTGACATGTCACCACAAGATCTATTTTCTAAGAGAGGTCTAGAAACCCTTTAAGCTTTTGATCAGGTGCCCAAAAACCAAACAAAGTCTTTTGATCGGGAGACTTGAAAAACCAAAGACTTAACTTTTGAAAGGAGTTATAACCCTATACACAGTTGGATGAAATAAACAAAAAGATTGAAGATGTTCTTCTCTGTCAATAATCTGAGAGAAGACTAGTGGATTTGATGATGTTGTCAAAACTCCCCCTGAGTTATTGAAATCTGATCAGGAGAGTAGACTTTTGCTTCAGGGTGTAGGACTTCAAAGATGGACACTTCTTCTTCCAATAAATGATTCTGAGAGATGGAGCTTTTGATCTCAGATTGAATATATGCTGCTGGAAGAAAACTTGAAGAAGATGATGATGAACAAGATGTTCTTTGTATCTGTTTCTTATTCTCTAATTGCTTAGATTTTCTTCTTTCTTCTTATTCCTGACTGTTAGACTTGTTCTATGCAATCTTTTGAGAATTTCTTTTATATATTGATTGTTGATTTGAATTTTGAATTCCTTGAAGTCCTCTGCATATTTTTTGGGAAATGGAACAGCTGCTTTTGTCTCCAATGTATTTGCTCAACTGTCCCAGTAAATATGTTAAGTAATAACTCTGTGAAATCCCTAATTAATGTTGTCGGGAAATGGCTATATTCTTTAGAATATTAAGCATTAATTATCAAAGTATTACTGTCTTAATATCTAAAATTAAATTGCCTTAGACGAATTGAGAAACTGCAGAGAAGATTAGTCGAGCAGAACCTGGATGGAGTTAGTCAACCACAGTAAAGCTTTCGTCGACCTAAGCACCAAGTTCGTTGAGCTGATAATTCTTTTTCGTCGAGCCGAGCTCCAAGATTGTCGAACAAAAAATATATTTTCCAAACTGAGCTCCAAGTTCGTTGAGCTGAGAAGGCACATCGTCTAGCTAAGATTCTGATATAAGCACATAGTTCATCAAACGGAGCTAGACTTTCATTTAGCTCAACTCAGAGAAGGAACTCTGAGTTCGTCGAGCTGAGTTCGACGATCGTTAAGCTAAGTTCAGCTATTGTCGAACACAATTTCTGTATTCTTCAAAACTGTCTTGTCTCTTACGTTTTGTGTTCTCTGAAGTCTTCTAAAGTTTGGCCTCAGTAATCTAACCCTTAAGTGATTGACCTTGAACCTGAAACTAATATATGATCCTAGACTATACATGGTGGGTCATCAAACATAATAGTGAACCTAGCCCAAATCACAAGTAGGGTTCGAACAATCTCCCCCTATTTGGCTGAGCTCACTATGCAAAATAAAAATAGGCAAAATCACAAAGCAATAAGAATTTCTGAGAGAATTATAAAACATTCAGTAGATATAAACAGAAGTGCCTTATAAAGTTAAAAAAATGCAAAATCAGAAGATTAAGATTTTTTCTTTGATCCATCTGAAGAAGGAGCAGGTTTTGTGAAAATGATCTTTCTTCTGGGATCCTCTGCTTCTCTCTGAGTCATATTCATGTCTTGAGCACCAAAAATTTTTACTGATGTAGCTCTGGGCACTACAGCTTCTAGATGTAAATTCATATAGGTATCAACATTAAAAAGATTTTGTACCTGAAATTTTTCCAGTTCTTTCTTCCTGTAAGATGACATGGTTGAAAATTGAGAGGAATCTTTGCCATCTTCCTTGGCCTTTCTTATTTGAGATAGATCTATCAGCTCATTAAACCTGGACATTCTAGAATTAGGATCCAACTCTGGATCATATATTGACGAGGGAGGTCTCTCTAGACTTGATTTTTCTTCCTGACTTTCTTCAAATGTCTGCTGGTGACTGCTTTGCTTCTTATAATGTCATTTACTTCCTTGGGAGCTGTGCTACTGTTTGCTGCTACTGTAAGATGGTCTGGCATGATGAGAGAATGTAGACCTTTGTACTTGAGAAACATTGACTGCTGATCCTGCTGCAGGAGGATGGGGAGGAGGAGGACCTCTCCTAGACTGTGGAGGTGGAGAGTATCTCCTGCTCTTCTTCCTTGCTTTCATTTCATTTTATAGTATGTCATCCAGTGAGGAGTGTCTGGAGTGAGAGTAATATTGTGTAGAATGTAATAAGGGGTATCATCAGTAGGATTTGGTTTTGGAGCAGACCTGCGTGGAACCTTCTTCTTGAATTTTATCTTTATAGAGCTCAAATCCTCTGAGTCATCTGACCCTTCATCATCATCATCATCATCATCAGATTATTCAATGGGATTATCATAAAGAGCATTAATTTGTTTAAGCATTTCATCAGACAAAACTGGATGAGCTTGTGGCTGTACTTGAAGTTCTGGCTCTATAATTTTTGTGATAACTTGAGCTTGAATACTGTCATTCTCTGGTTCCATATCTTGAAACATGAATTCATCAAGATCAGGCATGGGGAATTCAGCCCAGCCAAATGTTGGAGGAGTGAAAGCCTTTGGCTCTGGAATATTTATTTGCTCTATGGTTTGCTCATTAACTAAAAAATTATCCTTAGCTGCTCCAATACTTGAGGACTAATTGTTGTTGTATAACTGACTATAGCTTTAGAATAAAAGTCAAAAACTAGAAGACTGCTGCTGGAAAGTGTATCAAAAGAATATAGTAATGTGGGAAGATGAACTATGGGAATAATAATAAAATAACAAACAGTGATTATTTCAGGAATGGAGAAATCTGTTTCTTTATCTTCTGTATAAACAGGAATCATTTCTGTATCAGTTTCCGTAACTGCATTTGTTGCTGCTGCAATTTCTGCAGGAACTTCTTCTTGAGTTGTTGGAGCTTCTTCGTGGAACATCTCCCCCTGCCTAGTTTCAGAGAGTCCTGAACCCAGGCCCCCAGAAGAAGGAACAATGGAGAAAAAAGCAAGCTGTGAAGAGATTGTATTGATGGAAGCAGCAAGTGGAGCAATATCTTCTCCCATCAGCTTCTTGAGGGTATGAGTAATAAGCTCAAGAATATGGTCTGATATAGAAGAAGAGGGCATGGAGCATGTTGGACAGATGGTGAATGCTTGTGGGATTGATGATATTTCAATGTCTATTGGAATTGTGGTGGTTGTGACATCAAGGAGTATAATATCTTCCTGAATGGAGGAATGTGATGGAGATGGTTGTGGAGATAGATATGATAATAGATCAAAATTGTGAGATGAAAATAGTGTGTCATCAATTTGTGATGGTTGATGAGATGGTAGAGGAGATTGAGGAGGTGGAGATGGTGTTTCCTCAGTAGCGTTGATTGGTGATTGTGGTCTGGATGGTGAGACAGAATGGATGGAAGTAGAAGATTGTTGAAGTGTAGAAACATCAACAAAGGGAGTTGATGAAGGAAATATTGGATGATGTGGAGATGGATGGGAGTTGATGAAGGAAATATGAGGAGCAGGAGCTTCTTCAGGGGTTGGTGAAGTGGTTATTGTAGCCCTGGTCTCCTCTGAAGCTATCTTAGAAGAGGAAGCCCTGGAGGGGTTTGGAATAACCCTCTCCCATCCGCCAAAGAGAGCAGAGGTAATCTTGCTAGAGGCATTTATAAAAATGGTCTGGGAAACCAGTAATTCTGGAACCTTTGTTTGTAAGAAGATTCCCAGAATTCTTCCAAAACAAACATCCTTCTTACTTTTTTTATTCTTAATCAAATCAAATATAATTTCTCCCTAGTTCATAGATTTTTGATTAACCAAGGCACACATCAGAAGGAATTAGTCCCTGGTAATATAATCATGGGCTAAATGTTTACGCAAGATTACCTTCCTAACTATATCTGCCAAAAACTTGTATTCAACAGACAAGTTTTTCTTCAGCAGTTTATTAGGGTTTCCCTGGGAATGACCCATTATAGCTAGCATATCCTCAAACTCAGTGCTAGATAATTCAAAATCAACTTCCCCATTAATAAATCCAAAAACTTCATTTAGAACAGCAGGGGTAAGAGAAACCTGGTGTCCAGATATTGATCCAATAATGGAGGTTTTATCTGGAAGGGTTGCTGTGAAAACTCATTCTTTGATTTCCTGCACTGGTAGTTTGATCCTTAGGGTCATAAACTGTCTTAATTGTTGTGATTCAAACAACTGAAGTATTTTCCTGAAGACTTGATCTGAATAGTTGAAAGAGTCGATGTCAATGTCGAATCCTACATCAAACTTCATTCCAGAGTGAGTCGCCGCTGAAATCGCCATGCCTGCAAAAACAAAAGATCAAGTGTAAGAGAACTTGAAAGCGCGGGATGGCCTTTGATGAAAAATCTGTTATAAGTTTTCAGAAGATGAAAAGACAAACTACGTCTGACAAAATATTAAAAGCTTCGAACTCAGTTGGACGAAAAATTATAAAGTAATAAAATCGTTGATCAAAGTTTGAAGAGGGGGAAAACAATTTGTCATTCTCCATTCGATGAAAAAGTTTTCTGAAAATATTCGTCGATCTCCGTCCGACGAATAGTTTCACAAAGGAAAGTTTGTCGACCGTCGTTCGACGAACATTCCACGAAGCGTTTAGAGTTCGTCGAACTCCGTTCGATGAAACATGAACAATTTGTCGAGCAGAGACAGAAATAAAATTAAACCTTCTCCATTGATCATACCAAGCTGATTTAGGAAGAACAGATGTTTCTTTCATCTAAGAGTATGGTTAAAATATCTGTTCTTTGTAAATCAGTAGATATAAAGACAAGTTTAATTTTATTTTTGTCCACATAATCTCTAATGAAATGATGCCTTATTTCTATATGTTTTGTTCTACTATGATGTACTAGATTTTGTGCAATAGAAATTGCACTGGTATTATCACAAAAGATAGTTGAATTATTTAAGTTGAGATCATATTCCATGAGCTGATTTTGAATCCACAAAATTTATGAACAATAACTACCTGTTGTTATGTATCCAGCTTCAGTAGTTGATGTTGACACAAAAGTTTGCTTTTTGCAAAACCAGGACACAAGCCTGTCACCAAGGAATTGACAAGTTCCTAATGTGCTTTTCCAGTCAACTCTACATCCAGCAAAGTCAGCATCTGAAAAATCCAGATAAATCAAATTCTGACTCAGTGGGATACTAGAGTCCTAGATTAGGACAACCCTTTATATCTTAAAATTCTTTTTAATAAAATAAAATGAGATTATTTAGGGCTGACTTGAAATCTAGCACAAATGCAAGTAGCAAACATGATATCTAGCCTACTAACTCTAAGATATAATAAGGTCCCAACAATAGCCCTATATGTTTTCTGATCAACTGGTTTGCCCTGTTCATCAGAATCAACTACAACATTGGATGGCATGGGTGTTTTCTTGGCTGAGCCATCAGCCATCCCAAATCTTTTGAGTAGCTTTTTATCATATTTTGACAGGGATAAAAAGATACCATTAGGAGTTTGCTTCACTTGGAGACCAAGGAAGTCGGAGAGTTCACCCATGCTACTCATTTCAAACTTTGAATACATCAGATCAGAAAACATTTTGCAAAGTTTGGAATCAGTAGAGCCAAATATTATATCATCTACATAGATTTGGACTAGCAAAATTTTTGATTTATGATGCCTAATGAATAAGGTCCTATCTACAATGCCTCTAATAAAATTATGCTCTACAAGAAATCAAGCTAGTTTCTCATGCCAAGCTCTAGTAGCTTGCTTTAAACCCTAAAGTGCTTTATGCAACTTAAAAACATAAGATGGATGAGTTGAGGAGATAAAACCTGGAGGTTGTTCAACATAAACTTCCTCTTTTAATTCTCCATTGAGGAATTCACTCTTGACATCCATTTGACAGACCTTGAATTTTTGATAGGTAGCATATACAAGAAATATTCCAATGGCTTCAAGTACTGCAACAGGAGCTAAGGTTTGATCATAGTCAATACCTTCTTCCTATGAATATCCTTGGGCTACCAATCTTGCTTTGTTCCTTATAATTGATCTTTGTGCATGCAATTTATTCCTGAAGACCCATTTAGTTCCAATGACTGGGTAATCTTTGGGTCTAGGAACTAAATCCCAAACTCTGTACCTCTCAAATTGGCTGAGCTCCTATTGCATTGCAATAATCCAATGGGGATCTTGCTCTGCATCTTTTATGGATTGAGGCTCAAGTTGCGAAATGAAGCATGCATGCATCAAATCTTGGTTGAGTTGATGCCTTATTTGTACACCAGTTGATATGTCTCCAATCACTTGAGATATAGGATGATCTCTAAGTGTGA
The DNA here is from genome assembly GCA_039583875.1 of Platanthera guangdongensis. Classification (NCBI taxonomy): domain Eukaryota; kingdom Viridiplantae; phylum Streptophyta; class Magnoliopsida; order Asparagales; family Orchidaceae; genus Platanthera; species Platanthera guangdongensis. The sequence goes on along the minus strand of CM077159.1, from coordinate 55,960,677 downwards.
CAAGATCAGTAGGAGGAGTTGGTTAATTAACAACTTGTGGAATTAATTCCTCTTGTGGAATTATAGTTGTTGTTGTTGGTTCAACTGCTTCAGCACTTTCTTCATCACTTTCTTCATCAATCTGTGGAGAAGGATGTAATGTAACCTCTTAGGTAAGGTTTAAATCATCCAACTTCTCAGACAGATAGGGTACCTGTAAAGTGTCTTTGGTAGAAGAATCCATCTCCTTGTAAAATATGTTAGCTTCATCAAAAGATATATGTACAGATTCTTCTATTTTTAATGTTGATTTTTTAAATACCCTATAAGATTTGCTTATTTGGGAATATCCAAGGAAAATTTCCTCTGTAGCCTTGGCTTCAAACTTTATAAATTGTTTCTTGTTATTATTGTGAATGTAACACTTGCATCCAAATACCTTAAAATAATCTAGTTTAGGTTGCTTCCCTTTAAGTAATTCATAAGGGGTCTTACCCTTTAGTTTATGAATTAAACTTCTATGAAGAACATAATTTGTTGTTCTTACAGCCTCTGCCCAAAAGGATATGGGCAAATAAGCATCTGCAAGCATTGCCCCAGCAAATTCAATAAGGGTTCTATTTTTCCTTTCTGCTACTCCTTTTTATTGAGGAGTTCTAGGAGCAAAAAAACAATGCTTAATACCTTACTTCTCATAAAATTCTTGCATGGGAAGAGATTCAAACTCGGCGTCATGATCACTTCTGATCAATGCAACCTGAGTAGAGTACTCAATCTGTATGCTCTTAAGAAAATCTGTAAGAACTTTAAAGTTATCTGAGTTTTTTATCAAAAAGAACACTCAAGTGAATCTAGAGAAGTCATCAACAATAACTAAAGTGTATGACTTTCCTCCCACACTTTGTACATCAATAGGGCTAAAAAGGTCCATATGTAGCAAGTACAAAATTCTGGGTGAATCACTTTTATTAATAGATTTAAAACTATTTTTGGTTTGTTTGCTTAATTGACAAGTCCTGTAGAGTCCTTCCATCTTGTAAGAACCAGAAGGCAGTCCTCTAACAAGGTTGTCCCTAGATAGTTTAGCAATATTCCTAAAGTTTACATGGCCTAGTCTCTTTTTCCATAAATCATTATGTTGGATCCCTAGTTGGATTTGGGCTAGGTTCACTAAACTAGGATGTTTGACCCAACATATATAGCCAGGGTCCTGTTTGTGTCCTAGAGTATAGTCCATGTCCTTAGAATTAACACAGCATGGACCAGCCATCAACAGACTACAGAAGACTCAAGACTAAGTGAAATTTCAAGGACTCGAGAAAATGAGCTCTACGTTCGTCTAACTCAGCTCAACGAAAGTCGTGATCAGCTCGACGAACTCAGAGACAATTCTTTGAGTTGAGCTCGACGAACCTAATACTCAGGTTGATGATTTCTGGATGCTCTACTTCAACATTCCAAGTCCAGAATAATTTCTTTGAACTCCATTCGATGAAATCATATTCTCAGATCGACAAACTTAGACCACAGTCTTGACAAGTTTTATCAAGTACCAGTTTGTAGTTCTCAGGTCGACGAACATAGTACTCAGGTCAACGATTTCTGGATACTCTACTTCAACATTTCAAGTTCAAGAATCACTTCTCTGAACACTAGTCGACGAAGTTATATTCTCAGCTCGACGATCTTGATGCACAGAATTGGCAAGGTTCTAAAGAAAGAAGTTAACTGTTCTTAGGTCGACGATCTTGGATCTCAGGTCGACGAACAACAAATATCTGGTCGACGAACATGACTTCTCAGCTCGACGAACTCTGTACCCAGTTCGACGAATTCTGTTCTTTGCTCGACGATTTCTGTGAAGATCCAGACTTGGATATTTCCCTCACTCTGTCCTTATTTTATAGCAATAATTCCTGAATAATCAATGCTTAATATTCTCTGAATATTACCATTAGAAGCAGCATTGATTATGGCCTTAATTAGGTGTATTACTTGTTATTTTTCAATGGGACAGTTGGGGAAATCAATTAATGCAGACAATCTCAAGGCCGTCAGTAATCAATGCAGGAAGGAATTCAAAAATTCAAAGGATAATTTCATAGTAAATATAAAAGGGATTTCTTACTTCTTCATGAGATAGAACAGGACAGATAGAGAACTGAAGACAAGCAATCATGCAGTAACATAGTCAAGAAACAAGAAGCTCAGACAAGAGAAATAACACAAGATAATGAAGAAGAAGAAGAACATGCATTCAAATCAAGAGTCTTCTTCATTCTTCTCTCCAGGATTCTTCAAGGATAGCAAAACTTTACCAGTCAAGAAGTTCCTGGAGCTTTTCTGGTCAAGGCTAAAGATTGAAGACCTACTCACCCTAAAGCAAAGCATACGACTTCTTGAGTTCAATATCTCAGTGGGAGCTTTGATAACATCAAAGATCCACTAAGTCTTCTCAGTTGTATTTGAGAAAGAGAAGACATCATCACTCTCTCATCCCCTCACTGTACAAAGCGTTCTTTAACTCCCTTCAAAAGTTATTCCTAGTTGCAAGTCACCTGATCAAAAGACTTGGGATTGGTTTTTGAGCACCTGATCAAAAGCTCATTGGTGGTAGTCAACTGATCAAAACCTATTAGTGGATTCCTACCAGGGTGGTAGAAGAATGGATGTACCCAGGTTGGGGAACCAATATAAAATTTTTGCGTTGTCTGGTTGCCCTCTTTCTTTTGTTCTTGCTGTGCCTATGCTATTTAGCCTTACTGTACTAGTTTTAGTTAGTTTAATTTTTACTGTGTCTGTGGTGGATTAATTTATCGTAGGATAGATCTTTCACTTACAGCATATTTTGGTATCAAATAGCTTCCTTACTCTGCATATTTTATTAATCAGCAAAAAGCATTAAAAGTTTTAAAGATACTTTATCCCCCCCTCTAGAGTATATCAGGTCTAACCCTCACTTTCAATTGCTATCAGAGCAGGTTCCTTTGGTTGTACAAGCTAACCATTGAACCAAAAGATCCTTTGTTAGATCTGATTTTTTATTTCTATTAAGGATAATATTCACAGCATGGCATAGAACAAAGATTATGCAAGTACCAGACCTCCAATGTCCAACTTAAACAAGTTTGCCATCTAGAAAGCAAGAATAAAACTTTATATGAATTCTATTGATGAGGACATCTACAATTCCATCTTGATAGGTCCTCCTAAACCATCTGCATCTACAGCAACCTCAAGCACTCATGTAGTTCCACCACTTGATTGGACTGATGCTCAGAAGAAAGCAAAAGCTGTTGATGCTAAATCCATGAACATTCTAGTCCAAACAATGTCTGATGACATATTCCAGAAAGTGGATGAATGCACTTCAGCTAAGGACATTTGGAACTCTCTCAAGAAAATGGTGGTTGGCTCTGCTGATGAGAGAAAAGACAAAAGATCAAATCTCATATCCCAGTATGAGAACTTCAAGAAGGATGAGACAGAATCTGTTGCAGACATGTACAACAGACTGAGCTCAATAATAAATAAGATGAAGACTTTAGATAAGGACATCATCCTTACTGAAGTAAATGATAATATCCACGTATAATTCCCTAGCTCATGGGATTCAAGGATCTGGCCAATCAAGGAGGCCGGGAACTTAAATGAGATTTCCACAGAATCTCTACATGGAAAGCTCAAATCCTATGAGCAGCTGATAAAGTCAAGATAAGCCGCTGAACAAAGGACTCCTCCACCAACAAGACAGGAGCACAACTTGGCATTCAAGGCTTCTGAAGAGACTGAAGCTTCAACAGTAAATAAAGAATTTATGAGTCCCCTTGCCAAAAGATTTTACAAAATGGAAAGAAAGGATTTCAAAAGAAGATCATCCAGACAGGATGATAAGCCAAGGTATGACAAAACTCCCACTAAAGAAGTAGTATGTTTTGGCTGTAGGAAACCTGGACACTTTATCTCAGATTGTCCAAGAATCAAAAGAATGAAAGAAGAAGAGAGAAGGACTCCAGAAGACAGCAAAGCTCAAGGCATTCCTCCAGCAAATACAAAAAGAAGGAGAAGGGTTTTGTAGCTAAAAACTGGAGTGACACTGAAGATGAATCCACATCTTCTAGCTCCAGTGAAGAGGAAGAGGAGGCAAGGGCCAAAGAAATCTGCCTCATGGACATCAATGCCTCCAACAGCCAATCAGACAATGAGGAAGAATCTGATAATGAAGGAACTTCAGAATCAGAAGTTGATCAGGTACTCTCAACTTTTGATTATAGTTCTGATACTTTCAAAACTGAGTTTAAAACCTTGTGTATTGATCTAATTAACTCAGAAAAAGATATTAAAATACTTAGGAAAAGACTAGCCAATCAAGAAAATCTAATTTCTGAAAACACTAAATTGAAAGAAGAACTAACTCTAGCCAATGAACAAATCATGTCTTTAAAAACATAGCTATGTGAGGCCAAACAACTTGTGGAATCACTCAATGGGAGAAGCCTTAAGCTGATGGACATCACAAGCACAGTCAATACCAGACTGAATGGCAAACTAGGCTTGGGTGCATCATCAAGTTTACCACCCATACTCAAGAAGAATATATTATCCACACCAATAAAATTTGTGTCTGAAAATGGTAAAGAAAAGGTAGATAATAACAATCCCAATCAAACTGGAATTACACACACAAATAAGAAAAGAAGACAGGATAAGAAAAATCATAACTAGAACAATGTTCAGCAGTTTTTGTCGAACTCAGATCGACGAAATTTGGCCAGTTCGTCAAACTCAAGTCGACGAACTCTGAACGCAAATCTGTATAATAATTATTCATCTTACTGTGATCGACGAACTGTGTATGGTTCGTCGAGTAGAGATCGACGAACTTGGGGCACAAAAAATGAATATGTTCATTCTCTGAGCAGAGATCGATGATCTCATCCCATTTCATCGAACTCTGGTCGACGAAATTACAACTTTTCATCGAACCCAGGTAGACTTAATAAAAATCATGACTTTGATAGAAACTCTAAAAAATCTAGAAAACCCTTTAATCCAATTGCTGATTGGGTAATTCCTCCCAGAAGATATCATCCCTTAGGATATAAATCTCAACCTGAATTTTCAGTAATATCAAGCTTTTCTTATCAACAAAATAAAGGACCTAAGGTAACCTGGGTCAAGAACAACTAATTTTTTCTATACAGGTAAAGAGCTGTCCAGCTGTTAATCAAAAATGGTATCTGGACAGTGGATGCTCCAAGCATATGACTGGCAGCAAGGATAACTTAAATAACTACAAGTTCAAGCTGGGACCAAAGTTTATCTTTGGTGATTCAAATTGGGGCCAGTCAGAGGGCTTTGGAGAAGTTAAGATTGGAGAAGTCACTTTCAAAAAGGTGACATATATAAGTGGACTCAAGCATAACCTCATCTCAATAAGTCAACTATGTGATGAAGGTTATCAGGTGCACTATGGCGATTCCAGCGGGCAGTCTTGCAGTAATGAAATTTGATACTGGATTTGATGTAGACTTCGAGTCATTTCAACACTCAGATCCACTCTTCCTGGACATCCTGAAACTGCTTGAAGATCAGCAGTTGAAGAATCTAATGTCCACCAGAATCAAGTTAGCCAGTGCAGAGGTCGGGGAATGGGTCTACACCTCCTCCACTTCAGATGAAGACACCATGACAAGAACAATATCCGGTATTGCAGTCTCTCTTACCCCCGCAGTTTTAACAGAGATTTTTGGATTAGTAAATGGTGAAGAGGAATTGGAAATTGATAGTGATGAATTTAACGAAATGTTAAATAAGATGGGTTATTCTAGAGAAACCCCCAACAAGATGCTAAAGAAACATCTATTTGCTGAGTATAAGTTTTTAGCAGATATTATGGGGAAAATTCTACTGGGTAAACACATAGCCCATGACTACATCACTAGACATCAATTCCTAGTGATGTGTGCAGTGGTGAATAATAAGCCAATGAATTGGGCTCAGATTATGTTTGAACTGATAAAGAAAAAGAACACCAAAAAGGAGGTTTGCTTTGGAAAGATTCTAGGAATCTTTCTTAAGTAAAAGGCTGCTGAATTCCTGGTCACACCGACCATATTCTAAATGCCTCCAAGAGGCTCACCTGTGCCCTCTTTGGCAGGTGGGAGAGGACCATCACCAAGCCCTCCAAGGCTTCTTCCTCTTCCTCTAGGACTTCTGAGAGTACAAGGGCTGATCCAGCCACTTCCCACCCTGCTGAGGATGTCCCTCCTCCACCTCCAGCCATCCAAACTCATCCTCAGATGGTACACCAACTCCCCTCCACAGCTCAAATCACAGTCCATACTCCTACACCTCCATCCTCTCCAATACATCCATCATAAACTCATATTCACTTCCATACCTCAACTCCATCCCACCATGGTACAACAATTCCATCACATACTCATACTCACTCTCCTACTCCATCTCCCCATGGTACACCAACTATATCACCACCTTCATCTCCCTTATCCCACCATCTGGACAACATCCCCCTCTTCAATCTGCTTACATCCCCCCTTCATACTTCTTCTCCTGATGAACCAATGCAAGATTCTTTACCTCTCCTCCACCATCATCTTCCATCCCTCCTTCTGTCTCCAGTGAGAAACCTTCTGAATTCTTACCACTGGACCCCTCCATCATTCCACCTCTTATAGCACTTCTCACTCCCCTCCTCAAAACCATTATAGAAGAGGCTATTTCACCTCTTGCGTCCTCCATCTCTTCTCTTGCTGATAAAATCTCTGCTCTCTCTGCTCCTCCCTCTTTAGTCAGGGGCCTGGCTCCAATACCCACTGAAACCAGGCAGGGGGAGATAATCTGTGAAGAAGTCGCAGCAGAAGCAGTAGTAGGAGCAGAAACAACAGCAGTAGCAGCAAAAACAACAGCAGCAGCAGCAGTAGCATAAATAGCTAAAGCAGTAGAAGCAGAAATAGCTGATGATTTATTTGATTTCATTAATTTTATTGAATCTGATATGGATGTGAATGAGACAGTCTCATATAAAATAAAAAACTGATGGTGATTATATTATAAATCCCACATTAGATGTATTGAGTTTGTTAAATGTTTTTGATACAGTTTATTTAAATGAACTTCCAGAGTACAACATAAGGCCATCTTTGGCTATAGTCCCATATACCTCCCTAATAAGCCATAAGGTTGTCATGCAACTCAGGGCAAGTTTTGCCATTACAGAGGTCCTTGTTCTTCCATCTCCACCAAAATTCGCTTCCCTCATTACTTCATCCCATCCCAGAGTCATTTCTGCTCCAACTTTTGTTATGGATGACTCTCTAATGCCTGATCTTGATGAATTTATCATGGCTGATATAGAAGAAGAGAATAAATCAGTTGTTGAAAGCACTGATGTGTACAGTTCTCCTACTCCAGCTCCAGCTCCTCCTCCAGCTCCTTCCCAGGTAGAGAAACCCTTGATATCTGCAGAGACTCTGAAAGAAATAAATGCTTTATATGATACTCCTCAAGACTCTTCTGATGATGAAGATGAGGAAGAAGATTCTGATGATGAGACCAAGGCCAAAAAGAAAATCTCTAAGAAAAGAAAAGCTCCTCAACCTCCAACTCCAAAACCCAATCCAACACATGATACTCCATACTACATTCTTCAGAACATTACTCCATATAAGGGCATGCCAGCATGGATGTCGTTGTCCAAGAACTAGCAGAAAGAAAGAAAGAAGACCTGGAAATACTCACATCCTCCTCAGAGATTCAGAAAAGACCCTCCTCCTCCTCCTCCACCTGCTGCTGGTGCTTCAAGTTCTTCATCTCAGAGGACTACCCAATATCAAACATATCAGAGACATCAGGGTAGGTCCTCCTCCTCTTTTGGAAGCAGACAACACAGGCATTCATCAGGCAAGTAGCAATAACAACAGCAACATCAACATCAACATCAACAAATCACTGAACATCAGAAAGCTGAAAGCCCAAGAAGACCTGCCTCCCCTCCTGTTATAACGCCCCCACTCATCACATGGCATATAACGGTGGGTCCGGCCGGGGTCCCACGCCATATGTCACAGACAAGAGGCAGAATTACTTGTGGAAATCAAAATCTACTCGCATCCTATCTCAAAACATTCTAGCGCAGCATTTTACGTTAACATGAACTCAACTCAGAGAATGTCCACTATTATATAAACTCCACATTTATATATGAAAACCAGGAATGTATACAACTCACACACACTGGCCTCAAGGCCTTACAGATTTCTATTTGCACAAATACATTTTTGTACATCGGCATGCAGGCCGGCCACACATGAAATCCAACCACGTTTCTTCGCACGGCCTTCAAGGGCCTTTAGCACAAATCCATCCATTCCGCACATTTCCATTCCAGCAGCAACACCTGTAATTCACCATCCAATCCAAATAGAAAACAAAGTAACGGTCAACATTAGCTGACCACTTATAACGACCCCACCCCTTACCCGGGGCAGTGGTTTCCTCCCTGTATGCATAGACATCATCATTTCTATCAATCTATCAATCACAGTCCATATCACAAACGCCTGTCTCCACCGGACGCTCCGTGCACTCAGGGCACCTTCTGGGTGTACCAGATATACCAGTCATACACCGCCGATCGAGGCTCTTCACATGTTGGTTGGGCGGTTCAAGCCTAGTCCACCAATCTCACTATTGGATACATCCCGTCCATACCACTCAGAGGTACTACCTCGCATCATTCACAAACAACCAGAGTAGATCGACCCACACCATGTGGTGTGGCAGCCAGGTATATTAAGGCTCCCCTGGCATTGCCACCCATCGACCCCTCACCTATATCCGATCGACCCACACTATGTGGTGTAGTAAGTAGGGTCCACCTCACTTCCTCCCAAACATTGCCACCCATCGATCCTCACTGATACCGATCAACCCACACCATGTGGTGTAACATGTCAGGTTCATTCCATGTTTCCCCCAGCCATGCTACCCATTGATCTCTCAACATAACCAGGAGCTTAACCAAGGCCTCCATATAGCCATAACCAATATTCATTCATCCATACATAACCATGCAATCAAAGCATAAACATTTCACAACATCAAATCCACGAAGTCGTCTCCAGTTTACCCATGATCATCACCAATCCAGACTACCCGTCCAGATGGGCTTCACACAGCATGCCTATGTCATACTCACACTTCCGACTCTAAATGCAAACTCAACCAAGGAATCACTTCCACGATCCACCTCTTGGTGGAGGATTCCACGCACATGCATAAAGAAAGGACTTCGATGTCTAAGAAGGAGATCGTTACCCTTGAAGATTGCTTCGGAGCCATGAATCTGCCGGATGGAAATCACCGTCTCAGCGTTGCCTCCACGAATCCGAACTCGGATCTTTAATCCACACTCCGCAGCTCCTCCAGCAGCGGATTTCCTCCTTCCTCCTTTCCTTCCCTTGCCCTCTCTCTCTTTCTCTCTCTTGGAATGAGAAGATGAAGAAGAAGAAAATGAAGAGATAATCCACATTTCTCAGCCATATAACAGCAAGGAGCAATCTGAGCCATCAGATCCCATAGGCAGAAAAGGAACGGCCAGAACATTTCCTGAAAATAGCTCTCTCTGGTTTGACACGCCCTGTGACACGCCTGTGTCACAGGACGTGTCCCCTAAGCGGTGCACGAACCGCCTTATCCAACCTTATCCACACTAAGGTGACACGCCCATGTCACGCCCGTGTCAGCCTAGTCACGCCCGTGACAAGGGGCATGTAACCCACTCGAGACCTATTCGAGAGGACTTACTCGAGAGAAAACCAACTACTCGAGTACCTAGATAGGACACGCCCGTTTCATAGATGACAAGCCCGTGTCACCCCTTCTTACTCGAGTACTTTTCCATCTACTTGAGTACATTTCGACCTACACGAGAGCTACTCAACTCTAAGCGGGACATGCCCTATGACACGCCCATGTGAAAGGTTGCGTACCCTCTACCCGATGATCGTCGAGCGCAGTTCGCCGACCTAGAGAGAGTCGTTGACCCGGGGAGGACACGCCCTTTATCATGCACCCGACACGCCTGTGTCACAGGGCGTGTACCTCCCGAAGGATTCGTCGACCGAAATTCGTCGACCACGCGCTCGACCACTCAATCCAAGCAGGACACGCCCTGGGACACGCCCGTGTCCCAGGCCGTGTCACCCAATAGTGTCCCGTTTCTCGAATTTGGGCTGTTATAACCCTCCCCTCCTTCAAAGAAATTTCTTCCTCGAAATTTGGCTCACTCCAATCAGCCACACAACCACTGAATGTTGCACCATTCGCAACTATACATGCGAACAAAGCGAGCCGGGTTTGAGCTCAGCGACCACGGCTTGTCTCACCCCAAGGCATCGCACAAATAAACCAAACATACAACACAGACAACAACACATCCCTAACTTCCATTTGTGCACATGCAGCCACAAAATTTATAAAGTGACCGAAAACAAACACATCATCGAACTATATCATAATCGAGCGATCACTTCCATATCACAAGTGTGCACCAACAAGTCAACGTGTAACATGACATATAACATATACAACATGATATGTACAAAAATATCCTCAGTAGGTACATTATCAGGAACATTACTCGTGAGTCATCATATATATCCAAGCACTATCCTTACTTTCGCTCAGCCTCCCAATTTTGCATTTCTCGCAAAAGAGCCAAATTAAACACTCGAGGCTGAATTTCACCAAGTGAGCCTTGAGGCTCTTACAATTCCAAATTATGCAATCGAGGTTGCATCCGAGATGCAGATGATTCAGCCAATGCTTTACCTTTTTCTTCATAAGACACACCTGTCTTTTTCTCACTTCCTGACGGGGCATTCCAACAAAATTTTGATATATGTCCTTGCTTCCCGCAATTATAGCATATACGTGTATCAACACGTCCTGGCCCATAAGTCGCCCCTAAGAAACGTCATTGAACTCAGCTCGATGAATATAGGCAGCCAAGTATATCAAGGCTCCCCTCGAATTGCATCCAGAAGTTGTGGTGCCAAGGACTACTTACCTTAATATTATTGGAGCAGCTAATATGACAATGACAAAGGCTCAAGCAGCAAATCCAAACAGGGAAATCAAGTTTACATAGCCTGGTGAAAAAGCTAAAGAGGAGAATCACAAGGAGCAGAAGAAGAAGAAATGATTTTTGAACTGTTTTAGTTTTTTTGTTATCCTGAAACCACTAATCTATTTTTTATACAAACCTCACTGCACATATATATCTGCTGCATATTTAAAACTTTCCTGCCAGATATATTTTTTTCTTGCTTTGTAAATATTGTGTGTTTGTATTTAATGACCTCACCCAAATAGGGGGAGATTGTTGGATCCCTAGTTGGATTTGGGCTAGGTTCACTAAACTAGGATGTTTTACCCAACATGTATAGCCAGGGTCATGTCTGTGTCCTAGAGTATATGACATGTCCTTAGAATCAACACTGCATGGACCAGCTATCAACAAACTACAGAAGACTTAGGACTTAGAGAAATTTCAAAGACTCGGGAAAATGAGTTCGACGTTTGTTGAACTCAGCTCGACGAAAGTCGTGCTCATCTCGCCGAACTCGGAGATAATTCTCTTAGTTGAGCTCGATGAACCTAGTTCTCAGGTCGATGATTTCTGGATGCTCTACTTCAACATTCCAACTCCAGAATCATTTTTCTGAACTCCAGTTGATGAAATCATATTCTCAGCTCGACGAACTTAGACCACAGTCTTGACAAGTTTTATCAAGTAGCAGTTAGAAGTTCTCTGGTCGATGAACTTAGTTCTCAGGTCGACGATTTCTGGATACTCTACTTCAACATTTCAAGTTCAAGAATCACTTCTCTGAACACTAGTCGACGAAGTTAGATTCTCAGCTCGATGATCTTGCTGCACAGAATTGGCAAGGTTCTAGAGAAAGCAGTTAACTGTTCTTAGGTCGACGATCTTGGATCTCAGGTTGACGAACAACAAATATCTGGTCGACGAACATGACTTCTCAGCTCGACGAACTCTGTACCCAGTTCGACAAATTCTGTTCTTTGCTCGACGATTTCTGTGCAGATCCAGACTTGGATATTTCCCTCCCTCTGTCCTTATTTTATTGCAATAATTCCTGAATAATCAATGCTTAATATTCTCTGAATATTACTGTTAGAAGCAGCATTGATTATGACCTTCATCAGGTTTATTACTTGCCATTTTTCAATGGGACAGTGGGGAAATCAATTAATGCAGACATTCTCAAGGCCGTCAGTAATAAATGCATGAAGGGATTCAAAAATTCAAAGGAGAATTTCATAGTAAATATAAAAGGGATTTCTTCCTTCTTCACGAGACAGAACAGGACAGACAGAGAACTGAAGACAAGCAATCATACAGTAACACAGTAAAGAAACGAGAAGCTCAGACCAGAGAGATAACATAAGATATAGAAGAATAAGAAGAACATACATTCAAATCAAGAGTCTTCTTCATTCTTCTCTCCAGGATTCTTCAAGGACAGCAAAACTTTATTAGTCAAGAAGTTCCTGGAGATCTTCTGGTCAAGGCTAAAGATTGAAGACCTACTCACCCTGAAGCAAAGCATAAGACTTCTTGAGTTCAATATCTCATGGGGAGCTTTGTTAACATCAAAGATCCACTAAGTCTTCTCAGTTGTATTTGAGAAAGAGAAGACATCATCACTCTCTCATCCCCTAACTGTACAAAGGGTTCTTTAACTCCCTTCAAAAGTTATTCCTGGTTGCAAGTCACCTGATCAAAAGACTTGGGATTGGCTTTTGAGCGCCTAATCAAAAGCTCATTGGTGGCAGTCACCTGATCAAAACTTGTTAGTGGATTCCTACCATGGTGGTAGAAGAGTGGATGAACCCAGGTTGGGGAACCACTATAAAATTCTTATGGTGTCTGGTTGCCCTCTTTCTTTTGTTCTTGCTGTGCCTGTGCTAGTTATCCTTGCTGTGCTAGTTTTAGTTAGTTTAATTTTTGTTGTGTCTGTGGTGGATTAATTTATCTTAGAATAGCTCTTTCACTTACAACATATTTTGGTATCAAATAGCTTCCTTACTCTGCAATTTTTATTAATCAGCAAAACGCATTAAAAGTTTTAAAGATACTTCATTCACCACGCTAGAGTATATCAGGTCAAACCCTCACTTTCACATTAGTAGAGCTAATTTGATTAAATAAGCAGATTTCTGAATTAGCTAATTTAAAATTTACTAAATATATATTTCCTTATCTAATACATGTTTAAACAGTTTTGTTGTTATCAGAAGTAATAATGCAAGATTGACTGATTAAATGATACCTGATAACCTTCATCACATAACTGGCTTATGGATAAAAGGTTATGCTGGAGACCACTTACATATGCTACCTTCCTTAAGGTAACTGTTAAATTTTCTCAACGTGGTCAGCAAGATAGCCCAAACGCCAAATTAATATCTTCGGAACTACCCAGTTCTCACGTTGAACCAGCGGAAAACCGAGGAACAAAGGTTAAACCCAACAAATAATGGAAGCACAAGTAGGTCTTTTATACATTCACTTCCTTACAACAAGAGGAATACATAGCGAGACATGATTTCGCTAGTATAACAGCTGTAAACAGAAAGCACCAAAAAACAAGCCGGGTGGACAGCACCGGAGTCTGCCGAGACCGCGAGGTCACCGAGGTCACCGAGTCCGCTGAGATCGCCCGCACTTAGCTGCACTCAGCCGAATAGCCACGGAGTCCTCCGAAGCCGCGAGGCCGTACGGACACACCGTTATTCGTCTCCTGCTGAAGTTGAACTGAGGAACACCCCCTACTCGCCTGAAGCCGGCGGACAGATTATTGAAGCTGGCAAAGATGAAACAGAACTGACAAGTCGCAGAGCGACCTCCTGCTGAGTCCGCAGAGAGCGCACACTTCCAAGTACTTGACCGAAGTCACAGCCAAACTCCTTGCTCCTTGAAGCTACCCGCGCGACCTGCACACAGCAAACGTCAGCACTGAGACAATCCACGCGGACTGACAAACTGAGACCGCAGCACTTTGCCCAACCCAACTTACTGTTCACTCAAGTTTTTCAGGTTACTGTAGACCTGCCAGGGGGGGTCATATTTATAGGCGAGGTGAGGAGTGTGGTCACCGCCCTAGAGATAGAGACACTGCCCCAGCCCGCGCGATAGCAAATCACCGTCCGCAGAGTCCGCAAGGACTTAGCCGGATACCAAGGAAAACCGCCAGGAGCAAGGCAAACATTGGCGAACCCTCTCCAGTCTGCCCAAGCTATGAAGACAAGGCATCAGCCCGCAAAGCTCCAATCACTGCAGGACAGTAACCCCCTTCAATGGCTGTCCGCACCAATTCGAGGCAGTCCGCAAGATTCACACCTCAATCCGCCACAAGTCCACGACCAAAGGCAAATAGTAACAGTCCGCCCGGTCACAGCGGGCTTGGCGGATACGGCAGACACCATGAACTTGGCACAAAGTGTGACCAAGTCTAAAAACCATCAAAGGCCAATGCGAGCATGGCGGACCCAAATACCCATCCGCCAAACACCAAAGCACAGACCGCCAGCAGTCCGCAAGCTCCTCGCACTTCTGTCCAACGCAGCAGCCACCGCCCGGACTCCATAAGCCAGTCCGCCAATCAACCTTCACAGCAAGGCACCTGCTGTAACACCAGAGCTCTACAAGGCCTCAGCCAAGCTCTAAGCCCAGTCCGCAACAGCCCAAACCGCGGACACGCCAGTCTGCAAGCTTCCCGCGGACAAGAGCCAAACCTCCTAAAAGCACAAGCTTGCACCACGGCCACTGAGCAAAGCACCAGTCCGCAAGTCTCTCTATCCGTAGATACTAGGCCGCACAGTCCGCGGACTCCATGCAAACAAACCGCTCAGAAGACAGACGGCTTTCCACTAGACCTTCCACCAGGCCGCACATCACAGTCCGCCCAGTCCGCCTAGTCCGCCAAAGCTGTCCGCCCAGGCCGCCCGGCCTGTCCCGTCAACCACTTCCACTTCACAAATTTCAACACTCCCCCTTGAAGTGAGAATTGGTGACCAAGCCCAACAAGCTGTGCAAGCGTTCAAAGGGCCCCTTCGGCAGTGGCTTCGTGTAGATGTCAGCAAGATTATCTTCACTCCGAACATGCCCGACCAGCAGAGATCCTTCCAACACCTTCTCCCTGATTAAATGGTGATCAATCTCTATATGCTTGGTCCTGGCGTGACATACTGGATTGTTAACCAGTTTGAGAGCACTCTCATTGTCACCCCGGAGTAAAGTAGGCCCTTACACTTCTTCATGAACATCCTCTATAAGCCTCCTCAACCAAACGGCTTCCCGAACAGCCAAGGCCGAAGCCTTATACTCCGCCTCCGTGGTTGAAACCGACACCGAGTCCTGCTTCTTGCTACACCATGAGATGCTAGCTGAACCGCAAGTGAACACATAACCTAAAGTAGACCTCCGATCATCCGAATCACCGCCATAGTCAACATCCGTGTACCCGAGCAACGCAAATTCCGAGTCCCTTCTATAGAGGAGTCCCATGTCAGAAGAATCCTTGACATAATTCAGAATACCCTTTGCCGTCACTAGATGAGATTGCCTTGGTTCAGCCATATACCGACTTACTCGGCCAACAGCATAAGCAATATCCGACCTTGTAATCGTCAGGTAAATCTAGCTCCCAACAAGAGCCCTGAACACCAAGGGATCATGAAGAACCCTTCCATCATCCCGTCGAAGCTTCAGCCCAGATTCCAGTGGAGTAGAGCACTTCTTCCCTTCTCCCATGCCAAACCGCTTCACAATGCGATCAGCATACCCTTTCTGGCTAATGAGAACCCCGCACTCCTTCCTCTCCATTTCCAGACCGAGAAAGTGATGCAACTCTCCCAAGTCTTTCATCTCGAAGCGTATAGCAAGCTCAGCTCCGAGCCTTGCTACTTCCCCCTCCGAATTCCCTGTGATGATCATGTCATCCACATATAGTAGGACCAAGACTCGAAGCTCTCCCTTCTTCTTGACGAACAAGATTGAATCCGAGTTGGAAGCAAGGTATCCATAGAATTGCAGGTACTCTGCAATCTTCCCAAACCACGCTCTAGGAGCTTGCTTCAACCCATAGAGAGCCTTCTTGAGATTGCAGACATAGTCTGGATGCTTTTCAGAGACAAAACCAAGAGGATGATCCATGAAGATGTCCTTGTCAATCTCTCCGTAAAGAAAGGCATTCTTCACATCGAGTTGCCACAACCTCCATCTCTTGCTAGCAGCCAAAGCGATCACCACTCTTACTGAAGTCATCTTCGCAACTGGACTGAATGTCTCCTCATAGTCTTCTCCATACTGCTGTGAGAATCCTCCAGCGACCAGGCGAGCTTTGAACCGATCAATGCTCCCATCAGCCTTCTTCTTCAACTTATACACCCACTTGCAAGTTACCGGAGTAATGCCATCAACCTTGGGTACAAGGTCCCAGGTTTCATTCTTCTTCAGAGCATCAATCTCTTCTTTCATGGCACCTTCCCACTCCTTCACTCCAGTGGCCTCGTTGAAGTTTACAGGCTCTCGCTCATCCAGAGGACCTGCAAAGAAGCAGGAGATAAAGCTCATTGTATTCCCATCACAGTACCGAGCCGGTGGCTTAACCACCCTCTTCGATCTCCAAAGGGTCGGCTCCTTGCTCACTACTTCTGTTGCTTCTTTGGGCTCCACTCCTACCTGGGGAAGCATTGAGCAGTGCTCCCCCTGCTTCCTGAGCCAGAAGGCTCAGCCTCGGAGTTCGAAGCAACAGGAGCTGCTGGTGAAACATCAAGCTCCTCTTCCAAGCCTTCAGCAGCCACCACCGGTGCTTCATCAACCTTGCTACTTCCGGTTAGCTCCACCGAGCCACCTCCATATGACGTCAGCTCGTCAAAGACAACGTCTCTTGATACCATGAACTTCTTCGTCACAGCGTCCATGCATTTCCATCCCTTCTTCCGCTCATCGTAGCCCACAAAGACAAGTTTCCTTGCCTTCGCATCCAGCTTTGTCCGTGAAGCATCCGGGACAAGCACGTAGCAAGTTGAACCGAACACCCGAAGGTGTCCCATACTCGGCTTCTCCTTTAGCAACAGCTCAATAGGAGTCTTCATGTTGATAGGGCTGAGTGGCATCCGGTTGATAACATAAGCAACACAAGACATCCCCTCCGCCCAAAAGGACCTTGGGATCTCTTTCGCATGAAGCCAGCATTTGCAGGTCTCCATCAGATGACGGATCTTCCGCTCCGCTACCCCATTTTGTTGTGGAGTGTGAGCATAAGTAAGCTCCTGTTGTATCCCGTGCTTCCTGCAGAAGTTAGAAAACTCGGAGGAAACAAATTCACCCCCGTTATCAGTTCTGAGCTTCTTAATCCGCAAGCCAAGTCGGCCTTCTACCAACTCCTTAAACTCCACAAACAACTGCAAGGCTTCCGACTTCTCCTTTAAGAAGTACACCCAAGTATACCTTGAGTAGTCATCAACCAAGACAAGCATGTATCTGCTTCCACCAAGGCTGGCAATAACCGTCGGTCCCATCAGGTCGTCATGAATGCACTCCAATGGTTTCTTGCTCCTTGTTTGTGATTTATCAAACGGAAGGCGATGTGCCTTACCGTATTGACAGCCCGCACAAACATGCCCATCACCAAAGGAGGACAACTTCGGCAACCCCCTCAACAAACTTCTACTATCCATCGCCTTCAGCTTGTCTTTGCTAACATGCCCCAGCCTCTTATGCCAAATAGCAGCGCTATCATTGGCCCTCATCTTATCAACATAAGCACTGGTGGAAAGAACAAACAAGTTCTTCACCCTCCTCCCAACATGAGCAACATCAGCCTTTACCGCTGATACGTTGCGAAGGAACCTCACGTCTGTTGGCCCAAACAGAACGTGATAACCAGCGTCCACCGCATTGGTCATCGAGAAGAGGTTTTTCTTCATGCCCGGCACGTGATACACACTCCTTAACGTGAGTGGCCCCTGATCACTACATAAAGACACGACCCCCTCTTTCTCTACTGCATAAACAGTATTATCAGCAGTGATAATAGCTTCATTACCTGAGTAAACCTGCATGGAGGTGAACTTCGACTTGTCTCCGGTGAGGTGATGACCACACCCGGAGTCCACGATCCACTCGCTGTTGAAGTCCTCAGCAGACAAGGCCCGGACACAAGTGCCCATCATAAAAGCTCCGCCCCATCCTGCTTCTTCACTTCTCGAGCAAGCTTCCTCCTTTCCCGCAGCATGCCTAGGCTGCAGTTTGACCTTGCAGTCCCGCTTGAAGTGCCCTCATTGATGACACTGGTAGCACTTCAAGTTCTTCTTCCAGTCCTTAGGAGCATTGCTCCTCTCCGGCTGATATGAAGTTGAAGTCTCCTTCTCACCAACGACCTGCACCTTCTTCTTCTTCTTCTTCCCTTCCAATCCTTTCTTCTTGCCTGAGAAGAGAGCTTCACTGCCTACCTGATTCAGGTTCACTCCAGCCATCTGCCTTGCTAAGCTCTCCTGTGAGGCAAGCAGATTCTCCAGCTCCAGCAACGACGGCTGAGTAGCCCACCCTTGAACAGATGTGACAAAGGCCACATACTCCTTCCGCAAGCCGCGGATAATGTGCTTTTTCATCTTCGCCTCAGAGATAGGCTCATCTGGATCCAGTGCCGACAACTCAGCACACAAGCTCTTCATCTTTAAGAAGTACTTGGAGATGGAAAGGTCTCCCTGAGTTTCCCTGGCCAACTCATTCTCCAGGAACTGAAGCCGCACCACATTCTGCCTATTGAACAACTCATCAATTGTTGTCCAAATATCAGCAGCCGACTCACATCCAACAATGTGATCAAACAGTTCCGGAGACACGGCTCTCTTCAGAATGAACTACGCCTTAGAATTTGTTCTTCTCTAGAGCCTAACCTGCTCAACAGTACCGAACGCAGCAGTGACTTCCTGCCTGTCATCACCACCGACGACTTCCCACAGCTCCTCACCAAGAAGATAACTCTTCATGCACGACTTCCACTTCTTGAAGTTAGTCGGCGTTAAGAGTTCAATGCCTAGACCTCTTGCAAAGCTCCCTTCCATTGCAACACCTGTTGGCAACCTTTCAGAAGCTCCGAGCAACAACACAGGTTGATTACAACTCAATCACTGAGTAACAACACTGGCTGACTTCCGCTCATGCAACTGAACCTCGCTTTGATACCATGTTAAATTTTCTCAACGTGGTCAGCAAGATAGCCCAAACGCCAAATTAATATCTTCGGAACTACCCAGTTCTCACGTTGAACCAGCGGAAAACCGAGGAACAAAGGTTAAACCAAACAAACAATGGAAGCACAAGCAGGTCTTTTATACATTCACTTCTTTACACCACGAGGCATACATAGCGAGACATGATTTCGCTAGTATAACAGCTGTAAATAGAAAGCACCAAAAAACAAGCCGGGCGGACATCACCGGAGTCCGCCGAGACCGCGAGGTCGCCGAAGTCGCTGAGTCCGCTGAGATTGCCCGCACTTAGCTGCACTCCGCCGAATAGCCACGGAGTCCTCCGAAGCCGCGAGACCGCGCGGACACACCGTTATTCGTCTCCTGCTGAAGCTGAACTGAGGAACACCCCCTACCCGCCTGAAGCCGGCGGACAGGTTATTGAAGCTGGCAAAGATGAAACAGAACTGACAAGCCGCAGAGCGACCTCCTACTGAGTCCACAGAGACCGCACACTTCCAAGTACTTGACCGAAGTCACAGCCAAACTCCTGGCTCCTTGAAGCTACCCACGCGACCTTCACACAGCAAACGTCAGCACTGAAACAATCCGCGCGGACTGACAAACTGAGACCGCAGCACTTCGCCCAACCCAACTTACTGTTCACTCAAGTTTTTTAGGTTACTGTAGACCTGCCAGGGGGTCCTATTTATAGGCGAGGTGAGGAGTGTGGTCACTGCCCTAGAGATAGAGACACCACCCCAGCCCGCGCGATAGCAAAACACCGTCCAAAGAGTCCGCAAGGACTTAGCCGGATACCAAGGAAAACCGCCAGGAGCAAGGCAAACATTGGTGAACCCTCTCCAGTCCGCCCAAGCTATGCGGACAAGGCATCAGCCCGCAAAGCTCCAATCACTGCAGGACAGCAACCCCCTTTAATGGCTGTCTGCACCAACCTGAGGCAGTCCGCAAGACTCACACCTCAATCCGCCACAAGTCCACGACCAAAGGCAGATAGCAACAGTCCGCCCAGTCACAGCGGACTTGGCGGATACGGCGGACACCATGAACTTGGCACAAAGTGTGACCAAGTCCAAAAACCATCAAAGGCCAATGCGAGCATGGCGGACCCAAATACCCGTCCGCCAAACACCAAAGCACAGACCGCCAGCAGTCCGCAAGCTCCTCGCACTTCTGTCCAACGCTGCAGCCACCTCCCAGACTCCATAAGCCAGTCCGCCAATCAACCTTCACAGCAAGGCACATGCTGTAACACCAGATCTCGACAAGGCCTCAGCCAAGCTCTAAGCCCAGTCCGCAACAGCCCAAACCGTGGACACGCCAGTCCGCAAGCTTCCCGCGGACAAGAGCTAAACCGCCTAACAGCACAAGCTTGCACCACTGCCACTGAGCAAAGCACCAGTCCGCAAGCCTCTCTATCCGCAGATACCAGGCCGCACAGT
The DNA here is from genome assembly GCA_039583875.1 of Platanthera guangdongensis. Lineage (NCBI taxonomy): Eukaryota > Viridiplantae > Streptophyta > Magnoliopsida > Asparagales > Orchidaceae > Platanthera > Platanthera guangdongensis. Next base: position 55,939,921 of record CM077159.1, on the reverse strand, counting down.
ACGCGGACTCCATGCAAACAAACCGCTCAGAAGACAGTCGGCTTTCCACTAGACCTTCCACCAGGCCGCACATCACAGTCCGCCCAGTCCGCCTAGTCCGCCAAAGCTGTCCGCCCAGGTCGACCGGCCTGTCCCGTCAACCACTTCCACTTCACAAATTTCAACAGTAACAACTCCAACTTTGACATTTCCATATCCTTCTGTTTGTCCATAGTTGGACTCTCCAAAAATCACTATTGGTCCAAGCTTAGCTTTGAAATCAGTTAGGTTGCCTTTACACTCTATCATATGTTTTGAACAACCACTATCCAGATATCACTGTTGCTCTATGGTAGGATAGTCCTTCACCTATAAAAACAAGATTATAGGTTCTTGACCTAGGTGATCTTGAGCCCTTGATTTCTTTAAAATTTATAACTAGAAATATAAGAACAACCAGGTTGATCCTTATAGCCTAATGGATGATATCTCCTAGGATGAATTATCCATTGAGTAAAAGGATTAACAAGTTTTTGTTTCTGATTATTAGTTTGATAGAAAATAAAATTTCAGTTCTCAATATTTGTGTTCGATGAATTTAATTGAGATCGTCGAGCTGAGTTCGACGAAAAGTATTGATTTCATCGATCTCGGTTCACTTAATGATAATACTCATTTTTTGCATTCCATGATCGTCGATCTCTATTCGACGAAACATGTTGATTTCGTCGAGCACTCTTTGTTGAGCAATTATACCCAAATTCTGGGTTTAGAGTTCGTTGACCGCCGTTCGACACATAATACTAATTTCGTCGATCTCGGTTCGACGAAATTTGTTGAACATTATTTTCATGAGATTTTTTTTTCTTTGATCTATTCTTTGCCAAGATTTCAGTATTTTTATTTGTAAGTTGTAAAACTTCTTTTCCTTTTTCTTTTGTAGAAATAAAATTCATAGGTTTAGATAATATATTTTTCTCAAAAATATAAGGCTAGCTTGAGGAAGCACCCAAGCCCAGTATGCTATTTAATCTAGCATTCACTGTGATTGTGATGTCCATCAAATTGATACTTCTCCCATTTAAGGATTCTTCAAATTGCTTAGTCTCAGATAATTTGGTTTCTAAAGAAGATATTTGATTATTAGCAGTTTTTAATTCTTCTTTAAGTTTTAAATTTACTAAAGAAACATTTTCAAATTCACTTAATTTCTCTCTGAGAAGTTTGATTTCCTTCTCAGATTTAATTAAATCATTACACAATAGTTGGAAATAAATTTTAAATTGATTAGAAGAAAAATCAAAATAAGTGATTATATGATCTTCTTCTGAAATGGATTCATCACTTGAATTGTCTGCTTCTGAATATGCAGCATTAGAGTTGTTGCAAAAGGCATTGATTGCCATAAAGCATATTTCCCTGGCTTTGGTCTCTTCTTCATCCTCACTGGAGCTGGAGGAAGATTATGAATCTGACTCACACCTTCTCTCAGCTATAAATCCTCTCTCTTTCTTCCTGTATTTTTTGGATGAGGATTTGTTGGAGCGCTTTTTGGAGTCTATCTCCTCCTTCTTTTCTTTCTTCTTCTTAGGACACTCTGGTAAAATGTGTCCAGGTTTCCTGCACCCATAATAAACAATTTCTTTAGTGGGGGTTTTGTCATACCTGGATTTGTCTTCATTTCTGGAAGACCTTCTTCTGAAATCCTTCATTGCCATCTTATAGAATATCTTTTCCAAGAGACTCAGTAGGTCTTCATTATCTGGAGTGGCTTCAGCTTATTCACATGCTTTGAAAGCAATACTTTGTTCTTTCATTGTTGAAGATGAGGTAGTCCTTTGTTCGGCTTCTCTGGTCTTGATGAGCTACTCATAAGACTTGAGCTTGCCCAACAAGGTTTTAGTGGAAATCTTATTCAGGCTTCTGGCATCCTTGATTGGCCGGATCCTAGAGTCCCATATGCTTATGAAGCACATAAGAATCTTGTTATTTATCTCTATTAATGAGATGTCCTTGTCAAGATTTTTCAGCTTATTGATTGTCCGGCTGAGTCTGTTGTACATGTCTGTAACTGATTCAGATTCTTCCTCCTTTGAAGTTCTCATACTAAAAGATCAAGTGTGATCTCCTATCCTTCCTTTCATCAGCAGATCCTGCCACCATAGCATTCAGTGAGTCCCAGATGGTCTTTGCTGAAGTGCATTCTGCAACCTTCTGAAATATCATCTGACATGGTTTGTGCCAGTATATTCATTACTTTGGCATCTAATTTCTTTGCCTTCTTTTGTGCTTCAATCCACTCAGGTGGTGGAACAACACCTGAGCTTGTAGTTGTCACTGATTCTAGGGGACCTGTCAAAATAGAATTATATATGTCTTCATCAATAGAATTCATATATTGCCTAATCCTTACCTTCCAAAGAGCAAACTTGTTGAGATTGCACACTGGAGGTCTGGTGCTTGAATACTCCTTATTTTGTGTCATGATATGAAATACAACTAGAGTAGATAAGATCAACAAAGATCTTTTTGTTCAGGTGTTACCCTGTATAACCAAGTAATATATCCCTCTGATAACAATTGAAAGTGATGCCTTAGATGTTGAGGGATTAATCTAACTAACACTAGATGGGGGTGAATAGAGTATTTTAAAAACTATAAGTTATTTGTACAGCGGATTAAAATAGTTGATATATATATATAAGAAAAGAAAATATCATAGCACAATAAATAAGAAAGTAGAGCACAACCAGACGACATAAGGAAATTTATAGTGGTTCCTCAATAAACTTGGGTACATCCACTCTTCTACCACCCTGATAGGAATCCACTACAGGTTTTTGATCAGGTGCCCTGCCACCACAGGTTTTTGTTCAGGTGCCCTGTCACCACAGGCTTTTGATCAGGTACCCTGTCACCACAAGTTCTATTTTCTAAGGGAGATCTAACAACCCTTTGAGCTTTTGATCAGGTGCCCAAAAACAAATCCAAGTCTTCTGATCAAGAGACTTAAAAAACCAAAGGTTTACTTTTGAAGGGAGTTATAACCCCGTACATAGTTGGATGAAATAAACAAAAAGGTTGAAGATGTTCTTCTATGTTAATAATCTGAGAGAAGACTAGTGGATTTGATGATGTTGTCAAAGCTCCCCCCAAGTTATTGAAATGTGATCAGGAGAGGAGACTTTGTGTCAGGGTGTAGGCCTTCAAAGATGGATACTTCTTCTTCCAGTAAATCGTTCTCACAGATGGAGCTTTTGATCTCAGATTGAATATGTGCTGCTGGAAGAAAAATTGAAGAAGAAGACGATGAACAAGATGTTCTCTATATTTGTTTCTTGTTCTCTAATTGTTTAGATTTTCTTATTCCTTCTTATTCCTGACTGTTAGACTTGTTCTATGCAATCTTCTGAGAATTTCTTTTATATATTGATTGCTGATTTGAATTTTGAATTCCTTGAAATCCTCTACATATTTTCTGGGAAATGGAACATATGTTTTTGTCTTCAAAGTATTTCCTCAACTATCCCAGTAAATATGTTAAGTAATAACTCTATGAAATCCCTAATTAATGTTGCCGGGAAACAACTATATACTTAAGAATATTAAGCATTAATTATCAGAGTATTATTGTCTTAATATCTGGAATTAAATTGCCTTGGTCGAACTAAGAAACTGCAGAGAAGATTAGTCGAGCGAACCTGGATGGAGTTAGTCGACCTCAGTAAAGCTTTCGTCGACCTGAGCACCAAGTTCGTCGACCTGAGCACCATGTTCGTTGAGCTGATAATTCTTCTTTGTCGAGCTGAGCTCCAAGATCGTCGAACAGAAAATATACTTGCCAAACTGAGCTCCAAGTTCGTTGAGCTGAGAAGGAACTTCATCGTGCTGAGATTTTCATATAAGCTCACAGTTCGTCGGCCGGAGCTAGACTTTTGTGATGGCGCGGCCCCTCCTCCACCAGTTGAAGACGATGCTGATGATGTTGTTGATGATCCGGTTGCTAAGTCCATACGACTCAAGGACGTGAGGCGGCACGATGACGCTAACAGACGGCTACGCTACAACCTCCGCCCGCGCTGTGCTACTGCCACGGCAATGCCTTAGTTTTATTTATTTCCTTTTCGTGCACTCTATTTTATAATTGGAATATAAAATTATCCTATGCTTATGTGATAATTTTATATTCATTGCATGTGTTGTTGTATTTTCAATTTGAACTATTTTAGTTTTGGTGTGCAATTAGCCATTCGGATGGATGAGATTAAATCTCCATTATGAAGGGCTAAGGCTTATTTGTAACTTCTATTAGCCATTCGGATGGATGAGATTAAATCTTCATCATGAAGGGCTAAGTCTTATTTGTAACTCCTATTTAAAGGAGGCTATCATGAAGAGTTAAAGCAATTGGAAAAGAAACCTAAAAACCCCCTTGTGGAAATTTTGGCCACCATGGAGAAGTCCATAGCCGCCACCTCCCCTTTGGTGTGAAGCCAAGCCTTGCCTCCTCCATCCCCGTTCGGTGCGACTCCGGCGCGGCTTCCTTTGGTGCGACTCCTTAGAAGAAGGTTGCAAACCATTCGGTGTGACACCGGTGGATCCGTGGAGAGAGTGATTCTCCCACAGTTATCTCGAGTGAAAGCTTTCCGGTTGGATAATCCCTTTCCTCTTCCTTGTGTGATTCTTCTCCTTAGTTGTGGTGGATTTTCGCAAATCGTTTTCTCCGGATCTTTAATCTAATCACTGCAAGTTTTGAATCGAAATCGCCGTTGCAAGGCTTTTTATTTCCGGATCGGGTGGATCCTATTTGCCTGAGTGGATCTTGGCCTATAGCCTTGGTCTTGCTCTCAAAAAGGAGTGGCAACCTTTGCGTTTTCTTGGGGAATATTCCGACTCAAATTTCCGATCGTCGTTTTCGAGTCGACCATTCCTTCTTCGTTGTTTGTGCTGCGTTTGTGACGAGGAATATTGTGGGCGATAGGTGTTGTGTAGGTGCGGTAGATCTACGACGTGTTGTGCGTAGGGAGAGCGTTAGCGTCGCGGATAGATCTCATCCGACATCCCTACATCAATTTGATATCAGAGGCGGTCGTTTCAACTCCCACGTTGCAAACATCCTCTCTGCATTCCTTGTTGGTCGATCGGATCTAAAAAAAAATCAAAAAAATTTATTTTCTGTGGTCTGCCAATAGCGGGCTGAAATCTTTATTTTTCAGCAAAATTTCAAAAACAAATTTTTTAACGATCTACATGTTATTCACTCTGGGAATATATAAAAATATTTTATTTTCAATATAGCTACAGCCCTAGGAAAATTCATCTTGCCCGGGGCCTCCCAAACCTGAATGCGCACTAGGCTAGGAACGGAGTACGCAACCCCGTCTACGTCTAGTATGGCTGCGAACGAGCATGGTGATCCCAACACCGCGGCAATAGAGGGTCTTCGTGCCGAAATGGCTGAGCTTAGGAACGTCTTAGCCCAGATCCTACAAAACCAAGCTAGGCCACCCCCGCCACCCGTTAATGTTGACCGGCCCAACCGGCACCAACATAACTCTGATTCGGATTCTGATGGGGACTCCCCACGGGTGCCCCCTAGGGGACACCACCCCGAGCGAGACTTTGACATTACTAAGGCCATTAAGATAAATGCCCCCACGTATGATGGCATGGGAGACCCCCAAATCTTCCTTAACTGGACTATGAATATGGAGTGTTACTTCGAGTGGCACAACCTGACGGATCCCCAAAAGGTCCAAGTTGCCCGGATGAATTTAACAGGTCGTGCAAAGACGTTCTGGCTGAATGAGGAGCGAAGATTAGGAACCGGACACGGAGCCCCCCTTATAGGTTGGCCAGTAATGAAGAACCTGTTGACCGATCAGTACGTTCCTACGTACCATCGGACACAGATGTTCGATGAGCTTGCCACTCTACGGCAGGGCTCGAGCTCAGTAGCTGAATATATGGGTGAACTTAAGGACCGAATGGTGCGATGTGACCTTAGGGAGATTCCCGAAGTCACTTTATCTAGATTTCGAAAAGGCCTTAACCCCGATATCCAAAGGAAGCTCTTACGATATGGGCATACGGACTTGAACACGACTTTCAATGTCGCCTTGGACATTGAAAAACACCTAGCCTCTAAGGCTCACTCCCGTTACGCTCATGTGAAGCACAAGTCCACCACTGGGGCATCTTCTTCCACATATCCTGATAAGGGAAAGTTTAAATCTACCGAGTCGAAGTCAATCGTGATCACCGTTAGGAACTCCAAGAACCCTTCGAGTGAGTGTGTCCCTATCGGGAAGGTGAGCAAGGCTAACACCACTTGTTACTCTTGCGGCATTCAAGGACACTATGCCTACGAATGCCCAACAAAGACAAAAACACTAGCCTTATTAGAGCCAACTACCGACCCTGACGATTATGTATACGGGGACGCAGAAGAGAGTGACCCCAAAGGAGTCCCTAGTGACTTAGAGGACGATCACCCCCTTATGGTGATGCGTTGTATTTTGACCACTTCTCGTCCATTAGATGATTGGAAGAGGACGAGCATATTTTCTCTGATTTTTAAGAGTGGCGAGAAGCTTTGCAAGCTGATTATTGATAGTGGTAGCTGTGTGAACGTCATATCTGAGAACGTCGTGGCACGTATGTCCTTGGTCACGGAACCACACCCGACCCCATACCAGGTCGCTTGGATCAACAAGCTCTCTGTACCCGTTACCAAGCGATGTCTGGTCCCACTCTCATTCAAATCCTACATTGATGAGGTGTGGTGTGATGTCCTTCTGATGGACGCTTGCCATGTGTTGTTAGGCCGCCCTTGGCTATACGACCGTGATGTTACACATTTTGGTAGAGCCAACACTTATGAGTTCAAATTCAATGGCAAAACCATCACTTTGAAGCCGACCATCCCAAAGGAGCCCGTAGTCTTGGCTAAGGACACCACTATCCCGGTAGAACGGAAAACGTTGAATCTCGTTGGTAGGAAAGAGTTTGAGAGAGATCTGTTCTTTGATGGAATTATGTATGCGCTAGTCCTCTTAAGTGCGAAGCCCGATTCTAGCATTTTGAATGAGCTACCTAGTGAGTTACGGGTACTGTTGGAGGAGTATAGGGACGTGTACTCGGATGAGTTGCCGCCCACGTTACCCCCGCTTAGGAATATCCAGTATGCGATAGATCTCATCCCGGGGTCTTCCTTGCCAAACCAGCCCCATTATCGACTCCACCCCGCGTCTCACCTAGAGTTGCAGTCTCAGATCGAGGGCTTGCTAGCGAAAGGTTTTATTAGGACTAGTATGAGTCCATGTGCTGTACCAGCCCTACTTGCCCCCAAGAAGGATGGTACATGGAGGATGTGCGTTGATAGCCGGGCTATCAACAAAATCACCATCAAGTATAGGTTCCCCATTCCCCGCCTAGATGATTTGTTGGATGTCTTGTCTGTAGCCACCGTATTCTCCAAATTAGATCTTCGGAGTGGCTATCACCAAATTAGGATACGAGAGGGCGATGAGTGGAAGACAGCGTTTAAGTCGAAGGATGGTATGTACGAATGGCTTGTGATGCCCTTTGGGTTGTCCAATGCCCCTAGTACCTTCTCCCGGATGATGACACACGTCTTTCAGCCATTTATGGGAAAGTTCGTTGTCGTCTACTTTGACGATATTCTGATTTATAGCACCTCTACTACCGAGCACATCTCCCACATGAGAGTGATCCTTTCCACCCTGCGGAAGGAGACATTATTTCTTAACCTTAAGAAATGCACTTTCTATGTCTCGGAGGTAGAGTTCCTAGGCTATATAGTCGGCTCTGAGGGTATTCGAGTTGATCCGGGCAAGGTTCAGGTCATTAAGGACTGGCCCGTGCCAACCACCCTACGTGAGGTGCGTAGTTTCCATGGGTTAGCCACGTTTTATCGTCGTTTCATACGAGACTTCAGTAGTATTATGGCGCCTATCACAGACTGTATGAAGAAGGGAGAGTTTACGTGGACGAAGTCCGCCACCCATGCTTTTGAACGAATCAAAGAGCTTATGACGGAGGCACCTGTCTTACGTCTACCTGACTTTGCTAAAGTCTTTGAGCTCACATGTGATGCGTCTGGGGTCGGGATTGGAGGTGTCTTGAGCCAGGAGGGCCATCCCGTTAGTTATTTTAGCGAGAAGCTGTCCGGCCCTAAGCTGAACTATTCCAATTACGATAGAGAATTTTATGCTGTAGTCCGATGTCTACACCATTGGAGGCACTATCTCCTCTCCAAGGAGGTTGTGATCCTCTCCGATCATGAGGCTCTACGTTTCATCAACGGCCAGCATAAGATCAGCCCACGACACGCTAAGTGGGTATCTTTCTTACAAGGCTACACATTTAATCTCAAGCACCTTAAGGGAGCCGATAACCGAGTCGCGGACGCCCTTAGTCGTCTTACGCTTTTACTCACCTCTATGGAAGTACATGTTATAGGCTTTGAGCGGATTAAGGATGAGTACGCCACGTGTCCTGACTTCCAGGACTTCTATTTATCTGCCCAGGATAGCTCCCCCATGACGATATCTGCATACGTCATCAAGGATGGTTACCTGTTTAGGAACGGAAAGCTATGTATTCCGCAGTCATCGTTACGACTACATATTATATGGGAGTTGCATAGAGGAGGGTTGAGTGGCCACTTTGGTAGAGATAAGACCATTACGTTAGTCGAAGATAAATTCTATTGGCCAAAACTGAAGGTTATGGTGGGACAGGTAGTGAGTAGCTGCCGCACATGCCAGGTATCTAAGGGTAGTAAAACCAACGTAGGATTATATACACCCTTGCCTATCCTTGGGTCGACGTTAGTATGGATTTTGTATTAGGCCTCCCCGTTACCCTACGCCGTCACGACTCAATTTTGGTAGTTGTGGATAGGTTTTAAAAGATGGCTTATTTCATCCCTTGCAGTAGGACAAATGATGCATCTCACGTCGCTAAGCTTTATTTTAAAGAAATCGTTAGTCACCGTGGAGTGCCCAAGACCATAGTGTCGGATAGGGACGTAAAATTCACTAGTTATTTTTGGAAGACTCTTTGGATATTAATGGGAACGAAATTATTGTTTTCCTCTGCCTATCATCCCCAAACTGATGGGCAGACGGAAGTGGTTAATCGGAGCTTAGGAAATTTGTTACGATGCCTCGTGAGTGATCACAAGAGCACTTGGGATATTCTCCTTCCCCATGCCCAATTAGCCTACAATAATTCCAAGAATCGGTCTACGGGTCTGTCTCCAAATGAGATTGTCCACGGGTATAAGGCTCCTGTGCCGCTTGACTTGGTGCCGTTGCCCCCAACGTACAAGGCAAGTTCGTTTGCACAATCCTTCGCCCAGCACATCCATGATTTACATGCACGTATACGGGACACCTTGACTACGCAATACGACTCTTATCAAGCGCACGCTAATTTATATAGGAGAGTATCAGACTTCAAAATTGGCGATCTAGTTTTAGTCCGTTTGGTTCCCGAACGCTTGCCAACTGGCACCGTTAAAAAGTTAGCACCAAAGCGCGCCGGCCCTTTTCGGATTATTAAAAAGCTAGGTGACAACGCTTTCGTTTTGGACTTGCCTGCTGATTGGGGTATCTCCCCCATTTTTAATGTTTCGGATTTAACGATGTTTGTGTCACCACCACAAGAGTTGATTTCTTTGTCGTCTTCTTCTCCCACTAAAAATTCTCATGGGTTGGGGAGTGGTAGTACGGATGATCTCTCTCTTTCGGTCCCCACAGGTATATCATCGGATGGTAAGTTGCCTTCTTTCCTGCCTACTGCTAATATGTTCCCCAGGTTTCCACGGACGTTCTCCACTCCAGAGATGATACTTGATGCTGAGCCTGTTACCACTGCTGATGGCGACAACCACCGCTTTATCATCCGTTGGCGTGATCGGCCCCCTTCGGATGACTCTTGGGTACTCGAGACGGAGCTGCAGAGTTTGGATGCCGCTCTCCTTCACCGCTATCGCTTGGACCACGCAACGGAGATGTGTGCATTTGAGCGGGGGAGGATTGATGGCGCGACCCCTCCTCCACTAGTTGAAGACGATGCTGATGATGCTGTTGATGATCTGGTTGCTAAGGCCATACGACTCAAGGACGTGAGGCGGCATGATGACGCTAACGGACGGCTACGCTACAACCTCCGCCCACGCTGTGCTACCGCCACGGCAACGCCTTAGTTTTATTTATTTCCTTTTCATGCACTCTATTTTATAATTGGAATATAAAATTATCCTATGCTTATGTGATAATTTTATATTCATTGCATGTGTTGTTGTATTTTCAATTTGAACTATTTTAGTTTTGGTGTGCAATTAGCCATTCGGATGGATGAGATTAAATCTCCATCATGAAGGGCTAAGGCTTATTTGTAACTCCTATTAGCCATTCGGATGGATGAGATTAAATCTCCATCATGAAGGGCTAAGGCTTATTTGTAACTCCTATTTAAAGGAGGCTATCATGAAGAGTTAAAGCAATTGGAAAAGAAACCTAAAAACCCCCTTGTGGAAATTTCGGCCACCATGGAGAAGTCCATAGCCTCCCCCTCCCCTTTGGTGTGAAGCCAAGCCTTGCCTCCTCCATCCCCATTCGGTGCGACTCCGGCGCGGCTTCCTTCGGTGCGACTCCTTGGAAGAAGGTTGCAAACCATTCGGTGTGACGCCGGTGGATCCGTGGAGAGAGTGATTCTCCCACAGTTATCTCGAGTGAAAGCTTTCCGGTTGGGTAATCCCTTTCCTCTTCCTTGTGTGATTCTTCTCCTTAGTTGTGGTGGATTTTCGCAAATCGTTTTCTCCGGATCTTTAATCTAATCGCTGCAAGTTTTGAATCGAAATAGTCGTTGCAAGGCTTTTTATTTCCGGATCGGGTGGATCCTATTTGCCTGAGTGGATCTTGGCCTATAGCCTTGGTCTTGCTCTCAAAAAGGAGTGGCAACCTTTGCGTTTTCTTGGGGAATATTCCGACTCAAATTTCTGATCGTCGTTTTCGAGTCGACCATTCCTCCTTCGTTGTTTGTGTTGCGTTTGTGACGAGGAATATTGTGGGCGATAGGTGTTGTGTAGGTGCAGTAGATCTACGACGTGTTGTGCGTAGGGAGAGCGTTAGCTTCGCGGATAGATCTCATCCGACATCCCTACATCATTTTGTCGAGCTCAACTCGGAGAAGGAACTCTGAATTCGTCGAGCTGAGTTTGACGATCGTCCAGCTGAGTTCGACGATCGTCGAGCTGAGTTCAGCTATCGTCGAACACATTTTCTGTAATCTTCAAAACTACCTTGTCTCTTAAGTCTTGTGTTATCTGAAGTCTTCTGAAGGTAGGTCTCAATAATCTAACCCTTAAGTGATTGACCTTAACCATGAAAGTAACATATGACCCTAGACTATACATGGTGGTTCATCAAACCTACTAGTGAACCTAGCCCAAATCATAACTAGGGTTCCAAAACGAAGTCTGCCGACACAAATGAGTGTGTGGCACCGGTATCGAATAGAGTATAGGTTGGTCTCCCACCAACTATCATGGCTCCTAGGTATTAATTATAAAGACTCAAAGCTACAATCCTAACATATCCTAGGTTTTCAGTCCATTGCCCTCAATGTCCTAGATTTGAATGAAGTCAATCTTGTCAATGATAGACATAAAGTTTTTTAATGAGTTCCTGAGATTTTGCATACAGGATGTCCTAGTAATAAGGATGTGACAGATAGCCTAAGTGGCTAAGATAGGTAAACACTTACCTAAGGTGTGGAGAGATAGAAAACTGTATATGTCCACAGGTGTTGAGTGAAGGTCATTCACTCAACACCAGATGACTTATAGCACTAAGTGAAGGCTATACAGTCAAAGCCATGAAGAGGCAAGCTGAGAAAGTGGCTAAGTCCATAGGTGTTGAGTGAAGTCAACTCGCTCAATGCCATACAGCAAAAGTTTGTGAGATAGGATAATGCAGTCAAATCCTAAGAAGTAATGGACAGGAAAGTGGCTAAGTCTACAGGTATTGAGTGAAGATCATTCACTCAATGCCATAGCTCAATAATCAATGAGTATAGCTCAGTCAGTCAACACCACAGGAAATCTGTGAATATTTACCAAGTCCACAAGCATTGAGTGAGGCAAGCTCACTCAATGCTTTGTGATATTGTGTTGACTACTTCTATTTTAGACACAGAAATTTGGCTAAGTCCAATGCGTTGAGTGCAGCTCACTCACTCAACATAAGATAACAGAAGAAAATCTGTTAAGAAGTTTGGCGTTGAGTGGAGGTTACTCACTAAATGCCAAGGAGCAGAAAAATCTAGCTAAGGTAGAAAGCGTTGAGTAAGGCATGGTCACACAACGCTCTCAACTCCATGATGTAGAAATGGTCAAGACTGAAAGCATTGAGTGAGGAGTGGTCATTCAACTCTCTCAACTCTTAAAGATGCTGAAGAAGAAGAAATTTTTCTAAGGCACAAGGCGTTCAGTGAGGTGTGCTCACTCAACACTCTCAATGCCAGACATGCAAAAAAGGCTTGAGAAATGGTTAAGGCAAAAAAACGTTGAGTGAGTCTTACTTACTCAACACTGTCAATGCCTAGATAGACAGAATTGTCGAAGTACTTTGGCATTGAGTGAAACTCATTCACTCAATTCCTATTCTACTAGTGCTCGATTTTGACTAACTCCACAGGTGCTGCCATCAGCAAAATCTACAAAATCGACAAAGTTAACTTATTTCAAATCAAGTACAGAGAAGCTACAAAACACAACAAACTCTGTCGTGAAGCTATTGTATTCCTTCTTCCATGAAGCAAGGTGCAGCTGGATGTTGCAAGCGGGGCCCGCTGACTTCTAAGAGCCGTTGATCGGCGAACTACAAAAGGAAGAGTGTGGGCAAGACAACAACATTTTTTAGGGCTTATTATTTTCAAAAAGTGTTGCGGCTGGACTTCATTTTCTTCGCCATTGCTGCGTGAAAAGGCTTGAAGTCTTCCTACAAAGAAGCTCAGTTAGATGTGTGCCTTCTTCATCGACACCAACAAGATCAAAAGGCTTTCCTTCTGAGGGAGTAGCAGAAACAAGGAAGAAATCTCTGCTGATCAAGTTACTTCTTAGCTCAGCAAGATCTAAATTGAAGATCCATTTTTTGAAGCTTAAAAGAAGAAAGAAGAAAGTGACTGACTCTGTCCAGGGAAGGAGGAGAAAGCAAAGCAGTTTACTGCTAGATACTTCCAGCTCAAGATCTTTGTAGCCGTGAAGAAAGGTTAAGCTGAGATAACTCAGCTCAAGGAGCTGTCACAGAGAAAATTCTCTATGATAGATATACATCTATTTTATTCCTGTAGGATCCTTCTTGGATCTGATATGTATGGCTCTCTAAGCCTGAGGTAGGGAAATATTTCCTGAGTTGTAGGAGAGTGAAGCTCTCGGAGTTGTAGGATCCAATTGGATCTGAGCTGTAGGACTTGGTTAAAAGTTTGAGGTAGGGGGTCAATTGATCATTATGATGTAAGAGAGGAATACTCTCTGAGTGTAGGACCTTTGGGTCTGAGGTAGGATCCCTAGTAGATCTGAAGTAGGGTTGTCCTCCCAGCCTGAGTGTAGGACTTTGGCTTGAGGTAGGTGATCAACTGATCACTAAGTTGTAGGCCATTGTGGCTAATTTCTAGGTCTTGTAGTAAACTGAGAGATCCTGTGGAATCTGAGGTGTAATCTCTTTGAAGTATTGTTTTGGAGAAGTGTCTTAACTAACAAGAAGTTGGCAAGGTGGGAGGGGAGTGGATGTACCTAAAGATTTGGGAACCACTATAAATTTGTGTGTACTCGCTGTGTTGTTTTTCTTTGTGCAGGTTCTTGAAAGCAAACTACTACCAACACACATAGTGCAAAAGATAAAATAAAAAAAAATTAATAACAGTCATACAACTAATTCACCCCCCCCCCCCCCCCCCCCCGTGGTTGTAAGCTACCTTGAAATAAAGACTTTCAAGTTGTATTAGGGGGAGGTTGCTCAAAAAGGATCTAACCATCTGAGTGATCTACCAAAGTAGCTACAGACTATTCATATGGGTTTAGGAGTGAACTACAGGGAGCTGGGTGCCATGAAGCTTCCTCTCTATAGGAAAGAGAGTTTTGGCATATGGAAGGTGAGGGTGAGGTTGTTCATGGAAGTAGCTGACCCTAGAATCTTTGTAACTGTCAAAGAAGGACCTTTCATCCCCATGAAAGTGTCTATTCTAGATGCAAACCTCTAGACACCCAAGACTTATAAAGAAATGACAAAGGATGAAGTCATTCTTACCACCATGTATAAGAGGGCTCAAAATGTCATAGTCTGTGGAATTGATGATTCTACCCTTCAGAATCTGATTCACTGCAAAATTGTAAAGGAGATGTGGGACACTTTGGTGGTCTACATGGAAGGCACAGAGGAGGTCAGGGATGACAGAAAGTCTATGCTCAGCTAGGAGTATGAGGCCTTCAAACAGACCAAAGGTGAGAACATATCCACCAGCTATGAAAGATTCTTCATGATAGTGAATGCGCTAAGGACCTATGGAAGGGTCTTTAGTCATTATGAACTAAATGAGAAGCTCCTCGGGTCTCTCACCAAAAACTAGGACACAAAAATCTGTGCCATCATAAAAATGGCTAAGTTGGGTGACACTCCACCTCACACTCTATTTGGAAAGCTGCTCTCTTTTGAGAGGCAACTAACTGTCAGGAAAGAAGAAGAGACAAACTACAAGTCTCAGTCTAAAGATAAGTCAGTGGCTTTTAAAGCTGAAGCCATAAGCAAGAGTAGGAGAAAGACCCCTTCCCCTCCAAGAAGACTAGTAGATTCAGACTGCTCTAAATCATAAGCATCATACAGCAGCATGTCTGATAAGGACTTTGCTATCTTCTACAGGCAGCTCCATAGGCTGATGAAGAAGAAGCACTAGAAGACCAAACCCTCGTCCTCAGCTCATAACAAGAAGAAATCCTCCAAGGAGGATAGGTGTGGCTCTAAACCCAGTAAACAAAATTCAGCTAATGTTATCTGTTACTGCTACAGCAAGCCAGGGCATGTCATTGCTGATTGCCCAGTAAAGAGAAGGGAGGATGGTGAGAAGAAATCTCACTAGAAGCAAAAGGCAAGAAAGAGAAGTCATTTGTGGCTAAGAAAGAAAACATTTTGACAGACTCATCATCATCGTAGTCTGAAGAAGAGGTAGACTATATTGGGCTAGTTGTTACTGTTGTTGTTAAAGATAAAACTATTACAGCAGTTGATGTCTTCCCTCCTGGAAGGACATGAATCAGGGCCCCTCTGACACTATCAGATAGTGACTCAGAGGTGGATGAAGATGGCCATAGCTGCAGAGGGCTGATGGCAATAACTAATGAAGAGAGCAGCCAGGATAGACATAGTCAAAGTAAGGTACATTCTCTATCCAGTTCTATGTCCATGCATGAGATAAGTCCTGATGCAGAAGCCTCTTCATCTAATGGTGTAGATGATTTTGTCTTATAGGGTGATGTCAATCAATTGATTGACAGATAGAGTGAACTTCTGAATGCCTTCAAGAAATGCAAGAAGTTGACTAAGAAGCAGTCCAAGGAGATTATATCTCTTCAACATACTACTTCTCAGCTTGCTGAAACAGCTGATGTGCTGAATCAGACAATGAGGGAACTTAGTGAACTGAAAACCCTGTCAGGCATCCAGAAGGAGACTATTAAGAGTAAGAATAGTCTCATCAAAGATCTTGAAGAAAAGCTCCATAGGGAGAAAAGTATTGTGGCCAGATTCTATCAGCCAAATAGAGTGTTGCCTTTGATAGATTACTTCACTTCATAGAAGGGGAAGAAGGGATTGGGCTTCAAGGGTAACACAAAAACTACTCATCCCAAAGGCAAATGGAATCTTCCAATTATGTCATTGGCATCCAGGCCACCTAACCCATTCAAATAGGTATGACCAAGAAAGTATTTATGGTCACTATATGAATGTTGCATCCATAAGTGGAATAAAAGATGTTCCCAGCCATTGTGTAAGCTACAGTAGGGCAAGGGCCTTTAAGGTTACCCATGAAGAAATTCAAATGGCCCATCATTAACCATTTATCTTTGGTGTTATATCCCCACCTCTCAAAAATGTGGCTGCAACCAGTTTTCTGAACGTGCCAGTACAGAATATGACTAAGGGTTAGTCTGTTAGCTTGCCTGATATGGCTATTTCTGATGCTATCAAGAGCACACTATCTAAAAAGAAATGTGTTGCTGATAGGATTAAGAATAGGCCAAATAAGCTAGCAAGCAGACTAACTTTCAGTCAAATCCATGCTGAAAGGAAACATAAAATGGTTGTTGCATCTCTTCCTTCTATCAAGACTACAGTCAAACCAACTACTAGTCCTACACAGAAAATAAGATACAACATACATGATTGTTGGTGTTGTGGCAAGATAGGTCATTTTGCAATTAACTGTTGCCACAATCCTAATGTGGTCCGAGCTAAAGTTAGTCCACCAGTCAGAAATCATTTTGGTAGACATGTTCAGTTTCAGACTAATATGCACCTAGGACCCAATAAATATTGGAGTCCTAAGGTAAAGTAAACTGTATATTGCAGGTTATTCCAAGTGGCCATACCACTATCTGGTACTTGGACAATGGTTGTTTCAGGCATATGACTAGGACAAGGAGCAATTTGAAGGAGTACACTCCAGTAAAAGATGGACCCAAAGTAATCTTTGGAGGTTCAGATAAAGGGATGACAAGAGGATATGGTAAGATCACCAATGGAATAGTCGCCATCACTAAGGTGGCCTATATTGCAGGGTTGCAACAGAACCTTATAAGCATAAGCAAGCTCTCTGATCTTGGCTATGTTATTGTCTTCCATAAGGATAAGTGCCTAATTAGGAGTTCAAGTGACCAAGAGGTCATTTTGAGAGGCACTAGGAGTGAAAATGTTTACTGCTTGAACTTTCTATGTTTAAATACAGACTCTCCTTTCTGTCTGGTGGCAAATGATAAAGCCTCTTATTATGTCCTATGGAACAAGACGCTATCCCATATAAATTATAAGACTATTGGCAAGCTCTTCAATCAAGAGCTTGTTAGGAATGGTCACAATGTGAAGTTCTCCAAGGAGGGCATTTGATCTGCTTATCAAAAGGGCAAGCAGCCAGAAGCTTCCTTCAAGGGTATTGGGATTAAAGAATTTGTGAGGTTCCTATACCTCCTGCATATGGATATATTTGGTCCTATGTCAGTTCATAATCTTGGTAGGAAGGTCTACACCCTTGTGGTGGTTGATGACTTTTCCAAGTTTGCTTAGGTATTCTTCCTCAAGAGAAAAAAATAAAACTCTTGATATCTTCATTAAGTTTGTCATGCAAACTCAGAATGAGTTTAACAGCTCTGTTGTCAAAATCAAAAGTGACCATGTAACTAAATTCCAGTCTGATAGTATGACAAGGTTCTGTGAAGAGCATGAGATTCATCAAAAATTGTGTTCACCTAGAATACCCCAGCAAAATGGGATTGTTGAGAGAAAAAATAGAACTCTCATACAGGATAGTAGGACCATGTTGAGTGACACATCTCTCCTAGAATATTTTTGTGCTGAGGCAGTAAATACTCCATGTCATGTTCTCAACAGGGCCTCTATCACCAAATGCCACAATAAGACTCTCTATGAGATCTTGAAAGGCAGAAAACCAAATATGGACTATCTCAACATCTTTGGTAGTAAGTGTTATGTGCTTCATAATGGAAAGCCCTATGTGACAAAGTTTGCTGCCAAATCCTTTGATGGAATTTTTGTTGGGTACAGCAATCATAGTAAAACCTATAGGATATATAACTAGAAAAGTCAAGTTTTAGAAGAGTCAGTGAGTGTAGTCTTTGATGTGTCTAGCATGATTAACAGGGTGCTCTCAAGCCCCTCCTCCAGCACTACAGGTATAGAAAAGTTGATGGATAATCTAACCATCAAGGATGTAGAACCAACTATCCAAAATAAAGTGGATATTCCTGAAGGTCCACCAGACACACTTGGTGCAGATGATGATCAACAAGAAGCTATTCCTGAAGCTGATGCAGAAAGAAGATTACCTCCGGCAATTAGGCATTTAAGAGCCATCCTCCTCACCAAATCATTGGTGAACCAAGTTGTCACAACCCGCATTTGCTCAAAGAGCATATCGTATCAGAGTAAGAGGAACCACGGGTTATGATGCCACGTCGTGCAGGGGATAACTGCACATGCTCAGGCAACTCTTGACGCTTACTTCATGAATTGAAATTCAACAGTTAGATGTAAGAAAACTAGTTCATTTGCTGGCCGTATCCCTCGGCCTTAGGTATCAAAACACATTGGTACGCGGCGGAAATCCTTGGTTTATTTATAATGAGCTCCTATATGCAGCCTATAGTGATATTATTATAAAAACTTCTCTTTGTTTACGTTATTTGAAAATAAGTCTTAATTTATCAAGTCATGTATGCATGAGATACAATAATAGTTTTGGTTTAGCTTCAAAATACCTAATGCAACCTACCAGAAAACCATCCCAAAAGCAAGTACATTCCATCCAAAGGAGTTACAATAGCAGTCTCGTTCATATTTACATAAAAGAAAATCCACCAAATGGGCGCCAACAAGCTGACACGAATCCATTGGGGCACATGTATGTCTGTACAACAAAAGAAGAACTACCTCGCGTTGAATGCTCGGTTAGCTCCCAAGAAACGCCTCCAACCAACCTAGCCGCTCAACCGGCTACAACCTGCACCTGAGGCATTCAAGAAACAATACCTCAGCAATCAACCAAACTATACAAAAGAGAGTATAAATTTCATAATGGATCAAGAAGGGGCTTACCGACCCCATAGCAATGCTTAAGTCAAAAGAGTGCACAAAACAAGTGCGTACATGTAGAAAAACAATGTCATTCCAAAGGATCAACCGCACCAAGTGCGTACTAGTTCTTCAAGTCCTGCTCAAACCGCAGAAACAAAAGGCAAAACACATGCCTATTCCATCATTCATAGAACAAGAACCTACTAGACAAGTGAAGCATAAGCAGCGGTTAAGTTCAATTTCACAAGGGTCTTATCGGTGGCGGCCCTAAAGTGGAACGCACCAAACAAAACCAGCCCAAATCGGGGCCAAAGTGGTCTCTCTAACCACAAAACAAAACCCGGTGGCCACAGGCTGAAACCACACCACCCCTTGCAAAATTCTCACACAAACGCTCCCGCCATGCTTCACGAATTCGCCTCGCAAAACGCCCCATAACCCAAGGTAACACGTTTCCTTTCATCGCCCTTACACACGACTACTAATTCCAACGTAGCGTTTGATGAACTTCATCACATGAAAAAGACCATAGGCCTTGTATCCAAGAAAATTTACCTATAGGGTTTGATTACCATAAGTACATAAACCACATATTTGGAACACAACCACATGTTTTAATCAAGGAAAAGTCACCTTTAATGATAGGCTACATGAATATGAACCAAATGAGCTACATGAAATAATCTAGCATAGGGAAAGTTGTTAACTCCATGAATCACAAATCTATGGGAGAGCAACGTCGTTTAGCATAGGGAATTTAGCATAGGGAATTTAGCATAGGGAATTGCTATTTTTCCTATTTTTCCTATGCTTAAGTCAAAAGAGTGCACAAAACAAGTGCGTACATGTAGAAAAACAATGTCATTCCAAAGGATCAACCGCACCAAGTGCGTACTAGTTCTTCAAGTCCTGCTCAAACCGCAGAAACAAAAGGCAAAACACATGCATATTCCATCATTCATAGAACAAGAACCTACTAGACAAGTGAAGCATAAGCAGCGGTTAAGTTCAATTTCACAAGGGTCTTATCGGTGGCGGCCCTAAAGTGGAACGCACCAAACAAAACCAGCCCAAATCGGGGCCAAAGTGGTCTCTCTAACCACAAAACAAAACCCGGTGGCCACAGGCTGAAACCACACCACCCCTTGCAAAATTCTCACACAAACGCTCCCGCCATGCTTCACGAATTCGCCTCGCAAAACGCCCCATAACCCAAGGTAACACGTTTCCTTTCATCGCCCTTACACACGACTACTAATTCCAACGTAGCGTTTGATGAACTTCATCACATGAAAAAGACCATAGGCCTTGTATCCAAGAAAATTTACCTATAGGGTTTGATTACCATAAGTACATAAACCACATATTTGGAACACAACCACATGTTTTAATCAAGGAAAAGTCACCTTTAATGATAGGCTACATGAATATGAACCAAATGAGCTACATGAAATAATCTAGCATAGGGAAAGTTGTTAACTCCATGAATCACAAATCTATGGGAGAGCAACGTGGTTTAGCATAGGGAATTTAGCATAGGGAATTAGCTGATTTAACTTTAGCATAGGGAACTGTAGCATAGGAAAAATAGCAAGGTCATAATTTGGATTGATCATAATTTGAAACTTAGCAAGGTCATAGAAAATTAGCAAGGGCATAATGAACAAACAAGGTAAATTTAAGAACACAAGAACTAAAGCTAGAAAAGTGAAAGAGGAACACTAGCTATGTTGGCATAATTCATATCAAGAATGAAGATTGGCAAGGGTGGAGGACACCGCTTGCCTGAACCGAGACGATGTCGCGACGGCTGCTTTTCTTTTCTTGCCTTGCTTGAGCCTTGCTCTCTTTGCTTTCTCTTTGAGGAGAAGGAAGAAGAAGATGAAGATGAAGAGGAAGAAGATGAAAATGAGAAATACAAAGCCCTGGTTCGGACTTATTTCCTCAGAACAGGGCTGAACCGTTCGATGCAGGATCAAGGAAATGAACGGCACAAAAAAACTGGAAAAAGTCGATTTTCGGGCCGGTCACGCTCTGTGACACGCCCGTGACATAGGGCGTGTACCATAAGCGGCGCCGAAAGGCGGAAATTCCACGTTTATCCAGACGGTACACGGCCGGGGTACACGCCCGTGACGGGTCGGTCACGCCCGTGACCTAGGGCGTGTAACCCGTGTCTCGACACCTCGTCGACAGAAAGTGTCGACACTCGACCCAGCGTGACACGCCCTGTGACACGCCCGTGTCACAGGCCGTGTCCCCTCTCTCGACGACTCGACACTCGATACTCGACGCTCGATACTCGACGATCGACACTCGATACTCGACGAAGCGGGACACGGCCCGTGACACGCCCGTGTCAGGGGGCGTGTACCCCATTCATCGAGCTCAACTCGACGCAAGAAAAATCGTCGAGTCAAGGAGGTCACGCCCAGGTCACGGCCTGGGTCACGCCCGTGTCATGGGGCGTGTCTCGCACAAAAACGACCATTTTCCCCTTTTGTGAAAAATGTTCCTGGGACGTCCTAAACCATTTTTGCCTTAAGCACTTTTTACCCTTTTTGTTTCCTGAACCAGCAACTTATTTTGAGCAACATTCCCCGGGCGCGAAAACGTGCAACCATTCCCTAAGAGGCCTCACCGAGTCCCTCATTTGGACTACGGTTTGCTGGGGAATCGTGTAACTCGACAACCAAAACAGCCACTCGCAAGCTCGCGGGAAAACCATGCTCGAACAACAGTCAACGCCAACGTAATGCCCATCATGCGTACGTAATAAAAATCCGGGGCGTTACACAAGTCATGGATTAGTGATAAGAAAAGGAAATCTGAATACAGCTATGCATGCAAGCTTCCTATCACAAGTGGAGCCAAAAAGGTTTGAAGAGGCCAACATAGATCAATTCTGGATAGTGGCTATGCAAGAGGAACTGAACCAGTTCAAAAGATGCAAAGTCTGGAAGCTGGTTCCCAGACCTCATGGACATAATGTCATTGGAGTCAAGTGGATCTACAGAAACAAACTTGATGAAAATGGGATTATAATCAAGAATAAATCAAGATTAGTAGCTAACGGGTACATGCAAGAAGAGGGCATTGATTTTTATAAACCTTTGTCGTTGTAGCAAGATTGGAGGCCATAAGATTGTTCCTTGCATATGTTGCACACAACGGATTCAAGGTCTACCAGATGGATGTGAAGTAAGCCTTCCCGAATGGTGACTTAAAAGAGGAAGTCTTTGTTGAGCAACCTCCAAGTTTTGTAGTTCCTAACTCACCTGACTCTGTTTATAGACTTAGGAAAGCTCTATATGGGCCAAAGCAAGATCCTAGAGCATGGTGTGAGACTTTGTCTAGCTTCCTCATTGATAACAAATTCTCAAGGGGGAAGATAGACAAGACCCTATTCCTCGGGGAATCTAAGGGTAAGATCATCCTTGTTTATATCTATGTAGATGACATCATCTTTGGATCTACTGATGATAACCTCTGTAGGAAGTTTGCCAAACTTATGTAGGGGAAGTTTGAGATGAGCAGTATGGGTGAACTTAAGTTCTTCTTGGGTCTCCAAGTAAGACAGACTGATGATAGCTTATTCATATCTCAGTCTAAGTCCATTAGGGAGTAAATAAAGAAATTTGGTATGGAAAATTCCTCCACCATGAGAACTCCCATGGGATCAAGTATGTCTATATGCAAAGATGAGGCAGGGAAACTTGTTGATGAGACTTTGTATAGGGGGATAATTGGTTCTTTTCTTTATCTAACTACTAGTAGGCCAGACATTATATATGCTACAATTATTTGTGCTAGGTATCAGGCTTGTCCCAAAGAATCTCATTACTCTGCTGCAAAGAGAATTCTGAGGTATCTTAAGGGTACACTAGATCTTGGCTTGTGGTACCCTACGAATGGGGAATTTGAACTCACTCGCTATTCTGATGCAGATTTTGCAGGCTGTAAGGAAGACAGGAAGAGCACATCTGGCACTTGTCAATTCTTAGGTGGAAGACTAGTTTCATGGAGCAGCAAGAAGCAAACCAGTGTTGCAATTTCAACTGCAGAGTAAGAGCACATCTCAATAGGTAGCTATTGTGCTCAGTTGTTGTGGATATAGCATCAGCTCCAGGACTACAACCTTCATATAAGTAGAAGTCCCTTATTCTGTGATTCTACTAGTGTTATTTCAATTTCTAGGAATCATGTCTCCCATAGCAGGACTAAGCACATTGAAATCAGATATCATTTCATTAGGGAGTATGTGGAATGTGAAGACATCAACCTTGCGTTTGTCCTAACCGACAACCAAGTGGATTACATCTTCACTAAGCCACTAGATGAAGCAAAATTTAACACCCTCAAATTTGAGTTGGGTATGTTAAACCTGATATAGCTTCAGTTGCTCCTCATTTTTTGTTGCAAATTATTGTGTATTTTGCAGATGGAATTATCCTTCTGGATAATGAAGAATCTTCAAGATGGTGCATCAGGGTAGGGGGATCATGTCCAGCACTATTCCAGCAACTCAGAACCTTGCTAGTTATTTGCTGAAGTCAAAAGTGGGATGAAAAGATGAGCAGGCAAGGAGGTATGGTAACTATGATCAAGAATGGTTGCAGTAATTCAAGGGGAGCAGGTATAGTAATGTTCACCCTGCAGGCAAGGACGTGTGGTGAAGTGTGGTAACTATAAATCACTCTCCTGTTATATGCTTTTAAAATTCTTATTGCTCCATAGTGTTATGTATATCATTGACTCATTATTTAAACATTTGCTTAAGAGTTTTGACTTCCTCAAATAGGGGGAGATTGTTGGGTCCATTTCCCTCAATGTCCTAAATTCAGTGAAGTCAATATTATCAATGATATACATAAAGTTGAAATTGATGTGTGCATGAATTCATACATGCAAGCTGTCTAGTAATAATGATGGGACAGATAGCCTAAGTGGCTAGGACAGGTGAACACTTACCTAAGGTGTCGAAAGATAGAAAACTGTATTATGTCCATAGCTGTTGAGTGAAGGTAATTCACTCAACGCCAGATGACTTATAACACCGAGTGAAGGCTATACAGTCAAAGCCATGAAAAGCCAAGCTGAGAAAGTGGCTAAGTCTACAGGAATTAGGCTCCCGACATTCGCTCCTTCATCCGAATGGTGCTCTCATAGATCATTCGTCCAACAGGGTCCGAAGGTAAAATTACCCAGATGACCTCAGAGGTCTACATTTAGCCCCTCAGAACAACGGAGTTAGGCTATTGGAAAGCAAATTTAGATTGCTTATAGCCGTTCAGAACAGCAGAGGTTGGTTGTTGGCAGACCATTTTCGGAAAACTATAAATAGACCCAAGGGGGTACCTCAGAAGCCATGCTCATTTGTGCTTGATATTCTTGTGCTTTCTAAAGTATCCTTAGCTCGGCATTTGGCATGGGTGGGGAAGCGCTCTAAGATATTTCAGGTGTGTGGTGGGACCTCCACATCGAGCCCTTGGGTATCTACCTTATTATTTTTCCTTTATTGTTTAGCTCGCGGTAGGGAATTAAGTGCACGATCACCCCTTCCCCAAGGGTGAAATCCATAGAAACTGAATTTTTGGTTTCAACATTTTGGTGCGGTGAGCGTGGTGCTTGGTCAGAATAGAAACGCTTCAGCAAGCTCGATGACTAGAGGAGACGGGCAAAGTTTGGATAGGGCTGACTCGCTGCCCCCTCCCCCTCTCGCTACGATGGGGATGTTCGAAGAGTTCAAGCAGGAGGTGCTTGGCCTCGTCAGGTTCGCACTCGGTGCGTGTGCCGAGTGCTCGACTCCAGCAGTTCCAGTTGTCATCGCCCTAGATCTGGGCAAGGATGCTCCCGGTAGGCGAACTGGGAAGGAGGTTGCAGAGGAGGGGAGGGAGAATGATCTCCCCGAGCGAGTGTTTTTACCCGGCTCGGTGAGTGAAGGTTGGTTCGGCGAGATGGGGGTGAGATCTCTCAGCCCACCCAACAAGGGGGGCAGTCCCTTCAGTGAGCTAGTTGCTTTTGCTCCAGTTCCAGGGGGATTCAGGGAGTCGATGATGTCCTACTACACTGAGAAGGATGACCCGGTCCAGCACATCCAGTGGCTTGAAGATGTAGTGTCGATAACGCAGATGTTTGATGCCTTCAAATGCAGACTCTTCACCATCACCCTCAAGGAGGATACAAGAGAGTGGTTCCACCAGCTACCGGCCAACTCCATCTACTACTTCGAGGAAATACGTTGGGGGTTCATGTTGAGATTCACCACATCCAAGAAGTGGAATAAGGAGTCAGATTCCCTATTCCACATCAAATAGGGGTTGAGCGAGACCTTGGGGAGCTACGTAGACCGGTTCTAGGAGGAGGTCACCCAGGTCCAGGAGATGTCAGGGCACACCATGATGATGGCTTTCACCCTGGGGCTGCAACAGGGCTTCTTCAAGATGGAACTGAAGAGAGTTTCGCCGCTCTCCTATTAGAAGCTGATGGAGAGGGCGGGAAGGTAAGTAGATGGGGATGCGTCAAACCCCAAGTTTGCTAAGAAGATGGCCAGGTGGGCCACAGAAGAGTAGAAGGGGCCAGGAGGTGGCCTAGGGCAGGAGGTGAGGAGAGTCGAACCTCGATAGAGAGAGTAGTAGCAACAACAACAGCAGCCCAGGTGGGGGTGTTAGGAGTAGAACAACCAGCTCGGCTGTAGGCAGACGGAGTGGCAATACCAAGGCTAGCAGAGCTATTTCCATAGAGGAGACTTCCGTCGGGGAGGCTTGGTGTCTAAAAATATTCGCAAGGAGAAAATAACCAAACTAACAATCCAACAAGACAAGTATACCTATCGAAATGAGCTAGGGGACCCAAGTGTCGTATTAAAATCCTGGAACCGTTAATTAATCTTACTCACATGAAAACCATTATCTTATCGAAGAATGTTTTAGGGTTTAAGAGATTACTAAAATGCGATTGAGGAGAGAAGTATTATGCTAAGAAAGAAAAACGTGCGGAAAAATAGAGAGCTATTAAAACGATTACAGCGAGGGATTAAGACAATGAAAGAGAAGAGCACTCGATCGAGGATCACCTCGGCTAAAGTTGATTAAGAAATGCGAAAATAAACTTTTACTTAATAAAGCTAAAACCTTGACCGTGGAGGTTCCATAAGCGTAAACACGCTTCTCTCGAAGTCGTGCCTACCTGAGTTTAGGAATGCTCAACCGAACTCTCGTCCGATCAGAGATCTAACGCTCGCTTTAAGCTGTGAACCCCACTATTGGATTTCACTCCAATCCAGGAGATTTAACGTCTGCCTCTCTCAAGGGGTGCATGCAACTCTCTTTACTCTTGAGTGCTTACTTCAAACTATCAGCCTCTCGGCTAGCCAAGAATGAAAGTTAATGATGGAAAATATACATATTTATGATATATCTCCAAGTAGGGTTTTTTAATCAAGAGTAATTCAAGGTATAACTTTAGAAAGAAAAAGTAGAGTTAAAGCATCATAACTTAATCAACTCAACCTCAGATCATCAAGATCGAGTACAAGGAGGATTAGTTACTCATGGTGAAATGGAGAAAAGAAGATGCGTAGAAGAAAATAATGAAAGCAAAGTAGAAACGAAAAAGAAAACAACACTTCTTTATTAATGGAAACAGGGATCTTACAACTTGAAAACCAGAGATTACAAGTGCATGGAAAGTAAACTACACTATCATTAACATTATGCTACAGAAAGAAGCTAGGACCTAATACAGGGAAAGCATTAAGCTAGAGATAAGAAGAGCTAAAAATGAAAGACATGCTTGAAAAAGTTCAAAAATACAAAGAACAGAACCTCCCCTCTCAATCCAAAAGGTGTACTGAACCCTTGGAGATGGGCTCTATTTATAGATTTTTTCGGGTCGGGTCACGCCCCCTATCACGCCCGGGTCGGGCGTGACACTTGGGCGTGACAAATTCGGTGCGACTTTTTCGGGCTGGAATTTAATTCTGACGAAGTAGCTGAAGTACAAGGCCAAATGTCACGCCCTGGTAGGGCGTGTACATGGGGCGTGTTCTTTGCGGCGTGACTTTGTTGAGCTGGGATTGAATGCTGGAGGTGACAGGCGTGGTTGCTGAAGTACACGCCCATATGTCGCGCCCGGGTCAGGCGTGACCCGGGGGCGTGACACTTTCGGTGCGACGGTGGAGCGGGAAAACCAGCGCGTTGCGGCCATTCCTCGGAACCTGGGGACACGCCTCTGGAACACGCCCGTGTCGGATGTGAAACGAGCGTGACAGAGGGCGTGTACACTAAGTTTCCACAAAATGCAGTTTCAGACCAATTGCTTCATTCCTCTGGGTTACACGCCCTAGGTACACGCCCGGGTAGGGCGTGACCTTGGTGCGTGTCACAGCAAACTTCGGCTAAAAGCTGTGAAAACCTGCAAAAAGCAGAAAAAATGCATTAGCGACAAAAATATATACAAAGGGGAATCAAAATAAGTACTTTACAAGACATGATTTGCTTTAAAACCCTGAAAATATCCTAATAAAACTGACTGCAAACCCTATTATCAAATTCCCCCAAGCTTAACTTTTGCTTGTCCCCAAGCAAAGATATAAAAACTAGCTAATCATAAAAAGTGACTAATTCAAAAAACGTTTTAATCATGCTTACACAAGTACTATGCGAAATTCCAGGTAGGGAGAATGTAAAACGTAAATCTAAAACAATTATTTTGGTATGGTTTAACTTTTATAAACTTTACTTAATAAAAATAAATCATCCAGAATTTTGACGAAATTCTTTAAATAGATTTAAGCAAGGCAATGAAAATGAAAAGAATGTATTGAGTTATTACTAGATCCAAGCAACGCATTATAATTATATCAATTAAATAACAAAAATCTAAGTTTAAATCCAAAACTAAAAATGATTTACTTTTCTTCTTTTCTTAGTTGTTAAATAAAATTTAAAAAGGCGTGAATCAAAAGGACTTAATAGGACTGAAACGTTAGGTTTAGGATTATGAATAGGAGTGGAATTCAAATATAAACATGGAGGCTTAAAAATCACACTAAACCAAAACAACGAGTTTCAAAAAAAAATTTATTTTAAACAAAATATGTATGTATATAATTTTTTTTCTTTATTATTATTATTTTTTTTATCATTCATTTTTTTTTCTTTTTTCAAAACAAAGGCCATAAAAAAAATTTTCTTTCATGTTGAATTTGCCAGAAAAAAAATCAAACATTTCTTTTGAGTACACTTTTTTCAACAATTTCTCCAAAGATAACACAAAATTTCCTATCATGAAAATTTTAGAATGAAACTCAAAAAATTTAGCGTGATTAGATAGGTAGGAATTTTGGCTTTGGTGAAAATGAAATGCTATGTGGAGTTATCAAATGAATTTGGAAAAAAGGCTCAAAAGCGGCTAACTAGTGGTAAAAGATTTTAGGTTAGCAGGAAAGCTCAAACGTAAACAGAAATGGCCTAAATCATTTTCACGCTTTTTAAATTTATTTAAAACATAGATTTGAAAATTTTCAGAAAGCAAGTTCGAGATAATAAAAGAAGATTGATGAAATTATCTTGAAAATAAAAATAATATGTGACTTGGATCGTTCATATATACTACGTTATTCAAAAGTTATCCTTACAAAAATTATCTAAAGACGAAAAGGAAAATAGTGGATGATAAATTTTAGAGAACGTAGAGAAATTAAAGAACAGAAAACCATAATAGAAATGCGCGTTTTAGAGAAATATTTCACCTTAACATGCTACCGTGAATTAGAAACACAGTATGACCAATATTTTACTTGTGAAATATGATAAAACAAATGATTAGAAAAATTATAATTAACTACGTTGTTTATAAAGAAGTTTGAGGAAAACAAAACATAAACATGGGGTACTTATTGAAATACCAAAATGCAGCTATATATATATTTTTTGGATTTTGGATTTTGCGTTTTAGAAAAAAATTTACAAAAAAAAACAAAAAAAAATAAAAGATATTTACAAAAAGCAAAAAGGAGGAAGTCATCCCCCAAGCTTAAAATCTATATTGTCCTCAATGGAGAAGGAGGTTGGAGAACGAGAGAAAATTAAAGTACAGAAATGAAAGACAGAATTGAAAAACAGGTTCTTCCCCGGTTTTATTTTGCAGCGAATGCTCAGTGATGCCGCTCCCCCATGCTTGTGCTTTGAGTCGGCTGGAAAGGTCTTTTGTTGGACTTTGTGATCGATTTAGCAGCATTGGAGCAGGCGATCGCAGAAGCTTGAGCTTGGCGGAACCATCCGGGGCAAAAAAATGTAAAATAAAGAAAACAAAAAAAAATTGGGTTGCCTCCCAAGAGCGCGCTTTGTTTAAAGCATCGTTTGAGCTCGATGCATTAAAAAAAATATTGTCCGAACGATTATTTGTCCAAAGTAGCAAGTAACTAGACAGTGTCCAGTTAGTTTAAAGTTCGTGTAGAAGAATATTAATACAGTTTGGACTGACATCACCACAGAGATAAAGTTTAAGACGCTGCCCATTCACTTTGAACACACCCTTTTCAGGGTGCGAAACTAAAACCGTGTCATACGGAAAAATTTCTTTTACTGTAAATGGCCCGGACCATCGTGATTTTAGCTTTCCCGAAAATAAACGTAATCGGGAGTTATATAAAAGAATGTGGTCGCCCGGCGTAAAGGTTTTTGGGTACCTAAGATGTTTATCGTGAAAACTCTTCGTCCGCTCTTTATCAAATTTATTATTTTCATAAGCGTTAGAGCGTCACTCGTCGAGTTCGTTAAGTTGGAATTTTCTAAAATTGCCGAAAGAGTGGGGATCGAAGTTAACAAATCTTAAGGCCCAAAAAGCGCGGTGTTCTAATTCTACGGGCAAATGACACGATTTTCCATAAACCAACCGATATGGCATACATCCGAGGGCGGTTTTGTATGCTGTTCGGTAGGCCCATAGAGCATCATCTAATTTGGCTGACCAGTCTTTTCTAGATATAGAAATAGTCTTTTCTAAAATTCTTTTTATTTCTCTATTTACTACTTCGACTTGTCCGTTAGTTTGTGGGTGGTAGGCAGTGGAAAGCTTATGAGTAATGCTATATTTAGTTAGGATTTTTGAAAATTGCGCGTTACAGAAATGGGAACCTCTATCACTAACGATAGCGCGCGGCGTACCGAAGCGAGAAAATAATTTTTTAGGAAATTAACTATGACTCGGGCGTCATTTGTAGGAAGAGCTTGGGCTTCGGCCCAACGTGAAACATAATCAACGGCAACTAAAATGTACTTATTCCCGAAGCTAGAAGGAAAAGGGCCGACAAAATCAATCCCCCAGAGGTCGAAAACTTCGCACTCTAGGAAATAATTTTGTGGCATTTCATTTTTATTCGAAATATTCCCCGACCGTTGGCAACTATCACAACTACTCACAAAGGCATGCACGTCCTTAAACAGAGTAGGCCAGTAAAAACCCGCGCTTAACACTTTGTGAGCGGTGCGAGCAGCTTGATAGTGCCCACTGTCGGTCCTTCATGCAAATGTTTAATAATATTTAATCCTTCTTCATAAGAAACACACCTCCTTATCATTTGGTCGGCACAAATTCTGAAAAGATGCGGGTCCTCCCAAAAATAGTTCTTCAGCTCAGAAAAGAATTTCTTCTTTTGCTGAGATGAAAACTCTTTTGGGAGCACACGAGCCACTAGATAGTTGGCGATGCAGGCAAACCAAGGAGAAGTAGATATGTTAATTATGAACAGCTTCTCATCGGGGAAATAGTCATTAAAAGAATTTTCGTCTAATTTTTCTATATACGGGTTGTCTAGGCGCGAAAGGTGGTCGGCCGCCAAGTTCTCGACTCCTCGCTTATCATGAATCTCTAAGTCAAACTCTTGGAGGAGTAAGACCCAGCGAATCAAGCACGGCTTGGCATCCGTTTTGGAAAGAAGATATTTGAGGGCTGAGTGGTCCGTAAAAACAATAATTTTTGAAAGAGTAATATAAGGACGAAATTTATCAAAAGTGAAAACTAAGGCTAGGAGCTCCTTCTCGGTCGTGGTGTAATTTTCCTGTACAGATGTGAGCGTCTTACTAGCGTAATAGATGGGGTGGAAGTTTTTAGATATGCGTTGGCCTAAAACGGATCCCACTGCATAACTACTCGCATCGCACATTATCTCAAATGGAAATTCCCACACTGGAGCTATCATGATTGGGGCATTAACTAATTTTTCTTTTATTAAATTGAAGGCAGCTAGACAGAGGTCATCAAAGATGAATGGGGCGTCTTTTTCTAAGAGATGGGTAAGGGGCTTGGTGATTTTGGAAAAGTCCTTTATGAAGCGGTTGTAGAAACCCGCGTGACCTAAAAAACTTCTTATAGCTTTTATGTTCGTAGGTGGCGGCAACCTCTCGATAACTTCTATTTTCGCAACGTCTACTTCAATACCTCTTTCAGAAATTTTATGTCCCAAAACTAACCCTTCCCTCACCATAAAATGGCATTTTTCCCACTTTAAGGCGAGGTTAGTTTCTTCGCATCGCTCTAATACTTTTTCAAGGTTCTCTAAGCAACTATCGTTGGAATCACCGAACACGGAGAAATCGTCCAGGAAAACTTCCATGATGCTTTCTACGTACTTGTCAAAGATAACGAGCATACATCGCTGGAATGTCGCTGGCGCATTACACAATCCAAACGGCATTCTTCGGTAGGCGAAGGTGCCGATGGGACAAGTAAACGTAGTTTTCTCCTGATCCTAGGGAGAGATGGGGATTTGTAAATACCCCGAGAGGCCACCGAGAAAACAATAAAAGCTATGTCCGGAAAGTCGTTCTAAAATCTGATCGATGAATGGCAAGGGGAAGTGATCCTTGCAGGTGGCGTCATTTAGCTTACGGTAATCTATACACATTCTCCAACCGGTCACCGTCCTGTCGGGATTAATTCATTATTTTCATTACTTATTACTGTTATCCCTCCCTTCTTTGGTACTACTTGGATAGGGCTAACCCACTTACTGTCTGATATAGGATAGATAATTCCGGCGTCTAACAACTTCATAACCTCCCACTTAACTACTTCTTTCATGTTTGGGTTTTACGGCGCTAAGGTTGGATAGAGTTACGCGAATTATCCTCCATTAATATTTTGTGAGTACAGAAGGATGGGCTTATGCCCTTGATATCAGAGATCTGCCAAGCAATGGCTCGGCGATTCTTACGTAAAATTAAAAGGAGTTTATCATTTTGCGAATCCGTAAGATAGGCTGAAACTATGACGGGCAGCTTAGAATCCTTTTCTAAGAAAACGTATTTAAGGTGCTCTGGTAGTTCTTTCAGTTCCAGGGTAGGGGGGTCTTCATATGACATTTTTGAAATCAGATCTTTTTCAAAAACAATATGTTCATAAAATTTTTCTTTGTATGGTAATTTGAAAGGGGTGGGGCTAGCGGCGAAGGCGGCTTCTCGCAGCGATTCAGTTGGAGGAGTAGAAGAGGAACAAAAATCAGAAAACTCTTTTTCAAAATCAGAGAGGTGAGAGGAGGACTCTTCACTTAAATGTAGAGATTCAGTTGGAGCAGTATAAGAAAGAAAATCAGAAAATTCTTTTTCGAAATCAGAGAGGTGAGAGGAGGACTCTTCACGTACGACATTTACAAAGAAACATGAGTCGTCATTGGCTAGGGTGTTTTTCATCGAGGGGGTGATAGAGAAAGTTACTTCGTCGTCGCCTACTCGAAGGAAGAGCTTACCATTACTTACGTCAATGATAGCTCGGGAGGTGGCAAGGAAGGGTCAGCCAAGGATCAGGGGGACCTCGACGTCTTCTTCGATGTCCACAATGACAAAGTCCACCGGGAAGATGAACTTGTCGACCTTGACTAGGATGTCCTCCACTATACCTATCAGGTATTTGACTGATCTGTCAGTGAGCTGGATACTCATGCGTGTGGGGTTGAGACTACCAATTCCTAACTTTTTAAACAATGAGAGGGGCAAAAGATTAATACTCGCACCTAGGTCGGCTAAAGCGTGTTTGACAAAGAGATCAACAAAGACACACGGGATAGAGAAACTACCCGGGTCACTGATTTTCTTCGGTAATCCGTTTGTCAAAACCGCCGAGCACTCGGCATTTAACGTGACATGCGAAAGGTTCTCTTACTTCTTATTGTTGGTCAGGAGGTCCTTAAGGTATTTTGCGTACTTTGGCATCTGGGATATGGCTTCGTGGAAAGGCAAATTTATGTGGATTTGTTTAAACATTTCTAAAAAACGGGTGTATTGATCGTCCTGTCGTTGTTTATTAAGTTCGGAAGGGTATGGCGGGGATGGATTATTTTTAAAGGTGGGTGGTGGAGTGAGTTCTTTTTCTAAAACATGGGTGATGACTTCTTCGGCAGAAGGTGGATTTTTAAAACGGGAGCGGAGCTTTGATTTTTTAAAGCGGGAGCGGAGCTTTGATTTTTTAAAGCGGGAGCGGAGCTTTGATTTTTTAAAGCGGGAGCGGAGCTTGCCTCGGGTTCTTCACTTACCATACTAGGAACTTTCTTCCCACTCCGAAGAGTTATATCTTTCGCTTGCTCTCTCGAGTTGGGCTCGGTATTGGAAGGAAGAGCCCCTACGGGTCGCTTAGAAATTATTTTAGCGAGCTGTCCTACCTGATTTTCTAAATTTTTAACGCTTCCAGTTAAGGTTCTAATCGTAGCGTCATTAGCATTCATGTATTTTGAAAAAATCTCCTCCAAACTTGGAGGTTTTGGAAAACTTTGAGGAGGTGGTGGTGGTACAGAAAAATCACTTTGCGGTGGCGGGCGCACAGCATTCGATGGATTTCTTAACGCAGTATTATAACTATTCGGAAAATTAAAACCAGGAGGATGAAAATTTGCAGCAGAAAAATTATTAAAAGCAGTTCTCGTCATATTATTTACATAATCCAAATGTTCGGGGGGAGGAGTTGCAGATTCTCATACCTGAGGGGCGGAGGCAGCAGTCATCTCCGTAATTTTTTTGCTTAATATTTCAATTTGCAATGCGAGCTGGGAGACGTTCTCCACTTCAAAGAGACCTGCAAGTTTGTTTGGGCGGGACCTAGGCACATTCCACTGGTAAGTGTTCATGGCCATGTCCTCAAACAGCTCAAGAGCTGCTTCCGGGGTCTTATGGTTTAAAGTACCGTCAGAAGCTGCGTCTATCATTTGCTTAGTTCTTTGATTTAGCCCATTATAGAACGTCTGCACGTGCAACCATACAGGCAGAGCGTGATGTGGGCATCGTCTTAATAATTCTTTAAATCTTTCCCAGGTTTCGTAAAGCATCTCAGATTCTATTTGTCCAAAGGCAGAAATGTCATTCCTAAGTTTTGCAGTTTTAGCAGGCGGAAAATACTTCGCCAAAACTTTTTCAGTTAATTTATTCCAGGTTGTGATGCTATTTTTAGGTAGAGTGTTCAGCCACTGCTTAGCCTTAGTTCTAAGGGAGAAAGGAAATAATCTTAGCTAATAGCATCATTTGTGACACCATTTATCTTGAAGGTATCACAAATCTCAAGAAAGCTGGCTATGTGTGCGTTTGGATCTTCATCTTGAAGCCCGTCAAATTGCACATACTGCTGTACCATTTGAATTATGCTAGGCTTCAGTTCGAAAATATTATTTTCTATTGTAGGGCGAACTATACTAGATTCTGTACCCTTGAGATTCGGTCGTGCATAATAGGACATAGGCCTTTGCACGGCTTCCTCCACATTGGGTTCTTCCATTCTTAAAGTAGAAAATGACTCGGAATCCTCAACCGGCACTTGGGTAGTAGGGTCTTGTGTTGGAACACCCTATTACTAATTTGGGTCAGGATCACTATGTCTCTAGGAAACCAATGTTTGACCTCCTGTATAGCTCAAAAGGTCAATTAGAATTGAGTCTAAGGGTTAGATGTCTAAGTTTGGAAGCTGCCCTCAAGACCAAGACTTTTTCAGATTGAGACTAAGTCATATCGTCGAGCTCAACACGACGATTCATCGAACTCCGATCGACGATTGTCTAGCTCAACTTCGACAGATCGTCGAACTCCATTCGACGATCGCTGAGCTCAACTTCATCAAATCGTCGAACTCCCTTCGACGATCGATGAGCTCAGTTCGACGATCTTGATTCAGCTTTGGATCTCTATCTCTGAGCTCAGTTCGACGATCTTTGAGCTCAGATCGACGAAATTTTGTTGCAGTATAAATCCATATCGCTGAGCTCAGTTCGACGATAGCAGAGCTCAGTTCGACGTTTTCAGATAACTTCAAGGATGTTTCAAGATTCAAATTCAGATCAGTTAAGGAGTTATTCTGCATTTAATTCAGAAGATTTTTTAGCCGTTTTCATTTATTTCTGGACCAAGTTTCAAGGGATTTTCAAGGAATATTTCTATGGACTTTCCTCCAGAAGACATTTTGCAATTAAGGATGCAATTAATGCAGACCAACGGCTATTCTTGACAGAGGATGTTTTTTTATTCAGTACCAGAGAATAAAAGCAAAGAATTTTTGAATCTCTCATACAGATACACATACAGACATACAGAAAGACAGACATCAGTAATCTTCAGAATAAGAACAAAATATTCTCTGTCTCAAAGAATTCTCAAGAACACACATCCAAGGAGATCAAATTTTCTGAAATCCTCAGATCTCTCTTGTCTAAAGTGTTCAAGGCCAACATATTTCAAGACTCCAGACACCTAACATTTCAGCTGTTGCTGAAATCATCTCTTGCTGGAGCTCAACTTCTGAAGGCCTATCACCCTACAGCAAAGCTTCTTTTCCTGATCATCTCAAGGACTCAGGGGGAGCTTTGACACCATCAAATCCACATAGTCTTCTCAGCTGATCTGAGAAAGAGAAGACTTCCATCACTCTCTCACCCCCATCTCTGTAAAGGGTTTCTCAAACTCCCTTCAAAAGTTTGAACTTGGTTTTTGAGCACCTTGTCAAAAGCTCATTGGTGGCAAGACACCTGATCAAAAAATCTGATTTGGTTTTTGAGTACCTTATCAAAAGCTCATTGGTGCCCAGTACACCTGATCAACTCATCCTGCAGTGGATTCGTACCTAGGGTGGTAGAAGAGTGGACGTAGCCAAGTTTAGGGGAACCACTATATTTCCTTGTGTCTTCTGCTTGCTTGTCTTTATTTTTGTTTCTGGCTGTGATTGTTCTGTGATTAGCTTATGATTAGTTTAGTTTTGTGATTAGATTTATTCATTGCTTCCCTGCTTACTCACATTGCAACAATTATTGTAAAAAGTTTTCAAGCACCATATACTCTATTCACCCCCCTCTAGAGTATATCAGATCTAGCTGCACTTTCAATTGGTATCAGAGCGAGGTTGGTTAAACATACCACACCTGAGCGGTTGCACAGGCTAACACCTGAACCCAAAGATCCCTAGTTAGATCTGTTTTCTTTTGAAGTTTGTTATTAGATTTTGTTTTCACAAATCATGGCCCAAAACAAAGATTATGCTAGCACCAGACCTGCAGTGTGCAATCTATCCAAGTTTGCACTTTGGAAAGCAAGGATCAGACTATACATGAATTCTATTGACGAGGATATTTTTAACTCTATTTTGACAGTGTGTCCAAGACCTCCAGAGAACTCAAGTACAAATGTTGTTCCACCTCCATCAGGAATAGATGCTGACATCAAGAAATGGAAGGTAGCTGATGCCAAGGCTATGAACATCTTAGCCCAGACAATGTCTGATGACATATTTCAAAAGGTGGCTGAATGCAATTCAGCAAAGGAAATTTGGGACAAACTCTCTGAAATAGTCTCAGGCTCAGCTGATGAGAGAAAGGATAGAAGATCCCACCTCATATCTCAATATGAGAATTTCAAGAAGGGAGAAACTGAGTCAGTGGGATATATGTACAACAGGCTCAGTCTAATTGTAAGTGAACTCAGGACAATGGATAAAGAGATCTCACTAACTGAACTCAATGATAAAATTCTAATGTGCTTCCCTAGCACTTGGGATTCAAGAATCTGGCCAATTAAGGATGCCAGAAGTTTGAATGAGATCACCACTGAAGCTCTATTGGGTAAGCTCAAATCTTATGAGCTACTCATCAAGAATAGAGAAGAAGAACAGAAGGCTGCCTCACCAGCCACAAGAAAAAGAAGACCATAGCCTTCAAGGCAACTGAAGATCAGCCTGAAGACAAAGTCACAGGCAATGATGAACTGCTCAGTCTGTTGGCCAAAAGATTTTACAAGATGGCCAGAAAGGACTTCAGAAGGAGATCATACAAGGAGCATGATAAGCCAAGTTATGACAAGTCAATTAATAATAAAGAAATTGTTTGCTTTGGTTGCAGGAAACCAGGGCACATAGTTCCTGACTGTCCAGAACACAAAAACAAGGATAGAAGGGACAAGAAAGAAAGAAGAAAGGAGAAAGACTCAAAGAGGAATGGCAATGGCAAACCCTCATCAAGCAAAAACAAACACACAAGAAAGGGGTTTGTTGCTGAATCCTGGAGTGAGACTGAAGAGGAGTCAGAAGCCTCATCCAGCTCCAGTGATGATGAAGATGATGCAGAAGAGAAAGAGTTCTACATGATGGCAATCAATGTCTCACAACACAATTCAGAAGAAGAAGAGTCAGAGTCAGATTCAGAGACTCAGCCTGAAGAATACCAGGTAATTAGTTCATTTGCTTTTAATTCAGAGGACTTTAAATCTGAATTTAAAGCATTGTGTTTAGACCTGCTAAAATCTGAGAAAGAAATTATCACTCTCAGAAATCATTTATCTGAACATAATACTTTAAAGTCAGAAAACCTCAAAATCTCTCAGGAGTTGGAGTGCTGTAAGGAGCAGATAGCTTCACTGAAAAGTGAGCTATCTAAGGCCAAGAAGCTTGAAGAATCCCTTAATCGGAGAAGCATCAAGCTGATGGACATCACAAGCACAGTGAACTCCAGATTTAATAGTACACTGTGCTTGGGTGCTTCATCCAGCCAACCCATAGTTCTAACAACTCCAATCAAATTCATTTCTGATAAAGGAAAGGGAGATGTAGAGGTAGCTAGGAAAAATTCTGATCTGCCCAAGAAAACCAAGTCCCAGCAGAAATCGTCGAACGGAGATCGATGATCGCCGAACGCAGACCGACGATCTCAGGCAAAATCGTCGAACTCAGGTCAATGATCTCAAGTTCCTGAACTCAGCCATAGTCGACCGTCGAACGAAGCTCGACGATCTGACCCAAGATCGTCGAACGCAGCTCCACGATCGTCGAACAGAGGTCAGAGCTCTGGAAAATCTTTCAAGGGCAAATCAAAATTCAATCCTAAGGGTCCTTCATCCCAAATCTTTAACCCTTATACTGAATGGATTATACCTCCAAGAAGATATCATCCTGAAGGATATAAGAGTCAACCTGGGATGTCTTTTATTTCAGAGTTTAAAGGTTATCAACCTAGGCCCAAGGTAAACTGGGTAAAAAACAAATGAAATATTTTATGTGCAGGTGAAGACCCATCCAACATTTAACCAGCAATGGTACTTGGATAGTGGGTGCTCTAAGCACATGACAGGGAACAAGGACAACCTCACATCCTTTAGAGCCAAGCTTGGACCCAAAGTTATATTTGGTGATTCAAACTTTGGACAGACAAAAGGATATAGTGCAGTCCAGATTGGATCTGTAATATTCAAGAAGATAGCTTATGTAGAAGGACTGGAGCACAACTTAATAAGCATCAGTCAGCTGTGTGATGAAGGCTACCAGGTGACCTTCAGCAAAGCATTATGCAAAATCAAGTCAGAAGACAACACAACTGTGTTGACAGGTAAAAGGAAAGGTAACATCTATTTAGTAGATTTTCTTTCAATAGATGTAGATATTTGCCTGTTTAATTCTGTTTGTAGACCAAATATTTTATGGCATAAGAGACTAGGACACCTAAACCTTAGAACTATTGCTAGGCTATACAAGGACAACCTTGTTATAGGACTACCTTCTGGCCCCTACAAGAAGGAAGGACTCTGCAGGGCTTGTCAATTGGGCAAGCAAACTAAAAATAGCTTTAAGTCACTTAATAAGAGTGATTCACCTAGGATATTGTATCTATTACACATGGATCTTTTTGGACCCATCACAGTACAAAGCTTAGGAGGGAAATCTTACACTTTATTAGTTGTAGATGACTTCTCTAGATTCACTTGGGTGTTCTTTCTAAGGAAGAAGTCTGATAACTTTAAGTGTCTGACAGAGTTTCTCAAATATATACAGATTGAGTTCAATACTCACATTGCCCTGATCAGAAGTGATCATGGGACAGAGTTTGATTCTCTTCTTATGCAAGAGTTCTGTCAGAGTGAAGGGATCAGGCATACTTTCTCAGCTCCTAGAACTCCTCAACAAAATGGGGTAGCTGAAAGGAAAAGTAGAACCCTTATTGAATCTGCCACTACATTATTGTCAGATGCTCATCTTCCTCTATCCTTTTGGGCAGAGGCAGTGAACACCTCCAACTATGTGCTGAATAGAAGTTTGATACATAAACTAAAGGGAAAGACTCCCTATGAATTACTCAAAGGGAAGAAACCTAAAGTTGATTATTTTAGAGTTTTTGGTTGTATTTGCTACATACACAATAATGACAAGAAATATTTAGCAAAATTTCAAGCTAAAGCTGATGAAGGAGTGTTTCTGGGATACTCCATGATCAGCAAGGCTTATAGGGTTTATAATAAATCATCTTTAAAAATTGAGGAATCTGTTCACATATCATTTGATGAATCTAACATGTCTTTTAAGGAGAAGATCTCTTCTACCATAGAACCTTTGCAGGAACATTCTCTTGTTGAAGACTTGAACAAGTTACAGGTTACCCAAAGGGATGAAAGCAGTGAAGATGAAGAAAGTTCTCAACATATTGAAGAACAACTTGAAGAGCCAGTTGTTGTACCACAAGAGGAAACAACAACACAGGTTGGTGAACAATCAACACCCCCTGTTGATTTAGTAACATCAAGAGATCATCCAATTTCCCAAATAATTGGAGACATCTCAGCTGGTGTGCAAACCAGAAATCAGGTCAACCAAAACCTGTTGCACACCTGCTTCCTATCTCAAATTGAACCTCAGTCCATTCAAGATGCAGAGCAAGATCCACACTGGATCATTGCAATGTAAGAGGAGTTGCATCAATTTGACAGGAACAAAGTATGGGAACTAGTGCCAAAGACTAAGGATCACTCCATTGTTGGAACAAAGTGGGTGTTCAAAAACAAACTGGATGATCAAGGAATAATTGTAAGGAACAAGGCAAGGCTAGTTGCTCAAGGATATTCTCAAGAAGAAGGAATAGACTATGACCAGACTTTTGCACCAGTTGCAAGATTGGAAGCCATCAGAATATTTTTAGCTTATGCAGCACATAAAGGCTTCAAGGTATATCAGATGGATGTCAAAAGTGCATTCCTAAATGGAGACATCAAAGAGGAAGTATATGTCAGACAATCTCCAGGTTTTATCTCTCCAACTTATCCTGATTATGTTTTTAAGTTGAAAAAGCATTATATGGTCTCAAGCAAGCTCCTAGAGCATGGTATGAGACCCTAGCATGCTTTCTCTTGGAAAATGGATTTATAAGGGGTAGAGTAGACCAAACTCTTTTCATTAGAACCCATAAGTCCCATACCCTACTAGTGCATATTTATGTAGATGATATTATTTTTGGTTCTACTGACTCAAAATTGTGCAGAAGGTTCTCCAACCTAATGCATTCTAAATTTGAAATGAGTAGCATGGGTGAGCTATCCTTCTTCCTAGGATTGCAAGTCAAGCAACATGCTGAAGGCATCTTTATTTCTCAAACCAAGTATGCAAATGAATTGGTTAAGAAATTTGGCATGTCTGAAGCATCTTGTATGAAAACATCTATGTCTACTAATGTTGTATTGGATGCTGATGAATATGGGAAACCTGTTAATCAGACAACATATAGAGCAATGATTGGCTCTTTACTGTGCCTTACAGCTAGTAGAATAGATATAATGTTTGCTACATGTATATGTGCTAGGTTCCAAGTAAGCCCTAGAGAGTCACACCTAACATTAGTAAAGAGGATTCTCAGGTATGTTAAAAGTTGTGCAAATCTAGGTCTCTAGTATCCAAAAGATTCAGCATTTGATTTAACTGGATTTTCTGATGCTGATTATGCTGGATGCAGAATTGACAGGAAAAGCACCAGTGGAACTTGTCAGTTCCTTGGTGACAGACTTGTCTCTTGGTTTTGTAAGAAACAAACTTCTGTGTCAACTTCAACTGCTGAAGCTGAATATATGGCTGCAGGCAGTTGTTGTTCACAAATCTTGTGGATTCAAAACCAACTACTAGACTATGGCTACAACTTAGAGAAGTCTAAAATCTTTTGTGATAACACCAGTGCTATTTCTATATCTCAAAATCTAGTCCTCGATAGTAGGACAAAACACATAGAGATTAGGCATCATTTCTTAAGGGATAATGTTCAAAAGAATAAAATTGAACTACAATATATCCCAACTGATTTACAAAGGGGAGATATTTTCACCAAGCCCTTGGATGAAAAGAAACACAACTTCTTCCTAAATCAGTTAGGAATGTTAGATGGAGGAAGTCCTAAATAATATCCAAGATTTTGAAAGCTTAAAAATTGACCAAGACTAGGCAAACATCTTGATTTTTCTTAGTGTCTAGAGTTTTTCTGATCTCTGAACTGCGCTCGACGATTTTCCCCCAGATCGTCGAACGGAGCTCGACGATTTACGAAATCGTCGACCTGAGTTCAGCGTTTCTCAGATAGTCTGAACTATCTCTTCCGGTCAACGATCGTCGAACGGCGCTCGATGATTTGTTCTCTAAACGATCGTCGAACAGAGCTCGACGCTCTCCAATATCGTCGAACGGAGATCGACGATGTTGAAGACTCTTCAGATTCCTTTAGAAGCCTCGATCGTCGAACTGAGTTCAACGATCTTTCCATTTCTGCGTCGAACCCTAATATAAAATTCATTTTTCGCCATCGTTCTCCTTTGCGCTTTCGATTTCTCTGCAAAAACTTTCTTTCCCTCCAAACATTTCTGCACTTGGTCGTTTTGTTTGTTGAATCTTTGCAGGTAACTATGGCTGTGTCTGTTACTGTTCTCGCCGCCATGAAATTTGATGCTGGCTTCGACATCGACATGGACTCCTTTAGCACAACAGACCAGGTTTTTCAGGATATCTTAGAGTTATTCAAAGAGCAAAAACTGGCTGCAATCATGACTACAAGGATTAAGCTTGCTGCTGATGAAATTAAGGAATGGGTCTACACTGCCCACAATCAAGACAACAACACCATTGTTGGATCCATCTCTGGCACTCAGGTACCTTTGACCCCAGCAATTCTAACAGAGGTTTTTGAGTTGAGAACTGGTGGAGATTCTACTGATTTGTCTGGAGAAAACTTTGTTGACTTGCTTGCCAGAATGGGTCATTCTGAGGCTAACCCTAGCAAGCTATTGAAAAAGAATCTTTCTGTGGAATACAGATTCCTGGCTGATGTAGTTGGGAAAGTCATCCTGGCTAAGCACTCTGCTCATGATACAATTTCCAGGTATCAGCACTGCCTAATGGGAGCCCTAGTAGACAGGAAGAACCTGAATTGGGGAGAGGTCTTCTTTGACCTCATTAAGAAGAAAATCAACAATAGTTTTGTAAACTTTGGAAGAATTCTAGGGGTGTTTCTGCAGAATAGGTGCCCTACATTGCTGGTCTCCTCTGGAATCCACATTAATGCATCCAAGAGACTGTATTATGCCCTTTTTGGTAAATGGGACAGACAGATCATTAAGCCCAGCAGGCCCTCCTCCAGCACTCCTTCAGGCACCATGACTCTCAGAGTCACTTCCCCACAGGTCTCTGCCCCTGCAGATGACCTGCCTGCTGATGTTTCTCCTCCTCCTCCTCCAATTCCATCTCTTCCCATTCCATCTACCATTCAAAGTCCATCCACCATCATCATCACCAACCCCTCTCCAACATCTACACCTTCTCCAATCCCTACTCTTCCAACCACAGAAGACCAATTCCATCCATTATTCACCTACCCTCCAACAGACATTGCCACTTCATCACCCTCCATTCCCTCCTTCACCCTCATTGATGATTCCTTTATGGATGACTCACCATCCTCTCCTCATGAGCTACCTTCATCCTCAACATCTTATCAAGATCTTCTGCAAGAGATCATTGACCAACCCACCTTAACACCCTCCATCTCCATCCCACTGTCCTCCATCTCCATCCTACTGTCCTCCATCACCACCTTACCCACACCTCAACCATCCCTTCCCTACTACTCTAGCTCTCCACTACCATCACCAACAGCTACTCCTCCATTCTCTACCTCTGCTCCAGTCACTACTGAGCAAGTAGATATTCCAGCCCTTGCTGACAGGAATTATGAACTGCTAGCCCCCAGGCTATCTCTTCTCTTGGAGACCTCCTTGGCTCCATTACTCCTGTCAGTGGCAGCCCTCTCTGCCAGGCTTTCCTCTTTATTCTCTCAGGCAGCCCCTTCAGCAGTGTGCCTTGATCCAGCCATGTCTGAATGTAGACAGGGGGAGATGCCCTATGAGGTGAGTCTGCCTGCTGCTGCTATTGTTGTTTCTTCAGCTCCTGTTACTGATGCTCCTGCTGCTGTGTCTCAAGATCCAGTTCCTCCTGCTGGAGTCTTTGCAATAGACCTCAGGTCTTTGCTCTCAGAATTTGATCCTATATATTTCAGATGTCTGCCAGAGAAAGCTTGTCTTCCAGAGACAGTTGTTATCCAGCCCCCAGAGGATCTGTCCAAGGCCCTTGTGCCTTTCTCTTTCTGTGACCCCAGCATTATCACTTCTTTTGTTGACTCAGTCCATGCTGCTGCTACTTCTGCTGCTGAAAATTCTGTTGATAATATTGCTGATACTGCTGATGACCCAATTTCTAAGGAGATCCTTATGACAGAGGCACATGAGTTTGAGCCCTCTGTCTTTTCTGATGATATTTCTACTACTGATATTGTTGTTAGTGAAACTGTTGCTGTTGCTGTTGTTACTTCTCCAGAACCTGTAGTATCTACTGTTGTTGTTACTTTTTCAACTTCAACTGCCACACCTTCACTATCTGCTGCAACAACTTCTGTATCTGCTGTTGTCACTAATGCTACTGCCTCAACTCCTGCTACCAGTTCTGTACCTGCTTCAATCCAGCTCAAGCAAGACTTGATGAAGAAGATTGATGCCCTGTATGATGATCAGAGTTCTGAAAGTGATGAGTTCAGAACAGACTC
Source organism: Platanthera guangdongensis (assembly GCA_039583875.1). NCBI lineage: Eukaryota > Viridiplantae > Streptophyta > Magnoliopsida > Asparagales > Orchidaceae > Platanthera > Platanthera guangdongensis. Next base: position 55,895,692 of record CM077159.1, on the reverse strand, counting down.
TGATGATTCTTTTGCTACCATTGCCAGGAAGAGAAAGGCAAGGAGCAAAGCCATGAAGAGAGTACCTTCTGCCAAGATCAAGGATAACAATGATATACCATACTATATTCTTCATGATTTCCCCATCACTGAGCACTGGATGCAATACTCAAAGAATCAACTCAAAGCAATGAAAAAGAAAAGGAAATATGAAAAGGGCTCTTCTCAATTCCAACATTCTCATCCTCCTCCACCACCTCCTCCTGATGCAGGTGTAGGTGGAAGTTCTGCTGCTCAACCCCCTGCTAGAAGCCAAACCCCCTATCAACCACATGCTAGATCCTATCATAGGGGAAGCCAGTCCAGGGGTTCTCAATCCAGGAGAGGAGGATACAGAGGTAATCAAAGAGAAGTCCAGGTTTACTCTAAGGGATACTCAAGGCAACATCCATACTCCAGGGAAGGACACAATTCTTCTGACACCACCTCTGGTCCTTTTCCCTATAAGTTGAAGGAAACTGTTTCATCCAGGCCTCCTCAGGACAATCCTTCTAATAGATATGAGCCACCAGTATCTTTTGAAGACCCTGAGAACAATCCAGCTGCTTGGACTGCAAGGATGAAAGAACTTGCTGCACTGGATCAAATCAAGAAAGCTAAAGAGCAAGGAAGAGATTCCTCTAACATCTCTACAATGTCTGAACAGAGAAAGAAAGAGTTGGAAAAATATGGCTCAAGCAAATTTTTTGATTCTGACAGGTACATGGAACTGCATCCTGAAGCTGTAGTTCGCAGGCCCGAACAGCAAACCACTTTAGGTGCAGCAGATGATACTAGATCAAAGAAGGAAGCCCTCAACCCCAACAGAGAAATCAAACTCATTAAAGGCAAGGAAAAGAAATGATTATGTAAGGTGACAATCATCTTAACTTCTGGTTATTATCTGGGATGATATATATATCTCTGTGGTTCTACAATGTCCAGCTTTTTGTTTTTCTGTATTGCTGCTTGTATGTTATTTAATTTTTCCAAACTTTGTAAATAGTAATCCTAACCCAAATAGGGGGAGATTGTTGGAACACCCTAATACTAATTTGGGTCAGGATCACTATGTTTCTAGGAAACCAATGTTTGACCTCCTGTATAGCTCAAAAGGTCAATTAGAATTGAGTCTAAGGGTTAGATGTCTAAGTTTGGAAGCTGCCCTCAAGACCAAGACTTTTTCAGATTGAGACTAAGTCATATCGTCGAGCTCATCACGACGATTCGTCGAACTCCGATCGACGATCGTCTAGCTCAACTTCGACAGATCGTCGAACTCCATTCGACGATCGCTGAGCTCAACTTCATCAAATCGTCGAACTTCCTTCGACGATCGATGAGCTCAGTTCGACGATTTTGACTCAGCTTTGGATCTCTATCTCTGAGCTTAGTTCGACGATCTTTGAGCTCAGATCGACGAAATTTTGTTGCAGTATAAATCCATATCACTGAGCTCAATTCGACGATAGCAGAGCTCAGTTCGACGTTTTCAAATAACTTCAAGGATGTTTCAAGATTCAAATTCAGATCAGTTAAGGAGTTATTCTGCATTTAATTCAGAATATTTTCTAGCCGTTTTCATTTATTTCTGGACCACGTTTCAAGGGATTTTCAAGGAATATTTCTATGTACTTTCCTCCAGAAGACATTTTGCAATTAAGGATGCAATTAATGCAGACCAACGGCTATTCTTGACAGAGGATGTTTTTCTATTCAGTACCATAGAATAAAAGCAAAGAATTTTTGAATCTCTCATACAGATACACATACAGACAGACAGAAAGACAGACATCAGTAATCTTCAGAACAAGAACAAAATATTCTCTATCTCAAATAATTCTCAAGAACACACATCCAAGGAGATCAAATTTTCTGAAATCCTCAGATCTCTCTTATCTAAAGTGTTCAAGGCCAACATATTTCAAGACTCCAGACACCTAACATTTCAGCTGTTGCTGAAATCATCTCTTGCTGGAGCTCAACTTCTGAAGGCCTATCACCCTACAGCAAAGCTTCTTTTCGTGATCATCTCAAGGACTCAGAGGGAGCTTTGACACCATCAAATCCACATAGTCTTCTTAGCTGATGTGAGAAAGAGAAGACTTCCATCACTCTCTCACCCCCATCTCTGTAAAGGGTTTCTCAAATTCCCTTCAAAAGTTTGAACTTGGTTTTTGAGCACCTTGTCAAAAGCTCATTGGTGGCAAGACACCTGATCAAAAAATCTGATTTGATTTTTGAGTACCTTATCAAAAGCTCATTGGTGCCCAGGATACCTGATCAACTCATCCTGCAGTGGATTTCTACCTAGGATGGTAGAAGAGTGGATGTACCCAAGTTTAGGGGAACCGCTATATTTCCTTGTGTCTTCTGGCTTGCTTGTCTTTATTTTTGCTTCTGGCTGTGATTGTTCTGTGATTAGCTTATGATTAGTTTAGTTCTGTGATTAGATTTATTCATTGCTTCCCTGCTTACTCACATTGCAACAATTGTTGTAAAACGTTTTCAAGCACCATATACTCTATTCACCCCCTCTAGAGTATATCAGACCTAGCTGCACTTTCACCTTGAAATCGTGATTTTCTCCGAAGAGTACGCTCAATTTCGTGGTCCAGGTCCAAAATAACCGACGGACTCCCGCGGGTCATACACTAGAAGAAGAGAAGAGAAGAAAGATGAATAAAATAGACTTAGAAAAAGAGAGCCAATGATGTTTGTTTTTTTTTTGAAATAGATTTTTTATGTTTTAACTCCCGAACTTCCCAAGGGCTACCCGGTGAAGGGTTCGAAAGGTACTAGACAAGATAGTGACATTTAGAGCCACTTTTTCCCTTTTCGAGAGAGTTAGGTGGTGTAGAAAAATTTGTGATGTGGGTTTCTATTAAGAGCGGTACTTAATAATTTTAAGAAGGAGGGTGAGAAAGAGAAGTGATAAAATTAATAGATTCGTGTTTTCAAATTATTAACAGAAGTTGCTTCCCCGGCAACGGCGCCAAAAACTTGGTGTCTAAAAATATTCGCAAGGAGAAAAGAACCAAACTAACAATCCAACAAGGCAAGTATACCTATCGAAATGCAGCTAGGGGACACAAGTGTCATATTAAAATCGGGGAACCGTTAATTAATCTTACTCACACGAAAACCATTATATTATCGAAGAATGGTTTAGGGTTTAAGAGATTACTAAAATGCGATTGAGGAGAGAAGTATTATGCTAAGAAAGAAAAGCTTGCGGAAAAATAGAGAGCTACTAAAACGATTACAGCGAGGGATTAAGACAATGCAAGAGAAGAGCACTCAATCGAGGATCACCTCGGCTAAAGTTGATTAAGAAATGCAAAAATAAACTTTTACTTAATAAAGCTAAAACCTTGACCGTGGAGGTTCCATAAGCGTAAACACGCTTCTCTCGAAGTCGTGCCTACCTATGTTTAGGAATGCTCAACCGAACTCTCGTCCGATCGGAGATCTAAAGCTCGCTTTAAGCAATGAACCCCTCTATTGGATTTCACTCCAATCCAGGAGATTTAACGTCTGCCTCTCTCGAGGGGTGCGTGCAACTCTCTTTACTCTTGAGTGCTTACTTCAAACTATCAGCCTCTTGGCTAGCCAAGAATGAAAGCTAATGATGGAAAATATACATATTGATGATATATCTCCAAGTAGGGTTTTTAATCAAGAGTAATTCAAGGTATAACTTTAGAAAGAAAAAGCAGAGTTAAAGCATCATAACTTAATCAATTCAACCTCGGATCATCAAGATCGAGTACAAGGAGGATTAGTTACTCATAGTGAAATGGAGAAAAGAAGATGCGTAGAAGAAAATAATGAAAGCAAAGTAGAAATGAAAAAGAAAACAACACTTCTTTATTAATGGAAACAGGGATCTTACAACTTGAAAACCAGAGATTACAAGTGCATGGAAAGTAAACTACACTATCATTAACATTATGCTACAGAAAGAAGCTAGGAGCTAATACAGGGAAAGCATTAAGCTAGAGATAAGAAGAGCTAAAAATGAAGAGACATGCTTGAAAAAGTTCAAAAATACAAAGAACAGAACCTCCCCTCTCAATCCAAAAGGTGTACTGAACCCTTGGAGATGGGCTCTATTTATAGATTTTTTCGGGTCGGGTCACGCCCCCCGGTCACGCCTGGGTCGGGCGTGACCCTGGGGCGTGACAAATTCGGTGCGACTTTTTCGGGCTGGAATTTAATTCTGGCGAAGTACCTGAAGTAAACACCCAAATGTCACGCCCTGGTAGGGCGTGTACATGGGGCGTGTTCTTTGCGGCGTGACTTTGTTGAGCTGGGATTAAATGCTGGAGGTGACGGGAGTGGTTGCTGAAGTACACGCCCATATGTCACGCCTGGGTCAGGCGTGACCCGGGGGCGTGACACTTTCGGTGCGACGGTGGAGCGGGAAAAACCAGCACTTTGCGGCGATTCCTCGGAAGCTGGGGACACGCCTCTGGAACACGCCCGTGTCGGATGTGACACGGGCATGACAAAGGGCGTGTACACTAAGTTTCCACGGAATGCAGTTTCGGACCAATTGCTTCATTCCTCTGGGTTACACGCCCGGGTAGGGCGTGACCTTTGGGCGTGTCACAGCAAAATTCGGCTGAAAGCCGTGAAAACCTGCAAAAAGCAGAAAAAATGCATTAGTGACAAAAATATATACAAAGGGTAATCAAAATAAGTACTTTACAAGACATGATTTGCTTTAAAACCCTGAAAATATCCTAATAAAATTGATTGCAAACTGTATTATCAAGGCTAGGTTCAGTATCACCCTCCAGGATGGAGGCAGGTCCAGAGGACTCCTCTCCCCGATCAACACCAGGATATGACCATAGCCATGTAGAGGAGGAAGGGCCAGCAGAGGAGGAGTTACCCTACTGTGACTTCCAATGGGAGGAGGGGAATGCTACCGCCACATGCCCGGAATTCCTCGAGGTAAGTTAAAACAAGGAGTAGCAGTGGGATCGTTAGGAAGTGCGAATCGAGGAAGTCCTGCCCCGGGCAGAGGAGGACAGTTGTGAGGATCGGGATGATATGGGATCCCGAGGAGGGATCGGAGTGATCCATGGGGGGGTCGAGGCTTACTGGAAGGCAATCCTCCATACCATGTTTCGAAGGAGCATCAGATACACATCCCAGATCCACATCCCAGATCTCACCCCTGAAGAAGAGGATCACCTTCTCTAAGAGTGACCTGCCAAATCATGAGGATCCCTTCAACGATGAGTTGGTCATCCAGACCGCGGTTGGGAACTTCACCGTCTCCCGGATCCTCATCGACAATGGGATTTCAGTCAATGTCATCTTCAAGAAGATGTTTGATGTGATGAAGGTGGAGGGCAAGTGGGTGTTGGCCTCAGATGGGCTCCTGTTCGGATTCTCGGGGGAAAGGAAGGTGTTTGAAGGAGGGGTGGGGTTCCATATCACTCTAGGGGAAGTCCCGGAACTACAGGTTCATCATCGTGGATGCCCCGGGTAGTTATAATGCCATCTTTGGGCTGCCTCTCATCAGTGCCTTCCGCTGCATACCCACGTCCTTCCACTAATGCTTGAAGTTCAATGCCGAAGGGATCCGGGTCCGGGTTTGGGGTGACCCCAAGGTGGCGAGGGAGTGCTACGTCACTGCCGTGAACTCTATCTCTTGGCAGGAGGGAGCCAAGGAGCTGGAGCGGAGGATGGAGGAGGAGGAGCGGGAAGTATGTGGAGTTGAGATGTAAGTGGAGGAGAGTTGCACCCAGGAGGAGGTGGTAGGAGGAGTTTACGAGGAGCTGGCCGAGGTGATGGTCGTGGTGGAAGTGGGTGAAGCTGAGGAGATCCTTGTCCCAGGGGAAGGGGAAGTTGGAGAATGGGTGGCGCAGTCTCGCTTGGAAGCTAAGGAGGAGGTACTGGAGATGGAAGTTCTCACCCTTGGAGGTAGAGTGGAGAAGGTGAGCATCAGCGGGGGGATGACCCCAGTGGATCAGGAGAGGATGCTGGCATGCATCAAGAAGAACGTGGACATCTTCGTTTCGAGCACAGCAGAGAAGGCATGGATCGATCTGGACATTGCCTGCCACCTCCTCAACGTGAACCCAAAAGCTCGCCCCATCCAGCAGAAGAAGAGGTCCATCACGGTCAAGCTGGGCAAGCCCATCAGGAAGGAGGTGGCCAAGCTCCTGAAGGCTGGATTTGTATCCGAAATTCAATACCTCGGCTGGGTCTCCAATGTGGTAATGGTTAAAAAAGGAGATGGCTGGTGGAGAATGTGTGTTGATTTCTCTTTGCTTAATAAATCATGTCCAAAAGATTGTTACCCCTTGGCACGAATCGACACGCTGGTTGACTCAGCCGTTGGTTTTCCTGTAATGAGTTTATTATATTCTTTTTCAGTTTATCATCAGATCAGAATGCACCCCCCCCCCCTCCTGATGTGAAAGATGTCTCCTTCATCACCGGGGATGGGTACGACTGCTGCAAGATGATGCCTTTTGGGCTGAAAAATACAGGGGCAACATATCAGAAGATGATGGATCGGGTCTTTCAGGAACAGAGGGGTAGGAACCTCGAGGTGTATGTGGATGATCTGATGATCAATAGTCGGGAGGTGGACTCCTAACTCCAGGATCTGGAGGAGATTTTAGGAACCTATCGTAAATATAAGATGAGGCTGAACCCCTTGAAGTGCATCTTTGGGGCCAGCGGGGCCAAGTTCTTGGGCCATCTTATCACCCCCGCAGGGGTGGAACTGATGCGTTGAATGGCAAGTGTACTGGTCGCACAAGTAATATAAAATGGGTAGCTTTCCCAACTATCGATCTCTTCAAGGAACACAGTAAGGGGGGAGTTAATATTGAGGAGGACTTGAGATTGAAGTCCTTAAGGCGTAATTAACTAAGTGGGTTTTTTGGTATGTTGCGGAAAAGTAAAATAAAACACTAACAACTACTCCTATGCAACGCCACTATGTGATGCTTCGCCAGGCGGGATGGAGGACTACACAGGCCGCTATGCACCAAATCACTGGGTGGATGGACGAGTAGGCAAACGTAAGAACAAGAATTTGAGGGTGGTAAGCACCTCTTCGTTACGCATGCCACTAACAATTGCTAGTGCGGCAAGAACAGATGAATGGCGGATGGAAAATAAGGGCGCACCTCAAGCAAAAAATGAAAACATATAATCACATAGACATGATTACACATAAACGTATATTACAATAAGCATACTTCATCAAATATAAGAGATCAACTATGCTATCAGCAACAAGAGAAGAAAAGTGTGCAAAATCGATCGAATCTGAAGGCTTGCTGAGGATTCACGGTAGGATTCATCGGGTTGTCATTCCGCATCTTAGCTCGGTCCTCAATTGCGTCCGAGTTAGAGGAGGTTGTCACTCACTCCCAATGGACCCATCTTATTCATGTCATGAGCTGGAGGATGGCACAACCTCTCTAGCTTGGTGGAGAAAGCTAGATAAAATCCCCTTTTGAAGCTCTAGTATGAAGGAGGAGGCCGAGAGGAAGCTCCTGCTTGGATTTGGCGTTGAATGCTTGCCCGGATCTTCTCCCCTTGGAGGAACGGCGGATTTCGCCCTAAAAATGCAGAGGAGTGGCTGGAATACGGATCCCCCCAAAATTGCAGGAAATCTGCGCTTAAATAGAAAACGTCAGAAAATTGGTCACGCACAGTCTGGAGCACGACCGTGCATGAACCGTGCGATATTCGCGCCCAGATAATTCTTGAGGAACACGAAGCGTTGAACAGTGCGTTTTACTTCGCGCACGGGTCATTCCGCCCATGCGTGAAGGAAATCGCACGGGTAGAGACAGAAAGCAGGAAAGCAGGGAGAAACGGTGGATCCATGCATTTTACTCGCGTACGGGAGTTGTTGCCCGTGCGTGAAGGAAACACATGATTAACCACAGATCACTGGAAAGCTTGGCAAAATGTGCAGGCTGTGTGATTCCTTCTCACACTGTTTGGCCGAAACTGTGCGGGAACAAGTCGCACGGGTAGAAACAGATGCCCCAGGAAAGCTGTGTAAAATGCCCGATTGGACTGGAACCGTGCGCAAATAAATGCGCACGACCGTGCGTTTTACATAGTATCTGGAAATGGAATTTGGGACATCCCGACTACCTACACAACAATAAAACCAAGATGGAGCATAAGCTTCCAGTACCAAAATGCAAACAAAACTAAACAGAAAGATAACGGGGAGCACCATGTGTATACCCCCGACAAAAGAATGCGCAATTGCACACCCACGGGCCCAAAACAATGCACTCTTTGTGAAGTGAAACCCTAAACAAAAATATAACTTTTCCAATCAAAAATGTTGTGCACATGCAAGAAAATAAACCCAGATGAGTCCTAAAAACCCTATATAAATTGGACTCATCACACCCCCAGACTTACCTGTTTGTGCGTCCCGAGCAAACAAAATCTATGCAGATAAAGAAAATAAAATAGCTAACACAGAAATTGAGATACGGAGTACCATGCGAAGTCGCATGCTCGCACGCGTAAAAAGATAATAGAGGAAATTTCTAAGTATACAAAATAGTTTATATTTTTCACAATGAGTATCAACATTTTATTACTACTCAAAAATGGAATCACGGTGAATCTTTTGGTCACGCGTAGGGAGAAAGTAAACTAATCGCTAGGCGAGCAATGCCAAAGATCGGGGGCATGGGATAACCTCCAAAGGAATCCACCAATGTCGATGACCATATGCTTACCCTATTGCACTCTCTCCATGGCACTGGTTTAGTTCACACACGAATCAGTTGGATTTTAGGTGAAGAGATGGGGCTTGGGTTTCAGTGAGGTAAAAAAAGATAAACAGGAAGGCTACACACCAAACCCAAATGAGCTAGTAAAAAAATGAATCTATCCGCTAACCAAAATACATGTGGGTACACCACACCCCCAGACTTAATTTTTAACATATGGGTGTGTGGACCACCTACTCCAAATACAATCTCCTTTCAAATAGAATTTTCAATTTTTCTTTTACTTTCCCTTTTTCTTTTTCACACACACATATATATATATTATTTAAATCATTTTTTTCTTTAAGCAGTTTCAGCAAATAGAAGCTTTGGAACACATCCACATATTAACAAGGACTAACACCACATCAACACCCCAAAATGAAAATGTAAAACACTACAACTCAACTAGGGTGTGCGACTAGGGAGGATAAGTCATTAGGAAGGGTAGGCACAACAGGGCTGAATCAAAAGAAGGGTAGGCACAATGGGGCTAGCGAGGATAAGACGTTAGGAAGGGTACAAAGCTCAACCGGGCCAAAATGATGGCCTACATCACACTCATGCATGACTAACCTATACCCATGCTTCAAGAATAGCTTGGGGCAAGTTCTTAGCCAACGGGAAAGACTATCCTTCCTCCTGCCTCGAGCAAAATGAATCTAACGGTCGTCTACACACATCCCTAAGCTACCGTCGGATTCACACCGGATTCACCAATTTTTGAGTAGAATAAAAAGTCTTTACGCAAATAGAAAAATATAAAACAATAAGCATACAGAAAAATTAAATCTACTCCAATTTCTACACGAGACAAAAGCACTCAACTAGGAGCACAACAAGGTCAACATTTTACTCAGTCTCACAATACTATGCCATCACAATAATTTCCCAAAATCATACAAAAGAAACGAGTTTAACTTGCAGCACGCTAACAGCTAAGCACGAACTCATGTCGGTGCAGTGGTGTGTGATGCAATGACTAATCAAAATAAAACAATAAAAGCTTCTAGTATGCACATGAAATATGCGCGTGCAAAAGCTAACACATACTGACTCTCCCCCATACTTAAACTAAGCTACACAGCAAATGAAATGGAAATTAAAATCAAATAGAGATAAAGGAAGCGGTTACCCAATACTCAGCTAATGAGCATAGCAGAAGATGCTTGAAAAACATAGGCAGGCCCGCCAAATGAAGAATCACAACCCCGCCAATTTGAGCTTGCCATGAATACCTACAGGGGTGAGCTCCGCAAAAATGAAAGAAAATTATACTAAATACAAAGACATACTAAAACTAAAATAGACATGAAAAATATAAATGCAGAAAATGAAAAATAAGTACTGGGGTTATTGTCTTCCCAACACGACTTATTTAACTAAGGAAAAGGTTCTAGCTAATGGGCCTATGAAATAAAACAATGCACAGGTAACTGTTCCAGTATCCGTTGCGGTAATGGGTACCTATACGGAGATAAAACAGTTACCCCTCTACCTAAATAATGATACCTGCCCAACACAGGTATAGGAAATAAGAAATAAGAAGAGAAGGAGCGTTGGTCCTCGCTCATCTTATCACACAAAAAATCCTTGCCAAGCAAGGTATCGTCTACAGGGAGACGACCGGAGGAGAGAGCAATAAATGGAGCTTCCTCAGCAGAGGAGGAATCAACCTCCTCGTGAAAGAGGATGTTATCATCCATGACTCGAGCTGAAAGCTCCATGTCCTCCTGAAACTCCCGCGGAGACTTAACCAGTGCGGGCTCAGATATGGAAAGGGGATCAAGAAATAAAGGAGAAGAATAACTAAAATAATCAGAAATAGGGGGATTGGTCTCGGTCTCACTCCCAGCATGATCCAAGCATAGATCGTCATCGGTATCATCAATCGGCTCACTAAGAATTGGGATAGTGAATTCTTACGAAGAAAGCGGAGGAACAACATCATCAAAGAAAATATGTGCTGGTTCCTCTGATGCTGAATCCAAAAGAGGGGAAGAATGCATAGGGAGAGATGGCACCGCAATGTCGTCACACCGATCAGCAAGAAAGTCTGATGGGTATATCCGCAGTATTCACCCAAAGACAAGGTGGTACTGCGAATATATCATCAGAATCAGAAGGGGCAGCCAGTTGAGAGGTGGATGGAATGATTCGGATATCCAGTCCATCATCCTCCTCTAACTAGTGCAGAAATTCTGCGCAATCTTTCAACACATGGTCGGTGCTATGACAACACAAACACCATTTTCCATTACTCCTTGGTCCTGGTGGGACAGGATAGTAATAAGATGAAGGTGAAGGCATAGAAGAGAAGTGACCATAATACTGGGGTATGGTGTCTGAAGTACCATAAGAGGACAGTGCTCCATACACTGAACCACGAGAAATATGCTCACTATCTTTATTGGGGCACTCATCACTACTATGCCTGTAATCCTCGCACCATCTATAACGGATATTAATATAGGAATACATGGTGTAACAATAAAGAATTCACCAACAGAAATATTCTAAGCAAAAAAATAACTGCACACCAGCAGATAAAAGAAAAGGAAAGTCTGCTGCTGAAAAATTAAAACCAGAAAAGGATCAAAGAAAAATAAGCAATAAATTTAAAAACTAAAGAAAAGAAGAAACATGAAATATACAAATGGAAAAGGGCTTCTATCTCTTATCTCCCTATCCAAAAACTCACACGACTGTGCTCCCCGGCACCAGTGCCAAAAACCTGATGCGTTGAATGACAAGTGTACCGGTCGCACAAGTAATATAAAATGGGTGGCTTTTGTAACGCCCCGAAAATTGTATTTGAGTCGGTCACAAAAACGGCGATTTTTGGTGCCTGTATAGGGGTACACGGCCTAGGACACGGGCGTGTCCAAGGCCGTGTCTGGCTGGTGTTTTTGGCCGTTTTCATCCCGGAAGGACACGGCTAGAAACACGGCTACGTGACACGGGCATGTCATTTGACACGGGCGTGTGCCTACCCGTTCCCCTACCCGTGTTCTTTTGGGTCGTGTCTGTTGTCATGGCAGTTATGCGTGGCACGCCCCCGAACACGGGCATGTCGAGGAACCCTACACGGGCATGACCGGTGAGACACGGGCGTGTCTTTTCCCGTGTGTCTTTCCTCCGTTCGACGATCGTGCCTGGAGCGAGGCACACAGCCTAGGACACGGCCGTGTGCCAAGCTGTGTTCGGCACAGATCTGGAGATTTTTGAATGGATCTGAGCCGTTCGTTTTCTTGAATTAAGATCCAACGGGCCAGATGGTTTCCTGCTCTGTTAAGGCCGGGAATAGGGGAGTTAATCCTTCATTTCTCTCCAACCATTCTCACTCTCAAGGAGTTGGAAAGAGGAGGAAGAAGGAAGGTACTCCGGCCACCGGCGGAGCATCGGAGCACCGTTTCAAAATCTGAGAGCGGATCTGTGGAGGAAAGTTCGTTGCGAAGATTTCCATCCGTGTAATTGTTTCATGGCGCCAAAGCGGACTACAAGGGTAACGATTCTCTACTTGAGCATGTGACGCTCTTTCTTTTTGCATAGGGAATCCCGCTCCCGTGAGTGTGCGGTGAGTGCGTGGTGTTCCTTGGGGTTGATGTGAATAATCACCCTTGTGTTGCATATAGAGTCCGGAATCGTAAGTACGGACATAGGCATTGTGTGTGAGTCCTACCCGGACGTGTATTGTCTGGATCGGTGATGTTGCATTTGATATGTTTTGCCGGAGAAGACTCCATGCTTTGGGTTTTTTGGGGTTTCTACGTGGTAGATTGCAGCAGGGATCCTTGGAGGTTTGCTTCAAGGCACACCCGGAAAACTGAGCGGAAATGTATTCTACTAACTTGGCTGTCTGGGAACCGACATTGATCATAAGTGGGTTATGAGATTGTTTGGAAAACTTTGGGATCCGACAGAAGCTTGGCCCGCGCATAGGACTTAAATTGTATATACGGCGTGAGCAACGGGCAAGTGGATTTGGACCTAGGCAATGTGGTTCGGTGCGAGAGACCCGAAGATGGGGACTGGCCGTTGGCATAGTTGGGAGCCTTAGACGGTGGTCATAAAGGCTAAATGCTCACATGTTGTTGCCATCCTGGGGGTGGTGGTGAAGACGCTGTAATGACTGGATTCACCGTTAATGTGCCCTGAGTGCACGGGGTGTTTGGCCGTGCAAGCCTACACCTGTGGCATAATATAGTTGCGCTTTATTATTTTTTTGGGCTAATGATATGCAGGGAAAGAGCACCGCCATCCCGAGTTAGTGGCGGGGTCATTATAATTTGGTCGGCTTTTGGCTGATCGTTGCTTTGTTTGCCACCGTGCGGTGGAATGTGCTTGCAGGTACTGCGGAGCTGAGTACCAAATAGTGGGCTGGAGCCCATGTTGCTGTGCTGGCCCTAGAAGGCCAAAGCGAATAGTTGTTTTTGTTTTTATCATGTGCGGTCGGCCTGCGAGTCGATGTATGTAAGACATGTTTTTATTAAGTGAACATTTGTAAGGCCATAAGGCCATGTATCCTTTCAGTGTATTTGGTTTTCATTCCACTGTTGTGGTTGTGGACATTCATGATTAATGGATTTAAGTTTTGGGTTCTTTCAACTTTAAAAACTTCCGCTAGAATGCTCTGTGTAGGACGAGTAGTCTTAATTGGATGGTTTGAATATTCTTATGTAACCCTTTCGACTGTCTGTGGTTTATGGCGTTGGGTTCCAGCTGGACCTTCTATTATATGTCATGCGACGGATGGGGGTGTTACAATTTGGTATCAGACTTCTGGTTACGGTCAGGCTTGAATGAATTCGTGGGCGAATTCTTTTAAGTGGTGGTGAGCACTTGTGTGCGTCATCATTATAACATCAAAAAGAACCCATGAATGTCCACTTAGTAATGAAAAATACACTTGTTTTGAGGAACCTGCGTGTTCCTATAGTTGCTCTTTGCAATTTTTTAGTCACTTATTGGTATTTTGTACGACTATAGGTGACCAGGAGTGGCGCAGAGCCGACAAAACGTCTGGTTTCTGAGGATTATAGTGCACCCATCGACATGCTTGAGACCCCTCCATCGTTTGAAACCATAAGAAGGATTGTTGAAGTGGTGCTCGCTGTAACTAGTGCACAACAGGGAAGCAATGTGCAACACTTTGTCCCTGTGATGACTTCAATGTCGGGTGGTGTGTTGGATCAAATGACTTTAAGAAGGATAGCAGGCCAATAGTTGAACATGTCCTTAGTGCCGGGTACGCACTCGGTTGATGAGTATTTGCAGGCATTTTTTTTTGATAAGCCGCTACCCATGCTTTGAATTGGAGAACGAACAGTCTATAGTTGATGGATTCTATAATGGGCTGCGTGGTGAGCTGCGAATCCTACTGCTAGGACCAAAACTATTGGGATTCCGAGCTTTGGTGGAGTCGGCTAGATCCTTGTAAGTAGATATGGGGAAACTTCACCAGATACCAGTGAGTAGGGTATCGAACCCTGCAAGTCCTATGAGGGGTGCATCTCGCAGAATGCTGAAGCAGAAGTGTAAATCATCGACTAGCAAGGTTACTTTCAACTGTCATATTTGTGGCAAGAAAGGGCACTTTTTCCAAACTTATCGAGATGATGCTCAAAAGACTAAGGAATCTACGTCAGGAGCGGTTGAGGACTCTTGTGCCAAGAAAATAGAGTTCAAAATGTCGGCTACCTCAAAGTCTGGAGCGGTTGAGGACTTCGGGTCCAGCCCCCCCCCCCCCCCCCCCCTTTTGGTGCTTCAAGGGAAACTACAGGCCGAACCTCGGGTGCTTGTTATAACTGCGGGAAGACGGGGCATTTTGCTCGTGAGTGTTGGACCGGACGTGCAAAGTCTGAGTGGAAGTCTGAAGGGTACAGCCGGGGCTAGTAGGAGGCCAGGAAGCTCACTGTCGTGGGGACAGGTACGGTTTAAAGTTATAGCAGTTAACTGTAAATACATGTCGTCCTTGTTCATGTTAGATTAGAACTAGTTATGTTGAGATTTGTCTTGACTTTCGTTCATTTGGCGAGAGCACCGTTCGTTTAGGGGGGCTTCGCGTCCATGTTTACCCAAAGGAACTGTATTGCGTGTCGGAGTACATATTCCGAAGGCAAAAGACATAATGGATGTGTTGTTGACTAGTAGTGCTCAATGCGCGCGGATAGGGTCTGCGTAATGAAGATTCGGATTGGAGACCAGGGGTCTGATTTGCGAGCATTGATTCTACCGTTAGTGGAGTTCGACGTAGTATTCGGTATGGATTGGCTCTCGGAGCAGGGTGCATGCATTGATTGCAACCGTAAGGAAGTTAAGTTGGGTCAAAACACTGATCGGGAGATGACTTTCGCGGGCATGAAGGGGTCGGGTAAGATCTTTATGTCGGCCCTTCAGGTGATCAAGGCAGTTTGGTCTGGGGCAGAGCTGTTTGTCACATTAGTGCAGACTTCGACGCCTAAGCCAAGTCTTGACAGTATACCAGTTGTTTCCAAGTATCCCGATGTGTTCCCAGATGATCTCCCAGGAGCTCCTCCTCAGCGGGAGATTGATTTTACCATTGAGCTAATACCGGGTGCCAAACCGGTGTCACGCTCTCCCTATCGGATAGCGCCAAGAGAGATGCAGAGTTGAAGGGGCAACTGCAAGAGTTGCTAGAGCAAGGTTATGTGCGTCCAAGTTCGTCGCTTTGGAGCGCACCCGTTCTCTTTGTTAAGAAGAAAGATGGGAGCTTGCGGCTTTGTATCGATTATCGGGAGTTGAACAAGCTTACGGAGAAGAACTAATATCTGGTCCCCAGGATTAACGATCTATTTGATCAGTTGGTTGGGTCAACAGTATATTCGATGTTAGATCTGAAGTCCGGTTACTACCAGTTGAGGATAAGGGAGAGCGACATCCCAAAGACAGCATTCAGTACGCGGTTTGGGCATAACGAGTTCACGGTCATAATGTTTGGTTTGACTAATGCGCCATCTGTGTTTATGGATCTGATGAACAGGACGTTCAGAGAGTACCTAGATCGTTTCGTGATAGTATTTATCGATGATATCCTGGTGTACTCGCAGTGTGAGGAGGATCACTATAATCATCTACACATGGTGTTGGAGACATTGAGGAGGAATCAGTTGTATGATAAGTTCTCCAAGTGTGAATTCTGGTTATCCTTGATATCATTCCTTGGTCATGTTGTTTGTGGAGAAGGGATAGCTGTGGAGTGGCCTACTTTGACTACAGTGGTAGAGGTCCGGAGTTTTCTGGGGCTTGCCGGCTACTATAGGCACTTTGTATGGAACTTTTCATGGATAGCACTTCCACTCACGACGTTGACAAGGAAGGATCAGAAGTTTGTGTGGTCTCCGGAGTGCGAGTAGGCTTTTGAAGAGTTGAAGAGGTGGTTGACCACACCGCCTATTTTATGTTCACCAGTTGGAACCGAAGGGTTCGAGATTTATAGTGATGCTTCGGGTAGTGGTTTGGGTTGTGTTCTGCTACAGCATGGGAGAGTGATAGCCTATGGTTCACGACAACTGAAGGTTCGTGAGAGGAATTATCTGGTCCACGACTTAGAGTTAGCGGCCGTGATACTTGCTCTAAAGCTTTGGAGGCACTACCTGTAGGGTGTGAAGGTCGATATTTACACTGATCATAAGAGCTTGAAGTACCTGTTGGACCAAAAGGATCTGAATATGAGGCAGCGGAGGTGGATGGAGTTCTTGGGGGACTACACCTTCAAGATACATTATGTGCCTGGGAAGGGTAATGCAGTGGTGGATGCATTGAGTCACAGGACTCCGGCGCAGGCCAACTGGTTATCGGTACATGATGAGAGATTGGTCCATGAGTTGGAGGCTTTGGAGATATCTTGCGTCGACAAGCAGTCTAGTACTAAGGCGAAACTATTTTGGACAGAGCTGCAGTGTGACCTAGCGGATAGAGTTTAGCGGGCTTTGGTTCAGGATAACAGCATGAAGCAGATCTTGGATGAATCTTTGGATGAGTCAAATTCCCAGTTTGTTGTTGAAGATGGTTTGCTAAAGAAGGATGGTCGCCTATGCGTTCCTAGTGCGGATAATCTTCGAGAGGAGTTGATGTATGAGGCTCATCATACCAAGTACTCAATCCACCCGGGAAGCACGAAGATGTATAGAGACATGAAGAAATTATTCTGGTGGCCGGGTTTGAAGAAGGATGTAGCACTTTATGTGGCCAAGTGCCGTACATGTGCATTAGTGAAGGCAGAATGTCAGAAACCCGGAGGGTTCTTGAAGTCCCTACCTATCCCAGAATGGAAATTCGATGACATATCTATGGATTTTGTGCATGGTTTGCCGAAGTCACAGAAGGGAAACGACGTCATTTGGGTGGTCGTAGATAGGTTGACAAAGGTGTCACACTTTATTCCGAACAGGAAGGAAGATCCGGTGGAAACGTTAGCCAAACTCTAAGTGGATAATATTGTACGATTGCATGATGTTCCCCGCAGTATTGTTAGTGACCGAGATGGACGATTTACGTCGATGGATTGGAGGTTGGTGCATAGTATGTTGGGAACTAAGCTGAGTTTCAGCACAGAATTTCATCCACAGATGGATGGTCAGACCGAGAGGGTCAACAGGACTATGGAGGACATGCTTCGCATGTGCGTCCTAGATTTCAGAAAGCATTGGGAGGATCACCTGTACATGGTGGAGTTTGCGTACAACAACAGCTTTCAGTCAAGTATTGGAATGGCACCTTTTGAGGCCTTGTACGGGAGGAAGTGTCGTACACCGTTGTTTTGCTTGGAGGCAGGCGAATCGAAGTTGTACAAACGTCAAGCGGTGGAAGACGCCACTTCAATGATACGGACAATTCAAGAATGGTTGAAGATCGCTCAGGACAGGCAGACAAAGTATTACAATGCCAAGCATAGGAACGTGGAATTCAATGTCGGCGACATGGTGTATCTAAAAATCAAGCCGTTCAAGGGTGTATCGCGGGTTCGACGCTTGAAGAAGTTGAGTCTGAGATACCTTGGACCCTTTAAAACCCTGGAGCGTGTTGGCGAGGCGGCGTATAGATTTCTGTATGTCGGCGGAATTGAGTGGGCTGCATGAGGCGGTGCAAGAGCCTTCGCAGATCATTGCAGATAATCAAGTACTAGTTGATTATGAGTTGACCACAAGAGTCGAGCTAGTATGTATTGAAGATGTTGCAGTCAAGCGACTCCGCAATAAGGATTTCCGTATGGTTAAAGTCTGATGGGATAATTGCGGACGTGAGGAGCTTTCTTGGGAGCGAGAGCAAGCTATGTTGGAGGAATACCCCGTGTTATTCCACTCAGGTATTATTTAGATTTGTGTACCTTTACTTAGTTTCGGGACGAAATTCCTTAAGTGGGGGAGATTTGTAACGCCCCGAAAATTGTATTTGAGTCGGTCGCGAAAAAGGGGATTTTTGGTGCCTGTATAGGGGTACACGGCCTAGGACACGGGCATGTCCAAGGCCGTGTTTGGCTGGTGTTTTTGGCCGTTTTCATCCCGAGAAGGACACGGCTAGAAACACGGCTACGTGACACGAGCGTTTCATTTGACACGGGTGTGTGCCTACCCGTGTCCTTACCCGTATTCTTTTGGGTCATGTCCGTTGCCGTGGCGGTTATGCGTGACACGCCCCCGAACACGGGCGTGTCGAGGAACCCGACACGGGCGTGTCAGGTGAGACATGGGCGTGTCTTTACCCGTGTGTCTTTCCTTCGTTCGACGATCGTGCCTAGAGCGAGGCACACGGCCTGGGACACGGCCGTGTGCCAAGCCGTGTTCAGCCCAGGTCTGGAGATTTTTGAACGGATCTGAGCCGTTCGTTTTCTTTAATTAAGATCCAACGGCCCAGATGGTTTCCTGCTCTGTTAAGGCCGGGAATAGGGGAGTTAATCCTTCATTTCTCTCCAACCATTCTCTCTCTCAAGGAGTTGGAAAGAGGAGGAAGAAGGAAGGGATTTCGGCCGCCGGCGGAGCATCGGAGCACCGTTTCGAAATCTGAGAGCGGATCTGTTGGATCCCTAGTTGATTTGGGCTAGGTTCACTGACTTAGGTTGTGACCCATCATGTATAGTCTGGGTCAAGTTTGTGTCTTAGAGTCTAGGACAGTCCTCTATCTCAACTTCAGAGGGACCAGCCTTCTTCAAGACCTTCAGGAACTCCAGATCTATCAGATTTTCAGACTAAGTGAAATGAGTTCTACGTTCGTCGAACTCAGCTCGACGAAGGAAGTTGTGCGCTCGACGATCGGGAGACAATTCGCAGTACTGAGCTCGACGAACTTTGTTCTTTACTCGACGAATACCAGATCCTCTTCTAGCATTCTCAGGACTACTTCAGAATTTCTCTAAGTCCAGTTTCATGCTTCGGTCGACGAATCATTTTCTGAGCCCGACGAACTTGGACCTCAAGTTCACAGATTCTCAGGTCGATGAATGCTAAATCTGTACTCGACGATTTTTGTGCTCAGAGAATCTGTGTCGACACTTAGGGCTTGTGTCGACACCAGGCGATTTGTGTTGACGCCCAGGATTTCAGTCGACACCAGCTTGTGTCGACACCAGAGGATTTGTGTCGACACCTAGTCCAATCTGTCGACACCAGGGGAGTTGTGTCGACACCAAGATCAATCTGTCGACACCATTTTGTGTCGACACAGTTTTTCAGCAGATGCAGAGTATTTTGTCCAAGTCCAGAACTTTTCTCAGGTCGACGAAGTTTATTCTCAGCTCGACGAAGTGTACTCTCTGCTCGACGAATAATGTTTGTCTGATATTGAAGATTGTCTATTCAACGAATGAAGACTGTCAGCTCGACGAACTCAGTGCAGCTTGACGAACTCAGCTTGGCTCGACGAACTCAGCGCAGCTCGACGAATTCAAGACTCTGTTCGACGAATTCTGTTCTTCGTTCGACGATTCCAGACTAGGTCTTCTTCCGTTCCCGTCCAATTTCATGGCGCTGATTCCTGGACAATTAATGGCAGTTCTTCACAGAATACTATCGTTGGGATGTGCAGTTAATTCTGGATTATTTCATGTTGTTTTCCCATGGAAACAGTTGGGGAAATAATTAATTGTTGCTTCCTTTCCAGGCCGTCTGTCATTACTGCTCGACATTCAAAAAATTGGAATGCTCTCCTTGACAGACAGAGAGAGATACAGAAACCAAAAAGAAATTGAATAAGCACACAACACCAGAACATCTAGAACAGCATAGACAGTGATTCAGACAACACAAGAAAAGGAATTCATTCTTGGCCCAGAGAGAAATTGATCTAGAAGAAGAAGAAGAACATTACATCAATATCAAGAGTCTTCTTCATCTGCTTTTACTCAGGAGAACTTCAAAACAATACATTCATATCAGTTGCAAGAAGTTCCTGAAAAGTTTCTCTGGACCTGGAATTCTAGGTCTTTGAAGACCTATCACCCTGAAGCAGTGCTCCAGTTTTCTTCCTGAACCATTCCACATCTCAGGGGGAGCAAAGCTGCTAAACAACATCCACAAGTCTTCTCACTTGACTTGAGAAAGAGAAGACCCCATCACCCTCTCACTCCACCTCTGTACAGGGTTTTAATTCCCTTCAAAATTATTCTGGTTGCAAGTCTCCCACCAGAAGACTTGAGGGTTTGGTTTTTGGGAACCTGATCAAAACCCCATTGGTGCCAGGACACCTGATCAACCCCTTCCTACAGTGGATTCCTAACATGGTGGTAGAAGAGTGGACTACCCAGATTTGGGGAACCACTATAAAATTCTTGTGTCGTCTGGTTGCTTTCTTTTCTTTTTTGTTTTCTGGCCTTGCTCTGTGATTGTGCTGTGATTAGTCTTTTGTTGCTTTCTGATTTATTGTATTTGCTGCACACACACACACCTAAAATACAACAGCAGTCGTAAAAGTGTTAAAATCACCATATACTCTATTCCCCCCCCCCCTCTAGAGTATATCAGATCTAACTGGACTTTCAATTGGTATCAAAGACAGGTTGGTTAAACATACCATATCTGATTGGTTGTACAGGCTAACACCTGAACCCAAAGATCCCTTAGTTAGATCTCTTTGTTTTTATTCTGTTACTAGATTTTATTCTCACAGACATGGCCCAAAACAAGGATTATACAAGCATCAGACCTCCAGTGTGCAATCTTAACAAGTTTGCCATCTGGAAGGCAAGAATCATATTATATATGAACTCCATTGATGAGGATATTTTCTCTGTCATCTCAATAGGTGTTCCTCCAGCTCCTACAACATTTGCCAGCACATCAACTAATCTGAGTGCAGTACCACCTCCAGACAATACTGAAGCCTACAAGAAAGCCAAGATAGCTGATGCAAAGGCTATGAATATTTTGGCCCAAACAATGTCAGATGACATATTTCAGAAGGTGGCTGAGTGCACCTCAGCCAAGGCCATTTGGGACTCTCTCAATCAAATGGTAGCAGGCTCAGCTAATGAAAGGAAGAATAGGAGATCCAGTCTCATTTCTCTCTATGAGAATTTCAAAAAGGATGAGACAGAATCAGTGGCTGAGATGTACAATAGATTAAGTTCAATTATTAGTGAACTCAAGACCCTTGACAAGGACATCACCTTAACTGAAGTGAATGATAAGATACTGATGTGTTTCCCCAGTTCATGGGACTCCAGAATCTGGCCAATCAAAGAAGCCAGAAGCCTTAATGAGATCTCAACAGAATCTCTGCTGGGCAAGCTGAAGTCATATGAGCAG
This sequence comes from Platanthera guangdongensis, assembly GCA_039583875.1. NCBI lineage: Eukaryota > Viridiplantae > Streptophyta > Magnoliopsida > Asparagales > Orchidaceae > Platanthera > Platanthera guangdongensis. Next base: position 55,874,130 of record CM077159.1, on the reverse strand, counting down.
CTTGTCAAATCAAGAGAGGCAGCAGAACAGAAGGCAACTACACCAGTTAGGAAGGAGCACAGCTTGGCCCTCAAAGCCTCTGAAGACAATGAAACATCTACCTCAAATGAAGAGTTAATGAGCCTCTTTGCCAAAAGATTCTACAAAATGGCAAGAAAGGATTTTAGAAGAAAATCATCCAGGCAGGATGATAAACCCAAGTATGACAAGACACCAACTAAGGAGGTTGTGTGTTTTGGTTGCAGAAAGCCAGGGCACTATATTTCAGAATGCCCAGAAAATCAGAAAAAGGACAAGGGCAGGGACAAGGATTCCAGAAGAAAACAAAGCAGCAGACCCTCCTTCAACAAGTATAAAAGGAAGGACAAAGGATTTGTTGCTGAGTCCTGGAGTGACACAGAAGAATAAACATCCTCCTCTAGCTCCAGTGAAGAAGAGGAAGAAGCCAGATCTAAGGAGGTGTGCCTAATGATAATAGATGCCTCCAGAAGCAACTGTGGATCAGAAGAGGACTCTGAAGATGAAGATGCCTCAGACTCAGAGGCTGATCAGGTGATCTCTAGTTTTGATTTCAATTCTGATTTGTTTAAAGTAGAATTTAAAACTATGTGCATGGATTTAATAAACTCAGAGAAAGAAATAAAAACCCTGAGAACTAGACTAGAAAACCTAGAATCTGTTAGTACAGAAAACAGAAAACTAACTGACTAATTGACTCTAGCTAATGAACAGATAATTAAATTAAAATCTGAATTATGTGAGGCAAAACAACTTGAGCAATCTCTCAATGGGAGAAGCCTCAAGCTGATGGATATCACAAGCACAGTAAATGCCAGATTAAATGGCAGGCTGGGCTTAGGTGCTTCATCAGGTTTACCCCCCATAATAAAGAAGAATATACTTTCCACTCCCATAAAGTTTATCACTGCTAAAGGTAAAGAGAAACTAACTGAAAAACCCAGATCAGAAAACAAGTCAAATCTATTAGACAATAGCAACGGAAAACAGAAGAAAGCTGTCAAAAACCAAGTTCAGCAAAATTCGTCGAACTTAGATCGACGAAATCCTGCAAGATCGTCGAACCCCGATCGACGAACGTTGAACACAAACTTCAGAAATAATTATTCGTCTTACTGCGATCGACGAACTGTGTATTGTTCGTCGAGCAGAGGTCGACGAACGTGGGACGCAGAAAATGACCATGGTCATTCTCTGAGTGGAGGTCGACGATCTCATCCCCATTCGTCGAACTCTGGTCGACGAACGTACAATAATTCGTCGATCCCAGAACGACCAAACATAAATAATTTCTCATATAGAAATGTTAAAACAACTAACAAGGCATTTAATCTAGTAGCTGATTGGATAATTCCACCTAGGAGATATCACCCACTAGGGTATAAGTCTCAACCTGCATTATCAGTCATTTCTAGTTTTTCTTTTCAACCAAACCAAGGACCCAAGGTAACCTGGGTCAAGAACAATTGAGCTTTATTTTCTGATGCAGGTACAAGTGAAGAACTGTCCAAGGCTAAGTCAGACATGGTACCTGGACAGTGGCTGCTCCAAGCACATGACTAGCAGCAAAGCAAATCTCACCAACTATAAATCCAAGTTAGGACCAAAAGTGATATTTGGAGACTCAAAGAGTGGTCAGTCGGAAGGATATGGAAGAGTAAGCATTGGAGCAGTGACCTTCAAAAAGGTGATATATGTAAGAGGACTTAAACATAATCTTATATCCATAAGTCAATTATGTGATGAAGGTTATCAGGTACATTTCAACTCTACCTCTTGTTCTATTATAAATGATAAAAACCAAACTGTTTTAATTGGACTTAGACAAGGAAACATATATTTAGTAGATTTCATTTCTGCCACAACTGATATTTGTTTACTCAATATCTCTAGTAACCAAAATGAGCTATGACACAAAAGGCTAGGACATGTAAACCTTAAGAACATATCTAGGTTATCTAAAGACAACCTTGTTAGAGGTTTACCTCCTGGTCCCTACAAGAAGGAAAGCCTATTCAGGGCTTGTCAACTAGGCAAGCAAACTAAAACTAGTTTCAAATCCATTAATAAAAGTGATTCACCTAGGATATTGTATCTGCTTCATGTGGATCTTTTTGGACCCATTGCAGTACAAAACCTAGGAGGGAAGTCTTACACCTTAGTTATTGTTGATGACTTCTCCAGATTCAGTTGGGTAGCCTTCCTGAGAGCTAAGTCAGATACATTCAAAGTTCTTACAGATTTTCTCAGGACCATACAGATTGAGTTCTCTACTCATGTTGCGTTGATTAGAAGTGATCATAGCACAGAGTTTGAGTCTCTTCTTATGCATGAGTTCTGTGAGAAGGAAGGTATCAGGCAGTGCTTCTCAGCTCCTAGATCTCCCCAACAAAATGGGGTTGCTGAAAGGAAAAATAGGACACTCATTGAAGCTGCAGGTACATTGTTAGCAGATGCCTACATGCCTCTATCCTTTTAGGCAGAAGCTGTAAACACAGCTAACTATGTCCTGAACAGATGTCTTATACATAAACTAAAACACAAGACCCCCTATGAATTACTTAAAGAAAAGAAACCTAAAATCACTTACTTTAAAGTTTTTGGTTGCATATGTTATATCCACACTAATAACAAAAGATACATCAGAAAATTTGAGGCTAAGGCTGAAGAAGGGATTTTTCTAGGATATTCCCAAGTAAGCAAGGCTTATAGGGTTTTCAATAAATCATCCCTTAAAATTGAAGAATATGTCCATGTGTCTTTTGATGAAGCTAACATGTCTTATAAGGAGAAAGACATTTCTACCAATAGCCCTTTGCAGGTTTCACCAATGTTTGAGTCTATGTATGGATTAAACCTTACCCAAGAGGTTCCAACTCATCCCACTCCACAAGCTGCTGAAGACAGTAAAGAAGAAATTCAAGGGGAAGTACTTGAACTTCCATCAACAGCCAACACCATTCCTCAAGAGGAATTATTTGCAGAAGTTGTTGCTCAACCAACTCCACAAACTGATCTTGTCACACTTAGAGATCACCCCAGATCTCAAGTGATTGGGGACATTTCAGTTGGTGTACAGACAAGACATCAGCTCAATCAAGACTTGATGCATGCCTGTTTTCTCTCTCAAATTGAACCTCTTACCATTCTTAAAGCTGAGCAAGATCCCCACTGGATTCTTGCAATGTAAGAGGAACTAAATCAGTTTGATAGATGTAGAGTTTGGGATTTGGTTCCAAGACCCCATAACTACCCAGTTATTGGAACCAAATGGGTATACAGGAACAAATTAGATGCAGAAGGGAACATAGTAAGGAACAAGGCTAGACTGGTTGCCCAAGGGTATAGGCAAGAAGAAGGAATAGACTATGACCAAACCTTTTCCCCTGTTGCATGGTTGGAGGCCATTAGAATATTTCTAGCCTATGCAGCATACAAAAAGTTCAGGGTATTCCAGATGGATGTCAAGAGTGCCTTTCTGAATGGTGTACTTCAAGAAGAGGTTTATGTAGAACAACCTCCAGGTTTTATCTCTCTAACTCAACCCTCTTATGTTTACAAGTTGCATAAAGCTCTCTATGGTTTAAAGCAAGCTCCAAGAGCTTGGTATGAGACTCTAGCTAGATTTCTTTTAGAGCATAAATTTACAAGAGGAACCATAGATAAAACCCTTTTCACTAGACATCATAAGAACCAAATCTTATTGGTACAAATATATGTGGATGACATTATTTTTGGGTCTACTGATCCCAAATTGTGCCAGAGGTTTGCTGACCTCATGCATTCCAAATTTGAGATGAGTAGCATGGGTGAGCTCTCCTACTTCCTTGGTCTCCAAGTGAAGCAGCTCCCTGATGGTATCTTCCTCTCCCAATCTAAGTATGCCAAAGAGTTTATTAAAAAGTTTGGGATGGGTGATGCTTCAGGAATGAAAACACCTATGGCCACAAATGCTGTTGTGGACTCTGATGCAGCAGGGAAACCTGTAGATCAGAAACATTATAGGGTAATTGTTGGATCCCTATTATACTTAACAGCTAGCAGGCCTGACATAATGTTTGCCACATGTCTTTGTGCTAGATTCCAAGTGAATCCTAAAGAATCTCATCTTATTTTTCTAAAAAGGATTTTGAGATATATAAAGAGTTGTCCTAGTTTAGGACTCTGGTATCCTGCAGAGTCAGAATTTGAGTTAACTGGATACTCAGATGCTGACTATGCTGGATGTAGAGTGGACAGGAAAAGTACCTCTGGAACTTGTCAGTTCCTGGGTATGAGACTTGTCTCTTGGTTTTGCAAAAAGCAGACATCTGTGTCTACATCAACTGCTGAGGCAGAGTACATGGTTGTTGGCAGCTGCTGCTCACAGATGCTATGGATACAAAACCAACTCCTAGATTATGGTATCAACTTAAATAATTCAACCTTATTTTGTGATAATACTAGTGCTATTGCTATAACACAGAATCCAGTTCATCATTCTAGGACTAAACATATTGAAATAAGACATCATTTCATTAGAGATAATGTGGACAAAAAGAAAATTAACTTGATCCACATTCCTACTGATCTACAGAGAGTAGATATCTTCACCAAGCCCTTGGATGAGAAAACCCATCTGTTCTTTATAAATCAACTGGGAATGATTGATGGAGAAGAGTTAAATAAATTTTTGTCTGCATTCGACGAATTTTCCAGAGTTCGTCAAATGGAGTTCGACGAATTAGGGAACGTTTGAGAGATTCTCGTCGAACGGAGATCGACGAATTCTCTATGTGGAAACAATTTTCGTCGACTGGAGATCGACGAACCTTGTTTCAGAAACCATTTCGTCGAACTCTCTTCTGAATGGGTTCGACGAACTACTCTCCTATACCTTATTTCGTCGATCACAGTTCGAAGATTTGTCTCTTTTTCATGGAACGGAGCTTGTCGATTCATATTCTAAAAATCTTATATCTAGGTTTTCTTCGACCTTCGTCCCGCGCTTTCAGTTCCTTTGCTCTTGATCTCCGTTTTCTCTGTAATTTTCTTTGTAGGTCATCAATGGCAATTCCTCCAAGAGCACTTGCAGCGATGAAGTTTGACGCAGCATTCTCAATGGACTTTGAGTCCTTCCAGCACTCTGATCCCATTTTTATGTATATCCTTGAATTACTGGAAGAACTGCATCTCAAGAACTTCATGTCATGCAACATCAAGCTACACTCAACAGAGATAAGAGAATGGGTGTACACTGCTACAATTTCTGAAGATGGAAATCTGACTGGAACTATTGGAAACACTGCCGTTTCCTTGACCCCAGCAGTAATCTCTGAAATATTTGGTCTGATAAATGGGGAAGACAATTTGGAAATGGACGCTGAGGAATATGCTGAAAGTCATGGGTTTCTCCGACAACAACCCTAATAAGCTTCTGAAGAAACAATTGTCCGCCACCTATCAGTTTCTGGCTGACATTGTCGGGAAAATTCTAATGGGCAAGCACTCGGCGCACGACTACATCACTTGCCATCAATTCCTGATCATGTGCGCAGTGCTCAACAAGCGTCAGGTGGATTGGGGCATGGTCTTCTTTGACCTTATCAAGAAAAGGGTTGGTAAGAAGGAAGTATGCTACGGCAGAATCCTGGGGATTTTCCTCCAGGAAAAGGCCAGTGAATGTTTGGTCTCCCCGACCACATTCATCAATGCCAGCAAGCGCCTCACCTGCGCCTTGTTTGGTAGATGGGAGAGGACAATCTCCAAACCCTCCAAGGGTTCCTCCTCATCCATCAATGCTTCTGAGAGCACCAGGACCGTCAAGGTCACTCCCCACCCTGAATCTGAAGAGGTCATTCCCCCTACCAAATCTCTTCCCACTCCTCCTGCACCTCAACTGACTCCTCCTCAACATCAATCTCCACCGCCTGATCTTACACATATGCCTACACCTCCACTTTCCCCCACTGAAACAAATATTCCCTCTCCTCCTCAATCCCCTCTTCCACCACACCTTTCCTCTATTCCCTCCTACACTATACCCTCTGAACCACAACCTGTTCTACCTCCCTTATCCCCTCCGCATATTCTTCCTTCCTCCTCTACTATTCTTTCTCCACCTATGGATTCTTCCACCATTTCCACCATCATCACTCTTCTGACTCCTCTTATTAAATCACTCATCACAGAGGCCATTACACCTCTAGTGAATTCTATTGATTCTTTATCTGCCAAAATCTCAGCTCTCTCTGCTGCCCCCTCTTCAATCAGGGGCCTGGCTCCAGGTTCTCCTGAACCCAGGCAGGGGGAGATGCTCCATGATGAAGCTGGTGCAGCAGCTACAGAAGTAGATATAGCAGATACAGATACTACAGATATAGTTGATTCATTGCTTGATAATACAGATACAGTTACAGATACAGCAATAGATTTTCTTCAATTCATGGAGACTGACAGTAGCTTTGATGAGTCAGTGGATTCCATAACAACTGTTGGTGATTTTCTCATAAATCCCACAGTCAATCTATCTGAGATTCTTCAGATTTTTGATCCTGTATATATGAAACTTCCTTCAGTAGAAATTGCTAAGCCATACTTGGCTATTGTCCAGTATACTTCTCCAGCAAATCCAGCAGTTGTCAGGCAACTTTGTGCATCCTTTGCTGCTCCCTCTGCTGTTCCAACTCCTGTGTCTATCCCAGTAATCTGCCCTGTCCCAGATTTTGTCATGGATGATTCTCCCATGCCTAATCTAGATGAGCTCATTCTGGCAGACATTGAGGAAGAGAACAAGGCAGCAGCTGCAAGTTCTATCTCTACTACTGTTGTACCTTCTCCCTCTGAACCTTCTATTCCCCCTCAAGACAAACCTCTTACATTCCTGATGCCACTCTGAGGAAGCTGAATGCTTTGTATGATAACCCTCAGAGTTCAAATTCTGATGATGATGAATCAGATGTGGAGGCTGCTAAGAAGAGAAAGAAGTTGCTCTCTAAGAAAAGGAAGGCCCCGCCTCCTCCTGCTCCCAAGCCTAATCCCACTACAGACACTCCATATTATATTCTGCATAATGTTGCTCCTTACAAAGGGATGCCTGCATGGATGTGGCTATCTAAGAACCAGCAAAAAGAGAGGAAGAGGAGTAGGAGATACTCTCCTCCCCCAGTTCATAGGTACAGAAAGGATCCCCCTCCTCCTCCTCCAGCAGCAGGTGCCTCTGGATCAAGCTCTCAAAGATCTACTCCTATTCAAACCTATCAGAGACAAACAGGGAGATCCTCTGGTAGTAGTAAACCAAGGCCACCATCTTCAGGAAGTCAACACCATCAACAACAACAGCAGTAGTCCCAGGAATCTAAGAAATAGGAAGCTGAAAGGCCTTATTCTCCTCCTGAAGATCCAGAAACAGCCAATACAGCCAGAATGGCAAGATTCCAAGAAATCATTGGCTTATCTCTTATCAATAAAGCTAAAGCTGAAGGCAAGGACACAACAGGTTTAACCACTATGTCTCAGTACATAAGAGATGAACTGAAAAGATTTGGGAGAGCAAACAAGCTACTAAATGTTGATGAATACATGAATCTTCACCCAGAGGCAGTTGTCCCCAGAGCCACTTCACTGAACATCATAGGGGCAGCTGACTTGACTATGACCAAGGCTGAAGCTTCAGATCCCAATAGGGAAATCATTTTCAAGAAGCCAGGAGAAAAAGCACCTGAAGTCAAGCCAAAACAGAAGAAATCAGAGAAGTAATGTTGTGTTTTTCTTTTCATTTCTGCTTATGTTTCAGTTTACACTTTTACATTAAAATAAAGCCAGTATGTATATATATATCAGTTGCATGTGTTGTAAATTCTCTGCCAGATGTATCCCTTTATTTTGCTTTGTTTTTTTGTTTGTTCTTTGCTTGGAGTTTCTGTTAGTGACCTCACCCAAATAGGGGGAGATTGTTGAATCCCTAGTTGATTTGGGCTAGGTTGACTGACTTAGGTTGTGACCCATCATGTATAGTCTGGGTCAAGTTTGTGTCTTAGAGTCTAGGACAGTCCTCTATCTCAACTTCAGATGGACTAGCCTTCTTCAAGACCTTCAGGAACTCCAGATCTATCAGATTTTCAGACTAAGTGAAATGAGTTCGACGTTCATCGAACACATCTCGACGAAGGAAGTTGTGCGCTCGACAATCGTGAGACAATTCGCAGTACTGAGCTCGACGAACTTTGTTCTTTACTCGACGAATACTAGATCCTCTTCTAGCATTCTCAGGACTACTTCAAAATTTCTCTAAGTCCAGTTTCATGCTTCGGTCGACGAATCATTTTCTGAGCTTGACGAACTTGTACCTCAAGTTCACAGCTTCTCAGGTCGACGAATGCTAAATCTGTACTCGACGATTTTTGTACTCAGAGAATCTGTGTCGACACTTAGGGCTTGTGTCGACACCAGGCGATTTGTGTCGACACCCAGGATTTCAGTCGACACCATCTTGTGTCGACACCAGAGGTTTTGTGTCGAAACCTAGACCAATCTATCGAAACCAGGGGAGTTTGTCGACACCAAGATCAATCTGTCGACACCATTTTGTGTCGACATAGTTTTTCAGCAGATGCAGAGTATTTTGTCCAAGTCCAGAACTTTTCTCAGGTCGACGAAGTTTATTCTCAGCTCGACGAAGTGTACTCTCTGTTCGACGAATAATGTTTGCCTGATATTGAAGATTGTCTATTCAACGAATGAAGACTGTCAGCTCGACGAACTCAGCGCAGCTCGACGAACTCAGCTTAGCTCGACAAACTCAGCACAGCTCGACGAATTCAAGACTCTGTTCGACGAATTCTGTTCTTCGTTCGACGATTCCAGACTAGGTCTTCTTCCGTTCCCGTCTCATTTCATGGCGCTGATTCCTGGACAATTAATGGTAGTTCTTCACAGAATACTACCGTTGGGATGCGCAGTTAATTCTGGATTATTTCATGCCGTTTTCCCATGGAAACAGTTGTGGAAATAATTAATTGTTGCTTCCTTTCCAGGTCGTCTGTCATTACTGCTCGACATTCAAAAAATTGGAATGCTCTCCTTGACAGACAGAGAGAGATACAGAAACTAAAAAGAAATTGAACAAGCACACAACACCAGAACATCCAGAATAGCATAGACAGTGATTCAAACAACACAAGAAAAGGAATTCATTCTTGGGCCAGAGAGAAATTGATCTAGAAGAAGAAGAACATTACATCAATATCAAGAGTCTTCTTCATCTGCTTTTACTCAGGAGAACTTCAAAACAATACATTCATATCAGTTGCAAGAAGTTCCTGAAAAGTTTCTCTGGACCTAGAATTCTAGGTCTTTGAAGACTTATCACCCTGAAGCAGTGCTCCAGTTTTCTTCCTGAACCATTCCACATCTCAGGGGGAGCAAAGCTGCTAAACAACATCCACAAGTCTTCTCACTTGACTTAAGAAAGAGAAGACCTCATCACCCTCTCACGCCACCTCTGTACAGGGTTTTAATTCCCTTCAAAATTATTCTGGTTGCAAGTCTCCCACCAAAAGACTTGAGGGTTTGGTTTTTGGGAACCTGATCAAAACCCCATTGGTGCCAGGACACCTGATCAACCCCTTCCTGCAGTGGATTCCTACCAGGGTGGTAGAAGAGTGGACTACCCAGATTTGGGGAACCACTATAAAATTCTTGTGTCGTTTGGTTGCTTTCTTTTCCTTTTTGTTTTCTGGCCTTGCCCTGTGATTGTGCTATGATTAGTCTTTTGTTGCTTTCTGATTTATTGTATTTACTGCACACACACACACCTAAAATACAACAGCAGTTGTAAAAGTGTTAAAATCACCATATACTCTATTCACCCCCACCCTCCCCCCCCCCCTCTAGACTATATCAGATCTAACTGCACTTTCAGGATCTGTGGAGGAAAGTTCGTTGCGAAGATTTACATCCGTGTAGTTTTTCCATGGCGCCAAAGCGGACTACAAGGGTAACGATTCTCTACTTGAGCATGTGATGCTCTTTCTTTCTACATAGGGAATCCCGCTCCCGCGAGTGTGCGGTGAGTGCGTGGTGTTCCATGGGGTTGATGTGAATAACCCCCCTTGTGTTGCATATAGAGTCCGGAATCGTAAGTACGGACATATGCATTGTGTGTGAAGCCTACCCGGACGTGTATTGTCTGGATCGGTGATGTTGAATTTGATATGTTTTGCCGGAGAAGACTCCGTGCTTTGGGTTTTTTCGGGTTTCTACGCGGTAGATTGCAGCAGGGATCCTTTTAGGTTAGCTTCAAGGCGCACCCGGAAAACTGAGCGGAAACGTGTTCTGCTAACTTGGCGGTCTGAGAACCGGCCATGATCATAACTGGGTTATGAGATTGTTTGGAAAACTTTGGGATCCGAGAGAAGATTGGCCCGCGCGTAGGACTTCAATTGTATATGCGGCGTGAGCAAAGGGCAAGTGGAATTGGACCTAGGCTATATGGTTCGGTGCGAGAGACCCGAAGACGGGGACTGGCCGTTGGCATAGTTGGGAGCCTTAGACGGTGGTCAGAAAGGCTAAATTCTCACATGTTGTTGTCATCCTGGGGGTGGTGGTGAAGACGCTGTAATAACAGGATTCACCGTTAATGTGCCCTGAGTGCACGGTGTGTTTGGTCGTGCGAGCCTACTCATGTGGCGTAGTTTAGTTGCGCTTTATTATTTTATTGGGCTAATGATATGCAGGGAAAGAGCACCGCTGTCCCTAATTAGGGGCTGGGTCGTTATAATTTTGTCGGCTTTTGGCTGACCGTTGCTTTGTTTGCCACCGTACGGTGGAATGTGCTTGCAGATGCTGCGGAGCCGAGTACCAAATAGCGGGCTGGAGCCCATATTGTTGTGCTGGCCCTAGAAGGCCAAAGCGAATAGTTATTTTTGTTTTTATCATGTGCGGCCGGCCTACGAGCCGATATATGTAAGACATGTTTTTATTAAGTGAACATTTGTAAGGTCATAAGGTCATGTATCCTTTTAGTGTATTTGGTTTTCATTCCAGTGTTAGGTTGTGGACATTCATGATTAATGGATTTATGTTTTGGGTTCTTTCAACTTTAAAAACTTCTGCTAGAATGCTCTATGTAGGACGAGTAGTCTTAATTGGATGGTTTGAATATTCTTATGTAACCCTTTCGACTGTCTGTGATATATGGTATCGGGTTCCAGCTGGACCATCTGTTATATGTCATGCGACGGATGGGGGTGTTACAGCTTTCCCAAGTATTGATCTCTTCAAGGAACACAGTAAGGGGGAGTTAATATCGAGGAGGACTTGAGACTGAAGTCCTTAAGGCGGAATTAACTAAGGTGGTTTTTTGGTATGTTGCGGAAAAGTAAAATAAAACACTAACAACTACTTTTATGCAACGCCGCTATGCGATGGTTCGCCAGGCAGGATGGAGGACTACACAGGCCTCTATGCACCGAATCACTGGGTGGATGGACGTGTATGCAAGCATAAGAATAATAATTTGAGGGTCGTAAGCACCTCTTCGCTACGCACTCCACTAATAATCGCTAGTGCGGCAAGAACAGATGGATGGCGCATGGAAAATAAGGACACACCTCAAGCAAATAACGAAAACATACTATCATATAGACATGATTACACATAAATGTATATTACAATAAGCATACTTCATCAAATATAAGAGATAAACTATGCTATCAACAACAAGAGAAGAAAAGTGTGTGAAATCGACCGATTCCGAAGGTTTGCTGAGGATTCACGGTAGGATTCATCGGGTTGTCATTCTGCGTCCTAGCTCTATCCTCAACTACGTCCGGGGTAGAGGAGGCTGTCACTCACTCCCAATGGACCCGTCTTCTTCATGTCATGAGCCGGTGGAGGATGGCACAACTTCTCTAGCTTGGTGGAGAAAGCTAAATAAAAACCCCTTTTGAAGCTCTAGGATGAAGGAGTAGGCCGAGAGGAAGCTTCGGCTTTTATTTAGCGCGGAATGCTTGCTCGGATCTTCTCCCCTTGGTGGAACGGCGGATTTCACCCTAAAAATGTGGCAGAGTGGTTGGAATACGGATCCCCCTAAAATGGCAGGAAATCTGCGCTTAAATAGAAAACGTCAGAAAATTGGTCACGCACGGTCTAGCGCACGACCGTGCGTGAATCGTGCAATATTCGTGCGAAGATAATGCTTGAGGAAGAAGAAACGTTGACCCGTGCATTTTACTTCTCGCACGGGCGATTCTGCCCATGCGTGAAGGAAATCACACGGGTAGCGAGAAAAAGCAGGAAAGCAGGGAGAAATAGTGGAATCATGCGTTTTACTCGCGCATGGGCGTTGTTGCCCGTGCGTGAAGAAAATGCATGATTAACCACAGATCACTAGAAAGCTTGGCAAAAGGTGCAGGCGGTGTGATTCCTTCTCGCACGGTTTGGCTGAAATCGTGCGGGAACAAATCCCACAGGTAGAAACAGATGCCCCAGGAAAGCTGTGTAAAACGGACGATTGGACTGGAACCGTGCGCGAAGAAATGCGCACGACCGTGCGTTTTACACAGAAACTGAAAATTATAATTTGGGACATCCCGATTACCCGCACAACAATAAAACCAGGCTGGAGCACAAGCTTCCATCACCAAAATGCAAACAAAACTAAATAGAAATATTACGAGGAGCACCATGTGCATACCCCCGACAAAAGAATGCGCAATTGCACACCCACGGGACCAAAACAATGCACTATTGGTGAAGTGAAGCCTAAACAAAAATATAACTTTTCTAATCGAAAAAGTAATGCACATGCAAGAAAATAAGCCCAGATGAGTCCTAAAAATCCTATATAAATTGGACTCATCAGGAACCAAACCCTGACAAAGTCATGGCGATCATGAAGTTGGGGTTGCCTCGGAATGCTAAGGAGGTGCAGTGGTATATAGGGAAGTTGGCAGGGCTAATCAGGTTTCTTTCCCGGGCTGCGGAGAAGTGCTCCCCCTTCTTCAAAGCATTGATGGGAGACAAGAAGTTCAAATGGACTGGGGAATGCGAGGAGGCATTCCAGGATTTGAAGAGGCAGTTAACTCAGGCACCCTGCTCTAAGGGCCGAAAGATGGGGAGGACAGGTTTTTGTATCTCCGGGTTGGAGCAGATTCCTTGAGCTCCATTCTGGTTTGAGAAGATGGGAAGAAGCAGCTGCCCATATACTACGTAAGTCGAGTCCTGAGGAAGGCATAGCTCTGTTATCCCTTCTTGGAGAAGCTGGCCTTTGCTCTTGTCATCTCATCTCGGAAGCTCCGACCCTATTTCCAAGCACACTCTATCTGAGTGGTGACTGACCATCCCCTCCACAACATCTTCGAGGGGGTGGAGCATTCAGCTAGATTGGCCAAGTAGTCGGTGGAGCTCAGTGAGTTCGATATCTCCATTGTTCCCCACCTCTCGATCAAGGCCCAAGCAATGGCCGACTTTCTGGCTGACTATATGGTCGAGGTGGCGTACACAGAACTGACTCGCATAGTTCCCTGAAAGGTGATGGCGGACGGCGTGTCAGGAAGGAATTCCCTGTGGGTGGGGATGATCTTGGAGAGTCCTCAAGGAACGAGGATCGAGCAAATGGTGGTGGTGCATTTCCTTATCACAAACAACCAAGCCGGGTTTGAGGCCGTAATAGTAGGATTGTGGCTGGCCGGGGAGCTGAGGGTGCATGATGTGGAGGTCCTCACTGACTCCATAGTAGTGTCTTTTCAAATTGGTAGGGAGTTTGAGACAAGGGAACCAACTCTCCAATTATAATTGGCAAAGGTGAAGGGGGTCATCGGCATGTTCCAGACCTTCTCCATCCGATATGTGCTATAGGAGGAGAATGAGCAGGTTGATCAGCTGGCTAAGCATGGTCCTCAGGTGGGGGGGTACCATCACCAACCTTTTCCTCCCATCTATCCAAGAAGAGGAGCTGATGGAGGTGGACCAACACCCCTCATGGTTGGATCCTTTCGCAACATTCTTGTCCACTAGGGAGATCCCGAAAGGGATGGACAAGAAGAATGAAAGTGAGCTGTTAGATCAGAAATACTCTAGAGGGGGGGGTGAATAGAGTATTCTTAATTCCTAAAAAATCTTTACAACATTTGCTGCAATTTAAGAAGTGCAGAATAAAACTAACTAAATATAAACTGCAGTCCTAATAATCACAGCCATAGCAAGAACACAAAAGAAATGAGCATCCAGACAACACAAGAATTTATAGTGGTTCCCCAACCTGGTTACATCCACTCTTCTACCACCCTGGTAGGAATCCACTCAGATTTTTGATCAGGTGTCTGACACCAATGAGCTTTTGATCAGGTGCTCAAAAACCAATCCTCAAGTCTTTTGATCAGGTGACTTGCAAGCAGGAATAACTTTTGAAGGGAGTTATAACCCTTTACACAGTGGGGGGGGGGTGTGAGAGATGATTGTGTCTTCTCTTTCTCAATATACAACTGAGAAGACTTGTGGATATTTGATTTTAGCACAGGCTCCCCCTGAGATATGGAATGGTTCAGGTAGATGAAGCCTTGTTGCAGGGTGATAGGCCTTCTAACTTTCATCCTTGACCAGAAATGCTCTTCAGGAAATTCTTTGATAGATGGATTAGTTGTTGTCCTTTGAAGTGTCCTGGAGAGTTCAAGAAGGAAGACTCTTGATATTTGATAGATTGTTCTTCTTCTTTAAAAGTGACTAATGTTCTGGTCTAGGGCTTCTTCTGTATCAGAAATATTGAGTAAGAAAATGAGAGAAGACTGATTGTATTGTTGTCTCTATGTCACAGGTCCTTCTTACTTCTGTGTATCTGTAAATCTTATTAAGTGTCTATATCTGTGTCTGTTTGTTGCTATATCAGAAAAAGAGAAGATCTCTTTTATATTTCCTAGGGAAATTGGTCTTTCGAAATTTGAATCTTCTGTAATCAATGCTGACGGCCTAGAGTATAAACAACATTGAATTATTTCCCCAACTGTCCCATGGAAAAATGGCAGGCAATAATCCTGGAGAATACCATAATCAATGCTCTTCTAACGGTTATATTCAGAGAATATTAAAACACTAATTAGTCGGGAATTATTGCAGTAAGAAGGGGACAGAAGGATGGAAAATAACTAAGTCTGGAATCGTCGAACTGATAACAGAAATCGCCGAGCTGAGTTCACAGTTCGTCGAGCTGAGTTGCTAAGTTCGTCGACCAGATGACTTCTGTTTGTCGAGCTGAGTTCCAAGATCGTCGAGCTAAAGCAGAAAACTGCATTATCCAGGCTTGCTTATTCTGTGTCTCAAGTTCATCGAGCTGAGATTGTAACTTCGTTGACTGGAGATGATTCTAAACTTGGAATAATTTCAGATGCTTCTGGATGAAAGTGTTGAAGTGAAGTATCCAGAATTCGTCGATCTAAGAATTTGTTTTGTCGAGTTGAGGACCACTAACTGCTGTTGGATAACTCTAGCTATTGTGATAAATGTTCGTCGAGCTGAGAATCCTGAGTTCGTCTACTGGGGATGATTCTGGACTTAGAAAAATTGAGAAGCTTCTGGTTGAAGTAAAGAATCCAGAAATCGTCGACCAGAGAACTAAGTTCGTCGACCTGAGTCTAGAGAACAACTAAACTTGGAATGCTGAAGGTTGAGTCCAAATATTGTCGACCTGAGAATGAAGTTCGTCGAGCTCAGCTCAGAGATTTTTTCTCTGTGATCGTCGAGCTGAGCATGACTATCGTTGATCTGAGTTCGACGAATGTCGAACTCATTTTACTTGTCTCTGGAAAATCTCTAAGTCTTTGAGTCTCTGGTAGTCTGATGAAGGCTGGTCCATGTGATGTTGCTACTGAGTACTTAGCCTAGACTCTAGGACACAACTATAACTCTGGCTATACATTGTGGGTCATATGATCCTAACTTAGTGAACCTAGCTCAAATCTTACTAGGGATCCAATAATCTCCCCCTATTTGGGTGAGGTCACTAATTACAGACTCAAATCAAACTAAAAATAAACAAAGCAGAAAAAGCATATATCTGGCAGAGATCAATAACAAATGCAGCAGATATATATACATAAGGTTTGTTCAGAATATATAGCAGTTATAGATAATTGTAGAAAATAAAAGAGTTCAAAATTTATTTCTTCTGTTTCTTTTCCTTTGGCATTTCTTCCTTGCTCTTCACTCCAGGCTTTGTAAACACAATCTCTCTGTTTGGATCTAAAGCTTTTACTTTTGTCATGCTCATATCAGCAGCCTCTATAATCTTCAAAGATGTGGCTCTGGGGACAACTGCTTCTGGGTGAAACTTCATGTAGTCATCTACATTGAAAAATTTGTTTGCTTTCTCGAATCTTTTAAGTTCCTCTTTCCTGTACTTTGACATTGTTGAATATTCAGAAGGATCCTTTTCTTCAGCTTTGGCTTTCTTAATCATAGAAAGTCCTACTAGTTCCTAGAACATGGCCATTCTAGAAGTTGTCACAACCCGCATTTTCCCCACATAAATAGCTTATCAGAGTAAGGGAAAATGCGTGTCATGATGCCACGTCAGCAGGGGATAACTGCGGACGCTGAGGCAAAAACCTACTTAATCATGGAGAAAGATCCTTTAAGTTATTTTAAGGAAAATCAGTTAAGTGCAACAGTTAGCCGTATCCCTTGGCTTAGTGGCTCATTTAGTCCACGAATCAAAATATGGTTATACGCTGCGGAAAAATACTTGTTTAGATTGACTCAAACATCTTACATGAGAATAAACGTCCCCAGAGGACAACTCATGTCATGCAGAACTCTAAATTTATTATAGTAGGAAAGATAGCTTTTACGGTCGCTAAAAATAACAGGTTAGAGTTTCAAATCATGTAATGTATGAAGTAATAGTAGTAGATTTTATAGTTGAAAATACCTAACATGCATTCCTAGCATAAATCCTCCCAGAGAGCAAGTAAACCACATCCACTATTAAATAAATGAGCAGCTAGCAAGTATCAGCAACTAACAAAATCAGTGGGCGCCAACAAACTGACACGAACTCACGAACAAAAGTATGTCTGAACTAGTAAAACTAAAAAAAACCAACAAACTACCTCGCTAAGACGAGGCAACAACCACAGCCAACACTGCCGCCAGAAAACTCCAAAACCAGCACTGCTACCTGCTACAACTCTGAACCTGAGGCATTCCAAAGACAGAACACCTCAGCAAGAAGGTACAAGTAGTGGCAGGAAAAAAATAATAAGCCAAAATAAACAAAGGTCAACAGGGGTACCAGCCCAAGACCAAAAGTACTGAAGCAAAGTACAAAAGAAATAGGGCATCAACAGGAAGAGAACTCCTACGTGACTTGTCACGTTCCACAAGAGTACACCAGACGCACAAGGCTATAAGGTGACTACATAAATATTTCCCCAGAAATAAAAAAAACAAAACCTTCATTAGGCACCTATGGTCGACCCTACCCAAAATCAAACCGAAGTGGTCACTCTTGGACACACAACCCAAAAAACGCAGGCGAAGTGGTCACTCTTGGACACACCACCCAAAACAACGGATATACAATCCGTCTAACTGCGAGGGAGTCTCATGCTCTCCACCATACAGCGCAGACATCCAAAAACCAGGTAGACTTCCACAGGGCACTAATGAAGGTAACAAACACTGTGGAGGTGGAAACGTCCACTAACACCCGCATTCAAAAAACCCAAAAAAAACCACAACACAAATACCTCGGGATTTGGCTCGACAAACTCTACTTGACATTACTAGATTCCGGACATGGTTGATCAACCCTTTGGACCGATTTACAACCCTAATTAAACTCGAATACGTTTGATAACGAGAGCTAAGGAACTTAAGTCATCGATAAGACACTTCAAGGACGATTAAACATAAATAGGCAAGTTCAAGTTTGTCATGGCAAAACAACATAACAACATGTGGTCAACAAAGCGGTTAATCTTTGCAATAATTTGGAAGAATAAGTGTAGAAAATTTTAGGGAACATGAAAACATAGCTGTTACCATCGAATCAGACAAGGAGAAAAGAGGAGAAACCACCACTTGCCTTGGTTTTTTTACCGGAAAAAATCCACCAAATCACTCCACGTCGTAGGTCGGGGCAAAAAGTATGCGGGAGAAGTTGAGATCTAGACAAAAATGGCGGAAAAGGGATTAGGGCCGAAAAACCCTAACGAAAAAAACTCAAGGAATGGGGAAGAAATTACCACGATAGCGTAGCTCTCGGCGAGAGCTATCCGGATCTAAGTTCGGTTGAAGATTTCGAGCACCAGAGAACCGTCGGTGGCCACCGGAAGATTCACGAAAAAGAAACTCTCTCTCTCGCTCGCTGCTCTGGTTCGGGAGAAACAAAACGGAGAAGATGAAGTTTGGTTCTAAAACCTAAGTCCAAGAATATATATATATATATATATATATATATATATATATATATATATATATATATATATATATATATATATATATATATATGTTTATAAAAAGTTTTGTCAAAAACGGTTTATTTCGAGCAGTTTTGCGGGAACCCAAAATAGAGATCTAGGATGACTTCAAATCACAATGTCGTCAACATGAACATTGTAGATCGCGTCGAGACGAACAAATTTCATGGTGACCATTTTTTGATACGATGTCGTTTTGACCCTCAAACCGGCCTCTGAACGCAGACAGAAACAGCCTACTCGAGTAACAGCATACCTACTCGAGTAGCAACATACCTACTCGAGTAACAGCATACCTACTTGAGTAGTAACATACCTACTGGAGTAGTAATACAATATACTCGAGTAGAGGCTCATTACTCGAGTAAAAACATGAATTACTAGAGTAGAAGCATCATATACTCGAGTAGCAGCTCACCACTCGAGTTATAGCGGGAAAAACAAAATTAGGGGTTTAAAACCACTTCGCATCGAACAGTGTTCAACATGAAAGTTGTAGATCTCATCGAGACGAACAAATTTCATGTTTACCATTTTTTGATACGACACCGTTTTGACCCTCAAAACGATGTTTGAACGTAAAACGAAACAGCCTACTCGAGTGGCAGCATACCTACTCGAGTAACAGCATACCTACTCGAGTAACAGCATATATACTCGAGTAGTAACATACCTACTCGAGTAGTAACAAAATATACTCGAGTAGAGGCTCATTACTCGAGTTAAAACATGACTTACTTGAGTAGAAGCAGCATATACTCGAGTAGAAGCTCACCACTCGAGTTATTGCAGAAACAACAGAATTAGGGGTTCAAAACGGCTTCAATTCGAAAAGTGGTCAACATGAAAGTTGTAGATATCGTCGAGACGAACGAATTTTATGTTGACCATTTTTTGATACAACGCAGTTTTACCCTCAAAACGTCGCCCGAGTAAAATCTAAAACGGGCTAATCGAGTAGAACCATAGCTTCTCGAGAAGACTCAGCACGGAAGCCCAAACGAGCGCCGAATTAAACGAAACTTGCACCGAAGGCGAACACCAATGCTACAAATCTAACGGCAAAATCAAAACCAGAATCCGACGAGCCATTCCCGAGATATTAATCTTCGAAGTATACGACGAACATAAACAATCCAAAACTTCAATCGCGTGCCGAGACTCCAAAAATGCTCGGATTGCGATGAAACTTGACGAGCTAGTCCAAAATTACTTAACTTAAATTCCAAATGCAAAATCTTCCCATTACAACAAGAATTCGGCCTACTCGACCGCACGGACGCGAAATTGCCTTAACGACATTGCGCCGTCAAATCGACGTTAAAAGTAACGCCACGACGTCATAAATCTGACGTTGCCCAAACAAATAAAATCATCGAAAAAAATTGGGGGCGTTACAGTCACTCCCCCTAAAAAGAAGTTTCGTCCCGAAACTTAACACAACTCCAAAACCAATCAAAACGATAAAATCAAACATAACTGAAAACATAACGACATACCTGAAACTAAGAGTATAGGTGCGGGCGAGATGCCCTCATCACCGATTCCAATTCCCACGTCGCGCTCTCGACGTCTTGATTTCTCCAAAGAATCTTGACCATAGGGATGGTCTTTCTCCGCAACACCCACTCTTGAAAATCCAGAACACGAACAGGTTCTTCCACATAAGTAAGGTTGGGCTGAATCTGGGGTATCGAGTCGAGGACTTGACGATCATTACGAACACATTTCTGCAACTGGCTCACATGGAACACATCATGGACACCAGGGAAGGTCGCAGGCAATTCCAACCTATAAGTCGACACTCCGATACGCTCAAGAATCTGGAAAGGTCCCACATACCGGGGGTCTAACTTGTGGTTCCTACCAAATCTTTTAACACCGGACATTGGAGAAACCTTCAGAAACACCAAGTCTCCAACCGCAAACTCCAGATCGACCCTTCGAAGATTAGCATATTTCTCATAGCGTTCTTGAGCCACACGAAGCTTTTCCCGAATATGGGTCACGGCACAATTCATCTCTTCAAAGGCTTCCGGACATAACAACGGTCTCTCACCAACTTCAGCCCAAAACAGAGGGGTTCTACAACGCCTCCCATACAAGGCCTCAAACGGAGTCATCTGCAAACTCTCTTGATAACTGTTATTGTAAGCAAACTCCATGAGTCTGAGACGCTCATCCCAAGCACCACCATGATCCAAAATATAACACCTGATCATATCTTCTATGATTTGATTTACTCTTTCCATCTGACCATTAGTCTGCGGATGATAGGCGGTGGAATACCTTAAATCGGTACCCAACCCCTCCTGTAAACTCTTCCAAAAACGAGACGTAAATCTAGAGTCCCGATCTGATACGATGCTAATAGGCACACCATGTAACCTGATGATCTTTTCAAGATATAACTCAACTATCTTCTTCATCGAGTACTCAATCTTAAATGGCACAAGGTGAGGACACTTTGTCAATCTGTCGACTATCACCCAAACAAAGTCATGCCCACGGGGAGATTTTTGCAGACCGGTGATGAAATCCATTGAAATACTTTCCCATTTCCAACTTGGAATATCAAGCGGTGTCAGCTTAGCACCAGGCCTTCTGTGATCAGCCTTAACACGCTGACATGTATAACATTCTGATACAAACCTGGCGATGTCATTCTTCATCCCTGACCACCAAACAATTTTCTTTAGATCTTTATACATCTTTGTGGAACCAGGGTGGTAGGCCACACTGGAACCATGAGCTTCAGCACAGATCTTAGCTCGAATATCGCCAAAGGCGGGGACACAAAATCTACCCCGATACTTCAGGGTGTCCAACTCGTCCACAGAGAAATCGGGTAGCTCTCCCTTCACCGTTCTATTCTGGAGATGTAACAAATCCGGATCATCCTTCTGATGTGCTCGAGTAAGGGAAATCCAAGAGGGTTCTTCTGCTTCTAGACTATCAGACACAGTACTACTCTCAACCTCAATATCCATCAACAAAAATTCTTCTATCAAGGACTGCACCGATAGATTAAAAATCTTAGCAGTCTTCCTACTCAAGGCATCGGCTACTACATTAGCCTTTCCTGGATGATAGAGAATTTCCACTTCATAATCCGCCACATATTCTAACCACCGACGCTGGAGCAGATTTAGTTCTTTAAGAGTGAAGACGTACTTCAAACTCTTATGGTCAGTATAGATCTTGCACATCGCGCCATATAATAAGTGTCTCCAGAGCTTCAGTGCATAAATTACGGCAGCAAACTCCAAATCGTGCGTCGGATAGTTTCTCTCGTGGATCTTTAGTTGTCTTGATCCATACGCAATCACCTTACCATCTTGCATTAAAATGCAACCAAGTCCGAAATGTGACGCATCGACATACACAGCATACTCAACTCCTTGAGTAGGTAAGGTTAAAATCGGAGCAGTACATAATCTCTTCTTTAGCTCTTGGAAAGCCTCTTCACATTTGTAACTCCAAATGAAAGCAGTATTCTTCTGAGTAAGTCTAGTTAGAGGAGCAGACAACACCGAAAATCCTTCCACGAATCTTCTGTAATAGCCAGCTAGGCCTAAGAAACTCCTAATCTCCTTCGGCGTAGCAGGTCTCTCCCACTCCAGTACCGCAGAAATCTTGGTCGGGTCTACAGAAATACCGTCCTTACTTACCACATGACCCAGAAAGGACACCTGAGGTAGCCAAAACTCACACTTGCTCAACTTCGCATATAACTTATGCTCCCTTAGGGTCGACAAAACCAGACGCAAATGCTGAGTATGCTCCTCAACATTGCGAGAATACACCAAGACATCATCTATGAACACAATAACAAATCGGTCCAAGAAATCCTTAAACACCTGATTCATCAAATCCATGAAGGCAGAAGGTGCATTGGTTAAACCAAAAGACATCACCAGAAACTCATAATGTCCATATCGTGAACGAAAAGTGGTTCGAGGAATATCTGCCTCTCGAATCCTCAACTGGTGGTAGCCTGAGCGAAGATCGATTTTTAAAAATACCGAGCTACCACGCAATTGGTCAAACAAATCATCAATCCTTGGCAGGGGATATCTATTCTTAATTATTACCTTGTTCAATTCCCTATAATCGATGCAAAGTCTCATCGATCCATCTTTCTTCTTGACGAACAAAACAGGAGCACCCCATGGAGAAGTACTTGGCCTAATAAAACCACACCTCAACAACTCATCGAGCTGAGTGCGCAACTCGTCCAACTCACGCGGAGCCATACGGTACGGTTCTTTAGCAATGGGACGAGTGCCCGGTTCGAGGTCTATCACAAACTCTATCTCCCTTTCAAGAGGAAGTCCTGGAAGACTATCAGGAAAGACATCTGGAAACTCTCGCACCACCGAGGCATCCTCAAGACGTGGCGTAACAAAAGCTGTTTCCAGAGCAGAAATAGAAACCAAAAATGCCTCGCAACCAGACTCTATAGCACGATAAGCACGTACCGCATAAATGACAGGAGAAACTCTGTCCTGAAATCCATAGACGCTCATAGGTTGTCCATCGTCCATTCTGAAATCCAATCGCTTAGCCCTGCACTGGATGACCGCATCATATTTGGACAGCCAATCCATGCCCAGAATCACGTCAAAATTAGACAGATCCAAAATCATCAGGTCAACATATGCCACAAAATTGCCAAGAGGAATAGGGCATCTCAGAACTCCTTGGTTAGATATCACTGAATCACCGGAATGGAGCTTGACATTGAAGGAGCCTCCAAATTGGTCGACACTCAGACGGTGCTTAACAACAAATCTTCGGGCCACAAAGAATGGGTGGCACCCGAATTGAAAAGAACGCGCGTCCACCTATTCCGTACCTTAAACTCCCCTAAAACCGCAACATACGTAACTAAACGAACAATAACTAGGGCAACAAGGATAATTAATAAGGATAAATTAAACTGAGGCTAACCTGATATCACTTGCGTAGAGGTTTGGGCTTCCTCGCTGGTCATCACATTCAGCTTTCCCTTTCCTTTATCCAGGCTTGGCGGCGGCGGCAGAGCTCGAAGTGGGGCAGGCTGCAGTGGGGGCTGAGCCTGGGGGCACAAAGACTTCTGGTGTTCCTTCTGCCCACACTGGAAGCAAACCCTTTCTTTCATCCAGCAACGAGTCACATCATGACCCTTCCTTGCACAGAACGAGCACACAAGCTCTCCCTTGGGTGCACCTTGGATGGCATGCACCTGCTGCTGCTTCAGGGTTGCAGTCCTCTTGAAGCACCTTTCGTAGGGGTGGCCAGGTCGACCACAAAAGCTACACACATCCTTACTTTTCTTCTTCGAAGAAGGGCCAAATACCCTGGAGTTACCATCCTCAACACCTTTTCTTTTCTCCTTCCTTGCCGCAGCACCACGACTCTTGGCGTTTTCAATCGCCTCCACTTTTAAAGAGGCTTCCACTGCTTCAGCATAACTTTCAGCTTGGTAAGCGCATGCCAACTGCTGGACATCGCTTCTTAGTCCTCCCAAGAAACATTTCACTCTACCCTCCTCAGAAGCTACCAAATCCGGAGCAAACCTGCTCAGTTTGCTTAACTCAATCTCGTACTCGCTCACGGTGAGCTGTCTCTGCTTTAGATGCAGGAAGTTATTCATCAGGCGGTCTTGCTCGACCGAGGGTAGAAACTTTTTCAGTAACATTTTCTTAAAAGATTCCCAAGTACAGCCTTCCTTCAGGCTCTCTCTTTCCTGAATCCACCAACTCTTCGCCAGACCTTTTAACTAATAGGCTGCAATCAACACTCGCTGGGCTTATAGAATTCCGGAATATGAAAACATCTCCTCGATGGAGATGATCCAATCATCTAATATCATAAAGTCAGCACTCCCGTCGTAGGTGGGAGGTCCCAATCGTTGGAAGTGCGATATGAAATTCATTTCTGGGGGTATCACCATCGGGGCCACCAGAGGAGTGGGGGAATCGGGCACAGCTTGGCCCAAGGCAGGCTCTTTCCCTAAGGGTTGTTGCGCGGGAGCGGCAGACAACAAGTACTCAATTTGCGATTGCATCACAACTACTTGCCTTGACAGAGCCTAATGCTCTGACGCAGACTCTCGATAAGCGCATCGCTTTGCGCACCTGATGACTCACCCTCCGACTGGGGAGTCGACCTCGTCGCAGGACGCTTTGGCGGCATTTCTAAAAAAAATCAAATGAACAACTCATCAAAATCCTAGCTTACAACAAAGCCACGCAACTAGTTCAGACCATACTTAAAAGACACTTGATTACGCTACAACTTGCTCTGGGATTTTATAATGATGTTATGTCCTACTTAGGATGATATCCTCTCATCCCATTGACTCTTGTGCCTATGACATGAATGCATGTATTCATATTCATTTTCTGATTTAAAACCATGTGTGTACATATGTCATCCCACAAATCTTTAGCTTGACACGTTGTGCTTATGCAATGTTATGATATGCATGATGGTGCTATGCATTCTAAAAAGGTCGTAATGCATGTTATGAGCGGCCTACGCATGAAAATGTTATGCATCCCATACTACATGACTTCTCATGCAACGAAAAAGAAACGTGCTAGTCGCATTCATGTGGTGAGGTTATGCATCCCATACTACATAACCCTCACATGTTGCCCCTAAGTTGGATCCATATACAGACACATATTATGCATCTCATACTACATAATATGCCCCATATACTTCATATTATGCTATGAGTGTAGTGTTCATGCTTCAGCCGAGACGTGCTGATGACATATCGGTGTGTGGTATGATATGATGCTAAACACCTAATACCAACAAGGAAAGGTTGCCCGACATATTGTCAAGCAACCTCCCTCTGATACCAACTATCACAACCCGCATTTTCACCACATAAATAGCTTATCAGAGTAAGGGAAAATGCGTGTCATGATGCCACGTCAGCAGGGGATAACTGCGGACGCTCAGGCAAAAACCTACTTAATCATGGAGAAAGATCCTTTAAGTTACTTTAAGGAAAATCAGTTAAGTGCAACAGTTAGCCGTATCCCTCAGCTTAGTGGCTCATTTAGTCCACGAATCAAAATATGGTTATACGCTGCGGAAAATACTTGTTTAGATTGACTCAAATATCTTACATGAGAATAAACGTCCCCAGAGGACAACTCATGCCATGCAGAACTCTAAATTTATTATAGTGGAAATATAGCTTTTACAGTCGCTAAAAATAACGGGTTAGAGTTTCAAATCATGTAATGTATGAATTAATAGTGGTAGATTTTATAGTTAAAAATACCTAACATGCATTCCTAGCATAAATCCTCCCAGAGAGCAAGTAAACCACATCCACTATTAAATAAATGAGCAGCTAGCAAGTATCAGCAACTAACAAAATCAGTGGGCGCCAACAAACTGACACGAACCCACGAACAAAAGTATGTCTGAACTAGTAAAACTAAAAAAAACCAACAAACTACCTCGCTAAGACGAGGCAACAACCACGGCCAACACTGCTGCCAGAAAACTCCAAAACCAGCACTGCTACCTACTACAACTCTGAACCTGAGGCATTCCAAAGACAGAACACCTCAGCAAGAAGGTACAAGTAGTGGCAGGAAAAAAATAATAAGCCAAAATAAACAAAGGTCAACAGGGGTACCAGCCCAAGACCAAAAGTACTGAAGCAAAGTACAAAAGAAACAGGGCATCAACAGGAAGAGAACTCCTACGTGACTTGTCACGTTCCACAAGAGTACACCAGATGCACAAGGCTATAAGGTGACTACATAAATATTTCCCTAGAAATAAAAAAAAAACAAAACCTTCATTAGGCACATGTGGTCGACCCTACCCAAAATCACGGCGAAGTGGTCACTCTTTTGGACACACCACCCAAAAAACGCAGGCGAAGTGGTCACTCTTGGACACACCACCCAAAACAATGGATATACAATCCGTCTAACTGCGAGGGAGTCTCATGCTCTCCACCATACAGCGCAGACATCCAAAAACCAGGTAGACTTCCACAGGGCACTAATGAAGGTAACAAACACTGCGGAGGTTGAAACGTCCATAAACACCCCCATTCAAGAAACCCCAAAAAAACCACAACACAAATACCTCGGGATTTGGCTCGACAAACTCTACTTGACATTCCTAGATTCCGGACATGGTTGATCAACCCTTAGGACTGATTTATAACCCTAATTAAACTCTAATACGTTTGATAACGATAGCTAAGGCACTTAAGCCATCGATAAGGCACTTCAAGGATGATTAAACATAAATAGACAAGTTCAAGTTTATCATGGCAAAACAACATAACAACATGTGGTCAACAAAGCGGTTAATCTTTACAATAATTTGGAAGAATAAGTGTAGAAAATTTTAGGGAACATGAAAACATAGCTGTTACCATCAAATCAGACAAGGAGAAAAGAGGAGAAACCACCACTTGCCTTGGTTTTTTTACCGGAAAAAATCCACCGAATCACTCCACGTCGTAGGTCGGGGCAAAAAGGATGCGGGAGAAGTTGAGATCTAGACAAAAATGGCGGAAAAGGGATTAGGGCCGAAAAACTCTAACGAAAAAAACTCAAGGAATGGGGAAGAAATTACCACGATAGCGTAGCTCTCGGCGAGAGCTTTCCGGATCTAAGTTCGGTTGAAGATTTCGAGCACCGGAGAACCGTCGGCGGCCACCGGAAGATTCACGAAAAAGAAACTCTCTCTCTCTCGCTCGCTGCTCTGGTTCGGGAGAAAAATAACGGAGAAGATGAAGTTTGGTTCTAAAACCTAAGTCCAAGAATATATATATATATATTTATAAAAAGTTTTGTCAAAAAACGGTTTATTTCGAGCAGTTTTGCGGGAACCCAAAATAGCGGTCTAGAATGACTTCAAATCAAATAGTCGTCAACATGAAAGTTGTAGATCTCGTCGAGACGAACAAATTTCATGTTGACCATTGTTTGATACGATGCAGTTTTGACCGTCAAAACGTCCTCTGAACGCAGACAGAAATAGCCTACTCGAGTAACCGCATACCTACTCGAGTAGCAACATACCTACTCGAGTAACAGCATACCTACTCGAGTAGTAACATACCTACTCGAGTAATAACATACCTACTCGAGTAGTAACACAATATACTCGAGTAGAGGATCATTACTCGAGTAAAAACATGAATTACTCGAGTAGAAGCAGCATATACTCGAGTAGCAGCTCACCACTCGAGTTATAGCGGGAAAAATGAAATTAGGGGTTTACAACGACTTCAAATCAAAACGTGGTCAACATGAAAGTTGTATATCTCGTCGAGAAGAACAAATTTAACCATTTTTTGATACGACACATTTTTGACCCTCAAAACGATGTCTGAACGTAAAACGAAACAGCCTACTCGAGTGGCAGCATACCTACTCGAGTAACAGCATACCTACTCGAGTAACAACATATATACTCGAGTAGTAACATACCTACTCGAGTAGTAACATAATATACTCGAGTAGAGGCTCATTACTCGAGTTAAAACATGACTTACTCGAGTAGAAGCAGCATATACTCGAGTAGCAGTTCACCACTCGAGTTATTGCAGAAACAACAGAATTAGGGGTTCAAAACAGCTTCAAATCGAAAAGCGGTCAACATGAAAGTTGTAGATATCGTCGAGACGAACGAATTTTATGTTGACTATGTTTTGATACAACGTCGTTTTGACCCTCAAAACAACACCCGAGTAAAATCTAAAATGGGCTAATCGAGTAGAATCATAGCTTCTCGAGAAGACTCGGCACGGAAGCCCAAACGAGCGCCGAATTAAATGAAACTTGCACCGAAGGCGAACACCAATGCTACAAATCTAACAGCAAAATCAAAACCAGAATCCGATGAGCCATTCCCGAGATATTAATCTTCAAAGTATACTACGAACATAAACAATCCAAAACTTCAATCGCGCGCCGAGACTCCAAAAATGCTCGGATTGCGATGAAACTTGACGAGCAAGTCCAAAATTACTTAACTTAAATTTCAAATGCAAAATCTTCCCATTACAACAAGAATTCAGCCTACTCGACCGCACGGACGCGAAATTGTCTTAACGACATTGCGCCGTCAAATCGACGTTAAAAGTAACGCCACGACGTCATAAATCTGACATTGCCCAAAAAAATAAAATCATCGAAAAAAATCGGGGACGTTACAGCAGTAGTAGCTGTTTCTGGATCTTCAAAAGGAATAGGAGGAGAAGATGGTCTTTTAGAACTTTCAGCTTTCTGATCTGCAGAGGATGTTTGCTGCTGTGGTTGATGTTGTTGATGTTGCTGCTTGCCCGAAGAGTAATGCTTATGCTGACTGCTTTCAGAAGAAGATCTCCCTTGATGTCTCTGATATGTTTGGAATTGGGTAGATCTTTGGGAAGTTGTTCCTGAAGTACCATCAGCTGGAGGAGGAGGAGGTTGATCTTTTTTATATTTCTGAGATGGAGGAGGAGAGTATCTTCTGCTTCTCTTCCTTTCTTTCTGTTGATTTTTAGATAACAACATCCAAGCTGGCATCCATTTATATGGAGTTATCTTCTGGAAAATATAGTAGGGAGTGTCATTGTTTGGAAACTGGCTCCTCTTGGGCTCATCATCAGAATCATCATCCTCATCCTCATCATCATCATCAGATCTCTGAGGGTTATCATATAAATTAGTTAAAGCTTTTAGAGCCTCAGCAGAAATGATAGGCTTTTCAGGTAGAGAGGGAGCTAGAGTAGGAACTTCAATAGGAGCTGTAGGAAAAGCCACGGGAGAAGATGGAGAGCTGATTCTGACACTGCTTTCAGCATCTGCCTTTTTCTCTTCTTCAATGTCAGCCAAGATCAAGTCATCCAGATCTGGAATTGGAGAGTCATCCATGACAAAACTAGGTGCATAAGAAATTGCTGGAGAAGATGGAATGACTATTGGTTCTGGAACAACAAAGCTGTCACTGAGTTGCTTAGCAACTTTTGGACTAATAGGAGAATTATAGGTGACAATAGCCAAGGATGGCTTAGTATACTCTGCTGGAGGAAATATCAAATATGCAGTATCAAAAATGTTCAACAAATTAACTATATCTACTGTGGGATTTAAGATGAAATCACCAGCAGTAATAATGTCATCAGTAACTGACACTTCTATGTCCATGTCAGTATCAATAAAATTAATGAAATCAAGTAAATATGTATCATCTACTGTTGCTGCCTCTACATCTGCTAGAGCTGGAGTTGATGTTGCTGGAACTGCTGCTTTTGCTGGAGCTACTGCAGATTCATCATCAAGCATCTCATCTTGCTTGGTTTCAGTGGTAACTGGAGCCAGGCCCCTGAATGAAGAGGGGGTAGCAGTGAGGGCAGAGAGCTGGGCAGATAGGGTGGAGATGGAAGTATCAAGAGGTGTAATGGCCTCTGCTATTAGAGTTTTGAGGAGGGGAGTGATGAGAGCAAGGACAGATGAGATGGTGGAGCGATCCAGTGTTGGAGTGGTAGAGGGTGTTGAGGTGAAAATGGTTGGAGGGATGGTAGATGTTGGTGGGGTTGGAGGAGGGACATCTTGCATGTGGACATCCTGTGTGGATGGATGTGGAGGAGGAGGAGAATTGGGAGGAGATGTCAGCAGATTGAAGGATGGTATGGTGGATAAGTGTGGTGGAAGAGGAGATGAAGGTGGTGTTGGGGCTGGTGTAGCATTTGGGGATTGGGGTGATTGAGGTGGAGTGGGTTGATGGTATTCCTGGGTGGGTGAGGAGGGGAAATCAGTGAGGTTTATTGGTGGAAAGGTGGCAGGTAATGTAGCTGTAGTAGAAATATGAATAGAGGGTGTTGGTTGTTGAGGTGGTGGAAGTTGTTATTGGAGTTGTTAATGTTGTTGAAGTGAGGGAGTATGAACTATGGATGGTGATTGTTGTTGAGTTGCTGGAAGGGATGGAGGTGTGGGGATGTTCTCTTCAGTAAGGTGGGAAGTGGCTCTAACAGCCCTTGTGCTTTCAGAAGCTGGGTGGAAGAGGTTGAAGCCTTAAATGGCTTGATAATGTTCCTCTCCCACCTGCCAAAAAAGGTGCATGTGAGCCTCTTGCTGGCATTAATGAATATGGTCGGGAAGACCAGTGATTAAGCAGCCTTTTCTCTTAAGAAGATCCCTAGGATCCTCCCAAAATACACTTTCTTCTTATTAGACTTTTTCTTTATTAAATCAAAGATGATCTGCGCCCAGTTCACCTTCTTTTTGTTCACCACTGCGCACATGACCAAAAATTGATGTCTGGTAATGTAATCATGTGTCGTGTGCTTGCCTAGCAATACTTTCCCTACAATATCTGCCAGAAATTTGTATTCTGCAGATAAATGTTTCTTCAACAACTTATTGGGGTTATCTCCAGCATAACTCATTAAACTCAACATCATATCATATTCTTTAGAATCAATCTCTAAATCTTCTTCTCCATTACTCAGATCAAAAAATTCAGTTAAGATGGCGGGAGATAGAGAGATAGCATTACCCGCAATTGTTCCGGTCATGGTATTCTTTTCTGCTGTCGATGAGGTATAGACCCATTCTCTGATCTCAGTGGCAGATAATTTTATCCTCGTCGTCATCAAATTTTTCAATTTCTGTTCTTCCAAAAGTTCCAGAATATGCAGAAATATCGGATCTGAATGCTGAAGTGAATCAAAGTCAACGTCAAATCCTCTGTCGAACTTCATCGCAGCCAAAGTTCCCACTGGAATCGCCATGGAATCACCTACAAAAGAGAGAAACAGCGATCAAGTGCATGGGAAACAGAAAGCGCAGGACGGAGGTCGAAGAAAACCTAGTTATAAGATTTTCTGGAATATTAATCGACAAACTCCATTCCACGAAAAAATAAGAAATTCTTTGACCTGAGATCGACGAAATAATTGATAGTGAAATAATTCGTCGAGCTCAGCTGGAAGAGTTGATGACATTTCGCTGAGCTCCGTTCGACGAAAGTTTTCTAAAGTGGATTCGTCGATCTCCGTTCGACGAAAACAACTTCACTCACAGAGTGTTCGTCGACCTTCGTTCGACGAATATCTCCCAAACTTTCACTAGTTTTTCGAGCTCCGTTCGACGTACTCTGGATAATTCATCGAGTACAGACAGAAACTAAACTAAGTCTTCTCCATTGATCATTCCAAGCTAATTTATAAAGAATAAGTGATTTCTCTCATCTAGAGGTTTGGTGAATATATCAGCCCTATGTAAATCAATGTAGATATAGACAAGATTAATTTTGTTTTTATCTGCACACTCTCTAATCAAGTGATGCTTAATGTCTATATGTTTAGTCCTACTGTGATGGACTGGATTTTGTGTTATTGCTATAACACTTGTGTTATCACAAAAGATAGTTGAATTATTTAAGTTGAGACCATAGTCTAGTAATTGTTTTTGAATCCACAGCATCTGGGAACAACAGCTGCCAGCTGCAATATACTCAGCCTCAGCAGTTGAGGTAGACACAGATGATTGTTTCTTACAAAACCAGGATACCAACCTCATACCAAGGAATTGACAAGTACCTGAGGTGCTTTTCCTATCTACCCTGCATCCAGCAAAGTCGGCATCTGAAAATCCAGTTAAATCAAATTCTGAATCAGCTGGATACCATAGGCCTAGACTAGGACAACTCTTTATATATCTCAAAATCCTTTTTAAGAAAATTAGATGAGATTCTTTTGGGTTCACTTGGAACCTAGCACAAAGGCATCTAGTAAGCATAATATCAGGCCTGCTTGTTGTAAGATATAGTAGGGACCCAACAATACCCCTATATAATTTCTGGTCCACAGGTTTCCCATGTGGATCAGAGCCTATTACAGCATTTGTAGCCATATGTGTTTTCTTTGCTTAGGCATCAGCCATCCCAAACTTTTTGATAAGCTCTTTTGCATATTTAGCTTGGGAGATGAAGATGTCATTAGGGAGCAGCTTCACTTGGAGACCAAGGAAGTAGGAGAGCTCACCCATGCTACTCATTTGAAATTTTGAATGCATGAGGTCAGAGAACCTCTTGCATAATTTGGAACCAGCAGACCCAAATATGATGTCATCCACATATATTTGCACTAAAAATATTTGATCCTTAAGATGTCATGTGAAAAGTGTTCTGTCTACAATGCCTCTAATGAATTTATGCTCTATCAAAAAGCTAGCTAGGGTCTCATACCAAGCTCTTGGAGCTTACTTAAGACCATAAAGAGCTTTATGCAATTTCAAAACATGATAAGGGTGAGTTGGAGAGACAAAACATGGAGGTTGTTCAACATAAACATCTTCTTTAAGTACTCCATTCAGGAATGCACTCTCCACATCCATCTGATACACCTTGAATTTTTTGTATGCTGCATAGGCTAGAAAGATTCTGATGGCCTCCAACCTTGCAACTGGTGCAAATGTTTGGTCATAGTCAATCCCTTCCTCTTTCCTATAAGCTTAAGCAACAAACCTAGCCTTGTTCCTCACAATCACTCCTTGGGCATCCAGTTTATTTCTGTATACCCATTTGGTTCCAATGACTGGATAGTCTTGGGGTCTTGGAACCAAATCTCAAACTCTACATCTCTCAAATTGGTGTAATGCCTCATGTATTGCAATGGTCCAGTGGGGATCTTGCTCCGCATCATGGATGGATAGATGTTCAACCTGAGAGATAAAACAGGCATGCATCACATTTTGATTGAGTTGATGCCTTGTCTGTACACCTACTGATATGTCTCCAATAACTTGAGATCTAGGGTGATCCCTAAGTGTGACTAAATCAGTGGGTAGAGTTGGTTGTGCAACAACATCTTAGATTAATTCCTCTTGTGGAATTGTGTTTACTGTTGGAGGAAGGTCAAGTCCTTCAGTGTCTTCATCTTCACTTTCTTCATTAACTTGTGGAGAAGGATGTGTTGGAACCTTTTGGGTAAGGTTTAGTTCATCCAATCTCTCACACAAGTGAGGTACCTGCAAAGGGCTATTAGTAGAAATCTCTTTCTCCTTGCAAGACATGTTAGTTTCATCAAAAGAAACATGAATGGACTCTTCAATTTTAAGTGATGATTTATTATAAACCCTATAGGCCTTGCTTACTTGGGAATATCCTAGAAAACTTCCCTCTTCAGCCTTGGCCTCAAACTTTCTAATATATCTTTTGTTGTAGTTGTGAATATAACATATACATCCAAATACTTTAAAATAGTTGATTTTAGGTTTCTTCCCTCTAAGTAATTCATAGGGAGTCCTATTCTTCAGTTTATGTATCAGGCTTCTATTCAGGACATAATTTGCAGTGTTTATAGCCTCTGCCCAAAAGGTTAGGGGCATGTAAGCATCTGCAAGCAATGTACCTGCAGCTTTAATGAGTGTCCTATTTTTCCTTTCAGCTACCCCATTTTGTTGAGGAGTTTTAGGAGCTGAGAAGCAATGTCTGATACCTTCCTTCTCACAGAACTCATGCATAAGAAGAGACTCAAAGTATGTGCCATGATCACTTCTGATCAATGCAACATGAGTAGAGAACTCAATCTATGTGGTCCTGAGAAAATTTGTAAGAACCTTGAAGGTATCTGACTTAGATATCAGAAAAGATACCCAAGTGAACCTTGAGAAGTCATCTATAATAACTAAGGTATAGGATTTCCCTCTTAGGTTTTGTACAGTAATGGGTCCAAAGAGATCCATATGTGGAAGATACAAAATCCTAGGTGAATCACTTTTATTTACAGATTTGAAACTAGATTTAGTTTGCTTGCCTAGTTGACAAGCCCTGCAGAGGCCTTCCTTCTTGTAGGGACCAGAAGGCAAACCTCTAACAAGGTTGTCTTTTGATAGCCTAGCAATGTTTTTCATATTAACATAACCTAGTCTTTTATGCCATAAATCATTCTGGTTACTAATTAAGTTAAGTCAGCAGATATCAGAATTGGCAGATAGAAAATCAACTAAAAATATATTGCCTTGTCTATATCCAATTAAAACTGTTTGATTTTCCTTATTAGAAATAATGCAAGAAGATGAATTGAAGTGTACCTGATAACCTTCATCACATAATTGACTTATGGAGATGAGGTTATGTTTAAGTCCTTTGACATATGTCACTTTCTTGAAAGTAACTGCTCCAATCTTCACTGCTCCATAGCCTTCTGACTGGCCACATTTAGAATCCCCAAAGATAACCTTTGGTCCTGGCTTAGACTTGTAGTTGTGTAATATATCCTTGCTGCCAGTCATATGCTCGGAGCACTCACTGTCCAGGTACCATGTTTGATTATTTGTTGGACAGCTCTTCACCTACAATGAGAACAGTTAAATGTTCTTGACCCAGGTTACCTTGGGTCCTTTGCTTTCCTGGTATGAAAAGCTGGAAATAATAGAATATTCTGGTTGGGATTTATATCCTAGAGGGTGATATCTCCTAGGTGATATGACCCAATCAGCTAGTGGATTAAAGGCTTTCCTGGAATTATTTAAGTTTCTGTTATAATTAAAGTTTTGGTTAAGTCTTTCTGGGTTCGACGAATTTATGTGAGTTCGTCGACTAGAGTTCGACGAATTGGGTTGAGATAGTCGATCTCTGCCTAGAGAATGAACATATTCATTTTCTGTGCCCCACGTTCGTCGACCTCGGCTCGACGAACCATACAGAGTTCGTCGATCGTAGTTAGACGAATAATTATAACTATAGTTTTCGTTCAGAGTTCGTCGATCTGGGTTAGATGAACTGCCTGCATTTCGTCGATCTAAGTTCGACGAATTCTGTTGAACCTTGTTTTTACTTGAGGTTTTCTGATTTTTGGTTTTCTGACCTATTAATTTGGGAATATTTTATGTTGTTTGTTTATTGTTTATCGTTTCTTTCCCCTTAGCAGAGACAAATTTGATAGGGGTAGTCAGGATATTTTTCTTGAGGATGGGGAGCAAACTTGATGAAGCACCCAAGTCTAGCTTGCCATTGAGTCTGGCATTTACAGTGCTTGTGATGTCCATCAGCTTGAGACTTCTTACATTAATAGTTTCCTCAAGTTGTTTAGCCTCACAAAGCTCAGTCTTTAGCAGTATTATTTGTTCATTAGCTAAACACAATTCATCCTTTAACCTATTATTTTCAGAGTTAACATTTTCTAGGTTTCCTAATTTTTCTCTAAGAGTTTTGATTTCCTTTTCTGAATTAATTAAATCTATACACATTATTTTGAATTCAAATTTAAATGAATCAGAACTGTAATCAAAAGAAGATAATACCTTGTCAGCCTCAGAATCTGAAACTGCTTCATTGTCTGAGTCCTCTTCTTCTGCGTGGCTCCTGGAAGCATCAATTGCCATGAGGCAAACCTCCTTGGCCCTTGCCTCTTCCTCATCTTCACTGGAGCTAGAGGTTGTTGATTCTTCTTTAGTCTCACTCCATGTTTCAGCCACAAAACCCTTCTCCTTCTTCTTATATTTGCTGGAAGAAGGCATGCTGTTGTGCTGTCTCCTAGTATCTTTCTCTCTTCTCTTTTCTTTCTTCTGATTCTCTGGACACTAAGAGATGAAGTGTCCAGGCTTCCTACATCCAAAACACACAACTTCTTTGGTTGGTGTCTTGTCATACCTTGGTTTGTCATCTTTCCTTGATGACTTCCTCCTAAAATCCTTTCTTGCCATCTTATAGAATCTTTTGGCAAAGAGACTCATGAGTTCTTCATTTGTTAAAGGAGTCTCTGTCTCTTCAGTTTCCTTGAAAGCAATGTTATTCTCTTTTCTTGCTGGAGGAGGTGTTCTTTGCTCAGCTGCCTCCCTGGATTTAATTGGATGTTCATAGGACTTTAGTTTGCCTAATAGAGATTCAGTGGATATCTCATTTAGGCTTCTGGCCTCCTTAGTGGGCAAGATCCTTGAATCCCATGAGCTTGGGAAGCACATAAGGATCTTGTCATTTACTTCAGTCAAGGTGATTTCTTTTTCTAAGTTCCTTAGCTCACTGATGATGGAGCTAAGCCTGTTGTACATCACTTCAACTATTTCTGCTTCATCCTTTTTGAAGTTTTCATATTGTGTGATGAGGTTTGATCTTCTATCTTTCCTCTCATCTGCTGTGCCAGTAACCATTTGGTTCAGTGAATCCAAGATTGCTTTTGCAGAGGTGCACTCAACCACCTTTTGAAAAATGTCATCAGACACTGTTTGTGTCAGTGTGTTCATTGTCTTGGCATCAACAATCTTTGCTTTCTTCTGGGCCTCAGTCCACTCAGGTGGTGGAACTGCAGTTGTGCTTGAAGATGTTGTTGTAGAGGTAGATGCAGTGGCTTGAGGAGGACCTATCAAGATGGAATTGTAGATATCTTCATCAATAGAGTTCATGTACAATTTGATTCTTGATTTCCAGATGGCAAACCTATTTAGGTTGCAAACTGGAGATCTGGTGCTTGCATAGTCCTTATTCTGTGACATAGCAATGTATATAAATCTAAATGGAAATAAAAATAAAATTTAGATCTAACAAAGGATCTTTGGTTCAAGGGTTAGCTTGTACAACCAAAGGAACCTGCTCTGATAACAATTGAAAATGAGCTGTTAGATCAGAAATACTCTAGAGGGGGGGGTGAATAGAGTATTCTTAATTCCTAAAAATTCTTTACATAATTTGCTGCAATTTAAGAAGTGCAGAATAAAACTAACTAAATATAAATTGCAGTCCTAATAATCACAGCCACAGCAAGAACACAGAAGAAATGGCCATCCAGATAACACAAAAATTTATAGTGGTTCCCTAACCTGAGTACATCCACTCTTCTACCACCCTGGTAGGAATCCACTCAGATTTTTGATCAGGTGCCTGACACCAATGAACTTTTGATCAGGTGCTCAAAAACTAATTCTCAAGTCTTTTGATCAGGTGACTTGCAACCAGGAATAACTTTTGAAGGGAGTTATAACCCTTTACACAGTGGGGGGTGAGAGATGATTGTGTCTTCTCTTTCTCAATATACAACTGAGAATACATGTGGATATTTGATTTTAGCACAGGCTCCCCCTGAGATATGGAATGGTTCAGGTAGATGAAGCCTTATTGCAGGGTGATAGGCCTTCTAACTTTCAGCCTTGACCAGAAATGATCTTCAGGAACTTCTTTGAGAGATGGATTAGTTATTGTCCTTTGAAGTGTACTGGAGAGTTGAAGAAGTAAGACTCTTGATATTTAATAGATTGTTCTTCTTCTTCAAAAGTGACTGATGTTCTGGTCTAGGGATTCTTTTGTATCAGAAATCTTGAGTAAGAAAATCAGAGCAGACTGATTGTATTGTTGTCTCTATGTCACAGGTCCTTCTTACTTATGTATATATGTAACTCTTAGTAAGTGTCTGTGTCTGTGTTTGTTTGTTGCTATTTCAGAAAAAGAGAAGATCTCTTTTATATTTCCTGGGGAAATTGGTCTTTCGAAATTTGAATCTTTTGTAATCAATGCTGACGGCCTAGAGAATAAGCAACATTGAATTATTTCCCCAACTGTCCCATGGAAAAATGACAGGCAATAATCCAGGAGAATACCATAATCAATGCTCTTCTAATGGTTATATTCAGAGAATATTAGAGCACTAATTACTCGGGAATTATTGCAGTAAGAAGGGGACAGAAGGATGGAAAATAACTAAGTCTGGATTCGTCGAACTGATAACAGAAATCGTCGAGCCGAGTTCACAGTTCGTCGTGATGAGTTGCTGAGTTCGTCGACCAGATGACTTCTATTTGTCGAGCTGATTTCCAAGATAGTCGAGCTAAAGCAGAAAACTGCATTATCAAGACTTGCTTTTTTTGTGTCTCAAGTTTGTCGAGCTGAGATTGTAACTTCATCGACTGGAGATGATTCTGGACTTGGAATAATTTCAGATGCTTCTGGATGAAAGTGTTGAAGTGAAGTATCCAGAATTCGTCGATTTAAGAATTTGTTTCGTTTAGCTTAGGACCACTAACTGTTGTTGGATAACTCTAGCTATTGTGATCAAAGTTCATCGAGTTGAGAATCCTGAGTTCGTCGACAGGAGATGATTCTGGACTTAGAAAAATTGAGAAGCTTCTGGTTGAAGTAAAGAATCCAGAAATCGTCGACCAGAGAACTAAGTTCGTCGACTTGAGTATAGAGAACAACTAAACTTGGAATGCTGAAGGTTGAGTCCAAATATCGTCGACCTGAGAATGAAGTTCGTCGAGCTCAGCTCAGAGAATTTTTCTCTCTGATCGTCGAGCTGAGCATGACTATCGTCGATATGAGTTCGACGAACGTCGAACTCATTTTACTTGTCTCTGGAAAATCTCTAAGTCTTTGAGTCTCTGGCAGTCTAATGAAGGCTAGTCCATGTGATGTTGCTACTGAGGACTTGGCCTAGACTCTAGGACACAATTATGACCCTGGCTATACATTGTGGGACATATGATCCTAACTTAGTGAACCTAGCCCAAATCTTACTAGGTATCCAACAATCTCCCCCTATTTGGGTGAGGTCACTAATTACAGACTCAAATCAAACTGAAAATAAATAAAGCAGAAAAAGCATATATCTGGCAGAGATCAATAACACATGCAGCAAATATATATATATATATATATATATATATATATATATATATATATATATATATATATATACATAAGCTTTGTTCAGAATATAGAGCAGTTATAGATAATTGTAGAAAATAAAAGATTTCAAAATTTACTTCTTTTGTTTCTTTTCCTTTAGCATTTCTTCCTTGCTCTTCTCTCCAGGCTTTGTAAACACAATCTCTCTATTTGGATCTGAAGCTTGTACTTTTGTCATGGTCATATCAGCAGCCCCTATAATCTTCAAAGATGTGGCTCTGGGAACAACTGCTTCTAGGTGCAACTTCATGTAGTCATCTATATTGAAAACTTTGCTTGCTTTCTCAAATCTGTAAGTTTCTCTTTCCTGTACTTTTACATTGTTGAATATTCAGGAGGATCCTTTCCTA
This sequence comes from Platanthera guangdongensis, assembly GCA_039583875.1. Taxonomy (NCBI): domain Eukaryota; kingdom Viridiplantae; phylum Streptophyta; class Magnoliopsida; order Asparagales; family Orchidaceae; genus Platanthera; species Platanthera guangdongensis. Next base: position 55,834,661 of record CM077159.1, on the reverse strand, counting down.
CAGCTTTGTCTTTGTTAATCATAGAAAGGCCTACTAGTTCCTGGAACCTGGCCATTCTAGCAGTAGTAGCTATTTCTGGATCTTCAAAAGGAACAGGAGGAGAAGATGGTCTTTTAGAACTTTCAGCTTTCTGATTTGCAGAGAATGTTTGCTGTTGTGGTTGATGTTGTTGTTGTTGTTGCTTGCCTGAAGAATAATGGCTATGCTGACTGCTTTCAGAAGAAGATCTCCCTTGATGTCTCTAATATGTTTGGAATTGGGTAGATCTTTGGGAAGTTGTGCCTGAAGCACCGGTACCTGGAGGAGGAGGAGGAGGTGGATCTTTTCTGTATTTCTGAGATGGAGGAGGAGTGTATCTTCTGCTTCTCTTCCTTTCTTTCTGTTGATTTTTAGATAACCACATCCAAGCTGGCATCCCTTTACATGGAGTTATCTTCTAGAGAATATCGTAGGGAGTGTCATTGTTTGGATTTGGCTTTGGAGCAGGAGGAGGAGGAGCTTTTCTTTTCTTGGAAACTGGCTTCCTCTTGGGCTCATCATCAGAATCATCATACTCATCCTCATTATCATCATCATCAGATCTCTGAGGGTTATCATATAAATCATTTAAAGCTTTTAAAGCCTCAACATAAATGATAGGCTTTTTAGGTAGAGAGGGAGCTGGAGCAGGAACTTCAATAGGAGCTGGAGGAGAATCCACAGGAGAAGCTGGAGAGCTGATTCTGACAGTGCTTTCAGCATCTGCCTTTTTCTCTTCTTCAATGTCAGCCAAGATCAAGTCATCCAGATCTGGCATTGGAGAGTCATCCATGACAAAACTAGGTGCATAAGAAATTGCTGGAGAAGATGTAATGACTATCGGTTCTGGAATAACAAATCTGTCACTGAGTTGCTTAGCAACTTTTGGACTAATAGGAGAAGTATAGGGGACAATATCCAAGGATGGCTTAGTATACTCTGCTGGAGGAAATCTCAAATATGCAGTATCAAAAATGCTCAATAAATTAACCACTTGCTCTTGCTGCGGGATGTGGCGGTATTCCTATCGGCTAGGGCTATGACCACACTCATCATCGTGCCTATAAATAGGACCCATGTCACATCAGGAATAGTAACCTGAGAGAGCCGAAGTAAGTGAACAGTAACTTGAGCCAACAAAAGTTGTTATGTATTGCATTTTGGTGTCCACGTGGTTGGATTAAGTTGACCAGGTTATGATGTGCAGGTTGTACGGGTAGCACTGGAAAGCCAGGACATGGATCTGATTGTGGTCAGGGACAGTGCGGACTCTGCGGCTAAGCAACATGCAGTAAACAGCAGGTCGCGGACAGCGACCAGACGGTCTTCTCTTTGGCAACTTGGTTTGGGGTTCAATAAGTCGCCTTCTTCAGGCGGACTGTTCTATTCGGCATCGCAGCTTGTGCATTCTGGCAGCTAGCTGACCTCGCGGTTAGGCGGCTTGCAGATCGGCGGCTAGAGCTAGCATTGGAATAAGGTGTAGTCTGCGCGGCTTAGGTTGCGGTCTGGCATCCTGGCAGTTTAGGTGGACTCCACAGCAGTAGATCGGTAGCTTGGTGTTTGAGTCCGCGAGGCTTGTTTGTCTGGTCTGGTTAATTGTCTCTGCTGTCCCTATACTAGTTTTGGTGAAGCATGTCTTGCCATGTATGTCTCGCCTTGTAAAGAAGTTTGTTGTGAATCAATAAGACTCATGTGTCGCATGTGTTTGCTGGTTGACTGACTTTAGTTGGGATAACCCCTGCACACTCCAAGGTCCAGGGAAATTTTCACGTGATCAAGGTATGAACTTGATAGTTCAGAGAATATTAATTTCGCGTCAGGCTATCTCGTTGACCACTTTGAGAAAATTCAACATGGTATCAGAGCTGGATTGGAGCGGATAAGTAGTGTTCAATTGTTATGGTTGTTGCTCTTTGAAGAAGAAACTAGTGGTAGAACCATGGCAGTGGAAGATGCAAGTGTTCTTGGAATTGAACTCCTTACAGAGACGAACTGTGACAGGTGGAAGTATTGTATGGAGAGCTTTCTTCTTGGCGAGGACCTTTGGGAGGTAGTATGCGGAGCAGAAAGACAAGTGGCTACTACTGGCAATGCTGAAGAGATGAGAGCTTGGAAGGAGACAAATGCAAAAGCGGAGTCTATTATCAAGTAGGTGATCTCATCGGAGCTCTTGGACCACATCAGTGGATGTCGGTCAGCTACGGAGGTTTGGACTTCCCTTGATGGGTTGTTCAGGAAGGAGGTGAAGGTTGCTACAGAGGATGGTCCTTCTACTTCATATCAGCAAGAGAGGAGTGTTTCTCCTAGGCGTGATGGGAAGAGTAAGGAAGGACCAAGGTGCTATAGATGCAAGTAGCATGGTCATCTCAGGAAAGAGTGCAAGGTTGTCTTGCTCTCGGCGAACGTAGCTCATTTTGGAGGCAAGGAGATGAACTTTGTTGGGACTTCAACAAGTTCAGGTGCTAATCGGATGAAGGCCAATGATAGTGCAGCTATCTGGTATGAAATACTTGGGTATGTAGGGATGGACAAGCTGAAAGCAAGGGTGGAAAGAAGACTCGTAAGAGGCTTGCCTAGATTGTCATCCTATGGCGATGGTCAGGGATGTGCGGGATGTCGACAAATTGAAGCTTATCGCTTTATGGTTGATAAGGCACACTCCAAATGTAAAGCACCTTTGGAGGTTGTCCATTATGCTCTGGTTGGACCGACCATCACCGCCAGTCATGGAGGCAGCAAGTACATGCTAATATTGGTTGATGACTATTCAAGGTATACTTCGGTATACTTCATGAAGGTGAAGTCGAACATGATGCGCTTGTTTGTGGAGTTCAAGAAGCTTGTGGAAGGCCAGCTTGGCCTGCGGATCAAGAAGTTGAAGACAAGCATCGGTGGTGAGTTTGGCTCAACCGAGTTCTCAAACTTTTGCAGGAAGCAAGGGACCCGAAAGGAGCTTTCTTGTGTACATACTTCACAGTAAGGTAGTGTTACAGCTCGGATGATCCATTGGCTGACGGAACCTGCAAGTGTTGGCTTCAGAGTAAAGGCATCCCTAAGGCTCTTTGGGCGGAAGGGATGGCTTGTACTGCTCATGTCATCAATCAGATGCCTCTTAGTCCGATCTATGTGAAGACTCCATATGAGCTGATGTTCGGGGTGAAGCCCAGTATAAAGCACCTAAGGGTATTTGGATCTACCTGCTACGTACACACTATGGATGCTCTCAAGACAAAGCTAGTTTTTGTTGGGTATGATGAGCAGAGGAGAAGATGGAGGTGTATGGATCCTGCGACTAAGAGGCTAATTTTGTCGAGAGACGTTGTCTTCGATGAGCTGACGTCGTATTGGGATAGCTCATATGTGGAGCTAGAGATGAACAGGTCAGATGGTGGGCTGAAGGAGGCTGCTGCTAAAGTTTAGATGGAGCTTCCTGAGTCACCAGGAGCTCCAGGTTATTCTAGCTCCGGGGCAAAGGCGTTAGGGTCATGAAGCAGGGGGAGAGATGCTCCAAGTTCTTCTGGCTCGAAGGCGGAGGCTTCCGGTTCAGGAAGCAGGGGAAGTGATGTTCCAGGTAGTTCTTGTTCGAGAGCGGAGGCTTCTAGTTCAGGTAATAGGGGGAGCATTGCTCCAGGTGCTCCTGGTGCCAGTGAGGAGGCATCTTGTTCAGGAAGCAAGGGGAGCATTGTTCCGGTTTTGCCCGGGAACGGAGCTGGTTCAGGAGGAGCAGCGGAGGTGGTTAGCCATGATCAAGCTATTTGGAGATCGAGGAGGATCAGTAAGCCACCAGCTCGATATAGCGAAGGGAACACGATGGGCTTGGTCCCATGTTTCCTTGCAATCCCTCAGGTCGAGCGAGTACCTTCTAGCTATGATGACCCCACTAGAATTAAGAAGGTAGTTGACGCCAAGGTTGAAGAGGTGACTACTCTCATAGGTAACGAGGCTTGGGCTCTTACGCCCAAGGTTGTTGGTGATACTCCTATGATATACTAGTGAAGGTTAAAGATGATGAAGAAGGCAGAGGGAAGCATGGCTCCTTTTAGGAGATGCTGGAGGGCTCCCTCATGGTCCATGATATACGGGGCGAGGACTATGTCTTGGACATCTCTTCATAGATACTATCGGAGGGACCCGGTGCAAGGTTACGGGAGCTGCTGGAGTTAGTCACCACTTCTCACATCAAGTGGGAGTGTTGAAATTCGTGAAGTGAAAGTGGGTGAATGGAGGACTTGGGCAACCTATCCGCGTGGACTACGCGGACAGGGTTGGCAGACAGCCAGGTCAGCGGAGCTAGTGCAGACGGTTTGTTCTATGGCGACCTGGGCAGTCTGTTCGCGCAGACTATGCGGACAGCAGCTGCGGATAGCCAGGTCGGCTTATGCTTTGTAGGCAGTTGGATCCCAGGAAGTAACCAGGAGGATAGCAACTATATCCGCGAAGTCCGGCAAGAAGCGGACTGAAGAACTGGAGCTCGGCAGACTGGCTTGGCGAATGCCTTGGTCTTGATCTGGTGAAGCGGCAAGTGGAAGCCGCGAAGTCCGCCAGTCAGTGCGGACTGATACTGGTGTTCGCCGGTGTAGGCGGCCTGGATCCAATGTTCGCCAGTAAGTGCGGACTGGCCCTTGTGGCCAGTGGTGTGGACTTGGTTGGTTTTGAACCAAGTCCATGTTTGGCTCAGTCCGAGGAGATCGCGCAGTGGAGTGCGGACTGTGTCTCAGACTGCCAAGCTCGACAGAAGTGTTGTGTGCCTTGGTTGCGAGTTTAGGAGAAGCGGACTGGAGATTATGTCCGCAACTACGTGCGAACTAGAGCTGGGGTCCGCTGATTCCGACAGCTACCATGCTGGTGTGGACTCGGGATTTGCGGACTTGATCAATCTGCGGAACATGCAGACTGGATGTGTCTGCTGTGTAAGCATACTGGAGTAGTGTCCGCTGAATCCGGTAGGTGTCTTCGTGACGGCTATGGACTCAGGGTATGCGTGCTGGAGTTGTCTGTCGGGATATGTGGACTAGAGCTGTCTGTAGTATGAGCGGACTGGAACTGTGTGTCCACTGAGTCCGACATGTGCTTTGGTGGTGTGGCTGTTGGCTCAGGATAAGCGGGCTGGAGCTGTGTCCACGGATTGGCGGACAATGTTGCTGTAGAGTCTGGCATTTGTCTTGTGGCAAGGCTGAGCTCGAGATAAGTTGGCTGGAGCTGTGTCCGCGGATTTGCGGACAATGTTGCTGCAGAGTCCGGCTGTGGTGGTCCTGGCTTGGACTTTGGCGACAATGCGGACTGACATTGTGTCCAGCCTTGGTGTAGCATTGGCAGTCTGGCTATCTTGCACAGACAGAAGCAGATTGGTGTGTGTATTCGCGGGCTTGCGGATACACTTGTTCTTGCTGCGGGATGTGGCGGTATTCTTATCGGCTAGGGTGGTGACCACACTCATCATCGTGCCTATAAATAGGACCCATGTCATATCAGGAATAGTAACCTGAGAGAGCCGAAGTAAGTGAACAGTAACTTGAGCCCGCAAAAGTTACTGCAGATCGCCTTTTGGTGTCCGCGCAGTTTAATTGAATTGATCGGGTTGTACTGTCCAGGTTGTGCGGATAGTGCTGGAAAGCCAGGACTTGGCTCTGATTGTGGTCAGGGACAGTGCGGACTCTGCGGTTAAGCAATAGGCAGTAAACAGCAGGTCGCGTACAGTGACTAGATGGTCTTCTCTTTGGCAACTTGGTTCGGGGTTCAATAAGTCGCCTGCTTCAGGCGGAATTTTCTATTTGGCATCGCAGCTTGTGCGGTCTGGCGGCTAGGTGACCTCGCGGTTAGGCGGCTTGCAGATCGACGGCTAGATCTAGCATTGGAATAAGGGGTTGTCTGCGTAGCTTGGGTTGCAGTCTGGCGTCCTGGCGGTTTGGGCAGAGTCCACAGCAGTAGACCGGCAGCTTGGTATTTGAGTCCGCGTGGCTTGTTTGTCTTGTCTTTGTAATTGTCTCTGCTCTCAAGTTCTAGGGAGCTGCTGAATTGGTGGGTGTGGTTATACCACCCTGGCGATCACCATCTGTGGATCTGAAAGGGAAAGAACTGCTCATGCGCAAGGCGCAGAATTTTGCCCGCCGGCGCGAGAAGAAAGTGGTTAGGGGCAGGGGAGATTCGTCTTCCCTGGGCCCTAAAGCTTTCACCTTGCCCTCATCTCGTGTGACTGGGGGATCTATCACAAGTCAGCGTTCAGCTGAGGAGTGAAGGATCTCCGGGGCCCCTTTCCTATTTTTTTCTAGTTTTATTTATTGCTTAATGTTGTTTGTATCTTTAGACGTTTTCGTTGCATTTTTAACTTATGCTCTGAACAATATTTATATAACTGCTAATATAGGTATTTGGTCCACCTTAAAGACGGTAAAGAAAAGGGCTTATGGGAGACAACCCAATTTCCCGGCTTTTAATTTGTTCAATTATGCTGCTATGATTATGTGTTTATAGTATGCGTGATTGAAGATACTCTCTTGTGCAGGTGGAGTTCGTTTGGGCCGTGGACTTTCTGCTAAAATTAATGCCAATCTTCTGGTATGCTCATTTGCTGAGCATGGGGTAACCTCTCCCTCAACTTATATTTCTCTATTTTTATTGCAAATCTTGAATAGGTTATTTAGTTTAAGTTTGGTGGGGGAGATTTATGCGGGTTACGTATGCACATGCACTATTAGCACTTTCATACCAAAAGTATATTTTCATTTTTTGTTTCTATATTATCATGTATGCATAGTGCACCTGCACCCACATGAGCATGATCTTAAGCATGCGCTCGGCTCAAGCCAAATTTATTTCTTTTGTGTCAACTCTAAAATAGTGGTGCTGGCTTAGGATTTTAGGATAAAGTAGTTCGAAACTCGTGCAGGGCTCCTGATGTCGATCCTGATGCTGATCCTGGTGACAAACTTCACTATTTTCTTTTGTGTTGTGAACTCTTTGAACTGATATTGGAGAAGTTGGCCCTGTCTAACATACTGTTAGAAAGGTGGGAGAGATAGTGGATGTACTCATACATTAGGGAACCACTGTCACAACCCGCATTTTCCCAGCATTTAAAACACTATCAGAGTAGGGGAAACTACGCATTGTGATGCCACGTCACGTAGGGGACATCTACTGACGTTAAGGCAACTCATCGTCTCTCACAACTTATAGAAATCATTTTTTTTTAACTCAAAATGATCCAAATATAATTTATGCATAATATGCGAAGCCGTGTCCCTCGGCTAGGTGGATCAACTAGTCCACGGTTTGAAAATATAGTTTTACGCAGTGGAAAAATACTTAATTTATTCATTTGGTGACCTAAGTGCTCGTGTAGACCAAGTGAGGTGCACCATGCAGTATCAGATATCTAGATTTACTGTACATAAAAGTAGATTTATCATGCGCAGAAAGTAATGAGATTAACATTTCAAATCATGGTATGCAATGCTCCAACTGCCTTAGCATATCTAAGCAAGGGGGCTCCCAAGCCAAGCCATAACTAATCGTTCCAGAACAAGTGTCCAAAAGCAATCAAAGAGTAGCAGCAGCAAGGTAGCAGAAAGTTTAACAAAGCGGCACCATGGGCGTCAACACCTGACACGAACCCATGGGTCGGCAAGCTCATAGGAAACCCTACCCCAAGAGGGTCAGAAAACAGCAACTGACGCAGCTCCCCACTAACACCTGCTATAGTCCAGAACCTGAGGCATTCAAAGAAAGAACACCTCAGAAACAAGTTACAAACGACGAAGAAAAACAGGAAAGTAAGCAAACCTCCGCGAGACCGGAGGGAAACATTAGCTGCAAGGGTCAGGTTAAACAAAACTAGTCATAACTAGCAATAAAAATCAATCAGAAAAGAGCCCGCCAAAAGATGAGTGGAGACGGACAAAATCAAACTCACCACAGACAAATAACATTCATTTGAGATCATTAATCTTATTCAAATTAAAGAGACTGATCAGCTCATCAGAAAACAAAAGAGAAACTGTGCGGGGATAATACCATCACACATCGTCACAGCCCTCAGAGCATCGCACCGGTGGCACCGCCAACATCGTGTACAACCTCCAACAGATTTATCATTTTAAAAGAGCATCGCACCGGTGGCACCGCCAACATCGTGTACGACCTCCAACAGATGTATCATTTTCTGACTCAAACAAAGGCAAGAGATAAGGCCTACCAGATAATAATTTAGGATTTTAAGAAACAAGATATGATATTGTAATGAGAAAGGGCTAAACGAACAAAAAAGAACTTAACATTTGAAAACTCGCTAGGAGCATAAAGGAGAGAAAAGAAAACGTAGCAAAAAGGAGAAGAGCAAGATCACCACTTGCCTCAACCACCCGAAACCGCACTTCGGAAGGCACCACGACGCAGATCGGCCCTAGCGAAGGCGAGAAAAAGAAATCTACAACATTAAGGTCGAAACGGAAGTTTAGGGCCAAAAACCCTAACGGAGAAATTCCATGAAAGTAGAAATACTCACAACGACTGCATAGATCTCGGCGAGAACTTTCCGAATCTATGTTCGGCTCGCGATTCCGAGCACCGGAGCTCCGTCGGCGGCGGTCGGAAGGCTCCCGAGAAAAAGGAATTCGCTGCACTGCTTCGGCCGAAAAGAACAGGGGAAAGGAAATGGGGGGCTCGTTTCTTGCTTCGGGAGGAAAAACCTTATAGTATATATAATAATAATAATAATATTATTATTATTACTATAAATTTTATAATGTTTAAAACCAAAGAAAAAACAAGGATGGCTCAGAGATCTCTGAGCTGAGCTCGGAGATCTCTGAGCTGAGCTCGGAGATCTCTGAGCTGAGCTCGGAGATCTCTGAGCTCGGAGATCTCTGAGCTCGGAGATATCTGAGCTCGGAGATCTCTGAGCTCCGCTCGGAGATCTCTGAGCGCAGAGATCTCTGAGCTCCGCTCCGAGATCTCTGAGCGTAGAAAATCTAAAAAGGGGAAATTTAGTTAAAATTTCTATACTATTACGAAGACCCAAACGCGCGCCAAAACGGACGAAATTCGCGTCCCAGGCGAATGTCGACGCTACGAACCCAACGACGAAGTCGGAATCAAAATCCGATGCACCGAACTCGAGTTATGGCCTAACGAAGTTACGGTAATTTTTTAATTATCTGAATTTCAAACGTGGGCCGAGACTCCAAAAAAAACAAAGCTCGGATTGCGACGAAACTCGACGAGCAAGTCAGAAATTATATAACTCAGCTTCCCGATGTAAAAGAAATTTCGGTTCCGACGCATATCCCAAAATCTAGTCGGTCAAACCTAACGGACGCCAAAAAAAAAACACAAACGGCGTCGCACTGTCAACTCACGGACACGTAACGCCCTTCCGCTATTATGACGTCAGCAGACAAAAGAATAATACTAGGAAAAACCGGGGGCGTTACAACCACTCCCCCTAAAAGAAAGTTTCGTCCCGAAACTTGACGTACGAACAGAAAACATTATCGGGACAAAATAAACGGTGCAGGAAGCAGAGTTTCACCTGGGATAATTAAATGAAGAGGTGCGGATGAGACTCCCGCATAGCTGATTCCAACTCCCATGTCGCGCTCTCGACGTCATGATTTCGCCAGAGAACTTTTACCATGGGAAAGGATTTCCTCCGCAATACACGCTCTTGAGTCTCTAGAATACGGACAGGTTCCTCAACATAAGACAAATTGGGCTGAATCTGAGGCACCGAATCGAGGACTTGACGATTGCTGCGGACACACTTCCTCAACTGACTCACATGAAACACATCATGGACGCCAGGGAAGGTAGCAGGTAACTCTAATCTATAAGCAGACACTCTGATGCGCTCAGCGACCTGAAATGGCCCAACATATCTGGGATCCAACTTGTGGTTCTTCCCAAATCTTTTAACGCCTGGCACCGGAGAGACTTTCAGAAAAACACTGCTCCCAACCTCAAACTCCAGATCTGCCCTTCTTTGATTGGCATACTTTTCATACCGCTCCTGAGCAACGCGGAGCTTCTCCCGAATATTAGTCACCGCCTCTTCCATTTCCACCAAAGCTTCTGGACCTAACAACGGTCTCTCACCGACTTCGGCCCAAAATAAGGGAGTCCTGCAGCGCCTCCCATACAATGCTTCAAAAGGTGCCATCTGTAGGCTCTCTTGGTAACTGTTATTATATGCAAACTCCATCAATCTCAAGCGCTGATCCCATGCGCCACCATGATCCAGAATATAACACCTGATCTTGTCCTCCACGATCTGATTCACTCTCTCCGTCTGACCATTTGTTTGTGGATGATAAGCGGTAGAATACCGGAGGTCGGTGCCCAAAGCTCCATGCAAGCTCTTCCAGAAACGCGACATATATCTTGAGTCCCGATCTGACACAATGTTTACAGGCACGCCATGCAATCTAATGACCTCATCCACATACAACTCTGCAATCTTCTCCATCGAATAGCCAACCTTGAAGGGAACGAAATGGGCACACTTCGTCAACCGGTCCACTATGACCCAAACAGAATCATGTCCACGAGGGGACCTCGGTAATCCAGTAATGAAGTCCATCGAGATACTCTCCCATTTCCACATGGGAACTTCCAAAGGGGTCAATTTTCCTCCAGGCCTGCCATGATCGGCCTTCACCCGCTTGCACGTGAAGCACTCCGATACAAATTTGGCGATGTCATTCTTCATGCCCGACCACCACACGATTTGCTTCAGATCTCTATACATCTTGGTGGAACCCGGGTGGTAAGCCACGCTAGATCCGTGAGCTTCATTGCAAATCATCACTCGAATATCTCCCACCGCCGGAATACAGAATCTACCTCTATACAAGAGGGTGTCAAGCTCATCAATAGAGAAATCAGATAATTCTCCTTTCTTGGTCCTAGCTCGCAAGTGCTGCAAATCCGGGTCATCCTTCTGATGCAATCTCGTCAGAGAAATCCAAGAAGGCACCTCGGCTTCCCAGCCAGAGGGCTCGCCACGGCTCGCCACGGAAATATCCATCAAAAGAAACTCCTCAACCAAGGCTCGAACCGATAGATTAAATATCTGAGCCGTCTTCCTACTCAAAGCATCGGCCACCACATTGGCCTTACCAGGATGATAGAGGATGTCCACTTCATAATCAGCCACATACTCCAACCACCGACGCTGGCGCAAATTCAGCTCCTTTTGTGTGAATACATACTTCAGACTTTTATGATCTGTATAAATCTTACACACGGCGCCATATAATAAATGTCTCCACAGCTTCAGGGCATAGATCACTGCCGCAAACTCCAAATCATGAGTAGGGTAGTTCTTCTCATGAATCTTCAATTGCTTAGATCCATAGGCGATCACCTTCCCCTCCTGCATCAAAACACAACCAAGTCCAATGTGTGAAGCATCAACATACACCGCATACTCCACTCCCTCAATAGGCAGAATCAGAATTGGGGCAGTGCACAACCTTCTCTTCAACTCTTGGAAAGCCTCCTCACACTTATCACTCCAAATGAAGGCGACATTCTTTTGCGTCAGACGCGTCATCGGAGCGGACAGCGTGGAGAAACCTTCCACAAATCTCCTATAGTATCCAGCCAAGCCCAAGAAACTTCTGATCTCCTTTGGTGTAGAAGGTCTCTTCCAATCCATCACCGCTGAAATCTTGGCCGGATCAACAGAGATTCCATCCTTGCTCACCACATGTCCTAAGAAGGACACCCGAGACAGCCAAAACTCGCACTTGCTAAGCTTAGATACAGCTTATGCTCTCTCAGGACAGACAGAACCAACCGCAAATGATGGGCATGCTCCTCATCGCTGCGAGAATAGACGAGGACGTCGTCGACGAAGACGACCACAAAACGATCAAGAAAATCCTTGAACACACGGTTCATCAGATCCATGAACGCAGAAGGCGCGTTAGTCAAACCGAAGGATAACACGAGGAACTCAAAATGTCCGTGTCGGGATCTAAAAGCTGTCAGCGGAATGTCTGACTCACGAACCCTCATCTGGTGGTAGCCTGAACGGAGATCAATCTTCGAGAACCTGATGCACCCACGCAGCTGGTCGAACAAATCGTCAATCCGCGGCAAAGGATATCTATTCTTGATAGTCACCTTGTTCAGCCCTCGGTAATCGATACACAACCTCATGGAACCGTCCTTCTTTTTCACAAAGAGAACAGGAGCGGCCCATGGAGAAGTACTCGGTCTAATGAAACCACACTCCAGCAGCTCATCCAACTGAACACGTAATTCTTCTAACTCACGAGGCGCCATGCTGTACGGTGCCTTAGCAATGGGCCGGGTGCCTGGCTCGAGTTCTATAGAAAACTCCACCTCTCTTTCGGGGGGGAGTCCAAAAAGCTTATCAGGAAAAACATCAGGAAACTCTCGCACCACCGGGATGCCCTCCACGGCTGGCTTAACACGAGAAGCTTCCAATGCACTGATAGAAACCAAGAAACCCTCACAACCAGATGCTAAAGCTCGGTGGGCACGTACCGTGGATATGATTGGAGATCCCTTTCGAGGAAGGCCATAAACACTCAATGGACGACCGTCTCCCAACTTGAAATCTAACCGCTTCTCCTTGCACTTGATCACGGCATCAAATTTGGACAACCAATCCATTCCAAGAATCACATCGAAGTCTGCCAAATCCAGCATCTTTAAATCTGCTAGAACTTGGACACCACCCAAGGAAATGGGGCACTCCCGGATACCCCGATCTGACGTAACCTGTTCTCCAGATGGAAACTTAACAGACAAGGCATCATCCAACCGATCAACAAGCCATCGGTGCCTGTCAACAAAACTTTGAGCGACAAAGGAGTGAGAAGCTCCAGAATCAAATAGGACACGCGCCCACTTATTTCTCACCTTGAATTCACCTAAGCAAGGATGCATCCCCAAACAACTAGTAAGCTAAAACAAGAAGGAAGGGAACAAGCTAGGAAGAAGGAAACTGACCAGATATCACGTGTGCTGAAGCTTGAGCTTCATCTCTAGTCAACACATTAAGCTTGCCCTTCCCTTTGTCCACGATCCGCGAGGGCGGCGGCAGGGTCTGCAGAGGAACCGCTGAAGTCACGGTTTGAGAGCTTGGGCCGTCGGCCCTACGATGGCCTCTCTGCCCACAGAGAAAACAACACCCAGTTTTCCTGAAACACCGGGCCGCCTCATGACCGGGCTTAGAGCAGAAAGAGCATACCGGGATAACCTTGGGTGTGTCCTGAATCGCACTAATCCTCGACTGCTCCTGCGTATCGAGCCTCTTGAAACACTTTTCGAACGGATGACCCCGCTTGCCGCAGAAGCTACAGTGCCCCATACCCCTCTTCCTTGAGTCCGAGTGTGATGCCTTTGAGCTCTCTCGATCGTCCAACTTCCTCTTATCACTCTTCACCTGTTGTCCACGATTCTTTATCTTTTCAATAGACTCGGCCTTCAAAGCGGCCTCCACTGCTTTAGCATAAGTTCCCGACCCATAAGCACTAGCCACTGCTGGATGTCGCCAGTGAGACCACTCAAAAACCGCTTAACCCTTCCTTCCTCAGAAGCCACCAATTCTGGGGCGAACCTGCTCAACTTGCTGAATTCAATCTCATACTCACTGACGGTGAGCTGCCTCTGCTTCAGATGCAAGAAGTTGTTCATCAATCGGTCGCGCTCAACCGAAGGGAGAAACTTCTTAAGCAACATGGCTTTAAACACCTCCCACGAGCATCCCTCGACAAGACTTTCCTTCTCCCTGATCCACCAACCTTTCGCCAGTCCCTTCAATTGATAAGCAACCACCATCACCTTCGAAGCTTCGGAGATGCCTGAATAGAAGAACATCTCCTCCATGCCGATCACCCAATCATCCAAGGCCATGAAGTCCGCCCTACCATCATAGGTAGGAGGTCCCAAACGCTGGAAGTGGGAAATGAAGTTCATCTCCGGTGGCAATGCCACTGGAGGCGCCAAAGGAGCAGGAACAGCTGGACTCACCACCGGTTCTTGCGCGACAGGTTGCTGCACCGCGGCAGCAGACACCAGGGACTGAATTTGAGTCTGCATCACGTCTATCTGCCTAGACAAGGCCTCATTGCTCTGACGCAGACTTTCGATCACGGACGTGCTCTGACCACCAGAAGACTCTCCCTCAGGCTGGGGAGTCGATCGCGTTGCTCTCCCACGACGCAAGTCTACAAGATAGATGGACATCAACTCAAAAACCGGCTTAAGGCACTTAAGCCAAGCAGACACGAAAAATATATCCCGGATCATTTTGGAACGGAAAAGAAATTTATCTGCTATTGCTGCTACCTTGCTCTGGAATTCCATGAAACAATGCTATGAACTTAACTAGGACGATATGAATGTATGACATGAGTGCATGAACATTTAAATTTCTTTTCAAATCATGTGTGTACATATGTCATCTGGTATGTCTTTAACTTGGCACGCGTGCTTATGCGATGATATGATTGTATGCAGTGCTATGCATTCTAGAAAGAGGCCTTAATGCATGTTATGAGCGGAGTACACATGCAATGTTATGCATCCCATACTACATAACATTACATGTAACGAAAAAGAAAACGTGCTAATGGGCATTCATGTAATGGTGGTTATGCATCCCATACTACATAACCGTCACATGTCACCTCCTATGATGGATCCATATACAACACATATTATGCATCCCATACTACATAATATGCCTTGTATACTTCTTATCATGCTATGAGTGTAGTGACTGTGCTTCGGTCAAGACATACCGATGACATATCAGTGTGTGTAAACAATGAAATGATCGCTTGAGGTTCTGCTTAGGGTAGCAGTCGTTCGGCTCACTCGCCAAACCACCCAACTACCTTTTTCACAGAACCTCCCTCTGATACCAACTGTCACAACCCGCATTTTCCCAGCATTTAAAACACTATCAGAGTAGGGGAAACTACGCATTGTGATGCCACGTCACGTAGGGGACATCTACTGACGTTAAGGCAACTCATCGTCTCTCGCAACTTATAGAAATCATTTTTTTTTAACTCAAAATGATCCAAATATAATTTATGCACAATATGCGAAGCCGTGTCCCTCGGCTAGGTGGATCAACTAGTCCACGGTTTGAAAAAATAGTTTTACGCAGTGGAAAAATACTTAATTTATTCATTTGGTGACCTAAGTGCTCGTGTAGACCAAGTGAGGTGCACCATGCAGTATCAGATATCTAGATTTACTGTACATAAAAGTAGATTTATCATGCGCAGAAAGTAATGAGATTAACATTTCAAATCATGGTATGCAATGCTCCAACTGCCTTAGCATATCTAAGCAAGGGGGCTCCCAAGCCAAGCCATAACTAATCGTTCCAGAACAAGTGTCCAAAAGCAATCAAAGAGTAGCAGCAGCAAGGTAGCAGAAAGTTTAACAAAGCGGCACCATGGGCGTCAACACCTGACACGAACCCATGGGTCGGCAAGCTCATAGGAAACCCTACCCCAAGAGGGTCAGAAAACAGCAACTGACGCAGCTCCCCACTAACACCTGCTATAGTCCAGAACCTGAGGCATTCAAAGAAAGAACACCTCAGAAACAAGTTACAAACGACGAAGAAAAACAGGAAAGTAAGCAAACCTCCGCGAGACCGGAGGGAAACATTAGCTGCAAGGGTCAGGTTAAACAAAACTAGTCATAACTAGCAATAAAAATAAATCGGAAAAGAGCTCGCCAAAAGATGAGTGGAGACGTACAAAATCAAACTCACCACAGACAAATAACATTCATTTGAGATCATTAATCTTATTCAAATTAAAGAGACTGATCAGCTCATCAGAAAACAAAAGAGAAACTGTGCGGGGATAATACCATCACACATTGTCACAGCCCTCAGAGCATCGCACCGGTGACACCGCCAACATCGTGTACAACCTCCAACAGATTTATCATTTTAAAAGAGCATCGCACCGGTGGCACCGCCAACATCGTGTACGACCTCCAACAGATGTATCATTTTCTGACACAAACAAAGGCAAGAGATAAGGCCTACCAGATAATAATTTAGGATTTTAAGAAACAAGATATGATATTGTAATGAGAAAGGGCTAAACGAACAAAAAAGAACTTAACATTTGAAAACTCGCTAGGAGCATAAAGGAGAGAAAAGAAAACGTAGCAAAAAGGAGAAGAGCAAGATCACCACTTGCCTCAACCACCCGAAACCGCACTTCGGAAGGCACCACGACGCAGATCGGCCCTAGCGAAGGCGAGAAAAAGAAATCTACAACATTAAGGTCGAAACGGAAGTTTAGGGCCAAAAACCCTAACGGAGAAATTCCATGAAAGTAGAAATACTCACCACGACTGCGTAGATCTCGGCGAGAACTTTCCGAATCTATGTTCGGCTCGCGATTCCGAGCACCGGAGCTACGTCGGCGGCGGTCGGAAGGCTCCCGAGAAAAAGGAATTCGCTGCACTGCTTCGGCCGAAAAGAACAGGGGAAAGGAAATGGGGGGCTCGTTTCTTGCTTCGGGAGGAAAAACCTTATAGTATATATAATAATAATAATAATATTATTATT
Source organism: Platanthera guangdongensis (assembly GCA_039583875.1). NCBI lineage: Eukaryota > Viridiplantae > Streptophyta > Magnoliopsida > Asparagales > Orchidaceae > Platanthera > Platanthera guangdongensis. The sequence goes on along the minus strand of CM077159.1, from coordinate 55,818,061 downwards.
ATTACTATAAATTTTATAATGTTTAAAACCAAAGAAAAAACAAGGATGGCTCAGAGATCTCTGAGCTGAGCTCGGAGATCTCTGAGCTGAGCTCGGAGATCTCTGAGCTCGGAGATCTCTGAGCTCCGAGCTCGGAGATCTCTGAGCTCGGAGATCTCTGAGCTCCGCTCGGAGATCTCTGAGCGCAGAGATCTCTGAGCTCCGCTCGGAGATCTCTGAGCGCAGAAAATCTAAAAAGGGGAAATTTAGTTAAAATTTCTATACTATTACGAAGACCCAAACGCGCGCCAAAACGGACGAAATTCGCGTCCCAGGCGAATGTCGACGCTACGAACCCAACGACGAAGTCGGAATCAAAATCCGACACACCGAACTCGAGTTATGGCCTAACGAAGTTACGGTAATTTTTTAATTATCTGAATTTCAAACGTGGGCCGAGACTCCAAAAAAAAACAAAGCTCGAATTGCGACGAAACTCGACGAGCAAGTCAGAAATTATATAACTCAGCTTCCCGATGTAAAAGAAATTTCGGTTCCGACGCATATCCCAAAATCTAGCCGGTCAAACCTAACGGACGCCAAAAAAAAAACACAAACGGCGTCGCACCGTCAACTCACGGACACGTAACGCCCTTCCGCTATTATGACGTCAGCAGACAAAAGAATAATACTAGGAAAAACCGGGGGCGTTACAACCACTATAAATACTTGTGTGTTGTGTCTCTTTCTTGAAAGCTAACTGAACTAACTAAATACACAACACAGCTAATCAAAAAGATAGTCAAAAGACAAAGAATCCTATTCACCCCCCCCCCCCCCCCCCCCCCCCCCCCCCCCCGCGTTTAGGTGTAAAGCTACTGTTGAAATAGACTTTCACCTATTATGAAAAGGGCTTTTGTTTGTAAAAGAACAAAATGAGAAATTTTGTCCAGACATCTCATCTTTAAAAAGGGATTGTGCTAGATGCAATGATTATAAAATTGAAATTAAAGAGATCAATGAGACTTTTGATGAATTCAGGAGTAAGTACAAAGCTCATATTTAATATGTAATCTCCACTCTTAAAATTAGCACAATCGCATACAATAAAGCTAGACATAATCTCAAAACTATAAATAAAGAATTGATTACAACAATCAACATGCTTAAGAAAATTATGATTAAGAACTCACAAAATACAACTCCTAAGTTTCAAGCTAAACCCAAAAGCATGTTGAATATGAACTGTAACATAATAAATAAGTCAATCAACAGGATTAAAAACTATCATGCGCACGTGAATGAAGTGGAGACATGGGCAGGAGTTTCTATATAGACTGAAGCAGGAGTTGGAATTTGAGTAGACTGAACTTTGACAGATGGAGCAGGCTCCCCCTCAATAACTGGATCAGTTATTTGATGAGAAGGGGAGATGGAGTCCTGACTTTATCTTCTTTTGTTCTTAGTGCTTGGTCAAATGTTTTAAGCTTTATCTCCCATCTTTGGATGGCGGAGATGGAGACTTTCTTCATGTGATGCAAGGTGTAACACCCCCATCCGCCGTATGTCATATAACAGAAGGTCCAGCTGGAACTCGATGCCATATACTACGGACAGTTGGAAGGGTTTCATAAGAATATTGAAACATACAACTAAGACTACTCACCCTACACAGAGCATTCTAGCGGAAGCTTTTAAATAGGTATAATGAACCCATAATTGAATAATCAACTATCATGAATGTTCACAACCACCACAGGAATGAAATAACAAATACAATGAAAGTATTTGGCCTTATGGCCTTACAAGTGTTTCACTTAACAAAGTAGTGTTTTTCGTACATCGGCTCACAGGCCGGCTACACTTGATAGAAATAAAATACAACTATTCGCTTTGGCCTTCGAGGGCCAGCTCAGCAACTTGGGCTTCAGCCCACTACTTGGTACTCGGCTCCGTAGTACCTACAAGCAACATTCCACCGCACGGTGGCAGACAAAATAACGGTCAGCCAAAGCCGACCAAATTATAACGACCCCTCCCCTTACTCGGGACGGCGGTGCTCCTTTCCCGCATTTTATTAGCCCAGCTAAACAATAAAGTACAAACATACTTCGCCACAGGTGTAGGTTTTTACGGCAAAATACCTCATGCACTCATGGCACATTAACGGTGAATCTGGTCAATTCTGTGGCTTCACCACCATCCCTGGGATGGCAACAATGTGAGCATTTTAGCCTCTCTGACCACTGTCTAAGGCACCCGACTATGCCAACGGCCAGTCCCTCTATGGGTCTCTCGCACCAAACCACATAGCCCGGGTCTGATTCCACTTCTCCGTTGCTCACACCACGTAGTCAACTTAAGACGTACGTACGAGCCAAGCTTCTCTCGGATCCCGCCATAATTCCAAACATCACATAACCCAATTATGTACAAGGCTGGCTCCCCGCCGCCATATTAGCAGAATTACGTTTCCGCTCAGTTTTTCGGGTGCGCCTTGAAGATAATCCCCAAGGATCCATGCTGCAATCTACCGTGTAGAAACCCTAAAACACAAAACACGGAGACTTCTCCGACAAACCATACAAAATGCAACATCACCGATGCAGACCAACATGTCCGGGTAGGCTTCACACACAATGCCTATGTCCGTACTTCGCTTCCAGACTCTATATGCAACACAAGGGGGACTATTCCTGTCAACAGCAAGGAACACCGCACACTCACCGCACACTCGTGGGAGCGGGTTTCCTTATGCAAAAGAAGGACAGCTTCACATGCTCATGTAGAGAATCGTTACCCTTGTAGTACGCTTTTGTGCCATGGAAAAAACTAAATGGATAGAAGGCTTCGCAATGGAATTCCCTCTGCGTATCCTCTCTTGGTTCTCAAGTCGGTGCTCTGATTCTCCGTCGGCGGCCGGAAACCTCCCCTTTCTTCCTCCTTGCTCTCTCCTCTCTCAAACTCCTTAGAAGAAGAAGGCTAATGAGAAAATGAGGAGTTAATCCCTCATTCTCGGCCTTAACACAGCAGGAACACACCTGGCCGTCAGATATTAATTAAAGAAAACGAACGGCTCAGATCCACCCAAAAATCCTCAAACCTGGGCCAAACACGGCCTCGCACACGGCCGTGTCCCAGTCTGTGTGCCTCGATCTAGACACGATCGTCGAGCACAGAAGAGGATACGGGTTGAGACACACCCGTGTCTCAACCTGACAAGCCCGTGTTGGTTTCTGACACGCACTTGCACTAAGGTCGTGTCACCAGTAACCACCATGCCAACTGACATGACTCTTGGGAATATGGGTGGTGACACGGGTATGCACACGCCCGTTTCATTTGACACGCCCATGTCATGCTGTTGTGCTTCCTGTCGTGTCTTTCTCTAGACACAGCCGGCCAACACAAAGAACCACACGGCCTTGGACACGCCCGTGTCTTAGGCCATGTACCCCTATACAGGCACCAAAAATATTATCTTGCACACGACCAGCATGATAACGATTTTCGGGGTGTTACAAATCTCACCCACTTAAAGAATTTTGTCTCGAAATTATGTAAAGGTACATAAAATTTTAAATGTTACCTGAGTGGAATAGCTCAGGGTATTCTTCATCATAGTCTGCTTTCGCTCCCAAGAAATCTCCTAACATCCGCAGTTATCCCAACGGACTTTGACCATTAGGATTTCCTTATTGCGGAGTCGTTTAACCTCAAAATCTTCAATGCGTACTGGCTTGACCTTTATCATCAACCGGCACTTGATCGACCACAATGACCTGCGAAGGCTCTTGCACCGCCTTCCACAACACCGATACGTGGAACACATCATGCAGCCCACTTAACTCCACTGACAGCTTCAATCGATACGCTGCTTACGCTCCAGGATTTCAAACAGTCCAAGGTATCTCAGACTTACCTTCTTCAAGCGTCAAACCCGCGAAATACCCTTCAACGGCTTGATTTTCAAATATACCCAGCCGCCAACACCGAACTCCACATTCATATGCTTGGCATTATAGTATTTTGCTTGCCTGTCTTGAGCGATCTTCAACCTTTCCTGAACTGTACGTATCATTGAAGTGGCGTCTTCCACCGCTTGACGTTTGTATAGCTTTGATTCGCCTGTCTCCAACCAAGACAACGGCGTGCGACACTTTCTACCATACAAGGCCTCGAAAGGCGCCATTCCAATACTCGCTTGATAACTATTGTTATATGCAAACTCCACCATGTACAGGTGATCTTCCCACTGCTTTCCGAAATCCAAGACGCACATGTGAAGCATGTCCTCCATCATCCGGTTGACCCTCTCAGTCTAACCATCCGTCTGTGGATGAAAGGCTATGCTGACATTCAACTTAGTTCTCAACAGACTATGCACTAGCATCCAGTCATTCGACGTGAAGCGTCCATCTTGGTCACTAACAATACTGCGGGGCACACCATGCAATCAAACAATATTATCCACATAGAGTTTGGCTAACTTTTCCACTGGATCTTCCTTCCTGTTCGAGATGAAATGCGACACCTTTGTCAATCTATCCACGATCACCCAGATGGCGTCGTTTCCCCTCTGCGACTTTGGCAAATCATGCACAAAATCCATTGAAATGTCGTCGAATTTCCACTCCGGGATAGGTAGGGACTTCAAGAAACCTCTGGGCTTTTGACACTCTGCCTTTACCAAGGCATACGTCTTGCACTTGGCCACAGAAAGTGCTACATCCTTCTTCAATCCTGGACACCAGAACAACTTCTTCATGTCATTATACATCTTCGTTCTTCCCGGGTGGATTGAGTACTTGGTATGATGGGCCTTGTACATCAACTCCTCTTGAAGATTATCCGCAATAGGAATGCATAGGCAGTCGTCCCTCTTTAGCAGTCCATCCTCAACAGCAAATTGGGAATTTGACCCATCCAAAGATTCATCTAAGATGTGCTTCATGATGTTATCCTGAACCAAAGCCCGCCTAACTCTATCAGCTAGGTCATACTGCACCTCTGTCCAAAACTATTTCGCCTCGGCACTAGACTGCTTGTCGACGCAAGTTATCTCTAATGCCTCCAAATCACGGACCAATCTCTCATCATGCATTGAAACCGAGTTAGCCTGTGCAGGAGCCCTGCGACTCAATGCAACCACCACTGCATTTCCTTTCCCAGGCACATAATGTATCTCGAAGGTGTAGTCCCCTAGGAACTCCATCCACCACCGCTGCCTCATGTTCAGGTCCTTCTGATCCAACAGGTACTTCAGGCTCTTAGGATAGGTGTAGATATCGATCTTCACACCGTACAGATAGTGCCTCCAAAGCTTTAGAGCAAATATCACGGCCGCTAACTCTAATTCATGGACCATATAATTTCGCTCATGAACCATACTCTATCATGCTCCCATGCGGTAGCAGAACACAGCCCAAACCACTGCCTGAAGCATCATTATAGATTTCGAACCCTTCAGTCTCACTCGGCGAACATAAAATAGACGTCGTGGTCAACCTCCTCTTCAATTCTTCAAAAGCTTGCTTGCACTCCAGCGACCACACAAAATTTTGATCGTTCCTTATCAACGTCGTGAGTGGTAGAGCTATCCGCGAGAAGTTCTCTACGAAGCGCATGTAATAGCCGGCAAGCCCCAGAAAGCTCCGGACTTCCATCACTGTAGTCAATACAGGCCACTCCCGTATCTCCGCTATCTTCACCGGATCCACCTCTATCCCTTCTCCACTAATAAAATGACCAAGGAATGCTATCGAGGACAACCAGAACTCACACTTGGAGAACTTAGCATACAACTGATTTCTCCTCAATGTCTCCAACACCATGTGCAGATGCTTGTAGTGACCCTCCTCATAATGCGAGTACACTAGGATATTGTCGATAAATACTATCACGAAACGATCTAGGTACTCTCTGAACGTCCTGTTCGTCAGATCCATAAACACGGATGGCGCATTGGTCAACCCAAACGGCATGACCGTGAACTCGTAGTGCCCAAACCGCATGCTGAATGTTGTATTTGGGATGTCGTTTTCCCTTATCCTCGGTTGGTAGTAACCAGATTTTAGATCTAACTTCGAATATACTGTAGACCCAACTAACTGATCAAATAGATCGTCAATCCTTGGGTTCAGATACTTATTATTCTTTGTAAGCTTGTTCAACTCACGATAGTCAATGCAGAGTCGCAAGCTCTCATCTTTCTTCTTAACGAAGAGGACTGGTGCGCTCTACGGCAACGAACTTGGACGCACATACCCTTGCTCCAAAAACTCTTGCAGTTTCACCTTCAGCTCCGCCATCTCTCTTGGCTCTATCCGATACGGAGAGCGTGACACCGGTTTGGCATCCGGCACCAGCTCAATAGTAAAATCAATCTCCCGCTGAGGAGGGGCTCCTCGGAGATCATCCAGAAACACATCAGGATATTCGGATACAACTGGAATACTGCTCAAACTTAGCTTAGGCGTTGAAGCCTGCACTAATGTGACAAACAACTCTGCCCCAGACCGAACTGCCTTGATCGCCTGAAGGGCCGACATCAAAATCTTACCTAACCCCTTCATTCCCGCGAACGTAGTCTCCCGATCAGTATTCAGTCCCAACTTAACTTCCTTTAGGTTGCAATCAATGCATGCTCTCTACTTTGAGAGCCAATCCATACCAAAGATTACGTCGTACTCCTCTAACGGCAGTACCAATGCTTACAAGACAAACTCCTGATCCCCAATCCGTAACTTTACCTCGCAGACTCTATCCGCGCGTATTGAGCACCCATTGGGTAACATCACATCCAACTTGTCTTTTGCCATCGAGGAAGGGACCCCGATCCGCGCTACAAATTTTTCGGACAAGAAGGAATGCGAAGCTCCCGTATCAAACAGGGCTCTCGCGGGATAATCGAAGATCAACACAAAGCTCAGCACCAACATATAAAATCTAATAAATACAAAGGTAACAACTACATAAAGTTAAACTGCTAAAATTTAACTCATACCTATCACCACGTCAGCTTGTTTTATAGCCTCTTGTAGACCAAGATTATATACTCTAGGCTGGGCTGGAGCATGGTGGGACGTGGTTGACTCCACCGCCTTCCCTTTCTCTTCGTAAGTTACTCCAGGCTTCCTCTCGGACCTTGCGCGTCCGGTCCAACACTTACGAGCGAAATTCCCCACCTTTCCATAGTTGTAGCAAGCTCCTGAGACTCAACTTATGGTTGCCCCCGCCACACCAGACGAAGGGGCTGAGCTCGAAGTCTTGAGCTTCTTGTTCCATCTGCGGTAACCCGACTTTGCATTTGGCACTTTGAACTCCGAAATCTTTTCCCTTGGGTCCTTCTTCTCTTGCACTTTCTTCACGACCTTTTCCAACGACTGGGCCGAATTGACCAAGGCTAGGAAGCCCTGCGCCTTAGGCCCAGTAAGGAGAAGCTGTAGGTCGCCACGTAGACCCTCATAAAATCGGTTGGTCTTCCACTCCTCTTCAGTAAACATAGCACCAGCATAATGACACAACCGCATAAACTCGTCGAAATACTCATCCACGCTACTGCCTCCCTGACTCAAATCAAGGTACTGATTCTCCATCTCCAGCTTCTGAGCAGAGGGTAGATATCTGGCCAAGAACAACCTTGAAAATTCCTCCATAGTCACATCAGCAAGCTGCCTTCCCTCTAAGATGTGAACCTCCAACTCATCCCACCACAGCCGCGCCTCACTAGCCAATAGGAAGGTCGCTATGATGGTCTTCTGCCACTCAACAGTTTCTGTGGCCGTCAAGACTGTTGGGTATTTCATCCACATGAACCCAGATTTGATGAAGTCACCCTGGAAATAAGATGAATTAAGTTGTATCTGATGCTTGGTTTGAGTTATATGTGTGCAGGAATTTCACTGGAAGTGTAGACCATTGTCAGTCCACAGTGGGTCTTCAAACACAGGAACTGTGCAATGTAATCCCTCATTGCATATTCCAAGGTGTTGACTCATGTGTGGTCTCTCTATTGGGATGCACTTCATATTCAAGCTATTGGACCATGGGAAAGAAATTTGAAGTTGGCTACTCTAGAAGAATCAGTTTTTCCATCATCAGAAAAATTTCTAAGTGTTTTACTCGAGTGGAGCTTTCACCTACTCGAGTAGTCTGAGTATCATTTACTCGAGTAAAGGAACCTTGTACTCGAGTAGACATAGTCATATACTCGAGTAGCTAAGTTACCTACTCGAGTAGACAAAGTCATATACTCGAGTAGCATGCTTACATACTCGAGTAGATTACTCTTTACCCGAGTATTTAAGGGTTTCCTCTTCTAAATTTCTCTAAGTCATATACTCGAGTAAGTACACTCATATACTCGAGTAAGTATACTCACTTACTCGAGTAGATAGAAACATACTCGAGTAGTTCATTTTACCTACTCGAGTAGTTCATGTGTCACCCGTGTACCTTGCTATTTCCCTACTCTAGAATTTTTTCTTCTAAGTCTTTTACTCGAGTAGAACTTTCACCTACTCGAGTAGATTACTTCCTCTCGAGTAGTTAGTTCAACTACTCGAGTAGTTGCCAGCAGACCTCTTCAAAATTTTTCTAAGTATTCCACTTGAGTAGTACTTCATGTACTCGAGTAGGTTATGTAATATACTCGAGTAGCTCTTCCAGTACTCGAGTAGATCCTCTATATACTCGAGTAGGTCTCTACACATACTCGAGTAGCTCTGTCTGCTTACCCGAGTAGTTGATCTCTATATACTCGAGTAGTCTTTTTCTTTTTACCCGAGTATGTTCTTCATAATATACTCGAGTAGTTATTCAACTACTCGAGTAGTTATTGAATTACTTGTGTAGTTGGCTAAATCTTTCCGAAATTTTTCTAAGTCCTTTTTCTAACGAGATTTTTCAAATCACGTGACATGATTGGTCCACGTGTACATCATTATGACCGATTATGACCGTTAGTCTCTCCTATATAAGGTCTTATCAGAAAATGACAAACCCTAAGTATTCTCAAAGCCTTCTTGTAATTTCTTTTTCGAGAAATATTCTTCAGCCGCCTCCTCTCTGACTTTTGCAAAACGGAAGCCGCCGCCGTCGCCTTCTTCTCCGGCCAAAGCTTCTACATTCAGAGGATTATTCTGAAGAAAAGTTACAGATCGAGATCGACTTCACTGATCATATTCTCTCTCGATTTCTGTAAAAGCGAGTAGATCCAGATCGAGGCCGAGAACTTCTTCACCGATTTATGAAAGTGCTACAAAGTTGAAAAGAAGAAGATCCTGGCCGTTTCTTTCAGATCTGAGTGATTTACTGTTTGTATTCTTGTAAACACTTTATTAATCTTGTAGGAGAAATCTTCTCCGAGTGTAGGAGTTTTTCACTCCGAGTTTGTAGGAAGTGCTATCTTCCGAGGTATAGATCCGTTTTGTTTGGATCGAGTTTGTAGGAACTTTGTTCCGAGGGTAGGATCGATTTTTGATCCGAGATAGTGGAGTAGCCGAGTCTAGTTGATTGCTAGATCGGTGAGGGAAAGTGGATGTACCCAAGGTTGGGGAACCACTATAAATCTTGTGTCGTCTGTGATGTTGGTAGAATAGTTCTGTGTCGTGCTCTAATTATTTTTTATTCCGCAAAAAGACGCACAAACCACCTATTCACCCCCTCTAGGTTATTTAGGTAGACAACTGTTCTCTTTCAATTGGTATCAGAGGGAGGTTGATTGTCAAAAGGTTAACACCTTGATCAGATCCAGATCTGTTGTCTGAAAGATTCTACCATAAAATGGACAAGGGCAAAGATTTCTCCAAGCTTCCACTGTGCAACAAAAACAACTTTCCCATGTGGAAAGAAAGGATAAAATTTTTCATGGAAGCTGTGGATCTAAGGATCTTCATGATCGTTGAAGAAGGTCCTTACGTTCCCATGACTATGTCCACTATCGAAACTACCAAGAAAGTTCCCAAAAAGCTAATGGATCTCGACAAAGACGAGATTGCATTTGTCTCTCTCGACAAGAAAGTTAAGAACATCATAGCAAGTGCAGTCGATGACTCGATGCTGCAGAATTTGATTCACTATCAATCAGCTAAGGAGATGTGGCACTCCTTAGTCACTTTGATGGAAGGGACTGAAGAAGTAAGGTATGATCGGAGATCCCTTCTCAATCAAAAATATGAAGCGTTCCGACAAGGGAACAAGGAAACAATTGCCGACACCTTTGAGAACTTCTTCAAGATTGTAAATGGCCTAAGGGTGTATGGTCGTGTATTCACAAACGGAGAACTGAACGACAAATTCTTGAGATCCCTAACCAAGGAATGGGATAACATGCTATGTGCCATCAGGGAGTTCGGGAAGCTAGCTGAAACGGACCCGCAAAATCTCTTTGGAATGCTTATGTCCTATGAACTCCAAATCAATACAAGAAAAGCTGAAGAAGAGAAGGGCAGGTCTGCTCTAAAGGAGAAATCTGTCGCTCTGAAGGCAGACACCTCCAGAAAGACTAAGGCTGCCTCCCCCGCTCCAGCTCCAGAAATTGATGAAGAAGAAGAAACATCAGAGCCCAGCACCTCAGGCTCTGAACTATCTGAAGGAGAGTTCTCCTTGCTCTCAAGGCAATTCAAGAAGTTTCTTAATAAAAAGAAATAATGGAAAGGCAAGGATGCCTCACACAGAAGATCGCGGCGCGATGACGATCGACAAAGAAAAGGCTCAAGCAGCCACAAAAGGTACAATACTAAACAGAACAAATATGTTTCAACTGACATCATTTGCTACTGTTGTAATAAGCCAGGTCACGTCATTGCTGACTGCCTTCACAAGAAGAAGGAGGGTGGCAGAAGGGAAGACAAGAAATCCTCACACAACAGGAAAAGGAAAGAGAAGAGCCTCATAGCCAAAAGGATCAAGACTCTTAGCGACTCTGACTCCTCAGAGTCAAGCGAAGAAGAAGAAGCTTACTTTGGGCTAATGGCTCAAACAGATTATGAACAAGAGCCCCAGTTCACTGGGAAGGTAAACTCTCACACCCCTCTCTCAGAGTCTGAAGTCTCTGAACATGATTGCGAGAGTAGCTCCTCTGACGATGAGTCAGAATTGATGGCCCAGTATAAGGAGTTAATCATGACTTATGACAAATGTCGTCGAGTCGTGAAGACTCAGGCTAAAGAGATCAAATCTCTAAAAGTCGAAGAGATCAACTTGAGAGAGAAAGTCGCAAAGACTGACTCCCTCGAAGAAAACTTCAATAATGCTATTGAAGAATACAATAAGGCTCTTGAGCACCTTGACCTGAAGGAGAAGATCATCAAAGGATTGGAAGCCGAACTTGCGGCTGAAAGGAAACTTGTTGAGAGTTTCTCGAAGCCCAAAACAGTTCTTCCATTCATTGTTGAATTCTCAGCAAAGGCCAAGGGAGCTGGACTAGGCCATGAAGAAGCTCCTACTAAATCCTCTAGCAGAAACAAGAATCAATGGAAAAATAAGGCCGCCAAAAAGGCCTCAATCGAAGAAAAGGGAAAAGCCCCTCAGAATCAAACCACATTCAGAAAGGTCATCTTTCCAACAAATGAGTTTGATTTTGACTCATCATACGGGCACTTTGGTAGGCCTACTTATGTAGAGCAAAAGTCCCGCTATCAAGGATGGGCTAGATCCCGAAACTTTGGCAAAAGTGTCCTTAAGGCACCTTATGAAGAAATTGTTCTTCAGAGCTATGGCCCTTTCAATCATGGGCATAACTTCAAGAACGCACCAAAGACAAAGCCTGTTGTAGAGAAGCCCATAAAGGAGAAGAAGCCATGTGATTGCCATCATCATGATGCATCTTCCTCCAAGAATGTTACCACTGCTAGACCAAAGTTCCAAAAGGTCAAGCAGGAGATCTTGAGGCAAAGGTACAACAGATTTGACTGTTGGTGCTGTGGCAAGGTTGGTCACTTCGCCATAGATTGCTGGTTCAATTCCAGAAATGCTGTAACCCCTCATGTCAGCAATATGAGAAAGACCGCTCATAATGCTAATAGTAGTAGGGGGAGCACTCTAACCCGAGACCAAGGACCCAAACGTGTTTGGGTTCCTAAGGCAAATTGATTGTGATTGCAGGGATGTCCAAAGGCCAACAAAATGCCTATCTAGTACTTGGACAGCGGATGCTCTCGGCATATGACCGGGACGAGAAGCCTCATTCAGAACTTTACTCCAGTCGTGAACGGACCAAAGGTCATCTTTGGAGGTTCAGACCGTGGAATTACTAGAGGCTATGGTATGATTACTAACGGCAATGTATCCTTCTCGGATGTGGCCTATGTTGAAGGATTGGAACACAATCTCATTAGCATAAGCCAACTCTGCGATAAAGGATACATAGTTGAGTTCTATGCTGATAAGTGCTTGATAAAATCCGTTGAAAATATGGAAACGATTCTATCCGACACTCGAAGCAGGAATATTTTCTGTTTAAATTTCATCTGTATAGATTCCTCTATACCAGTGTGTCTTTTGGCAAAAGATAGTGCGTCTCTTGGTGACCAATGGCACAAGAGACTAGCACATATTAATTTCAAAACAATTAATAAACTATTTTCAATGAACTTGGTACGTGATGCCCCAAATGTCAAATGCGTCAAAGACAGACCTTGTCATACATGCGTAAAAGGCAAGCAAACAAGTGCTACCTTTAAAAGCATTGTTGGCAAAGACTCTAACATATGTCTCCATCTATTGCACATGGACTTGTTTGGTCTACTGCAGATTAGAAGTTTGGGAGGCAAGGAATATACATTGGTAATTGTTGATGACTACTCGCGCTTTGTGTGGGTGTTCTTTCTGAAACACAAGTCAGATACCCTCGATATCTTTACCAATTTTGTCAGGCAACTCCAGAATGAATACAACTGCTCCATAGTAAAAATCAGAAGTGACAACGGAACAGATTTCAAATCTGGGGCCATGACAGAATTCTGTGAAAGCTTAGGTATCTTTCATGAGTTTTCCTCTCCTCGTACTCCACAACAAAATAGAGTGGCTGAGAGAAGGAACGGAACACTCATAGAGGCCTGCAGGACCATGTTGAGTGATGCTTCACTACCGGAGTACTTCTGGGCTGAGGCCGTCAACACTGCATGCCACGTGCAAAATCGAGCACTCATAAACAAAGACCACAATAAGACACCTTACGAACTTCTGAAAGGCAGAAAACCAACATTCTCTTACTTTAGAATCTTTGGCTGCAAATGCTTCGTACTTAATAATGGCAAGTATCATACCACCAAGTTCAGCGAAAAGAGCTTTGAAGGTATCTTTGTAGGATATAGTAGCCATAGTAAGGCATACAGGATTTTCAATAAAAAAACCCTGGTGGTGGAAAAATCAATACATGTTGTACTTGACGAGACGAGCTTGCTGCAAAGCAATCCGTCTAGTGTGCTCACTGAAGTTGCAGGTGAAAAGCAGAAAGAAACTAGCTTGCATGATCCGTCCGAAGAAAAAACGAGAAGTTCATTAAGATCACCACTCCCACTCCTATTGGAGAGGCTGATGATCAAAATGAAGAAGTCATCCAGGATGAAGAAATCACTCCGGTGCTTGAAGATAATCCAGATGCAAGGACTCTAGAGCTCAGACATCTGAAGGATCACCCCATGGACCAGATCATAGGAAATCCCCGGGATGGTGTCAGAACTCGGAGAGGTACAACTAATGAGAATCTTCATTTGAGTTTTCTCTCACAGGTTGAACCAAAGAAATTTGAGGAAGCAAACTCAGACGTATCATGGATAATGGAAATGGAAGAAGAGCTAAATCAGTTCAAGCGCTGCAATGTGTGGATGCTGGTTCCAAGACCCAAAGGAAAGAACATCATTGGAACAAAATGGGTCTACAGGAACAAGATGGATGAAGACGGAACTATCATAAAGAATAAGGCCAGACTCGTCGCTAAAGGCTATCGTCAAGAAGAAGGAATCGACTTCGACCAGACATATGCTCCAGTGGCGATGCTGGAGGCAATAAGGTTGTTCCTAGCATATGTTGCCTTCAAAGACTTCACCGTCTATCAGATGGACGTGAAGTCAGCCTTCCTGAATGGTAACTTAAAAGAGGAAGTGTATGTGGAACAACCTCCAGGTTTCGTTGATCCTAACTTTCCCGATCATGTTTATTTTCTGCACAAGGCCCTATATGGTCTGAAACAAGCTCCTAGAGCTTGGTATGAAACATTGACTACCTTTCTACTTGAGAACAAGTTCACAAGGGGAAAGATAGACAAGACATTATTTCTTAGGGAAATAAAAGGCAAGATTTTGCTAGTGCAAATCTATGTCGACGACATTATCTTTGGCTCTACACATAACAACCTCTGCAAAAAGTTCTCAAAACTTATGCAAGGGAAGTTTGAAATGAGCAGTATGGGCGAGCTGAAGTATTTCTTAGGGCTTCAAGTGAAACAATCTGAAGATGGAATTTTCATCTCACGGACCAAATTCACCAAAGAGCTAATTAATAAATTCGGAATGGAGAACGCAACCTCGATGAGGACTCCAATGGGCTCAACTATGTCTCTGGACATGGATGAAAAAGGGAAACCTTTTGATGAAACCAAGTACAGAAGCATAATTGGATCCTTGCTCTACCTTACTGCCAGTAGGCCTGACATAATGTTCTCAACATGTGTCTGTGCTAGATTTCAGGTGAACTCTAAGGAATCTCATTACGTTGTTGCAAAGCGGATCGTGAGATACCTTAAAGGCACACCAAATCTTGGCTTATGGTACCCAAGAAGTAATGACAGCGAACTAATTGGATTTTCGGATGCAGATTTTGCAGGTAGCAAAGACGACCGGAAAAGCACCTCAGGGACTTACCAATTCTTCGGAAAAAGGCTAATTTCCTGGAGTAGCAAGAAGCAGAACTGTGTCGCAATCTCAACGGCCGAGTCAGAGTATATCTCTGCAGGCAGTTGTTGCGCACAGTTGCTATGGATAAAAAATCAATTCGAGGACTACAACCTGCAGTTCAAGGATATTCCCTTGTAATGTGACTCCTCCAGCGCAATTGCAATAGCTAACAATCCAGTCTCCCACAGCCGAACAAATTACATTGAGCTCAAGTATCACTTCATCAGGGAACATGTGGAGCATGGAGACATAGATCTTCAATATGTGCCTACAGATAGGCAAGTTGTCGATATCTTCACAAAGCCGCTGGACGAGACCAAGTTCTCGTTCTTCAAGACAGAGCTTGGGATGCTCAACAAAGAGGACTAAAGAAGGCTAGCTGACTAAGAAACTCGTAATTGCAAGGGGTTAGTCAATATCGCTCCCTTCTCAACTTTTTTTCAAAATTCAACTCGAGAAGATGAGACATACTCGATTACTCCTCTCTGCCTACTCGAGTATAAGAATGCACCTACTCGAGTATGTGTCCTGACCTACTCGAGTATGAGGATGTGCCTACACGAGTATCTAAAGACCTACTCGAGTAAGTCATTTACCTACTCGAGTAAGTCACCCATCTACTCGAGTAGATCTCTCCTCCTACTCGAGTACCTCCTGTCGACCTACTCGAGTAAGTCCTCTACCTACTCGAGTACTCTTTGCAGACCTACTCGAGTACCTCCAGACGACTTACTCGAGTAGCTCCTTTACCTACTCGAGTAGTCTATCTCTCTCTCGTGTCCTGTTTCCCAGATTTTGAAAATTGTTCTATTTGCCCCCCAAGGCTATATGCCGCCTTACTCCTTAAATTTATTAGCGGTAATTCAAGACCTATATATATCTGAAATTCCGAAACATCAAACCTACTCGACATCACTTTCGTCTCTCGAGTATCCTCTGTCTCTTCGTCTACCCTGCCGACTCGCCTCCGCCGAAGTTTCACAGCTCTCTCTCTCTCTCATTTCCTCCAGGCATTCGCATCCATGGCAACTTCTTCCAAGATCGGCGTCGGCTCCGAACTAGTCACCGAGGGTATCGCAGAGCTCTCTGATGATTTCCGCAACCTTCTCATCCTACTCGACACCGCCGGCCTCTCCTTCATCCTCCAAGAACCCTATCACGTTCTCTTCCCCGCAGTTGCAGAATTCTTCTCAAATCTCAAGGTTCGACGAAATGGCAAAGTCCTAAAATCTACAGTAAAGGGTTTGAAACTAAAGTTCACCAAGACCTCTGTCTCTCAACTTCTCCGTTTACCGATTGTTGATGAAGAAGATCACCTAGTTACTGAGGATTCCGACAGGACAGCCCTTTTCTGTGGTTTTTCCACTGATGCTCAATACTTCAAAAGGTCAGATATGAATGCAAAAGGCAAATTCTTGGTTGATGTTATTGGAAAAATTTTACTGTGCAAGACTCACTCCATCCGAGACATTCCCTCATACTTCTTCGATATAATGCAAGCCATTGTCTGCCGCAAGAAATACCAATTTGGTATGCTGATTTTGGACAAAATCAAGGACAACATGAAATCCCCCAACTACGCAAGAATTACATCTCTGCTCCTTCATGAAACAAATCCTGAAGTCTTCAATCTCTCCAAAGGAACTCCACTTCACAATATGAAGAAGGTCTCCATCTTTTCAATTCAGAGATGGGATCTCAAGCTCAAGAACTCTGCCCAAGCTGCACAGGTTTCAGCAATCCTAGTAGTTCCAGCTGTAGAGGACAGGACTCCATCTCCCTCTCCTCATCATGTGGCTAGCTCCTCTGGTGCACCAAGTGAGGGGGAGCCTGCTCCTTCTAGCCCAGCAAGGCAGCCCTCTCCTCCGCCAGAAATTCCATCCCTACCTCATACTCCACAGAGTCCAGACACTCCTCAAATCAAGTACCTCAAGACACTCTTCTATCAACAGCTGCTGTTATAGATGCCATGATTGCAGAGCTTTCTGAAGATGTGCCTCCTCCTCCTCCTCTATCTCCTCCAGCTCCAACCACTGACCATCACAAGTCATTCTCTCCAATACAGTCTCCTTCCCATTCTCCAGCCAGAACTCCAACACCTTCTCCAAATCCTCCAGCAGATAAGCCAGACACCATTTTTATTTCTGATGAGCCTTCTCCTGAACCAGCTGAGGCTCCTCTCAGAAACCTCGATTTCTCCATTCCCCATGATACAGAAGAATTGGATGCTGCCATTCCTACCACCAGAGCTCTCAGCTCAGTGCTAATTGAAGAAATAGCTCCTTGGATAATTCCTCCTATCCCTACTGCTGCTCCCTCAGCTGCTGCTACAGTTACCTCCTCCTTAGATCTGCTGCAAAGCATTGCACTTCTTCTTCAAGACCAGAGAACCTATTTTGACACCTCTCTAAAGGTGGTCACTGACAAAGTTACTGCTCTTGAGACTGGGATGAGCAGAGGTTTTGCTGAAATTCAGCATAACACTGACAAGCTCAAGTATCTATTCCAACTTGGTGGTAAAGCTCTTGACCATACTATCACTAGTATTGGCAATGTCATGGAACAAGGTGTAACCCTGGCCAACAATCATATTGAGCTAGACAAGAGGACTGAATCCAACAAGATGACAATCTGTGATGAAGTTGGCAATTTCAAAGATGACACCATCGAGAAACTATCTGTTGAAATCAGAAAGGGGGAGGGGTTGATAAAAGAACTCAAAGAGCAGGTAGAAAAATCTACTGCTCAGAAGACAGTTGAATGGGAAGCTCATGTGAAGACCATTCATAATGATGTGCTTGCCCAGATACAGAGTGTCAAATTTCACACATATGACATTGCTGTATGGATGCACAATCAGATCTTCCCAGATCTTGCAGTTGACCCAAACATCATTCCCCATCATCTCAACCCTCTGGCCACTGATGTCATTGCTCCTATTGTTCCTCTACAACCCACCTTCTCTCCCAGGCCTGGAGACTCAGTTGCTCCTCCAGACACTTATGTTCCAGGCTGGGAAGAAGACGATCCTGCTGATATATTCCTTCAAGCCCCTCCAGAGATCAGAATCCACAAGAAGAAAAGGAAATATGGTGAAGGTCCCTCTGCTAGCAGGACAGCTCCTTCTAAGGCCCCTGAACATGCTGAAGCCTGGTCTCCAACTTCAAAGTCTCTCATCTTGGACACACTCAGGCTGGTCATGGATCACAATGAGAACAGAAACATGCACTACAGTTCCCAAGAATGGGAGTTATATGAGAAGTCAATGCTGAAAAGGAAGATCCATGATAGAGAATTTGGGAGAAATAACCCTGCTGCTCCTCCAAGGCCTCCTAAATACTTCCCAAAGCCATTCAGCTATCTAAGAAGACATCAGGAAAAGATGGATAAGCAGCACTCTCAAGCCTAAACCTAAAAGATGATGAGAGATTGAAATGACAAGTTGTAGACTTGATGTTTTTTTTAACTCATAAATATACAATTCTTCATTACTGTCTAATTATCTTTTTCATTATCCTTTGCTTACCTGCTCATATTTTTCTACTAAGTTTCTTTTATGTCCATAATTCACCTTAGTGTAAAGGGTTCTGACTTCAACAAATAGGGGGAGATTGTTGGGTATTTCATCCACATGAACCCAGATTTGATGAAGTCACCCTAGAACTAAGATGAATTAAGTTGTATCTGATGCTTGGTTTGAGTTATATGTGTGCAGGAATTTCACTGGAAGTGTAGACCATTGTCAGTCCACAGTGGGTCTTCAAATACAAGAACTATGCAATGTAATCCCTCATTGCATATTCTAAGGTGTTGACTCATGTGTGGTCTCTCTATTGCGATGCACTTCATATTCAAGCTATTGGACTATGGGAAAGAAATTTGAAGTTGGCTACTCTAGAAGAATCAGTTTTTCCATCATCAGAAAATTTCTAAGTGTTTTACTCGAGTAGAGCTTTCACCTACTCGAGTAGTCTGAGTATCATTTATTCGAGTAAAGGAACCTTGTACTCGAGTAGACATAGTCATATACTCGAGTAGCTAAGTTACCTACTAGAGTAGACAAAGTCATATACTCGAGTAGCATGCTTACATACTCGAGTAGATTACTCTTTACCCGAGTATTTAAGGGTTTCCTCTTCTAAATTTCTCTAAGTCATGTACTCGAGTAAGTACACTCATATACTCGAGTAAGTATACTCACTTACTCGAGTAGATAGAAACATACTCAAGTAGTTCATTTTACCTACTCTAGTAGTTCTTGTGTCACCCGTGTACCTTGCTATTTCCCTACTCCAGAATTTTTTTTCCAAGTCTTTTACTCGAGTAGAACTTTCACCTACTCGAGTAGATTACTTCCTCTCGAGTAGTTAGTTCAACTACTCGAGTAGTTGCCAGCAGACCTCTTCAGAATTTTTCTAAGTATTCCACTCGAGTAGTACTTCATGTACTCGAGTAGGTTATGTAATATACTCGAGTAGCTCTTCCAGTACTCGAGTAGATCCTCTATATACTCGAGTAGGTCTCTACACATACTCGAGTAGCTCTGTCTGCTTACCCGAGTAGTTGATCTCTATATACTCTAGTAGTCTTTTTCTTTTTACCCGAGTATGTTCTTCATAATATACTCGAGTAGTTATTCAACTACTCGAGTAGTTATTGAATTACTCCTGTAGTTGGCTAAATCTTTCCGAAATTTCTCTAAGTCCTTTTTCTGACGAGATTTTCAAATCACGCGACATGATTGGTCCACGTGTACATCATTATGACCGATTATGACCGTTAGTCTCTCCTATATAAGGTCTTATCAAAAAATGACAAACCCTAAGTAATCTCAAAGCCTTCTTGTAATTTCTTTTTCGAGAAATATTCTTCAGCCGCCTCCTCTCTGACTTTCGCAAAACGGAAGCCGCCGCCGTCGCCTTCTTCTCCGGCCAAAGCTTCTACATTCAGAGGATTATTCTGAAGAAAAGTTACAGATCGAGATCGACTTCACTGATCATATTCTCTCTCGATTTCTGTAAAAGCGAGTAGATCCAGATCGAGGCCGAGAACTTCTTCACCAATTTCTGAAAGTGCTACAAAGTTGAAAAGAAGAAGATCCTGGCCGTTTCTTTCAGATCTGAGTGATTTACTATTTGTATTCTTGTAAACACTTTATTAATCTTGTAGGAGAAATCTTCTCCGAGTGTATGAGTTTTTCACTCCGAGTTTGTAGGAAGTGCTATCTTCTGAGGTGTAGATCCGTTTTCTTTGGATCGAGTTTGTAGGAACTTTGTTCCGAGGGTAGGATCGATTTTTGATCCGAGATAGTGGAGTAGCCGAGTCTAGTTGATTGCTAGATCGGTGAGGGAAAGTGGATGTACCCAAGGTTGGGGAACCACTATAAATCTTGTGTCGCCTGTGATATTGGTAGAATAGTTCTGTGTCGTGCTCTAATTATTTTTTATTCCGCAAAAAGACGCATAAACCACCTATTCACCCCCCTCTAGGTGATTTAGGTAGACAACCGTTCTCTTTCAAAGACCCTCTTTATCGTAGAGATCCAATCCTCAGCTTGAGTTGGCGTTCCAACCCCATCGAACATTGGAGGATTAAAGCTCATCACATGCTTGAGCTGCGTCTCCGTAGCTCTCCTTGGTGCTACCTAATCAACTATCGCGCGCTCTACCACTCCCGGCTCTGCCGCCCTAATCGGTTCTTGGTCATTTACAGGTGGTGCATGGTGCATTTGCTCTGCAGGTTGGGCATTTATCATAGCAAAGACTGCTTCAGCAACCAATCTGATGGTTTCCGCTGAAGGAGGTGTTGTAGGCACGTACCTCGGTGCACTACTTTCCGCCAATTGCGAGCATTCTGATTGCCCATCACCGCTCCTAGCCGCCTATAATAGCAAAGACCCTTGATTAGATGACAAACAAATTGCCAAAAAAAACAATCATTGGAACACTCAGATTCCACAAAACAAGTGCATTTTTCATTCCTAAGTGGACATTCATGGGTTCTTTTTTATGTTATAACGATGACGCGCACATGTGCTCACCACCCCTTAAACGAATTCGTCCACGAATTCATTTAAGTTGACCGGAACCTAAAGTCTGATACCAAATTATAACACCCCCATCCGTCGTATAACACATAACAGTAGGTCCAACTGGAACCCGATGCCATATACCACGGACAGTCGGAAGGGTTACATAAGATTATTGAAACCATACAACTAAGACTACTCGCCCTACACAGAGCATTCTAGCGGAAGCTTTTAAACAGTTATAACGAACCCATAATTGAATAATCAACTATCATGATTGTCCACAACCACCACAGGAATGAAATAACAAATACAATTAAAGTATTTGGCCTTATGGTCTTACAAGTGTTTCACTTAACAAAGTAGTGTTTTCCATACATCGGCTCGCAGGCCGGCCACACATGATAGAAATAAAATACAAGTATTCACTTTGTCCTTCGAGGGCCAGCTCAGCAACTTGGGCTTCCGCCCGCTACTTGGTACTCGGCTCCGCAGCACTTGCAGGCAACATTCCACTGCACGGTGACAAACAAAATAACAGTCAGCCAAAGCCGACCAAATTATAACGACCCCGCCCCTTACTCGGGACGGCGGTGCTCCTTCCATGCATTTTAGTAGACCAGCTAAATAATAAAGTACTAACATACTTTGCCACAGGTGTAGGCTCGCACGGCCAAACACCTCGTGCACTCAGGTCACATTAACGGAGAATCCGGTCAATTCTGTGGCTTCAACACCATCCCCGGGATGGCAACAATGTGAGCATATTAGCCTTTCTGACCACTGTCTAAGGATCCCGACTATGCCAACGGCCAGTCCCTCTATGGGTCTCTCGCACCGAACCACATAGCCCGGGTCTGATTCCACTTGCATGTTGCTCACACCATGTAGTCACCTTAAGACGTACGCGCGAGCCAAGCTTCTCTGGGATCCCGCCACAATTCCAAACATCACATAACCCAGTTATGTACAAGGCTGGCTCCCCGTCCACCAAATTAGCAGAATTATGTTTCCGCTCAGTTTTTTGGGTCCGCTTTGGAGTTAATCACCAAGGATCCCTGCTGCAATCTACCGTGTAGAAACCTGAAAACACAAAACACGGAGACTTCTTCAGCAAACCATACAAAATGCAACATCACCGATCCAGACCAACATGTCCAGGTAGGCTTCACACACAATGCCTATGTCCGTACTTTGCTTCCGGACTCTATATGCAACACAAGGGGGACTATTCCTGTCAACCCCAAGGAACACCGCACACTCGCGGGAGCGGGTTTCCTTATGTAAAAGAAGGAGAGCTTCACATGCTCAAGTATAGAATCGTTACCCTTGTAGTACGCTTTTGCGCCATGGAAAAAACTATACGGATAGAAGGCTTCGCAATGGAATTCCCTCAGCGAATACGCTCTCGGTTCTCAAATCGGTGCTCTGATGCTCCGCCGGTGGCCAAAAACCTCCCCTTTCTTCCTCCTTGCTCTCTCCTCTCTCAAACTCCTTAGAAGAAGAAGGCTAAAGAGAAAATGAGGAGTCAATCCCTCATTCCCAGCCTTAACACAGTAGGAACACACCTGGCCGTCCGATCTTAATTAAAGAAAACGAACGGCTCAGATCCGCCCAAAAATCCCCAAACCTAGGCCGAACACGGTCTCGCACACGGTCGTGTCCCAGGCCATGTGCCTCGATCCAGACACGATCATCGAGCACAGAAGAGGCCACGGGTCGAGACACGCCTGTGTCTCAACCTGACACGCCCGTGTCGGTTTCCGACATACCTGTGCACTAGGGCCGTGTCACCAGTAACCACCAGGCCAACCGACACGACTCTTGGGAATACGGGTGGTGACACGGGTATGCACACGCCCATGTCATTTGACACGCCCGTGTCATACTGTCATGCTTCTTGTCGTGTCCTTCTCTGGACACAACCGGCCAACACAAAGAAACACACGGCCTTGGACACGCCCATGTCCTAGGTCGTGTACCCCTATACAGGCACCAAAAATATTCTCTTTGACACGACCAGATCGATAATGATTTTCGGCGCGTTACACAAGGTCATGCCCTTATCCATGGAAAACACATCTGGCTTCATCTGATTCAAATAAAGAGATAAAATTCTACCATAATTGGGGTTCTTGATACTTGCCTTGATTTTATCAAAAATCATCATGCCTCATTGAAACTTCTTTCTTCATATTAGAGCAGTCATCATGTCGAAGAACTCTGCGGTGGTGTAGCTGATAGAACTGGTCCTGCAGAGTAGTACTTTTCCAAGAATATCTGCGAGTAATTTACTTTCTACATTCATATGTTGTTGGCGGATGGTAACAGTACAGTCAGGAAGTCCACAAAATCCATAAGCCTTGTCATAGTGTGAGCTTATGAGGTCATCTTCCATGTCGATAACTGGTAGCCGCAAAAATTATGAAACATAGTTAGAAGTCATCTTCACCTTGATGTCCCGAACCCAGAATTTCAGCACTTCCCAATTGTGCTTGATCTTGGCATGCTGGAAAAATTCCTCTACATCAGAAATGAAAACTCTTCAAGGGTGTTCCAGAACGAAAGATAATCCGGCGGTGTCAAGCAAAATGAGAATGTTTCTGAAATCGTCAGAAATGTCGCCGATTCTGGTGGAGATGAGTTCGCTGTCGATGCCTAACTTGGATGAGGAGGCCGTTGATTTGAAGAATGAAACATCTGCTGGCCGGTGAAATGAGAAGTAGGGATGTTTATGGCAGCTCAGCGGAGACGAAGAAGTTGAAGAGTCTTTTCTCGAGAGAGGGGTTTTGAATTTTGGGAATAGGAAATTTCTACACAATTTATATATATATTTACCCTAAATCTTAATGATTAATTAAATAACTAATGCTAAATTACCTAGAGTAAGGTGGCTGAATTTGCACAGGTGCTGATATCAAAAATTTGAATTGATACCGATTTTCCATCTGATTTCTCGAGTGAGAAAATAATTCTCGAGAAGAATAAAGTTATTACTCGAGTAGAAGTTGTCTTGTTCTCGAGTAGAAGATGTCTTGTTCTCGAGTAGAAGTTGTCTCGTTCTCGAGTCGAGCTATGTTTCCCGAGAAGTAAGTCTATTGTTCTCGAGTATAAATGATGTACTCGAGAAATGAAGTCCAGACTTTGAGTTTTCTTGATTTTTGAGAAGTAACTTGATTCTGTACTTTACTGTGTGGCAATTTTCTTCAGCATTCTTTGTTGAGCATGCCACGTTTGTTTTGAAGAACAAGAACTTGGCCTCGTCCAGTGGCTTCTTGAAGATGTCTATAACCTACCTGTCAGTTGGAATATATTTGAGATTAATATCTCCATGCTCCACATGCTCCCTGATAAAATGGTACCGCAGCTCTACGTGCTTTGTCCGGCTGTGAGAGATTGGGTTGTTGGGTATTGCAATTGCACTGGACAAGTTGCAAAACATCGGAATGTTCTTGAACTTCATATTGTAGTCTTCAAGTTGATTTTTGATCCACAGTAATTGTGCGCAACAACTGGCAGCAGAAGTATATTCTAACTCGATCGTTGAAATAACTCCCTCAAACTTCTTTGGTTCAACCTGTGAGAGAAAACTTAAATATAAATTTTCATTAGTTGTACCTCTACGAGTTCTGACATCATACCAGGGATCTCCTATGATTTGATCAAGTGGGTGATCCTTCAGGTGTCTGAGCTCTTAGTTCCTTGCATCTGGATCTTCCTCTAACACTGGAGTTACTTCATCAACTTGAATGACATCTTCATCATGGTGATCAACCTCTCTAATTGGGGTTATAGTGTTGATCTTGATGAACTTTTGAGCTTTTTCTTTAGTTGGCTCATCCAAGTTTTATTCCTTTAGTCTTGAACCTGCATCTTCAATAAACACACTAGAAGAGCTGTCTTGTAGCAAGCTCGTCTCACCAAATACACCATTGATAGATTCTTCTACAATCAGGATTTTCTTATTAAAAATCCTATATGTCTTACTATGGCTACTATAACCTATGAAAATACCTTAAAAACTCTTTCACTGAATTTAGTTGTGTGATACTTCCCATTGTTAAGGATGAAGCATTTACTTCTAAAATTCTAAAATATGAAATAGTCGGTTTCCTGCCCTTTAGTAGTTCGTAAGATGTCTTATTATGGTTTTTGTTTATGAGTGCTAGATTTTGCACGTGGCACGCAGTGTTGACAGCTTCAGCCCAGAAATATTCTGGCAGTGAGTATCACTCAACATGATTCTGCAGGCTTCTATGAATGTTCTATTCCTTCTCTCAGCAACTCTGTTTTGTTGATGAGTAAGAGGAGTGGAAAACTCATGAAAGATACCAAGACTTTCACAGAATTCAGTCATGGCCCCAGACTTGAATTCTGTTCCATTCACTTCTGATTTTGATAACAGAGCAGCTGTGTTCATACTAAACTTGCCTGACAAAATTAGTAAATATATCAAAAGTATCTGACTTGTGTTTTAGAAAGAATACCCACGCAAAGTGAGAGTAATCATCAACAATAACCAATGTATAATCTTTACCTCTCATACTTCTAATTTGTAGTGGACTGAACACGTCCATATGAAGTAAGTGTAAACATCTATTAGAGTCGTTGCCAATAATTCTTTTAAAAGTAGCTCTTGTTTGCTTTCCTTTTACACATGCGTGATAAGGTCTATCTTTAATGCACTTAACATTGGGGGCATCACGTACTAAATTAAGAGAAAATAATTTATTAATAGTTTTGTAATTTATACGTGATAATCTCTTGTGTCATTGGTCACCAAAAGATGCACTATCTTTTGCCAAAAAGCACACTAGCGTAGAAGAGTTTATGCAAATAAAATTCAAATCAAATATATTTTTTACTACGAGTGTCTAATAGAATCGTTTCCAAATTATCTGCCGATTTTATCAAGCACTTGTCTGCATGAAATTCTACTATGTATCCTTTATCATAGAGCTGGCGTATGCTTATAAGATTGTGTTCCAATCTTTCAACATAAGCCACATCTGAGAAGGATACACTACCATTAGTAATCATATCGTAGCCTTTTGTAATTCCTCTATAATAACCACCGAAGATGACCTTTGGCCCATTCATGACTGGAGAATAATTTTGGAGTAGGCTTCTAATTCCGGTCATATGCCGAGAGCATCGACTGTCCAAATACCAGATAGGAGTTTTGGTGGACTTTGGACATACCTGCATTCACAAGTCAGTTTGCCTTAGGAACCCAAACTTGTTTGGGTCCTTGGTCTCTAGTTAGAATACTCTCCATACATGTTTAACATTGTGAGTGGTCTCTCTCACATTATTAACTTGAGGAGTTACATAATATCTGGGGCTAAATCAACAATCTATAGCAAAGTGACCAACTTTGTCGCAGCACCAACAGTCAAACATGTTGTATCTTTGCCTATAGATCTCCTGCTTGACCTTTTGAGAGTGTGGTCTAGCAGGGGCAACATACTTGGAGGTAGAAGCTTCGTGGTGATAGCAATCACATGACTTCTTCTCCGTAAGAGGATTTTCCACAACAGGTTAACTTTTTGAGCTTTCTTGACGTTATAACCTGACTATAAGGGTCATAGATCTAAAGAGTGATCTCCTCATTAGGTGCCTTGAAGACACTTTCACCAAAGTTTCGGGGACAGGTAAATCCTTGATACCGAGACTTGGGCTCTACATAAGTAGGACAGGCAAAGTGACCCTTGGATGAATCAAGATCAAACTTGTTAGTTGCAAAGATAACCTTTTTAAACGAAGTTTGTTCTTGAAGAGCTTTCCCCTTCTCCTTGGCGGCCTGTTTAAAAAGATAACCTTTTTTAAACACTTCTACTTGGGCCTTCGAGGGCCAGCTTCGCAAAAAGGCTTTAGCCGCTAATGACCGCTTGGTCCAGCTGCACCTGCAAGCAACAATCCACCGCACGGTGGCAAAACAAGGCAACGGTCAGCAATGCTGACCAAATTATAACGATCCCGCCCCCAACTCGGGGCGGCGATGCTCCTTCCCTGCATTTCCTTAGCATAAGCGAGTAATATAAAACCATAGCCATAACATCACAGACGTTGGCTCGTAAGGCCAACGCCCCGTGCACTCAGGGCACATTCTCGGTGAACCGGTCGATGTTACGTCAATTAAAGCCATTAACATTCCGGACTCACCGCCGCCACTTAGACGACCATCCCTATGAGCAATTCGTCTTCTTGGTATTGGTCACGTCAATTTAAGCCATTGACCACCGAAGACTCCCATTTATGCCAGCGGCGAGTCCCACGTAACCTTAGGTCGCTCTAACCGGACGACATAAAACGGGTACGGCTCCATCTAACCCGTGCTCACTTCGCAACGACAATTTAAGCCATTTGCGCGGGTCAAACTTTCACGAGTCCCATTCTACCGCAAATCACATAACTCCGTTATGTTCAAGTTGGCTTCCAAGCCACCAAGTTGGCAAGACCTCGTGTCCGCCCAGTTTTCCGGGTGCACCTTTGGGTTAGTCCCCAAGGCTCCCTGCTGCAATCTACCGCGTAGAAAACCCGAAAACACCAAATAGCACGGAGTCTTCTCCGGCCTTATGCAATGCAACATCACCGATCCGGACTAACATGTCCGGGTAGGCTTCAACCAAAATGCCTAAGTCCGTTCTCGCATACGGACGCTAAACAACGGGGACTTTACATATCTACCCGAAGGAACGCCTCCAACTCTCCGCAAACTCGCGAGAGCGGGCTTCCTATGCTAAGAAAGATGCTAAGAAAGAGAGCTACTAGTGCTCAAGATGAGGATCGTTACCCTTGCGTTCCTCTTAGCGCCATCGAAATGTAATCGGATGGAATCACCGCACTTGCGTTGCCTCCGTGGATCCGGAGTCGGCTTGCGATTCGGAGCTCCGAAGCTCCTCCAATGGCGGATCTAGCTCTTCTTCCTCCAAGGGCTCTTCTCTTTCTCCAAGGGTTGGGAGAGATGAAAAAGGTAAGGAAGTGTGGATTTTCTAAGTCAACTCCCGGTTATATCCTCCCAAAGACAACCCCCAGCCATTGGATCTTCAATCAAGGAAACGAACGGCTTTGATTCGGGCTGAAATGCCAATCTGGACCTAACACGGCCTGGCACACGCCCGTGTCCAGGGCCGTGTGCCGCATTCGCCGTCAAAATCGAATCTTCTGAACACGCACACGGGTATCGAACACGCCCGTGTTCGAGCTGAAACGCCCGTGTGCCAGCTGACACGGCCGTGTAGCCGGCCGTGTACCCCATGATTTTCCCCCGTTTTCAACCCGAGCACTGCACGGGTCATAGGACACGCCCGTGTCCTTGCCCGTGTCACCTTGACACGCCTGGACCCCAGGCCGTGTACACGGGACATTTCGTCGAGGGGAGAATGACGACTGGATGACACGGCCTTGGACACGCCCGTGTCCTAGGCCGTGTGCCTTGTCTCGACGATCGTCGAGTGAATCTCGACGATTTCAGCTTGACGCTCGTCGACACGGGTCGACACGCCCTGCGACACGCCCGTGTCGCAGGCCGTGTGCCCATTCTCGACGAATCGTCGAGAATAACTCGACGATTTCACGGCTAAGTGTCGACACGGGTCGACACGCCCTGCGACACGCCCGTGTCGCAGGCCGTGTGCCCTTTCTCGACGAATCGTCGAGTATAACTCGACGACTTCGCGACTAAGTGTCGGCACCACTTGACACGCCCTGGGACACGCCCGTGTCCCAGGCCGTGTGCTTCAGCCAGAAACCAAAACTGGCCCAAAACGTCCCCCTTTGCTATTTTGAGTTTTGGGGTGTTACAACTCTCCCCCTCTTAAAAGAATTTCGCCCACGAAATTACATAAGGAAAGGCATACAAAACAAAACTTGCCACCTGAGCGGAACAACTTCGGATACTCGTCAAGCATAGTCTGCTCTCGCTCCCAGGAGAGCTCCTCACGACCGCAATTGTCCCACCGACCTTGACCATCCTGATCTCTTTATTGCGTAGCCGCTTGACCTTCGAGTCCTCAATCCGCATGGGCTTGACCTTTGTCGTTAGCCCACTAACCACCAGCACTTGATCGACCGCGATCACTCGCGTAGGCTCTCGTACCGCCTTCCGAAACATCGAAATGTGGAATACATCGTGTAAACCACTTAGCTCCACTGAGAGCTTCAACCTATAGGCCGCTTCTCCAACTCGCTCCAGAACCTCGAACGGTCCAAGGTACCTCGAGCTTAGCTTTTCAATCGTCGCACCCGCGAGACACCCTTGAACGGCTTGATCTTTAAGTATACATAATCGCCCACAGCGAACTCCACGTTCCTGTGGTTGGCATTACAGTACTTTGCTTGCCGGTCCTGAGCATAAGCAACCTCTCCCGAATCGTTCCCACCAAAGAAGTAGCATCCTCCACTTCCGATCGCTTATACAACTTTGACTCACCCGTTTCTAACCAAGACAACGGCGTGCGACATTTGCTACCACATAGGGCCTCGAAGGGCGTCGTCTGAATACTCGCTCGGTAGCTGTTGTTGTATGCGAACTCCACCAAATAATGGTGGTCTTCCCATTGCTTTCCAAAACCCAAGACACACATGCGGAGCATGTCTTCCATGGTTCCAATAACCCTCTCGGTCTGCCCATCCGTTTGTGGGTGGTAGGCTGTGCTGAACTTCAGCTTTGTTCCCAACATTTGCTGCACCAGCCTCCAATCATTGGACGTGAACCGCCCATCTCGGTCACTCACGATGCTGCGGGGCACACCAAGAAGCCGCACTATGTTACCCACATAATGCTTTCCTAGCTTCGCCACCGGATCATCCTTCCTATGCGGAATAAAATGCGACACCTTCGTTAATCGATCGACAGCCACCCAAATGGCGTCGTTTCCCCTTTTGCGACCTTGGCAAACCGTGCACAAAGTCCATAGAGATGTCGTCGAATTTCCACTCCGGAATAGGCAAGGACTTAAGAAATCCTCCCGGCTTTGGCACTCCGCCTTTACCAAGGCGCAGGTTTGGCACTTCGTCTAGGTATATCGCCACATCCTTTTTCAAACCCGGCCACCAACACAGTTTCTTCACATCACGGTACATCTTCGTGCTCCCCGGGTGAATCGAGTACTTGGTATGGTGCGCCTCGTACAACAACTCCACCCGTAAATTGCCCACACTTGGAATACACAACGACCGCCTCTCCTAAGCAATTCGTCTCCACGACGAATTGGGAATTTGACCCATCCAGAGCCTCTACCATGAACTGTTTCAGCACTTGATTGCTTGTCCATACAAACGATCCCCAACGCCTCCAACTCTCGCACCAAACGCTCATCCTGCACCGACAGCCAATGGGCTCGAGCTGGGGCTTGGCGACTCGCCGCATCAGCAACCTCATTGTCTTTATCAGGCGCGTAGTAGATCTTGAATGTATAGTCTCCCAAGAACTCCATCCATCTACTCTGTCGTATATTCAGATCCTTCTGATCAACCAGATATTTCACGCTCTTGTGACCGGCGTAGAGATCCACTTTCACACCGTATAGAATTATGCCTCCATAGCTTCAGGCAAAACTCACGTCCATACGCTATTACGCTTCCATGTTGCAGTAGCGCGCAACCCAAAACGCTGCCCTACGCATCATTAAAATATCATTGCCTTCGGTTCCACTTGGCGAAGTCAACACAGGCGTCGTAGTCCACCGATATTATCACTCCTCAAAAGCTCGCGCGCACTCCGGCGTCCAAAGAACTTATGCTCCTTCCTCGTCAAAGTAGTGAGAGGTAACGCTATCCGCGAGAAGTTCTCCACGAAGCGCCTATAGCAGTCGGCAAGCTCCAGCAAACTCCGGACTTCCGCTACCGTAGCCAGCTCAGGCCACTCTCGTATCGCAACAATCTTCGCCGGATCCACCGCAATACCCTCTTCACTCACTATATGCCCGAGGAACGCCACTGAGGATAGCCAAAACTCGCACTTCGAGAACTTGGCATACAACTGATTTCTCCTTAGCGTCTCCAACACCAAATGAATATGCTTGAAGTGATCTTCCTCACTTTGCGAGTACACCAAATATCGTCGATGAAGACGATCGCGAAATGGTCCAAGTACTCCCTGAACGTCCTGTTCATAAAATCCATGAATACTGACGGCGCATTAGTCAGCCCAAACAGCATGACCGTAACCTCGTAGCCCCGTGTCCTATACTGAACGTTATCTTAGGGATATCACTCTCCCTTATCTATTTAGAGTACGCCGTCGACCCTACCAACTGATCACAAAGATCATCGATCCTTGGGATTTGGTACTTGCTCTTTCCGTCAACTTGTTGCCCTCCCGATAATTAATACGCAACCACAACCTTCATCCTTCTTCTTAATAAAGAGGGTCGTGCGCTCCAAAGCGAAGGACTGACGCGCATACCCTTGCTCCAACAACTCTTGCAGTTGCGCTTTCAGCTCCGCCATTACATTAGCGTTAGCCGATACGGAGATCGTGACACAGGCTTTGCACCTGCACTAGCTCGCTCTTAAAATCTATCTCGCTGAGGCTGGGCGCCAGAAAGATCTGCGGGAATAGATCAGGGTATTCGATACCACTGAAATACAATCCAATGCGGGCTTCGGCTTTGCAACCTCCACTAGTGTACAGAACAGCTCTACACTAGCACAAACCGCCTTCACCATCTGAAGAGCAGACATCAACGTCTTGCTCGACCCCTTTGAGCCCGTAAAGTCGTCTCACGACTGCTCCCGGCTTGACTTCCTTGCTACCGCATCTGTATTGGCTTGCGGCTCCGAGAGCCCAAACCACAAACTAAGAGCAACGAATTCTACCCTCGCCGAATGAGCACCATTTGACTATAACGCATCCAATTTATCTCTTCCATCGAAGGAGGTACTCCAAGGCTCAATAAAATTCCTAATAAAGGAACGCGAAGCTCCCTAACGAACGGTGCTCCCGCAGATAAAGTAAAGTCGCAACAAAGCTTAGCACAGTAGTCCTAAGCTAACATGCATAACAAGTATTTAAAGCAAAACTATCTTTAAAACCATACCTGTCGTTAACACGACGGGCTTTCTCCAGGGCTTTAGGCAATCACGAGCATAATGCCCCGGCTCCCCACAGTTGTAACATGAGCCCGGGGGTCTGACCCGTAGTCGACCCAGAAGTACCAGAAGGAGCTGGACCCGAAGTCCTATGCTTCTTATACCATTTTTGATATCCAGACTTTGAGGTGTTCGGCACTTGAATGCCGTTTCCTTTGCACTGACATCCAGACTTTGAGGATGGGCTGGATGGTCAATTCTCCTGGGATGACGGCCTTTTGCGGAAAGAGGGCCGGTTGTGCGTCCCGAGCATTGGTAAGTTACAAGAAGGGTTGATGTATGAACAATTTAGAAAAAGTTCTAAGGAGGTGTGAGGAAAAAAATTTAGTGCTTAGTTGGGAGAAGTTCCATTTCATGGTGCAAGAAGGGTTAGTACTTGGCCATAAGATCTCAAGCCAAGGAATTCAAGTAGATAGAGAGAAGATTGAATCCATAGAAAAGTTGCCACCACCAACCTCCGATAAGGCAATGAGAAGTTTTTAGGTTATGATGGATTCTATCGCCGGTTCATTAAAGACTTCTCTAAAATATCTAAACCACTTACTAGGCATTTAGAGAAATACACACCTTTATTTTTAATCAAGAGTGTCTACAAGCTTTTGAGTTCTTAAAAGAAAGATTAATTAATTCACCTATTATGATCGCGCCTGATTTTAATCAACCTTTCGAGATCAAGTGTGACGCTAGCAGTTTTGCGGTAGGGGCTGTGTTAGGTCAACGCCAAAACAAACACTTTCACCCTATATACTATGCTAGCAAAAATACTTAATAACGCTCAAGAGAATTATACAACCACAGAAAAAGAACTCCTAGCAGTGGTATTCGCATTCGATAAATTTATATCCTATTTAACATTGTCTAAGTTGGTAGTATACACTGATCACTCTGCCCTAAGATATTAATTAGCCAAGGCAGAAGCCAAACCTCATTTAATCTGTTGGTTATTTTATTTCAATAATTTGATTGGAAATTAGGGATAAACGAGGAGAAGAAAACTTAGTGGCAGATCATCTCTCATGTTTAGAAAATCCACTACGAACAATGTTAGATGAGGCTGTGATTAGTGATATATTTCCGGAGTAATCACTGTTTGCATTATCTAATGATATAATTACTAATTATCTGTGGTTTGCCGATTATGCAAACTATCTTGTGGCTAAGGTCCTTCCAAAAGATTTTCATATCAGCAGAAAAAGAAATTTTTATCTGACTTGAAATATTACTTTTGGAGGACCCCTATTTTTTTTCGATATATACAGATTCCAATATACGTAGATGTGTATCAGCGGAGGAGTGCTGGAAAATCATGAGGCAGTGACTTTCAGGCCCTATAGTTGGTCACTATGGAGCAAATCGCTCAGCTAAAAAGGTTCTTGATCTAGTTTTTATTGGCCCCTTTTATTCAGGGATGCCCAAAGATATGTGCTTCATGTGATTCTTGTCAAAAATCAAGTAATATCTCTAAATTGCGTGAAATGCCACAAAATGTTTTTTTTGAATGTGAAGTGTTTGATGTGTGGGGAATTGATTTTATGGGACCATTTCCAAGTTCTTATGGGAATAAATATATTTGGTAGCCGTAGATTATGTATCTAATGTAATGTCCCGATTCGCACTGGCCCCTCGTGCGCGTTTTTGAGTTAGGAGAGCTGACTTGGCACAGGGAAGTGCTGGTAGCTAGGCTTACACTAGTGTAGGGAGGTGAAGTCAGCCCAGAGAAGGACACGGGTAGAGACACGTGTGTGTCCCTACCCGTGTGTGTCCACACAGTACTCGATTCGACGTTTCGAGTTATTCCCAAGAAGGACACGGGTAGTGACACGGCCGTGTCACTACCCGTGTGTATGAGGACACGGTAGGAACATGGCATGTCCCTACCCATGTGCATCGAGTAGTGGTCGACGAATAGTGTCCCGAGAAGGGCACGGGTAGAGACACGTGCGTGTCCCTACCCATGTGCCTCCAGCCAGCACTCGAGTCAATTACTCGAGAAGTTCCAGAGAAGGACACATGTATGGACACGGGCATGTCCTACCCATGTGTGTGAGGACACGGGTAGAGTCACGGGCGTGTCCCTACCCGTGTGCGTCAAGAGGAAATCGACGAAGCATGACACGAGCAGGACACGGGCTAGAAAAATGGTCGTGTCACATGGACACGGGTAGAGACACGGGTGTGTCCCTACCCGTGTTGTGTATCGAAACGGCTGTCGAACCGTCGATGACACTTCGCCCGAGTGGGACACGGGTAAGGAGACGGGCGTGTCCTTACCCGTGTCATTTTTCACTTATAAGGGAAATGAAAACCCAAGCCATTTTCATTCTCATTCCAAGCCCTTTTTCCTGGATAAAATACTAGAGAGAGGAAGAGGGTGCTTGAGCAAGTCAAAGAGGTGAAGTAACCGCCACCACCGAGGAGAATAAGATGTCGCCGAGAAGAATTAAAAGATCCTTTGCCAGAAATGGTGGAAATGCCGGAAATGAGGTGAGCTTGCTCCCCTCTCCTTTGGTGCTAGATCTCTAGTTATTTCTTAGGAAGACATCGACTCAAGAGAGTCTTGATGGAGATAAGAAGATTTCTAGGAATGGCCATGCTAGTACATGTGTCCTAGGTTTTAGATGTCTTCAACCCATCCTTTCTTCTATGTGAAGATGGAGGATGGTTTTGTAAAGAGAAGTGCCTTGTGAGGGTGAACAAGGGAGGAGGAAATCTGGATGTGATTTTTGAAATTAGCTTGAGGAGGAAGATGAACCGATGCCGTTCATTCCGCCTTAAGATGCGTGCAAAATCTGTGTTCTGCATGCAACGATCTTTGTGGCTATTTTCAAGTGTGATACATCTAGATCTGGGCTTTCTACTAAACACGAAAGTTGTAGACACTATAAATACCTTTCCAACGAGGGTTACACACCTTCACCGGATTTCTGTATCCTCAGGAATCTCCGGTTGAAGGTGCTGTCCTGATGGTGTTCTGTGCTTAAAAATCTGGTTTGTTATAACATTGGAATTGATTTCGGTAGAGACATTATAACTAACTGACGTATGGGCTGGAGAATTCCTTATATTTATATGTCATAGTTTAAACGAGTGATGAAATTATTGGATGGATCACACGTATACCAATGGAGAAGTAAATTGCACTTGAACAAATCTATTTGGTAGAAATTAGTGAACAAACATTTTGACATGTTGATGAGATTAGAATGATTTCAATATGAGTAATATTGTGGACGTAACGATAATGTAATATGTCGAATATTGATAAGATTGACTCGAATTTGCATACCCGTTCGGTGGTGATTGTTATGAACAAACGATTGTTGCTATTATATTATTCATTCATGTGCGCACAAATGATTGAACTTGATTAAAGCATGGTAATCGGTTATGTCAGAGTTATATGAACCTAGATTGTAGATAGTCTTATAGACCGCATTGATTCGAGTAATGATGAGTCGCAACATAGACGGACGGTTGGGCTTTGTCCTCGTGTTCATTTCCTGGGGCTCCTTCCATGCCAAGTGAGTGGTTGGGCTTTGTCCTCGTGCTTTATCCGAGGCTTCTTCCGTGCCACGGTGATGTGGAATTGCATGCGGTGTGAGTCGACAAGCGGTGTCGTAATCCTGGGTTAAGGATAGTGTGGCAGGTCTACGGGCTCGCCATTCATCACACCAATGGGAGTTGACAGATAGACTTGGGAGGTTGGGTTTGGTCCTCGGTGTTCATTTCTCGGGGCTCCTTTCATGCCAATGAGCAGTTGGGGTGGTCCTCGTGCTTTTTCCGAGGCTCATTTCGGGTCACACAAGGCCAGTTCGGGCTTGTTTCTCGGTGCACATCTACCCGAGACTCCCGCTGGGCTATACTACGTATGGGGCTCCGCTGTTGTGTTCTTAGCGTTGAGCCGTACGGAGGCCTAAGAGAAGTAATGTGGATACCCGCATAGTAGTAGAGAAGCCCACTCTACTATCACCGCATGGCCACGACGGTTGATGCCTGAGAGGTCAGATACCTACTCGAAAAGTTGGAACTACAAGTCTGTGTCGACCTAGCGGTTGCATGTGTGTGATCATGGATGAGTCATTGCATTGCATACATACATTTACAACATATTACATAACGAGATCCTCATCGTATAAGTTTTGTTATGGGCACTCCTATATGATGAGTTACTTTTCTGATAAATCGATCCTTAACTTATTAGTCTGTATGGGCATTCCTATAAGTTAAGTTACTTTCCTGTGTTAGATATATATGCTGGATGGATTGATATAGCTTATGTAGAATTACTAGAGTAGACTGCTGTTAATGATGTTATACAATATTTCTACTACTGCCAAGACTTATATACTTATTCACCTGCTTGTATCTACTTATATTACTTATTATATTTTTGTACCCTGATTCCTTTCTCCACCCAGTGCCGAGGAGTCGCCGGGGGAGCGTATGTGAAGCCACTTAGTCTTTTGACTAACGGTTGCTATGTCTTCCTTTTTAGGAGGAAACCCCACAGGTAGACCAGTCGCAGACTATGCAGTAGGACAGCCATGCCAGGATGATAGGGCCTGAAGGGACGGTGTCGTCGTTACCGTCAGTCATCGATGTGAGTTTTTAGTGGTTTTGATATAACCCTTTGGGCATACTTTATTGTATTCTGATACTTTAGAAGCTTGTTGTAGCTTCTCTTATTATTGTACTTTGGACTTATTATGCTTATATATAGATTGACTTCTAAATTATATTTGGTTGGGTTGGCATTTATTGATATAGTTGTAGCCGGCAGAATAGGCGTCTTGTGGTTCAGGTTAGCACGTGTGCTAATGTTACAACTAGGCGGCTGTTCTGGGCATAAGACCCCCTTCGTGCCGTGTTTTGTGTTCCGGGAGGGGGTCTTACATCTAAGTGGGTAGAGGCACAAGATTTTCCTACTAATGATAGTAGAGTAGTTAATTCAATTTTGAAATCCTTATTCGCATGATTTTGGCACACAGCTGTGCATTATTAGCGATAGGGGTACACTTTGTAATCTACAGCTAGATAAAGTATTACAAAAATAGGGGGTCACACAAATATAGCCACGTCCTTATCATCCACAACTAGTGTCAAGTTGAAGTTTCAAATAAAGAGCTTAAAGAATCATAGAAAATCTATAGAAGGGAATATGAAAACAACGGTCTTAAGAACTACATGATTTGTTTATGGGCATATAGAACCGCTTTCAAATCACCTATAGGGACCACTCCCTTTAGATTTGTCAATGGTAAGTCACGTCACATGCCTATAGAATAGAACGCAAGTCGTATTGGGCAATACACACTTTGAATTTTTACACAAATTCTATAGGGAGAAACGAAAACTTCAACTTAACGAGTTCGATGAGTGGAGAACCATGGCCTATGAAAGTCTCGGATATATAAGGAGAAGACTACAATTATCCAGATCGTCACCTTCACAACCAAGACATTCCAGTAAGGTGACCAAGTCCTCCTTTACAATTCCCGTCTTCGTTTATTCCCATGGAATATAAGGTCTAAGTGGTCTGGACCTTCCAATAAAGAAGTTTTTCCCTATGCACCGTCGAATTTACCCACCCTGAGAAGGGAGATTTTAAGTTAATGGGCACTGACTAAAGCTTTATTATGGTGAGCTTCCTGAAGACTTCGCTCGCCAAGATTCTTGCCTCCGGCTAGACTAGGATTAAGTGTTATTGTAGTATTTTTCTTAGTTTATAAATTTTTTTGACAAAATTCTAGTTAATATTAGTATAAAATAAATCAACAAATCACTTCGGAGGGAATTCGATGCAGAGGAGGACACGTGTTGGCACTGGTCGTTTGCCAGGCCATGTGCGTAACACATTTTATCTACCCAGACGTGTTCAATTTGAAACCTGAAGTAGGAAGAGTCATCCCGAGAAGCACACGGGTTGACAACACACCCATGTGCATTGTCGTGCCGTTATAACGCCACTTTTCGCATGATCAACCCGAGTAGGACACGTTTTACACACCACCTGTGTTGTGGACGTATGTCATATACTAAGATCGACGTGTCCCTCATCCCGAGAAGGACAAGGCTACCTACCCAGCCGTGTGTTTAAGATGTGTGCAGAGTTTGCGCTCGACGAATCACAGTGCCCGAGAGGGACACGGTCCACCCACACCCGTGTTGTGGACCGTGTCCGCCTGGCGCGCTGCTTTCCCCGCCAGTTTGACCCCACATCGTTTGAGCACATGTTCCACGCAGTTAACGATTCTCGACACGGTGCACACACGCCCGTATGGCGACCCGTGTTCGACTATTATAAAATGCCGTGTCATATTCTTCCTCTCCACCTCCTGGTTTCAGCCCTACCTTCCAGCACCTATTTCCTCACGGCAGAGCTCGGTTTGAAGCTTCTGCATCCAAACTTTCGCGTATTCGCCTCCTCTCTTCGCAATCTATCCTCCTAGGTAAATTTTTTTCAATTAAGTCCTTATTTTTCAATTTTTCCTTCTTCTCCACTGTCTTCTCCTTCCTCTTTATCTCATATTCCCCTTTTTTTCTTTCATCATTTTCCTCCTCTTTTCTCTTTTCATTTCTAAAAAAAATCCACCCGCTTCGCTGCAGATCATGTCAGCGGGACATGCACAAGGGGATGCCGTCGTCGCCCAAATATCACAGCATTATCCACAAAAGGAGCGACACTCCTGCGCCTCAGGAGTTTACAGATCTGGCAATATCAACCATTATAATCAGCTCCAGTCACAAAAATTTCAAGACATTAAAACAATCGACTGAGCGTTCTATAGAGATTCATTTAGTCGCGGATGTTTGCGAGTTAATTTCTGTAGAGGGGTGGAGCAATTTTTTTGTATTGAGGTTGGGTTTTAAGGAGCTCTTGTTAGAGTTCATGTCCTCCTTCTACTTAAACCTTTTGCCTACTTTCACTGAGCAGACTAACACACAGGAGGGGTCATTTCATTCATTAGCGGGTACTACTTATACCCTCTCTCTTCTCCAGTTCACCCAATATGTGGTGTATGAGGACTCGTTCCTCTATAGTACCGCTAACTCCGACCTCCACTTTGACCTCCCTTCTCGTGATGATGCTGCTAATATGTGTTCTCGGCTCTCTTTCGAGATATCTCCATATGAGGCCAAGAGGTCTAAGGCTTCTAAGTTGATTTCTTCCGCTCTCCACAACATACATCATCTGCTGAGTCACACATTTTGTGGTCGAGGAGAACCTCTGGTGTTGTGAGTTGGCACTACATGCTATATCTCTATAGCATGACATCGCGCTACCGCATTCATCTGGGTTTATGTTAGCGCAGTTCATTCTTCACCAGGCCGACAACTCATGTATTGTCAATTTGTGTAGCACCCTACATTACGCGCCTGGTTAAGAATATGAACATCTTTTCGTCCCTTCCCCCAATGACTGTGGCAGCGAAGACCGTCCCTATCACGATGTCTTCACTCCGATCTCTCTGCCTTGTTACTGCTCGTCAGGGTCAGGGTGGAACCGTTTTATTCCATTACGAGGCGCGGACCTCAGTTTGCTCATAATGATAATGATGACGCCGATGTCGATCCTGACCCGATGAGCATCTGGTCCTTCGCCCCACTCTACATATACTCAGGGAGAGTCTTCTGCCCCACCTCCTCGATCGCACTCGCAGTATTCACGTGACTTCCAGCACTTTTTTTGAGATCGAGCTCTCACCGCGCTTACAGCGTATCGAGGCTTCTTAGAAGCGGACATAGGATGCCATCATTCAAATCAGGCCACCTAGGGATCTCCAGTCCACCTCCGGCAGCTCCCAGCTCCTCTTACCTCCCCGACGTCCTTCAGATTCTGCTCCTCCTCTTATTATTTTTTATTTCTCTGTATTTTTTATTTTATATTTAGTCATAAGACTTCAGATGTTCTGTGCTTTGCTTTCCTGTACTCATCTCTGATGTAATTTGAAGGAGACACTTTTATTTTATTGATAGCCGTTCTTTACATATTGGTGTCTTTTGTTTTCTCAGTTCTTTACATTGGATTGAGGACACTGGAAATTTTCAACTCTGGGGTGGATGTAGTTCATTCTAATATTTCATATGTCTGGACATGATTACATTGGTTATATTTTTGCAAACATAGTACTCATTATAGTTAACCACCCCCCCCCCCCCCCCCCCCCAAATTGAAAAAATATTTTTTGTGCTTCTTTCTAAGCTTCCATTAATTCACTCATTTGAGATTATAACTAGTTAATTTGCTTTCGCAACTGATTAAAATGAATTAAGTAGACTCATTGAGTGGTCAAATTGTTATATAGTAATTATGTATAGAAATTCTTTTAGTTTAATTTTCTCTATATAACTTATTTTTCGGATTAGTCCTCTATATTATTAACTAATAATCACTCTATTTTAGAAAATATAATTATCTATAATAAAGCGAGTCATGAGTGTAATAGTTTGATAATTTTGTATAGAGACTCAAATGAGAATACCCTTTATTGGTCTCCGGAACTTGCCCCTAGCGATGCTCAAACATTCACATAAATTAATTAGTTAGGCGGAATACTTAGCCTCCTTTGATAGCTTGAGCTTTGTAAGCCCAAAACCCTAAACATTATACCTTGCACACCCAATTTAGACCTACTACCTATGCTTTGATACTCTACAACTAAAATTTACCAGGCCAAAAATCTTACCTATTAGCACATCTATCATTGAGACCTTCATGGAATGAGTTTGTTCGTAGTGATATGTGGCCTGAGTGCATGTAGACCCATCGGAATGATCCCTACTATGGACACTTGAAAAAAATAGTGTGATATGTGGCAGAGTGCATGTACAGCAACTCGGATGATCCCTACAATGGTCCCTTGGATTTGAAAACTAACAAAATATAGAGTATCCATCAGAAAGAAAAAGAAAGAAAAAAGGTGGGAATATAATAATTGTGAAGTCTGGGGGGGTGCTTTTATAATATTATGTATGTTAGGGTAATTACCCTGTAAGAGGCTCATTGTTTATCTAGGTGTGATATGACCATCGAGTTTATCTTTAATTACCCCACCTACAATCGTTATCCTAAGCAAAAAAATTACATCAAAATATAAGTCCTCAGGATCCAACCTTACTATTTTAACTAGTGCTGTGAAGGGGTGTGAAACGGCAAGCTTATGACTATCATATTGATACTATTAATTTTTGAAACACTAATGCCTAACTTATTAGGATTGTTATTTTCTCTCACATTTATAGATGATTGTATTTCTATTTCCAGGAATGAGTGAAAGAATAGTTAAGAGATATATGTGAGGAATTTTAAGATAAGTTATATTTAGAAAACTCTACTATACTCTATGCAATTACAACATCAAATTCTCCTTGAATTCATGGCAATCAAGATTGCGGAAAAATTAATTACCTATCGTTATTTCCAAATTTTTGAATTAGTTTGCTTAGGGACAACAAACACTTAAGTTTGAGGGTATTTGATGAGTACAAATATTATGCTTTTTTTACTATCATATTTGTAATCATGTCCACTATTTTTACCTCGAGTCGTTATAATTGTGCGAAATAGTTAGAATATGAGTATCTTGAATAGAAGAGCGAGTATGGAGTTTCCTTTACTTCTTGTATTAAGCTATTTATTTATCCATTCATCTTATTAATGCAGATATGCATGTACTTGGAACTAAAGTCTTGGAGCAAAAGAGGAGTCACAGATCCACATGACTGAGGACATGACTGTAATTGGGCACACACGGTAGGAAACACGCCCATGTCACTACCCTTATCCTTATGGGGAAAGATCACGAGCATTAGAAGAGAGTCCGAGCAATACACGGGTAGGCACACGACCATGTCCCTACCTATGTCCTTATCGGGCCTGCTGCTGAACCCAGTCATGTGTGGAGCCACGAAGAACAACACAGCCATGTTCGAGGCCGTGTCAAATGACATGGCCCATGACTACATAACATTTCGTGTAAAACTGCCTTAGAACCGTCCACGCAGCCTGTGACACGACCGTGTTGGAATCCTGTTCGACCCTATTTGCAAGGAGACTATAAAAACTGTAGAAAATTAGAATAGGGACGTTTGGATTGAAGAACTTGTAGAAACTTCTAGAAGAAAAAGTGGAGCATTCTGCGGAGGGGAGATCGAAGGAGATAATTCGTATGGTTTTAATCTTCATGTATCTCTTTTATCTTCTCCTTCTCTTAGTGGATCTAACTTATTTTTTTACATTTTGAAAGATATGGTACCTAAACAACTAGAGGGGGGGGGGGTGAATAGGTGACCTAATCCTTTTCTAACTTTACTGCAGCAAACAGTTTATTATCACGATTTTTAACTTTTGCACAGCAATCACAAAGTATACACAGCATACACAGCACAATCACAACACAACACAGTGGTTTATAGTGGTTCCCCAAGATATGGGTACATCCACTTTCCCCCTTCGCCTATCTAGCAGTGTACTAGATTCGACAAAACTCCTCCACTGTCTCAGAACCCAAATTGGTTCCTACACCTCAGGCCCAAAGCCTTACAAACTCAGCTTTATCCCAAAGCCTACACTCAGCCAATCAAGGCCTACACTCGCCAACCAAGCCTATACTAAGCCAACAAGGCCTACACTCAGAGATCTCTATCTCCTACACTCAGGCTAACAAGCCCTACCCTCAGCCTTATAGTTATAGGCTTACAATTCACTCAGATCCAAAGGATCCTACAAGATAAAATTATTTAAAATAATACTCTACACTCAGAAATAGAGGGGAGTTGAGAGTTTCTTGATGAGTTCTTTGAAGAACTCTGCTGTGTTGGACACCCTATTCTAATTTGGGTCAGGATCATATGTCTCTAGGAATCTGTGTTTGACCTTCTGTATAGCTTAATAGGTCAATTAGAATTGAGTCTAAGGTTAGAAGTCTAGGATTGGAAGCTGCCCTGAAGACCAAGTTTTTCTGTAGACCAAGTCTAATCGTCGAGCTCAGCACGATGTTTCGTCGAACTCCGGTCGACGATCGTCTAGCTCACCTCTACAGATTGTCGAGCTCCATTCGCGATCGCTGAGCTCAACCTCATAATATCGTCGAGCTCCACTCGACGATCGCTGAGCTCACTTCACAATCGTCGAACTCCATTCGACGATCGGTGAGCTCAGGTCGACGATTTTGACTCTGCACTGGATCTTATCTCTGAGCTCAGTTCGACGATCCTTGAGCTCAGATCGACGATTATTTTTGTTGCTTGATTTTTCCATGTTCACTGAGCTCAGCTCGACGATAGCAGAGCTCAGTTCGACGATTTCAGTTATCCTTCAGATTCAAATCAAATCAGTTAGAAGTTATTGCAATTAATTCAGAAGATCTGCTAGCCGTTTTTAATTTACTTCTGGACCAAGTTTCAAGGGATTTTTCAAGGATAATTCAGTGGATTTTCCTTCAGAAGAAATTATGCATTAAGGCTGTAATCAATGCAGACCAACGGCTATCTTTGACAGAGTGATATTCTATT
Organism: Platanthera guangdongensis; assembly: GCA_039583875.1. Lineage (NCBI taxonomy): Eukaryota > Viridiplantae > Streptophyta > Magnoliopsida > Asparagales > Orchidaceae > Platanthera > Platanthera guangdongensis. The sequence goes on along the minus strand of CM077159.1, from coordinate 55,774,543 downwards.
CTTGGCACAGAGAATAAAGATAGAATGTTTTTTGATGAAAGAAGATGAAATACAGAGATTGAAAAGAAGAGGATACACAACTCAGAATACAGAGACTTTTCAAATCTTCTGTCAAGGAGAATTCTGTAGAACACTCATCAAAGAGATCAAGCTTCAAAAATCTTCAGATCTCTTCAGCTCTAAAGTGTTCAAGGCCAACATCATTTCAAGACTTCAGACCTCAACATTTCAGTCATTGCTGAAATCATCTTTTTGCTGGAGTTCTACCTTTGAAGGCCTATCACCCTCAGCAAAGCTCTTCTTCTGAAGATTTCAAGGATTCAGGGGAGCTTTGACATCAATCCACTAGTCTTCTCAGGTTGATTGAGAAAGAGGACTGCCATCACTCTCTCACCCCCACTCTGTAAAGGGTTTTTCAAACTCCCTTCAAAAGTTTGAATCTGGTTTTTGAGCACCTTGTCAAAAGCTCATTGGTGCAAGACAACCTGATCAAAAAATCTGCTTTGGTTTTTTGAGCACCTTATCAAAGCTCATTGGTGCCCAGGACACCTATTCAACTCATCCTGCAGTGGATTCCTACTAGGGTGGTAGAAGATGTGTACCCAAGTTTTGGGAACCACTATATTCCTTGTGTCATCTTGTTCTGCTTGTTTTCTTTTTATTTCTAGCCTAGTTTCTCTGTGCTTAGTCTCTGCATAGCTTAGTTTTTGATTAGTTTTTATTCTGCTTCCCTGCTCACACTCTTACAAAAATTGTTGTAAAGCTTTGCAAAGTTTTTTCTTTGTGTTTTAAAAGCACCATATACTCTATTCACCCCCCTCTAGATTATATCAGATCTAGTTCCCTTTCAATTGTATCAGAGGCAGTTGGTTAAACATACATACCTGATTGGTGTACATGCTAACACCTGAACCCCAAGATCCCCAACTAGATCTTTTTGTTATTATTAGATTTTGGTTTGCACAAATCATGCCCAAAACAAAGATTATGCTAGCACCAGACCTCCAGTGTGCAATCTGTCAAAGTTTGCACTTTGGAAAGCAGGATTAGACTCTACATGAATTCTATTGACGAAGATATTTTTAATTCTGTTTTGACAGTGTGTCCAGACCACCAGAGAGCACAAGCACAAATGTTGTTCCACCTCCATCATGAACAGATGCTGACATCAAAAGTGGAAAGTAGCTGATGCAAGCTATGAACATTCTAGCTCAGACAATGTCAGATGACATTTTTCAAAAGGTAGCTGAATGTAATTCAGCCAAGGAGATTTGGGACAAGCTCTCAGAAATAGTTTCAGGCTCAGCTGATGAGAGAAAGGACAGAAGATCCCATCTCATCTCCCAATATGAGAACTTCAAGAAGGGAGAGACTGAGTCAGTGGGAGACATGTACAACAGACTGAGTCTAATTGTCAGTGAACTGAGGACATTAGACAAAGAGATCTCACTGACAGAACTTAATGACAAGATCCTAATGTGCTTTCCCAGAACTTGGGATTCAAGAATCTGGCCAATTAAAGATGCCAGAAGTCTGAATGAGATCACCACTGAAGCCTTGTTGGGTAAGCTCAAATCTTATGAGCTACTCATCAAGAATAGAGAGGAAGAACAGAAGGCTGCTTCACCAGCCATAAGAAAGGAGAAGACCATTGCATTCAAGGCAACTGAGGATCTGCCTGAAGAAAAAGCCACAGACAATGATGAACTTCTCAGCTTGTTGGCCAAAAGATTCTATAAGATGGCCAGAAAGGACTTCAGTAGAAGATCATACAAGGAGCAGGATAAGCCAAGGTATGACAAGTCCATTGGCAATAACAAAGACATTATTTGCTTTGGTTGCAGGAAACCAGGGCATATAGTTCCTGACTGTCCAGAGAACAAGAACAAGGACAGAAGGGAAAGAAAAGAGAGAAGAAAGGAGAAAGACTCCAAAAGGAGTGGCAATAGCAAACCTTCTTCCAGCAAAAATAAGCATACAAGGAAAGGATTTGTTGCTGAATCCTGGAGTGAGACTGAAGAGGAGTCAAAAGCCTCTTCCAGCTCCAGTGATGATGAGGATGATGCAGAGAAAAAGGAGTTCTGCATGATGGCAATCAATGCTCACAACACAACTCAGAGGAAGAGGAGTCAGAGTCAGACTCAGAGACTCAACCTAAAGAAGATCAGGTAATCAGCTCTTTTGATTTTACTTCAGAAGATTTTAAATCTGAATTTAAAGCACTATGTTTAGACCTGCTAAAGTCTGAGAAAGAGATCATCTCTCTCAGAAATCAATTATCTGAACAAAATGTTTTGAAATCAGAAAACCTCAAACTCTCTCAGGAGTTGGAGAACTATAGGGAACAAATAGCTACACTGAAAAGTGAGCTCTCTGAGGCCAAGAAGCTTGAAGAATCCCTTAATGGGAGAAGCATCAAGCTGATGGACATCACAAGCACAGTGAACTCAAGATTCAACAGTACACTGGGTTTGGGTGCCTCATCCAGCCAACCTATTATTCTAACAACTCCCATCAAGTTCATTTCTGACAAGGGAAAGGGAGTTGTAGAGGTTGCCAGGAAAAATTCTGATCTGCCTCAGAAAACTAAGTCCCAGCAAAAATCGTCGAACGGAGATCGACGATCGCCGAATGAAGATCGACGATCGCCGAACGCAGCTCGACGATCTCAGGACAAATAGTCGAACACAGATTGACGATCTCAACCAAAGTCATCGAACGCAGGTCGACGATCCCAAATACCTGACCTCACCCATAGTCGACCGTCGAACGGAGCTTGACGATCTGACCCACGATCGTCGAACGCAGCTCCAAGATCGTCGAACAGAGGTCAGAGCTCTGGAAACGTTTTCAAAGGCAAGTCAAAATTGAATCCTAAGGGTTCTTCATCCCAAAACTTCAACCCTTATACTGAATGGATTATACCTCCAAGGAGATATCATCCTGAAGGATATAAGAGTCAGCCAGGGATGTCTTTCATTTCTGAATTTAGAGGTTATCAACCTAGGCCCAAGGTAAACTGGGTCAAAGACAAGTGAATTGTTTTATGTGCAGGAGAAGACCTATCCAACATCTAACCAGCAATGGTATTTGGATAGTGGGTGCTCTAAGCACATGACAGGGAATAAGGACAACCTCAATTCCTTTAGAGCCAAGCTTGGACCCAAAGTCATCTTTGGTGATTCCAACTTTGGACAAACTAAAGGATATGGTGCAGTCCAGATTGGTTCAGTAACCTTCAAGAAGGTAGCATATGTGGAAGGACTGAAGCACAACCTAATCAGCATCAGTCAGCTATGTGATGAAGGGTACCAGGTGACCTTCAGCAAAACCTTATGCAAAATCAAGTCAGAGGACAACACAACTGTGTTGACAGGTAAAAGGAAAGGTAACATCTACCTAGTAGATTTTCTTTCAACTACTATAGATATCTGTTTATTCAATTCAGTATGTAGACCAAATGTTTTATGGCATAAGAGACTAGGACACCTAAACCTTAGAACTATTGCTAGGCTCTCCAAGGACAACCTTGTTAGAGGACTACCTTCTGGCCCCTACAAGAAGGAAGGACTCTACAAGGCTTATCAATTAGGCAAGCAAACTAAAAACAGTTTTAAGTCACTTAATAAGAGTGATTCACCTAGGATATTGTATCTGTTACACATGGATCTATTTGGACCCATCACAGTACAAAGCCTAGGAGGGAAATCCTACACTTTAGTAATTGTAGATGACTTTTCTAGATTCACTTGGGTGTTCTTTCTAAGGAAGAAGTCTGATAACTTTAAGTGTCTGACAGAGTTTCTCAAATGTATACAGATTGAGTTCAATACTCACATTGCCCTGATCAGAAGTGATCATGGGACAGAGTTTGATTCTCTTCTTATGCAAGAGTTCTGTCAGAGTGAAGGGATCAGGCATACTTTCTCAGCTCCTAGAACTCCTCAACAAATGGGGTAGCTGAAAGGAAAAATAGAACCCTTATTGAATCTGCCACTACATTGTTGTCAGATGCTCATCTACCTCTATCCTTTTGGGCAGAGGCAGTGAACACCTCCAACTATGTGCTGAACAGAAGTCTAATACATAAACTAAAGGGAAAGACTCCCTATGAATTACTCAATGGGAATAAACCTAAAATTGACTATTTTAGAATTTTTGGTTGCATTTGCTACATTCACAATAATGATAAGAAATATTTAGCAAAATTTCAAGCCAAAGCTGATGAAGGAGTGTTTCTGGGATACTCCATGATCAGCAAGGCCTATAGGGTCTATAATAAATCATCTTTGAAAATTGAGGAATCTGTTCATATTTCTTTTGATGAACCTAATATGTCTTTCAAGGAGAAGATTTCTTCTACCATAGAACCTTTGCAGGAACACTCTCTAGTTGAAGATATGAACAAGCTACAGGTTGCTCAAGAAGAAGAAAGCAGTGAAGATGAAAGCAATGCTCAACATATTGAACCACCACTTGAAGAGCCAGTTGTTGTACCACAAGAGGAAACAACAACACAGGATGGTGAACAATCAACACCCCCTGTTGATTTAGTAACATCAAGAGACCATCCAATTTCCCAGATAATTGGAGAAATCTCAGCTGGTGTGCAAACCAGAAATCAGGTCAACCAAAACCTATTGCACACCTACTTCCTTTCTCAAATTGAACCTCAGTCCATTCAAGATGCAGAGCAAGATCCACACTGGATCATTGCCATGCAAGAGGAGTTGCATCAATTTGAGAGGAACAAAGTATGGGAACTAGTGCCAAAGCCAAAGGATCATTCCATTGTTGGAACAAAATGGGTATTTAGAAATAAACTGGATGATCAAGGAGTAATAATAAGGAACAAGGCAAGGCTAGTTGCCCAGGGATATTCTCAAGAAGAAGGAATTGACTACGACCAGACCTTTGCACCTGTTGCAAGATTGGAAGCCATCAGAATATTTCTAGCTTATGCAGCTCACAAAGGCTTCAAGGTTTATCAGATGGATGTCAAGAGTGCTTTCTTAAATGGAGACATCAAAGAGGAAGTCTATGTCAGACAACCTCCAGGTTTTATCTCTCCAACTTATCCTGATTATGTTTTTAGATTAAATAAAGCATTATATGGTCTCAAGCAAGCTCCTAGAGCATGGTATGAGACCCTAGCATGCTTTCTCTTGGAAAATGGTTTTATCAGGGGTAGAGTAGACCAAACTCTTTTTATTAGAACCCATAAGTTCCATACCCTACTAGTACAAATTTATGTAGACGATATCATTTTTGGCTCTACTGACTCAAAATTGTGCAGAAGGTTTTCTAACCTGATGCATTCTAAATTTGAGATGAGTAGCATGGGTGAGCTATCCTTCTTCCTAGGATTGCAAGTCAAACAACATGCTGAAGGCATCTTTATTTCTCAAACCAAATATGCCAATGAGTTGGTTAAGAAATTTGGTATGTCTGAGGCATCTTGTATGAAAACACCCATGCCTACCAATGCTGTATTGGATGCTGATGAACATGGGAAACCTATTGATCAGACTACATATAGAGCAATGATTGGCTCTTTGCTGTATCTTATAGCTACTAGACCAGATATAATGTTTGCTACATGTATATGTGCTAGGTTCCAAGTAAGCCCTAGAGAGTCACACCTAACATTAGTAAAGAGGATTCTCAGGTATGTTAAAAGTTGTCCAAATCTAGGTCTCTGGTATCCAAAAGATTCAGCATTTGAGTTAACTGGATTCTCTGATGCTGATTATGCTGGATGCAGAATTGACAGGAAAAGCACCAGTGGAACTTGTCAGTTCCTTGGTGATAGACTTGTCTCTTGGTTTTGCAAGAAACAAACATCTGTGTCAACTTCAACTGCTGAAGCTGAATATATGGCTGCAGGCAGTTGTTGTTCACAAATACTGTGGATTCAAAACCAACTCCTAGACTATGGTTACAACTTAGAGAAGTCTAAAATCTTTTGTGACAATACAAGTGCTATTTCCATAGCTCAAAATCCAGTCCTCCATAGTAGGACAAAACACATAGAGATTAGGCATCACTTCTTAAGGGACAATGTTGAAAAGAATAAAATTGAATTACAATATATCCCAACTGATTTACAAAGGGGAGATATTTTCACCAAGCCTTTGGATGAAAAGAAACACACTTTCTTCCTAAATCAGTTAGGAATGTTAGATGGAGGAAGTCTTAAATAATACCCAAGATTTTGGAAAGCTAAAAATTGACCAAGACTAGGCAAAATTCTGATTTTTCTTAGTGTCTAGAATTTTCTGATCTCTGAACTGCGCTCGACGATTTACCCAAAGATCGTCGAACGGAGTTCGACGATTTCCAGAATCGTCGAACTGAGTTCAGCGCCCCTCAGATAGTATGAACTATCTCTTCCGGTCAACGATCGTCGAACGGCGCTCGACGATTTTGTTCCCTGAACAATCGTCGAACGGAGCTCGACGCCTTTCCAGATCGTCGAACGGAGATCGACGATGTTGGAGTCTCTTCAGATTCCTTTAGAAGCCTCGATCGTCGAACTGAGTTCAACGATCTTTCCAATTCTGCGTCGAACCCTAATATAAAACTCATTTTTCGCCGTCGTTCTCTCTTGCGCTTTCAATTTCTCTGCAAGAATCTTCTTCCCTCCAAGCAGTTCTACGCTTGTTCGTTTTGTTTGTTAAGCTTTGCAGGTACAATGGCCGTATCAGTTGCTGTTCTAGCCGCCATGAAGTTTGATGCAGGATTCGATATTGATCTGGAATCGTTCAACACTACTGATCAAATCTTCCAGGACATTTTGAGTTTATTCAAGGATCAGAACTTGTCTGCCCTCATGACCACTAGAACCAAGCTTGCTTCAGATGAAATAAAAGAATGGGTCTATACTGCTCACAACCTTGACAACAACACAATAGTTGGATCTATTGCTGGAACCCAGGTACCTCTGACCCCCACAGCCTTAACAGAGGTCTTTGGTTTAAGAAATGGATAAGAAACTGCTGAACTATCTGGGGAGGAATTTTCTGATATTCTTGCCAGGATGGATCATGCAGAGGGAACCCTAGCAAGTTATTCAAAAGGAACTTGTCTGTTGAGTACAGGTTCCTAGCAGATGTTGTAGGCAAGGTGCTGTTGGCAAAGCATTCTGCACATGATACCATCTCCAGACATCAGCTCTGCCTCATGGGAGCTCTGGTAGATAAGAAAAGTTTGAATTGGGGAGAGGTCTTCTTTGACCTGATAAAGAAGAAAATCAATAAAAGCTTTGTAAATTTTGGAAGAATTCTTGGAGTTTTCCTTCAGGCAAGGTGCCCTGCTCTGCTGGTCTCCTCTGGAGTGCACATCAATCTCTAAGAGACTTACCTGTGCCCTATTTGGCAAGTGGGACAGGCAAATTAGCAAACCCAGCAGGCCCTCTTCAACTGCTCCTTCAGGCACCAGGACTCAAAGAGTCACTCCCCCACAGGTCTCTGCTCCTGCAGAGGACCTGGCTGCTGTTGTTGCTGCTTCCTCTCCTCCTCCAAGTCCAACCCTACCTCCAGCTCCATCCACCACTCCAGTTCCATCCACCATTACCATCTCTAGCCCTTCCCAACCTCAATTCCATCTCCAGCAACCATTTCCTCACCACCAGTAGACCAATTCCACCCATTGTTCTCCTATCCACCTCCAGATGTCACCTCTTCTCCATCCATACCATCATTCACCCTTCTGGATGAATCTTACATGGATGATTCCCCTCTTCTCCTCCAGAATTACCCTCCTTCTCAACATCTTTCCAAGATCTCCTCCACCACATCCTTGACCAACCCACATTCACTCCATCCATATCCATCCCCTTGTCCTCCATCTCCACAATCCCCACACCTCATCCATCCATCCCTCCACCATCCAGCCCTCCACTTCCAGCATCCTCAGCCATCCCTATACCATCTACATCTGCTCCTGCTAGTGAGCATGTAGATCTGCCAGCCTTAGCTGACAAGTTGTATGAGCTACTTGCCCCCAGGCTCTCTCTTCTCATGGAGGCCTCCTTAGCTCCTCTACAACAGTCAGTGGCAGCCCTGTCTGCCAGGCTTTCCTCCCTCATTCCTCAGGCACCACCTCCAGCAGTGTGCCTTGATACAGATGTATCTGCATCCAGGCAGGGGGAGATGCCATATGAAGCCAGCCTTCATGCTGCTGTTGCTGCTGCTTCTGCTCCTGTTGCTGATGATACTGCTGCTGCTGCTGGAACTTCTGTGTCTGCTGCCTCTTCTGCTCCAGTTGCTGTGCCTACTCCAGTTCTGGCAATAGACCTAAGGTCTTTGCTCTCAGCCTTTGATCCTGTCTTTTTCAGTTGTTTACCAGAAGTTATTGCTGTCCAGCCCTCAGAAGAGCTATCTAAGGCACTGGTGCCTTTCTCTGGCTGTGACCCCAGTATTATTTCTTTTTTTATACACTCAGTGACTGCTGCTGCTGCTGTTGAAGAAAAGACTGAATCTGCTTCTGAAACTGTCTTTGCTGCTGCTGAAGAAAATGTTCCCACTGCTGCTGAAATCCCTTTTGTTTCTGATGAGCCCATTTCCAAGGAATTTCTGATGACAGAGGCCATTGATGTTGAGCCTGCTGCAGATTTTGTTGTTGTTCCTGAAGCTGCTGCTGCCCTCACTCCTGAAGTTACTAGTGTTGTTTCTGCTGTTGCTCCTGTATCTGCTGCTGAATCTGTTGTTATATCTGCTGCTGTATCTGTTTCTGTTGCTCCTTCTACTTCTGCCTCATCTGCTGCTGTTCAACTGAAAGAAGATTTGATGAAAAGAATTGATGCTTTATATGATGCTCAGAGCTCTGAATCTGATGATTACAACACTGCCTCTGATGATTCTTCTGCCACTATTGCAAGGAAAAGGAAGACAAGAAGTAAGGCAATGAGAAGGGTTCCTCCTGCCCAAGTCAAGGATAACAATGATGTTCCTTATTATATTCTGCACAACTGCCCAATTACTGAACATTGGATGCAGTATTCCAAAAATCAGCTAAAAGCAATGAAAAAGAAAAGAAAGTATGAGAAGTGGCTCCTCCCAGTTCAAGCACCCTCATCCTCCTCCACCACCTCCACCTGATGCAGGTGCAGGTGGCAGCTCTGCAAGTTCAGCCCCAGCTAGAAGCCAGGCTCCCTATCAACCCCATGCTAGAACCTATCAAAGGGAAAGCCAGCCTAGGGGTTCTTACTCTAGGAGAGGAGGATACAGGGGAAATCAAAGAGAGACTCAAGTTTATTCCAAAGGGCATTCCAGGCAGCACCCTTATTCCAGGGGAGGACATGGTTCTTCTGATACATCATCAGGTCCTTTCCCTACAAGCTCAAAGAAACTATGACTGCCAGGACTCCTCAAGATAATTCTTCCAACAGGTATGAGCCACCTGTACCATTTGAGGACCCTGAGAAGAATCCTGTTGCTTGGACTGCTAGGATGAAGGAGTTGGCTGCATTAGACCAGATAAAGAAAGCCAGAGAGCAAGGGCTAGACACTTCCAATATCTCTACTATGTCTGAGCAAAGACAAAAAGAGCTAGAAAGATATGCCTCCAGCAAGTTCTTTGATGCAGACAGATACATGGAGTTGCATCCTGCTGCTGTGGTTCCCAGGACTTCAAAGCAAACATACTTGGGTGCAGCTGATGACACTAGGTCCAACATGGAAGCATTGAACCCTAACAGAGAAATCAAGATGGTTAAAGGCAAAGAGAAGAAGTAACTCTGTAAGGTGACAATCCTTGGTTTTTCTGACTGCTATCTGGATGTTATATATATATCTCTGTGATGTCTCTGCAATGTGTCTAGCTGCTGTTGTTTTTATGCTTTTCTGATTGTATGATGTTATTTAATTTTTTTTTCAAAGTCTGTAAATAGTTTTCCTAACCCAAATAGGTGGAGATTGTTGGAATACCCTATTACTAATTTGGGTCAGGATCACTATGTCTCTAGGAATCTGTGTTTGACCTTCTGTATAGCTTAATAGGTCAATTAGAATTGAGTCTAAGGGTTAGAAGTCTAGGATTGGAAGCTGCCCTGAAGACCAAGTTTTTCTGTAGACCAAGTCTAATCGTCGAGCTCAGCACGACGTTTCGTCGAACTCCGGTCGACGATCGTCTAGCTCAACTTCTACAGATCGTCGAGCTCCATTCGACGATCGCTGAGCTCAACCTCATAATATCGTCGAGCTCCACTCGACGATCGCTAAGCTCAGCTTCACAATATCGTCGAACTCCATTCGACAATCGGTGAGCTCAGGTCGACGATTTTGACTCTGCACTGGATCTTTATCTCTGAGCTCAGTTCGACGATCCTTGAGCTCAGATCGACGATTATTTTGTTGCTTAAATTTTCCAGTTCGCTGAGCTCAGCTCGATGATAGCAGAGCTCAGTTCGACGATTTCAGTTATCCTTCAGAATTCAAATTCAAATCAGTTAGAAGTTATTCTGCAATTAATTCAGAAGATCTGCTAGCCGTTTTCATTTACTTCTGGACCAAGTTTCAAGGGATTTTTCAAGGAATAATTCAGTGGACTTTCCTTCAGAAGAAATTATATAATTAAGGCTGTAATCAATGCAGACCAACGGCTATCTTTGACAGAGTGATATTCTATTCTGGCACAGAGAATAAAAGATAGAATGTTTTTGAATAAAAGAAGGGGAAATACAGAGATTGACAAGAAGAGGATACACAACTCAGAATACAGAGACTTTTTCAAAATCTTCTGTCAAGGAGAATTCTGTAGAACACTCATCAAAGAGATCAAGCTTTCAAAAATCTTCAGATCTCTTCAGCTCTAAAAGTGTTCAAGGCCAACATCATTTCAAGACTTCAGACACTCAACATTTCAGTCATTGCTGAAATCATCTTTTGCTGGAGTTCTACCTTTGAAGGCCTATCACCCTCAGCAAAGCTCTTCTTCCTGAAGATTTCAAGGATTCAGGGGGAGCTTTGACATCAATCCACTTAGTCTTCTCAGTTGATTGAGAAAGAGAAGACTGCCATCACTCTCTCACCCCCACTCTGTAAAGGGTTTTTCAAACTCCCTTCAAAAGTTTGAATCTGGTTTTTGAGCACCTTGTCAAAAGCTCATTGGTGGCAAGACACCTGATCAAAAAATCTGCTTTGGTTTTTGAGCACCTTATCAAAAGCTCATTGGTGCCCAGGACACCTGATCAACTCATCCTGCAGTGGATTCCTACCTAGGGTGGTAGAAGAGTGGATGTACCCAAGTTTGGGGAACCACTATAATTCCTTGTGTCATCTGGTTCTGCTTGTTTTCTTTTTGTTTTTGGCCTAGATTCTCTTGTGCTTAGTCTCTGCATAGCTTAGTTTTGTGATTAGTTTTATTTCTGCTTCCCTGCTCACACTCATTACAACAATTGTTGTAAAGCTTTGCAAAAGTTTTTCTTTGTGTTTTAAAAGCACCATATACTCTATTCACCCCCCTCTAGAGTATATCAGATCTAGTTTCCCTTTCAAGCTGGATTCACCCTGACTTAGCTTTCTTCAAAGCTTCTTGAGTAGAACTGAATAAGACTGAATCCTCCTGCAGTAGTTCCTTGACCTCTGCTACTTAAGATCCAGAATTGTATCTGAATCCTTCTTCTCAGCCTAGTTCCAGAGGCTGATTTCTTGGAAGGAGCCCTCTCTCTCCAACTTCTTAGATCTGCACTTAGACTGCAAGATATTCTTGTGTTGATACTCTTGGTACCACTTCAATAATTTGTTTTTCAACAAACTGAACTTTTGAACAATAATCTGATCCACTTGAACAACAATCTGGACCACTTGATCTTGAACCCCAGTTTCTGTAAACTGTAGGTGCCTATTTATAGGCCTTCATCATGGTAACCGGCTGGTCCGGTCCATAACTGACTTCTGATATCTCTGACAGGTGCTGTAGACTGGCTGGAACGGCAGCTATCAAGTCATCCAGTCATTTCTTGAAAATCTCTAACTGTCTGTAAGTGTCGAGACTTTCTGTCTTTAAGTGTCGACACTTATAGACCAAGTGTCGACACATGTTGTGTAAGTGTCGACACAAGTCTACAAGGTGTCGACACATTTCCTTGTATGTCTCGACACAGATTCTTCTGCATGTGTCGACACTGAAATTGAGTGTCGACACAAGTACTTGTTCTTCTAGCTTTTGCTGAATTCTTCTAAGTGTCGACACATCTCCTTTGTGTCGACACAACTTCTTGTGTTGTATCTGTTAAGTGTCGACACTGCTTCTTGGTGTCAACACATAGTCTTTCTATGTTGATTCTTGCTGAGTGTCGACACAGCTCCTTGTGTTGACACACCTTCTTCTTGTTGAGACTTCAGCTAAGTGTCGACACATTCCCTTAGTGTCGACACTTGTACTTAGAATATTTGTGTTGAACTTTCTGATCTTTGCTAAGTGTCGACACAGCTCCTTGTGTCGACACTTTCTTCAAGTGTAGAGTCTTTAGCTGAGTGTCGACACATTGTGCTGGGTGTCGACACTTACTTCATGTGTTGACTCTTCTGGTTGTGTGTCGACACATTGTGCTGGGTGTCGACACATTCTTCAATTGTTGACTCTTCTGTTGAGTGTCGACACATTGTTCTGAGTGTCGACATTTTAACTTAGTCTCTGCAGACTTTTGCTGAGTGTCGACACAACACCAAGTGTCGGCACTTTCTGGTGTAGACACAGCTTCACTGGGTGTCGACACAGCTCCTTGTGTCGACACATTCTGTCTGCACTTTTCTTCACTGAGTGTCGACACAGCTCCAAGTGTCGATACTTTCTGTCTGTACTTTTCTTCACTGAGTGTCGACACAGCTCCAAGTGTCGACACTTTCTGTATGGTGTCGACTCTGCATCCAGGTGTCGACACAATGACTCCAAGTGTCGACACTACTTGTCTGGGTGTCGACACAAGTCTTCTTAAGTGTCGACACTTTCCCTCTAAGTGTCGACACATGGACTTAGAAACTTTTTGCTTCAGTCCAGTGATTTCTTAACCTGCACAAGTAAACTCAACATACATCAAATACATTATGATGTATATCATTGAGTTGGGTGAGACTTCTTCAAATCAGGTACATTTGACCAATGTACCCAACAATCTCCCCCTATTTGGAGAAGTCATAACCCTTAGTCAATGATATACACCATTCATAATTAAAGATTACAAAATGATGTAAAGCAGATTATTTACAGCAGGGTAAACATAAACATGTAATAATTCACACATGTATACACATTCATCATTTCAGAACAAGAAATAGACACATTCAAAGAACAATCATGAAATATATTTATCATATATTGTTCTAACATTTTTCTAATACACCTTCAATGGTTTAAAAAAATGTTTTACATTTAAAAGATTACAAAATAATCTTCAAGTAATTTCTTAATCTATTTCTGGTCTGGTTCTTTGATAACTATGCTTTTGCCAGGTTGGACTTGAGCTTTGACAGTGGCTTCAGCAGTTTCAGCAACAGCAGGCTTCTTGCCTTTTAGATCTTTCTGTTTGAGTGCTTCTGCCTTGATCTTCTGCCTCTCAAAGTAGTGATATGGCTTGGGGAAGTACTTGCTAGGCTCCACTGCAGTAGGAGGTAGCTTTCCCATCTTAGCCTTCCTTCTGAATTGAACAATGGCCTCTTGTCTTATTTCATGTTTTCTCCATTCAGCTTCAGAGAACCATTTGTTCCTGTCATGTGTATTGTCCTTGGCAGCTTTCCAGGCAGTTAAAATTATATTCCTAGAGGTAGGGCTCCACTGTTCAAAATCTGGCTTTTGTTCTGCTTGTTCCCTAAACCTCTTCTTGGACATCCTTGTCTCTTCCTCTTTTTGTAAAGCCTCTTGCATAGCTTCAGATATAGGTTGAACAACCTTTTCTAGATGGACATTGTCCTTGCCCTCAAGTGGGCTATACATTGTGCTCACATCTGCTTGAATCATTTCAAAGTCTGGTGGTGGATAAATGACCTGAGCGACTTCTGGCTGCTCACCTCCAAAATAGGCAGGGTTAATGCCTGATTCAGCAACTTCTTGGTCATCACACAGAGGAGGGTATCCAAGTGTAGCCCTGATTGAATTTGATATCCATTTGGCATGCTCAGAACTTGCCTTGACTAACACTCTCTCCCCCTTTATGACTTCTCTGGCCATGTGATCTCTGACATCATCCTTTTGAAATCTGATCTGTGCATCCAAGTATCTGATTCCTTCTTTAAAGTAAGGTTTAAGCTTTGTAAGTTGTTCAGATATGACCTTCTGGGAGGCTTGGATAGCAGTCTTGACAGCAGTAATTTCTTGTTGAAAGGCTTTATCAAATTCTATTTTAGCAGCAGCAGCAGATGTAGAAGGTTCAGCACCCTTGGTCTTCAACTCAGTGACTATAGCATTATGTGAAGCAGTCAAATTGTCATTCATTCTTATCTGATTTTCCAGGATATACCCTTGCTTCAATGCTATATCATCTACCTGTGCCTTGATCTTCTCTTGGTGTGTTGCCAAATACACCACTGCATTTCCACCCTTGTGGAAGCAGTCTGTCATCTCCTTCTTGTTGAGATTCATCTCAAACCTTATAGATTTTATATCTTGGCCCAGATCAAATTGTAAAGTCTTCTGCCCTTCATCCACATAAGCCTCTATAGCCTTTCTTTGTTCATCAAGTTTTATCTGCAGGGCAATCATTAAGGCACTATAATCAACAGTTGGGGCTTGTTGAATTATAGGCTGTGGGGCTATAGATTGCAGAGCTTTCTTGTAACTCTTACTTCTCCTTTTAAAAACATATAATTTCTTCTTCTTTGCCCTAGCACTCTCCTCATCTTCAGAGGTAGAAGTGCTGGCTATCTCAACCCTATCCTTAGGGCTTTGAGGTTTTTTAGTTTGCGCATCAGGTGCCTTCTCATTTTCTGGCCTAATAGGCTCTTCCAGATCTTGTACTTGCTCCCCCTCAGCAGCAGCAGTATCTCTTCCAACAGCTTCTTTGTCCATGTCAAAATCAACTTGATCTAGATTGAGAAATAGATCTTCCATGGTGAACTCTTGAGGTGATTGAGCTGGAGACATTCTTTGCTCTTCAACTACTGGAACAGCAGATGTGTCTTTGATAACAACATCTGGTTCTTGACTAGGCAGCTGAGTTTGCTGAGGAACATCAGACAAATCAGCATCTTTTATAAGATATTCTAAAGTTTTTAGGTCAGTGAGTACCTCTTGGATGATGATGGTGGCTTGCTCACTGTCCAGTGTAGATGCTGCTTCTACAACTGGATGCTCCCCCTGGATTTGATCCCTGTGGATGGGGCTAGCTGGAGGCAGCTCCCCCTGGATCTCAGCATCAGCTGGAGGAGCAGGAGACTTCACTGCTGGCACTTCCTCATGATCATCAGGAGTGAAAACAACCTGTTCTTCACTCCCAGAACTGCTGGAGGACTCTTGTGCCACAGGAGCTATCTTCCTTTTCTTCTTAGGAGGAGTGACTTTCTCAGTAACTGTCTTCTCAGGGGTTGGCATGTCCTTTGACAACACCCTGTCCCATCTTGAAAAGATCCTTAGATCCATCTTCCTCATGTGGTTTATTTTGCTACCTGCAGCTGCACTCATGACCTCTGGTATGGTACCAGCTAGGTAGAGACTAATGATCCTGCCCAGATTGGGCTTCTTCAAGCTCTCCTTAATCTTGTCAAATACTATGATTGACCAATCAGTTCTTAGATTAAAGATAATTCTTGTCATTACTCCAAACATATTGGCAGACACTCTGTCATGCCCTCCTGGCTTACTGCGTAAGACTTTTCTCACAATCTCAGACATGAATTTTCCTTGAGTATTCATGCCTTTCCTGTTAAAGACAGAACCTATCTTCATCTTTGGATCAAGACCACACCAGGTTAAAGCTTCCCGGGTCTTTGAAGCAGTAACCTCCTCTTCATCTTGAATTTTTGGTAGCTGAAGTACCTTCCTCAGACTCTTAGGTGAAACCTTAATCTTAGTTCCATGAACTCTGGATTTGATTCTGAATCCAGATTCATCTACGGCAGCTCCATTAAGAAATTCAAGTACTTCCTTCTTCCAAATCTTTGTAGGTTCAGACAAGAGATATTCTAGTCCAGAATCGGCGACTAGGGTTACCACTGCCTGAATTTCTTGATCTGCATCGTCGAATGCACCGCGCACAAGCTCATAACCCTCGTTAACGTTCTCCTCAAGCTTAGGAGCCATTAGGGTTTGTAGAATTTGTCTGTAGAAAAGAGAGGTGTCGACACAATAGTTTTGGTCTTGAAACTTTGAAAGCGTGTCGACAAACAGAGACAGAACCCTATTTATGCCTTTCTGATTTTGAAGATGAACAGGCGGGACAGCTAACTTAAAATGTGTCGACACTGGCAATAAGTGTCGACACTGACTTATAATGTCTCGACACATGTGTCGACACAAGTTTAGTCAACAGAATTTATGTGTCGACACTTGGTTATGTGTCGACACAACATAACTCGACACATTGTCGAGACTTTACTTAGAAAAATTCTGAGTAAAACTTAAGTGTCGACACCATATTGGATGTGTCGACACCTACTAGACATGTGTCGGCACTAACATTCTGAAGTGTCGACAACACATTCCTAGATGTGTCGACACTTTTTTCCTGAAGTGTCGACACCACTATTCTGTGTCGACATAGACTTGTCTATGTGTCGACACCTTTTTACTTAGTCATTTTCAAATCTGTAAACTTACTCTAAGTTTATCATTCCTAGTTCAATTTTGAATCTATTGAACTTAGCTTCTTCTAGTGGCTTAGTAAACATATCAGCTACTTGTTCATCTGTTTTAACATATTCTAATAAAATATCTTCTCTTTCTACATGCTCCCTAAGAAAATGATATTTAATCTCAATATGTTTTGTCCTACTATGGGATACAGGGTTATTAGCTATTGAAATAGCACTTGTAGAATCACAGAAAAGTGGAGTTCTACTTACCTGAAATCCATAGTCCTCTAGCTGATGTTGAATCCACAGAAGTTGAGCACAGCAACTTCCTGCAGCCACATACTCTGACTCTGCTGTGGAGATAGCCACACTGGTTTGCTTCTTGCTACTCCATGAAATTAGTCTCCCACCTAGGAATTGACAGGTTCCAGTAGTGCACTTTCTATCCTCTTTGCGTCCTGCAAAGTCTGCATCTGAATAACCTGTTAGATCAAAATCTCCATTCCTAGGGTACCAGAGGCCTAGATAGGGAGTGCCCTTTAGATATCTCAATATTCTTTTGACTGCAGTCAAATGAGACTCTTTAGGGCAGGCTTGATACCTTGCACAAACACATGTAGCATACATGATGTCTGGTCTACTAGCAGTCAAGTATAATAGGGAGCCAACTATCCCTCTATACAAGGTTTCATCTACAGGTTTCCCTGCATCATCCTTGCTAAGAGACATACTTGACCCCATAGGAGTCTTCATGGTACTGGATGAATCCATACCATACTTCCTTATGAGTTCTAGGGTGAACTTTGACTGACAAATGGACAAACCACTCTCAGTATGTTTAACTTGGAGACCCAAGAAAAACTTCAGCTCTCCCATACTACTCATCTCAAACTGACCTTGCATAAGTTTTGCAAACTTTTTGCAAATGCTGCTTTCAGTAGACCCAAATATAATGTCATCTACATATATTTGGACTAGTATGACTTTGCCTCTAGATTCCCTAAGGAATAGAGTCTTATCTATTTTCCCCTTGAGAACTTGTTCTCAATGAGGAAACTAGATAGGGTTTCATACCAAGCCCTAGGGGCTTGCTTTAACCCATATAAAGCTTTCCTAAGTCTATAGACATAATGAGGTAGAGTTGGATCAACAAAACCTGCAGGCTGTTCCACATAAACTTCTTCTTTAAGATTACCATTTAGGAATGCTGACTTGACATCCATTTGGTACACCTTGAATCCTTGATAGGTTGCATAGGCCAAAAACATTCTTATGGCTTCCAGTCTGGCTACTGGAGCAAAGGTTTGATCAAAATCAATACCTTCTTCTTGCCTATATCCTTTAGCAACCAGTCTAGCTTTATTCTTAATGATGACCCCTTGTTCATCCATCTTATTCCTGTAGATCCACTTAACTCCTATTACATTGTGGTCTTTAGGTTTAGGAACAAGTTCCCAAACCTTGCACCTCTTGAACTGATTAAGATCTTCTTGCATTGCTTCAGTCCAATGTGGATCTTGTATTGCTTCTTCAAACTTTTTAGGTTCAACTTGTGATAGAAAGCTGGAGTAGATTGCTGCATTCATGTTTCTACTCCTAGTTTGTACTCCTTGTCTTGGATCTCCAATAATCAGCTCTACTGGATGATCTCTAAGATGCCTGTGAGCTGGAGGCATCCTAACCTCTGGTTGAACCACTTCAGCATCTGCTTCATGCTGTACACCTTGCATTTCTTCAGCAACTGGCACATGTAGTTCTCCCCCTGGACAACAGCTACTCTTTTCTCCTTGCTGTCTTGCAGCAGGCACTTCTTCTATAGTAAGCTTGTCCATTTTCTTTGATAAACCTGTGGGGATGCATACACTGCTAGACAACTCATTATTAATAAGTTTAGTCTCATCAAAAACTACATGCACTGATTCTTCTACAACTTGTGTAGTCAAGTTGTAGACTCTATAAGCCTTACTATTATTGCTGTACCCAACAAAAATTCCCTCTTGGGACTTGGCAGCAAACTTAGTTAAGTAAGACTTCCCATTGTTAAGTATGAAACATTTGCAACCAAAGATCCTGAAGTAGGATAGGTTTGGTTTCCTGCCTTTCACAACTTCATAGGGGGTCTTGTTTAGCCCTTTAGTGATGGTAGCCCTATTTATAACATGGCATGCAGTGTTAACTGCTTCAGCCCAGAAATACTCAGGCAGTGATGTATCACTTAGTAGGGTTCTACCAGCCTCTATCAAGGTCCTATTCTTCCTCTCAGCAATGTCATTTTGCTGAGGTGTTCTAGGTGAAGAGAATTCTTGAAATAACCCAAAGTCTTCACATAGTTTTGTCATGCTTTCAGACTGAAACTCAGTGCCATGGTCACTTCTAATTTTGACCATAGTACTATTTAGTTCATTCTGAATTTGCTTGACAAAGCTGTAGAAGACACTAGGTGTTTCAGATTTCTGTCTTAAGAAGAACACCCAGGAAAACCTTGATTAGTCATCTACAACTACAAGGGTATAGACCTTCCTACCTAAGCTGTGAACTGGCATTGGACCAAAAAGATCCAAATGCAAGAGGTATAAACAACTCACAGTATCTTTGTTCTCTATGCTTCTAAAGGTGGATTTAGTCTGCTTGCCCTTTTGACAAGCTGAGCAAATGCCATCTTTAACACACTTAACTTGAGGACCATTCCTCACTAACTCTTTGCTAAAGAGTTTGCTAATAGTATTGTAGTTAAGATGGGCTAGCCTCTTGTGCCATTTGACACAATGAGAGACTGTCTCATCAGCTACAAGACAAACTGGAGAACCATTGTTCTCAACCATAATGTCTAGGCAGTAGACATTCCTCTTCCTATATCCTGTCAAAATGATCTCTTGATCACTTGACCTCTTGATATGACAACCATTTTTAGCAAATGAGATGTCATACCCTACATCACTTAATTGACTTATACTTATTAGGTTGTGTTTCAACCCTTTAACATAAGCCACTTGAGTAATGGTAACTAAGTTTGTAGAAATGTTACCAAATCCTTTGATGATTCCTTTTTCAGAACCACCAAAGGTTACTTTTGGACCATCTTTTACTGGAATGTAGTCCTTTAGTAATCTTCTTGTTCCAGTCATGTGTCTGGAACATCCACTGTCCAAGTACCATGTTGGGGTATGACCACTTGGACTCACCTGCAAAACAGATTTAATGAACCTTAGAACCCAAAGAATTCTTGGGTCCTTGGTATTTGTTAGTCTGCAATCTGACAAAGCTCCCTGCAGGCTTTCCAACAGGTAGCTTGCTACTCACCTTGGCACTGACATTGTGCCAACAGTCCACTGCAAAATGGCCAATCTTGCCACAACACCAACATTCAAACTTGTTGTACCTTTGCTTAGGTACTGCCTTGGCTGTCTTATCTACAGCAGGCTTGTTGAATGTTGGGGCTTTGCCCTTGGACTTAGACTTGGACTGCTCAGTCCTTGCAGGTCTAATAAAGCCCAGTCCAGTCTTGCCTTTTTGATGAACAAATTCATCAATTAAAGATAACACTGACTTAGGTTTAGAAAACCTAGCAACTAAGTCCTTCTCCTTCTGAAGATTGATCTCCAGACTCTTAATTTGATCATTCTTAAATGATATAGTACCCATCTGAATCACTGTTATGTGTTTCAGCCTACCTATCTCATTCAACTTTTGATCAAACTGCTTCTCAAAATCTGTTGCACCAGCTTTAAGTTCAGCAATTTCCTTTGCCTGACTTTTGGCTAGGGATTTGCTTTTCTTGTAAGCTTGCAACAACACCTTATATTCATCTATAAGTTGATGAATATCATCCTCAGACTCAGATACACTTTCATCACTTGATGAAGATGAATCTGATTCTGAACTAGAACAAGAAACTGAATTTAAACTTGAACTTTGTACCTGACTGGGTCCTGGCTGCTCCAGGATTTTGGCACTGTTTGTCAAAGCCATTAGTCCTTGGCATTGACTGTCTTCTTGTTCATAAATAGACTCCATGATCTGCATGAATTCTTCCTCTTCTTCTCCAGCAAACAGCCCTATGTAGGCTTCAGCCTCAGACTCAGTTTCTGAAGAAGAAATATCTGATAGAGTCTTCTCCTTCTTAGCAACAAAAGACTTCTCTTTCTTTCCTTTGAAGTGAGTCTTTTTCCTGTCACCAGATTCCTTTCTCTTCTCTGGACAATCTGCAATAACATGGCCCTGTCTATTGCAGCAGTAGCATACTATCTTAGATCCAGTTGCCTTGCTTGACTTTGTCCTCTTCCCGTCTTTCTTTGAAGGCTTTTTCTCCTGATAAAAGACTTCCTTTCCCTTTGAAGAAGAAGGTCTTGACCTCCATTGTTTCTTCTTCAAGAATTTCTGAAAGTGTCTAGTGAAGGCAGCAAAGTCTTCATCACTTTCACTGCTCTCACTCTTTGTGCTTACTGACTCATCAGACTCTGAATCAACTACCTCTGGAGGTGGAGTTGATGACTTATCCCTGCACGTTTTGGGAACTTCTGTCTTGAAAGCAACTGATCTTTCCTTGTGTTCAGTACTTGTTGATTTCTCCTCCTCTTTCCTCACTGTCAATTGCATCTCATATGACAATAACTTGCCAAACAGTATAGGAGGAGGAATTTCCCCAAACTTAGCCATTTCTCTTATGGCACAGATCTTTGTGTCCCAATCTTTGGTTAGGGACCTTAAGAACTTATCATTTAGTTCATAGTTACTGAACTCTCTTCCATAAGACATGAGTTCATTAACTATTCTGTAGAACTTCTTGTAACACTCAGTTATGCTATCACCTTTACCTTGTCTAAAGCTCTCATACTCCTGATTTAGCAAGGATTTTCTATCTTGCCTGACTTCTTCAGATCCTTCCATATAGACTATAAGAGTGTCCCACATCTCTTTAGCTGTCTTACAGTGTATAAGATTCTGAAAAGTTGCATCATCTATGGCACTTACAATAATGTTTTGTGCCCTCTTGTCCATTGTAGCTAGGACAATCTCATCCTTAGTCATCTCAGAGAAATCCTTTGGAGTTCTCTGATTTGCATCCAAAACAGAAATCTTCATTGGCACATAAGGCCCTTCCTTTACTGTGATGTAGATTCTAGGGTCAGAGGCTTCCATAAATAGCCTTACCCTTTCTTTCCAGATCACAAAGATCTCTTTCCTGCATATGGGTAATTTCATGGAACCCAATTCCTTGTGATTCTCAGAATAACCCATGTTTCTTGATTTTCTTGAATTTCTTGAAACTGTGTTTTGTCTTATACTGAATCTGCCAAACAGGATCTCCTCAGACTGTTAGTCCTTTTTGAGTAACCTCGCTCTGATACCACTTGAAAGATATTGTACCTAAACACCTAGAGGGGGGGGGGGGGTGAATAGGTGACCTAATACTTTTCTAACTTTACTGGCAGCAAACAGTTTATTATCACAGATTTTTAACTTTTGCACATCAATCACAAAGTATACACAGCATACACAGCACAATCACAGCACAACACAGTGGTTTATAGTGGTTCCCCAAGATATGGGTACATCCACTTTCCCCCTTCGCCTATCTGGCAGTGTACTAGATTCGGCCAAACTCCTCCACTGTCTCAGAACCCAAATTGGTTCCTACACCTCAGGCCCAAAGCCTTACAACTCAGCTTTATCCCAAAGCCTACACTCAACCAATCAAGGCCTACACTCATCCAACCAAGGCCTACACTCAGCCAACAAGGCCTACACTCAGAGATCTCTATCTCCTACACTCAGGCTAACAAGCCCTACCCTCAGCCTTTATAGTTATAGGCTTACAATTCACTCAGATCCAAAGGATCCTACAAGATAAAATGTATTTAAAATAATAACTCTACAACTCAGAAATAAAAGAGGGGAGTTGAGAGTTTCTTGATGAGTTCTTGTAAGAACTCAGCTGGATTCACCCTGACTTAGCTTTCTTCAAAGCTTCTTGAGTAGAACTGAATAAGACTGAATCCTCCTGCAGTACTTCCTTGACCTCTGCTACTTAAGATCCAGAATTGTATCTGAATCCTTCTTCTCAGCCTAGTTCCAGAGGCTGATTTCTTGGAAGGAGGCCTCTCTCTCCAACTTCTTAGATCTGCACTTGGACTGCAAGATCTTCTTGTGTTGATACTCTTGGTACCACTTCAATAATTTGTTTTTCAACAAACTGAACTTTTGAACAATAATCTGATCCACTTGAACAACAATCTGGACCACTTGATCTTGAACCCCAGTTTCTGTAAACTATAGGTGCCTATTTATAGGACTTCTTCATGGTAACCGGCTGGTCCGATCCATAACTGACTTCTGATATCTCTGACAGGTGTTGTAGACTGGCTGGAACGATAGTTGTCAAGTCATTCAGTCATTTCTTGAAAATCTCTAACTGTCTGTAAGTGTCGAGACTTTCTGTCTTTAAGTGTCGACACTTATAGACCAAGTGTCGACACATGTTGTGTAAGTGTCGACACATGTTGTGTAAGTGTCGACACAAGTCTACAAGGTGTCGACACATTTCCTTGTATGTCTCGACACAGATTCTTCTGCATGTGTCGACACTGAAATTGAGTGTCGACACAAGTACTTGTTCTTCTAGCTTTTGCTGAATTCTTCTAAGTGTCGACACATCTCCTTTGTGTCGACACAACTTCTTGTGTTGTATCTGTTAAGTGTCGACACTGCTTCTTGGTGTCGACACATAGTCTTTCTATGTTGATTCTTGCTGAGTGTCGACACAGCTCCTTGTGTCGACACACCTTCTTCTTGTTGAGACTTCAGCTAAGTGTCGACACATTCCCTTAGTGTCGACACTTGTACTTAGAATATTTGTGTTGAACTTTCTGATCTTTGCTAAGTGTCGACACAGCTCCTTGTGTCGACACTTTCTTCAAGTGTAGAGTCTTTAGCTGAGTGTCGACACATTGTGCTGGGTGTCGACACTAACTTCATGTGTTGACTCTTCTGGTTGTGTGTCGACACATTGTGTTGGGTGTCGACACATTCTTCAAGTGCTGACTCTTCTGTTGAGTGTCGACACATTGTTCTGAGTGTCGACATTTTAACTTAGTCTCTGCAGACTTTTGCTGAGTGTCGACACAACTCCAAGTGTCGACACTTTCTGGTGTAGACACAGCTTCACTGGGTGTCGACACAGCTCCTTGTGTCGACACATTCTGTCTGCACTTTTCTTCACTGAGTGTCGACACAGCTTCAAGTGTCGACACTTTCTGTCTGCACTTTTCTTCACTGAGTGTCGACACAGCTCCAAGTGTCGACACTTTCTGTCTGGTGTCGACTCTGCATCCAGGTGTCGATACAATGACTCCAAGTGTCGACACTGCTTGTCTGGGTGTCGACACAAGTCTTCTTAAGTGTCGACACTTTCCCTCTGGGTGTCGACACATGGACTTAGAAACTTTTTGCTTCAGTCCAGTGATTTCTTAACCTGCACAAGTAAACTCAACATACATCAAATACATTATGATGTATATCATTGAGTTGGGTGAGGCTTCTTCAAATCAGGTACATTTAACCAATGTTCCCAACACATTTAGCATGAGACTTATTTTTTGAACAATTTTGTAATCATGTATTTTAGTTTTTATGTCAAATTTATGGTATTTTATTCATATGTATGCATTCTAACAATGAGATTGATATTAGACTTGAAATTAGAACTTGTTTTATTTGAATCCCAAACTTCTAGATTGAGAAATTGGATGTTTGTGATGATGTTTATATGTTCATGTTCTAATGTTCTTTCTCTTTATATTTCAAATTGCATGATTGAGAGATATGTTGTTTGGATAAAGGTAATACGGATAATTGGACTCATGGTATCTTAGAGATAGGATTTCATGAATTTATGTATTAGATAAGATTTCTTATTATTAATGCAAATTTGAGTCTTGTGAATTGTTCGAGATAAAATTTACTCAACTTAAGTTTAGGTTTTGAACTGCTCGAGAGAGATTTCGATAAATGTATAACCCATACAATACAACGAATTTGATAATCTTATTATTACATGATTACGAGACGCTATCCGAGTTCAGATCTGCGAAGGCAAGTCCGTTGTAGTCATTTTCATTTGGCTAGATTCTCTCCCAAGGCGCCGAAACGAACGTCAAGGGTAAAGATCTTCCTCCTTGGACATGTGAAGTCTCTTGTTATGGCATGTGAGGGTAGACATTGCACGAGCATATGGAAGCGGATCTCCAGGCAAGTCGATCGATTGTATCCCCGTTACCTTTGCATTTAGAATCCGGAATCGAAGTACGGAATAGGCATGTTGTATGAAGCCCATCCGGACCAGTTGGTCTGGATTAGTGATGATTGTTTTATTTGCTGGAGAAGACTCCGTTGTAAACGTGTAATTTCCGGAGTCGTAGGGTGTGCAGGTTGCTGTAATGAGAGCATAAAAGTTGGTCTCCAGGAAAACATCCTTTTTGGGGAAGAAACGATAGTCTAACCCCTACCGCGCGGCGGTAGCGCTACCGACGGCGGCAGCTTCCAGTGAGTGATATTTTGGAGGTCTGTCTCATGGAGACTTTGGGCCGTATATGATGAGCTGTGAGCTTAGATTGCTCCGCTATGGTGGTCATGTGAGCTAGCCTTGGAACATAACGTGGTTATGTATTGTGTGAATGGGCAAGGGAAGGCAGACCCACGTAGTGGCTTGCGAGCCTGACGGTTTGAGAAATGGGTTGTGGCTGACCTGTACCCACCTTATGGCGTTTGGCTTGGAGTGTGTCAGTGGCTTGAATCTCAGCATGACTTTGTCGTAGCATAGGGAGAGTGTTAGGCTTCTAGCTGGAAAGAAAAGTAATTCTCAAAGGTACTGTCTTGAGAACGGTGGTGGGGCTTGAATCTCAGCACACCGATAATGTGTCATGAGTGCAAGAGACGTGTGGCCGGTTGTGCCAATGTTTGTGGTGAATGGTGATTAAATTTCACGTTCTATTACCATTATTGTACATACTGTTCTACTTGTAGGGAAGGAGAACCGCCACCCCGGGTGAGGGGCGGAATCGTTATAATTTGGTCAGCCAACGCTGACCATTGCTTTGTTTGCCACCATTAGGGAGGAATGCTTTTATGCAGGTGCAGTTGAGCCAAGTGGGAAGTAGCGGGCTGAAGCCCTATTTACTATGTCGGCCCTCGAAGGCCAAGCAAAGCGTGCTGGTACTTTTTCATGTGTGGACGACCTGCGTGCCGATGTCTGTAAAACACTTATATTTAAGGAAAGTGTTGTAAATCCTTAAGAACATAATGATTTGTGTATTTAAGTTATCATTCCTTCTTTGGTTTAGTGGACATTCTTTTGGTTGGGTTCTAAGCAATTTATTTAACTTCCGCTAGAATGCACTCTGAGTTAAGATGCGTAAATGGATTATGGTCTCAATACGTAACTCCACTGACTGTTTGTGGAATATGCCGTAGGACCCCGCCCGGGCCTTCTATTATACTATATGTGATGGATGAGGGTGTTACAATTTGGTATCAGAGGTTGGCATCGGTATTTCTTTTTCGAATTTGTGGACGAATTCTTTTAAGAGGTGATGAGCACGTGTATGTGCGCTATCATTATAAAATGAAAGAACCCATGAATGTACACTTAGGAATGAAAATACTCATGTTTGAGGAACCTGCATGTTCCTATAATTGCGTTTTGGCTATTTATTTAGTCGCAAAATTGCGTGTTTCACGATTATAGGTGACTAGGAATGGTGCAGAGCAATCCCAACGTCAACACTCTACAGAGAGTAGTGCACCGAATGACATGCTTGTAACCCCTCCTTATGCTGAAACTATAAGGCTAGTGGTTGAAGCTGTCTTCGCCATGATAAATGCCCAACTAGGGAGGCATGTGTACCCTCTTGCCCCTAAATGGGGCCAAGTACTGCTTGGCATGGCTGAGCCTATAATGGCGGTTCATGTAGCTGCAGAGTCTGTAGTGCAAAGAAGAGCGACTGAAAAGCAGCTCAAGCATGTTATGAGTTTCAATCCTCCAGTGTTTGTGGGGGCTGGAACCCCAACGCAAGTCAAAGACTATCTCTCTCGGATTAAGAGAGACATGACGGCAACAGAAACAGAGGAGTGGTAGAAAGTCACTATACCACTTTCCTACTAGACTGAGAGGCATGGTTATGGTGGGACGAATTGAAGTTGCATCACTTTGCTAGAAGACAGCTCGCAAATATCTCGATGGATGAGTTCTCGAGATTATTTTTGGCTCAATATATCCCTCTGCGTAGAATATTGCTATGGGGAATCAATTCCAGAGGTTAACTCAGGGCGAGAGTAGTGTTGACGACTACTTGCATAAATTCACGAGATTGGGGCGATATGTGGGCTCCACCTTTACTGATGAGGAGCACAAGACCAACCAATTCTATGAAGGACTGCGTGACGATCTGAGGTTGCTGCTCTCAGGTCCAATCACACAGGATTTTTTGACCTTGGTTAATACATCTCGATCCTTGGAGCAAGATATGAAGCGCGTACATCGTAAAAATGACTTGACCTTAAGGAGGCAAGAGTTTAAGGTACCAAACTCATCGAAGACTGGGTACCGAAGGTGGAACAAGAAGTCCAAATCTGCTGGACTGGCTCCTTCTTCTGAAGTGTCTGGAATGACTTATGCGCGAGTCCCAATTCATTGTTATACTTGCGGCAAACCGGGACACATAGCCCGAGAATGTCGAAGCGGTCCTCCGAGGACTGAGAAGAAGACATGTGCGCCTAACAAGGAGAAAGGGAAAGCGTTGGAGTCAACTGTGTCTCATTATGCTCCAGCCCAACCTAGAGTTTACAACCTTGGCCAATAGGATCCCATTAAGCAGGGCGATGTGGTTACATGTATGAGTTTGATTTTAGCTTTATTGCTTTCTATACCTTACGCCTTATGCATTGGTTGTATGACTATCTTGTATTAGGCATTGTCGTGATCTTGGACTGTAAAGCGAGAG
Source organism: Platanthera guangdongensis (assembly GCA_039583875.1). Lineage (NCBI taxonomy): Eukaryota > Viridiplantae > Streptophyta > Magnoliopsida > Asparagales > Orchidaceae > Platanthera > Platanthera guangdongensis. Next base: position 55,746,819 of record CM077159.1, on the reverse strand, counting down.
CAGTGTTTGATACAGGAGCTCTGCACTCCTTTTTATTTGAAGACTTTGTGTCGCGTATCGGAGTGCCTTATTCAGGGGCGAAGGATATATTGGATGTTTTATTGCCTAACAGGTGTTCGATGCACGCGGATAAAGTTTGTTGCGTAAAGGTGTGGATAGGGAGTCAAGAGTTTTGCTTGCAAGCATCACTACTGCAGATAGTAGAGTTTGATGTGATCTTTGCCATGGACTGGCTCTCGGAGCAACAAGCAAACATTGCTTGCAATCTCAAGGTGATCATACTGGGGTTGAATACGGGTCATGAAACTTCTTTCACTAGTATGAAGGGATTGAGCAAGATGCTAATGGCTACTCTCTAAGTAGTCAAAGCAGTTCATGAGGGTGCAAAGTTATTCTTCGCCCTATTATAGGCTAAGAAGCCCAAGCCCGGTTTGATTAGTATTTCTTTGGTATCGGAGTTTGCTAATGTTTTCCGTGAAGATCTCCCTGGAGCTCCACCTCAGAGAGAGATCGATTTCACCATTGAGCTAGTGCTAAGTGTCAAGTCTGTGTCACGCTCTCCGTACCATGTAGAACCAAGGGAGATGGTGGAACTGAAATTGTAGCTTCAAGAACTGCTAGATCAAGGTTATGTGCGTCCAAGTTCGTCACCTTGGAGTGCACCGGTCCTTTTCGTGAAGAAGGATGGAAGTGTACGACTGTGTATAGATTATTGAGAGTTGAATAAGCTGACAGAGAAGAATAGGTATCTGATTCCGAGAATCGATGATCTGTTCGATCAGCTATTTGGATCGACTATGTACTCAAACTGGATCTGAAATCTGGGTATTATCAATTGAGAATCAGGTAAAGTGACATCCCCAAGAAAACATTCAGTATACGTTATGGTCATTATGAGTTCACTGTCATGTCGTTTGGGTTGACGAATATGTCATCCATGTTTATGTACTTGATGAACCAGACATTTAGAGAGTACTTGGACCAATTCGTGATAATCTTTATTGACGATTGAAATTCAAGCCTATGGGTAGATAGTTACCTAGGGGGTGAATAGGTGACCTTTTTAAAATATTCCTTTGCAATTTCTTGTCCCTTATTAGATAGGAATAATATTATCACAGATTAAAGCACAAACATCACAAGTAAAGAACAGATCACAACACACATAAAATTTATAGTGGTTCCCCTATCTAGGGTACATCCACTTTCCCCCTTCTTCCTCACTAGCAATGTGCCAGATAAGGTTATAGATCCCCCTTCTCAACTCGAATCCAAAGATCCTACAGGCTAAGTTTTTGTCAAGAAAATTACACTCAGACCAACTGGTCCTACCTTAGAGATTCCCTCAATCTCCTACCTTAGGCCCTTTCAAAAACCCTACCTCAATCTTTATAGAATAGTCTTATACCTCAGTGATTAACCCAAACCATCTACCTCAGGTCCCTTAGAACCATACCTCAGCCTTTATAATTTAGGCGTACAATCTCAGAAAAAAGATTCTCCTACCCACTCAAATTTCTAGGAGTTCTTACAATATATAAAGGGATAAAATAAACTTCAGAAAACAGAAAACCTGTAATCTGATATATTTGTTCACACAGATTCTTCAAATCAGATGCAAGTGAATTTCTTCTTGATAGATCTGCAGACCGAAACGTTCCTTCTTTGAAATAACAATCTTCTTGATGTTGATCGGTGTGAATACCTTGAAGATATTGTGGATCAGATACAACTAGATCTTCTGATCAACCTAGTAAAAGAGATCTGAGGATCTTCTTGAAGACCTTCGTCTTCTTTAACTTTCTCGAATATGTTGCATGGTTAGGACTTGAAAGAAATTAGAACGAGAAATTATGATTACTTAATTTGATCTATCAGCTCTTTTTTTATTCGGCTCTCTCGTATATGTCTCACTTTTGTGAAGGCAGCACTACCTATTTATAGACTTTGCAGATGGTTGAATTCTGTTTGATGATGTCAGCAACATACATCACAATCTTCCTTGACCTATTTTTGTTGAAGTATGATTTTACCGCGACTGACTTGATAGTTCTGACATGTCTTGACTTGGTTGGTGTCGACTCAGCATATTCTGAAACATAAGCGTCAAGATGTACCTGATGTCTCAACAGAACTGTTGAGATATCTTAGTAGTCTCGACACATTCTAACTTGGAATAATCTTCATCAAAAGCTGAAAGTGTCGAGACAGTTGACTTATCTCAACTGACCCATTTTCAGTGGCGACATCTCTTAATACTGCCTTGTGTCGAGACCGCTAGATTGTCTCGACACAATCTATCTGCTACGTCGACACTTTCTGGTTCTGCCTTATGTCGAGACAGTGAGATTGTCTCGACACAGTCTGTCTGTTGTGTTAACATCTTCTGATTCTGCCTTGTGTCAAGACAGTGAGATTGTCTCAACACAATCTGTCTGCTGTGTCGACATCTTATAATTCTGCATTGTGTCGAGACATTGAGATTGTCTCGACACAATCTGTTTGTTGTGTTGACGTCTTCTGATTCTGCCTTGTGTCAAGACAGTGAGATTGTCTTGACATAATTTTACTCAACATAATTATCCTCTTTAATTTGTCAATTATGATGACTCAGTCTTCAAGGTGTTGTGACAACTGACTTGTCTTGACAAAGCTTCAGCAGAGGTGTCGACACATTTAAACTGTGTCAACACATTTATGCTAAGGTAAATTTCTTCACTTTAAGTCCTGCGCATATAAACTTAATATGCATCAAATACAACTTAGTGTATATCATTGAGTTGATAAGGGCTTCTCCAAATCAGGTACGTAATTCGCAATGCACCCAACAATCTACACCTATTTGGAGAAGTCATAACCCCGATTCAATGATATACACCATAATATCAAAATATGATGTAAAAGATTTATCATGGTAACATATTATATTAAGACAACAAAAATAGAATGCTAATGAACAATTTCAAAAGTTATTAATATTAACAGTCCAAGGATTACACCAAGTTATAACAGAATTACATAATTCCTAATACAAAAAATCTACGATTGATTTGGCTCTTAATGACAATGCCTTTGTCTGAATGAATTTTGGCCTTAACTTCTGGCAAAATGTCATCAGCTACCTTCTTGCCTTTTTTGTCCTTGATCTTGGTGAGCTGTTTAGCCTTGAGTCTTTGCCTTTCAATGTAATGGTAGGGCTTGGGGAAGTATTTGCTTGGTTCAACATCAGTAGCTGGAATCACCCCATTCTTCTGATCTTTTCTGAACTTATAGATAACTTCTTGTTGCTTGAGATGCTTATTCCATTCCTGCTCAGTGTATCGCTTACCGCTGTCATGTCTATGAGCATTAACTGTTTGCCCAGCATTGAATATAATACTTCCAGAGGTTGGACTCCACTGCTCAAAATCAGGCCTAGCCTCTGCCTGCTCTCTAAATCTTTTCTCAGACATTTGAACTTCTCTTTCCTTTAGCAGGGCAGCATCAGTCATCTCCACCACTTCGTGTAACACCCCCTATCTGTCACATAGCATATAGCAGTAGGTCCGGCCGGGGCCTGACGCCGTATGCCACAGACAGACCGGGTGGTTACTCATGGAAACCATCCAACCAATCTTAACGTCCTACACAGAGTATTCTAGCTGAAGTAGATTAATAAGAGCTGCAAATAAGAACCCAACACTAAAGCATGAATGTCCACTAATCCAAAATAGGAATGTTATACAAATACCAACACAAGCCTTAAGGCCTTACAAAATGTTTCACTTGATATTACATGATTTACAAACCACGGCACGCAGGCCGGTCATACATGAATAAAACATTAAACACTTCCAATTAGGCCTTCGAGGGCCGGCTTCGCACTTGGGCTTTAGCCCGCTATTGACCGCTTGGTCCAGCAGCACCTGCAAGCAACAAACCACCGCATGGTGGCAAAACAAGGCAACGGTCAGCAATGCTGACCAAATTATAACGATCCCGCCCCCAAACTCAGGGCGGCGATGCTCCTTCCCTGCATTTCATTAGCATAAGCGAGCAATATAACACAATACTCATTTCATCACAGACGTTGGCTCGCACGGCCACACGCCCCGTGCTCTCAGGGCACATTCTCGGTGAACCGGTCGATGTCACGTCAATTAAAGGCATAGACATTCCGGACTCACCACCGCCACTTTGACGGCCAAACCTATGAGCATTTTGTCTTCCTGGCCTGGGTCATGACAATTTAAGCCATTGACCGCCGAAGACCCTAATCTATGCCAACGTCAAGTGCCACGTATCCTTAGGTCTCTTTAAACGAATGACAAAGAACGGGTACAGTTCCATCTAACCCGTGCTCACATCGCAACGACAATTTAATCCATTTGCGCGGGTCAAACATCCACCGAGTCCCATTTCCATCACAATTCACATAACCCGGTTATATTCAAGTTGGCTCTCAGGCCACCAAGTTGGCAAGATCTCGCATCCGCCCAGTTTTCCGGGTGCACCTTTGGGTTAATCCCCAAGGCTCCCTGCTGCAATCTACCGTGTAGAAAACCTGAAAAACAATCAATAACACAGAGTATTCTCCGGCATTTATGCAATGCAACATCACCGATCCAGACCAACATGTCCGGGTAGGCTTCACACATCATGTCTATATCCGTTCTCGCTTACGGACTCTAAACAACGAGGACTTCACATATCTACCTGAAGGAACACCTCCAACTCTCCGCAAACTCGCGAGAGCGGGCTTCCTATGCAAAGAAGGAGAGCTACTCATACTCAAGAAGAGAATCGTTACCCTTGTGTTCTTCTTTGGCGCCATGGAAAAATAAGTGGATGAAAAGCACCGCACTAGCTTTGCCTCCGTGGATCCGGAGTCGGCTCGCGATTTGGAGCTTCGAAACTCCTCCAATGGCCGGATCTAGCTCCTTCTTCCTTCCTTGGCTCTCCTCTCTCTCTAAGGTTTTAGAAAGATATCCACTCATGAAAAGTGAGGGTTTATAAGTCCAATCCCGGGTATATCCTTTCAGGAACAACCCCCAACCGTTGGATCATCAATTAAAGAAATGAACGGCTGTAATTCGGGACTGAAATGCCCAATCTAGACCGCACACGGCCTGGCACATGCCCGTGTCCAGGGCCGTGTGCCTCATTCGCCGTCAAAATCGGCTCTCCTGGAACAACACACGGGTATCGAACATGCCCATGTTCGACCTGACACGCCTGTGTTCCACCTGACACGGCCGTGTGGCCGGCCGTGTACCCCCATCATTTTTCCCCGAAAACAACCCGAGCACTGCACGGGTTCTAGGACACGCCCGTGTCCTTGCCAGTGTCACCTCAACAAGCCTGGGCTCCAGGCCATGTACACGGTCTCGACACTCGACACTTCGTCGAGCGAAGATCGTCGACCTGACGACACGGCCTTAGACACGCCCGTGTCCTAGGCCGTGAGCCCTGTCTCGACACATCGTCGAGCAGTGTGTCGACTTACCAGGATGAGTGTCGACACGGGTTGACACGCCCTGCGACACGCCCGTGTAGCAGGCCGTGTGCCATGTCTCGACACTTCGTCGAACGCAGAGTGTCGACTTCGCGGGCTAATTGTCGACACGGGTCGACACGCCCTGCGACACGCCCGTGTCGCAGGCCGTGTGCCCAGACTCGACACAATGTCGAGATCAAAATTTCGACTTCTCGGCTGATTGTCGACACAAGCTTGACACGCCCTGGGACACGCCAGTGTCCCAGGCTGTGTGCCCCCTGCCAGAACCCAAAACTGGCCCAAAACGTCCCCCATCGCTCCTTTGAGTTTCGGGGCGTTACAACTCTCCCCCTCTTAAAAGAATTTCATCCTCGAAATTATATAAAGGAAAGACATGTACAAAACCAAAATTTGTACCTGAGTGGAACAACTCCGGATACTCGTCAAGCATAGTCTGCTCTCGCTCCCAAGAGAGCTCCTCACGACTGCAATTGTCCCACCGGACCTTGACCATCCTGATCTCTATATTGTGTAGCCGCTTGACCTCCGAGTCCTCAATCCGCATGGGCTTGACCTTTATCGTCAACCCACTATCCACCGACACTTGATCAACCGCGATCACTTGCGAAGGCTCTTGCACCGCCTTCCGGAGCACCGAAATATGGAATACATCATGTAAACCACTAAGCTCCACTGAAATCTTCAACAGATAGGCCGCTACACCAACTCGCTCCAGAACCTCAAACGGTCCAAGGTACCTCGGGCTTAGCTTTTTCAATCGCCGCACCCGCGAGACACCCTTGAACGGCTTGATCTTTAAGTACACATAGTCGCCCACAGCGAACTCCACGTTCCTGTGCTTGGCATTATAATACTTCGCTTGCCGGTCCTGAGCGATAAGCAACCTCTCCCGAATGGTTCTCACCAAAGAAGTGGCGTCCTCCACTTCCGATCGCTTATAAAATTTTGACTCACCCGTTTCAAACCAAGACAACGGCGTGCTACATTTTCTACCATATAGGGCCTCGAAGGGCTCCATTCGAATACTTGCTTGGTAGCTATTGTTGTATGCGAACTCCACCAAATACAGGTGGTCTTCCCACTGCTTTCCAAAATCCAATACACACATGCGGAGCATGTCTTCCATGGTTCTATTGACCCTCTCGGTCTGCCCATCCGTTTGCGGATGGAAGGCTGTGCTGAATTTTAGCTTTGTTCCCAATATTTGCTGCACAAGACTCCAATCATTGGACATGAACCGCCCATCTCGGTTACTCACGATGCTGCGGGGCACACCATGAAGCCGTACTATGTTATCCACATAAAGCTTTGACAACTTCTCCACCAGATCATCCTTCCTATGCGGAATAAAATGTGACACCTTCGTTAACCGATCAACAACCACCCAAATGGCGTCGTTCCCCTTTTGCGACCTTGTCAAACCGTGCACAAAGTCCATAGAGATGTCGTCAAATTTCCACTCAGGAATAGTCAAGGACTTAAGAAATCCTCCCGTCTTTTGGCACTCCGCATTCACCAAGGCGCAAGTTTGGCACTTTGCTACGTATAGCGCCACATTTTTCTTCAAACCCGGCCACCAAAACAGTTTCTTCACATCACGGTACATCTTCGTGCTCCCCGGGTGAATCAATTACTTGGTATGGTGTGCCTCGTACATCAACTCCACCCACAAATTACCCACACTTGGGACGCACAGACGACCGTCCTTCCAAAGTAATCCGTCTTCCACGATGAATTGGGAATTTGACCCATCCATAGCCTCTACCATGAACTGCTTCATATGAGCATCCATATCCAAAGCCTGCCGAATATGATCAGCCAGGTCATATTGGACTTCAGTCCAATTCAGAACTGCTTCAGCACTTGATTGCCTATCCACACAAACAATCTCCAACGCCTCCAACACCCGCACCAACCGCTCATCATGCACCGATAGCCAATTGGCTTGAGCTGGGGCTCGGCAACTCAACGCGTCCGCAACCGCATTCCCTTTACCAGGAATGTAGTGGATCTTGAATGTATAGTCCCCCAGGAACTCCATCCATCTACGCTGCCACATATTCAGATCCTTCTGATCAATAAGGTACTTTAGGCTCTTATGATCGGTGTAGATATCAATTGTCACACTGTACAAATAGTGTCTCCACAGCTTCAAGGCAAAAATCACGGCCGCTAACTCCAAGTCATGGACCAGATAGTTCCTTTCATGCACTTTCAGCTGTCTCGAGCCATAAGCTATTACACTTTCGTGTTGCAGTAGCACACAACCCAAACCGCTGCCCGAAGCATCACTATAAATCTCATAGCCTTCGGTCCCATATGGCGAACTCAGCACAGGCGCCGTGGTCAACCAATACTTCAACTACTCAAAAGCTCGCGCGCACTCCGGCGTCCAAACGAACTTATGCTCCTTCCTCGTCAAAGTAGTGAGAGGTAAAGCTATCCGCGAGAAGTTCTCTACAAAGCGCCTATAATAGCCGGCAAGCCCCAAAAAGCTCCGGACTTCCGCTACCGTAGCAAGCTCAGGCCACTCTCGTATCGCAACAATCTTCGCCGGATCCACAGCAATACCCTCTCCACTCACTATATGCCCGAGGAACGCCACTGAGGATAGCCAAAACTCGCACTTCGAGAACTTGGCATACAACTGATTTCTCCTTAGCGTCTCCAGAACCAAGTTAAGATGCTTGAAGTGATCTTCCTCACTTTGCGAGTACACCAAAATATCGTCGATGAAGACGATCACAAAATGGTCCAAGTACTCCCTGAAAGTCCTGTTCATCAAATCCATGAACACTGACGGCGCATTAGTCAGCCCAAACGGCATGACCGTAAACTCATAATGCCCGTATCTCGTACTAAACGCTGACTTCGGGATATCACTCTCCCTTATTCGCAGCTGATAGTACCCAGCCTTGAGATCCAACTTCGAGTACACCGTCTACCCTACCAACTGATCAAAAAGATCATCAATCCGGGGAATCGGGTACTTGTTCTTCTCCGTCAACTTGTTGAGCTCCCTATAATCAATACATAGCCTCAAGCTTCCGTCCTTCTTCTTAACAAAGAGGACCGGTGCGCTCCAAGGCAAAGAACTCGGGCGCACATACCCTTGCTCCAACAACTCTTGTAGTTGAACTTTCAGCTCCGCCATTTCCTTAGGCGCTAGCCGATAAGGAGATCGTGACATAGGCTTTGCACCTGACACTAGCTCAATCGTGAAATTTATCTCTCGTTGAGGCGGGGCTCCAGGAAGATCTGCGGGGAACACATCAGGGTATTCTGATACCACTGAAATACAATCCAACGCGGGCTTCGGCTTTGCCACCTCCACTAGTGTAAAGAACAGTTCTGCACCGGCACGAACCGCCTTCACCACCTAAAGAGCAGACATCAACGTCTTGCTCGACCCCTTTAAGCCCGTAAAAGTCATCTCACGACTTGCTCCCAGCTTGACTTCCTTGCGACCGTAGTCAATATAGGCCTGCTGCTCCGAGAGCCAGTCCATGCCAAATATAACGTCGAACTCCACCAACTGGAGTAAAGACGCCTGCAGGTCGAACTCCTGATTCCCAATACGAATATTAACATCGCAGATCCTATCCGCTGGATTCGAACACCCATTGGGTAGCAACACATCCAACTTATCCTTTGCCATCGAAGAAGGGACTCCGATGCGTGATATAAATCCTTCGGACAAGAAGGAGTGTGAAGCTCCCGTATCGAAGAGTGCTCGTGCCGGATTTTCACAAATCAATACAAATCCTAAACAAGCAGGGGTAATGTAACATGTGCATAACAAGTATTTAAGGAAATTGACTTGCTATAAATTAAATCGTACCTGTCACCACATCAGCTTGTTTGATGGCCTCCTGTTGGCCAAAATTATACACCCTTGATTGGGCCGGAGCATAGTGGGACGCGGTCGACTCCACCGCCTTGACCTTCTCTTCATAAGTAGCTCCCGGCCTTCTCTCGGACTTAGGACGTTCGCTCCAACAGTCACGGGCAAAATGCCCCATCTTTCCACAAGTAAAACACGCGCTCGGGGTCCGACTCGTAGTCGCCCCAGAAGCACCAGAAGGAGCTGGACCCGAAGTCCTATGCTTCTTGAAAGACCTCCGATAGCCGGACTTTGAAGTAGTCGGCACTTTGAATTCAGATTTCCTATCACCCAAGCTTTTCTTTGCTTGTACATTCTTCATGTCCTTCTCCAAGGACCGGGCAGTATTGACCAAGGTTAAGAAACCCTGCGTCATCGGCCCCGAAAGTAGTAATCTCAACTCATCTCTCAAGCCTTCATAGAAGCGATTAGTCTTGTGCTCCTCATCCACGATGGTGGAGCTAGCATAATGACTCAGACGAGTAAACTCGTGGAGATATTCATCCACGGGAATCTCACCCTGAACCAACTTCAGAAACCCATTCTCCAACGCTAACTTCTGCGTCGAAGGGAGGTATCTAGCCAAGAACAATCTCGAGAACTCTTCCATCGAGACATCACCAAGTTGCCTACCGCTCAATAAGTGCAGCTCCAATCCTTCCCACCACATTCTCGCTTCACCGTCCAGAAGGAACGTAACGATAGTGGTCATTTGCCACTCCTCCGTCTTCGTTGCTGTCATGACTCTCTTCACCCTGGAGAGCCAGTCTTCAACCTGAGATGGGGTTCCAAACCCCGAGAATACCGGAGGATTAAAGCTCATAACATGCTTAAGCTGTCTCTCGGTTGCCCTCCTTGGCACCACCGGTTCCATAACCACGTGCTCCACTCTCCTCGTCTCACCCTCTTGAAGAGGTTCCTGCTCCATCACAGGAGCGGGCTGCTGCGTTTGCCTTGCAGGTTGTGCATTTATCACGGCCAACACCGCTTCAGCCACCAATCGTATGTTCTCAGCCAATAGAGGTGTTGCAGGAGCAACATCCGGTGCACTGCTAGCCTCAGAAACTCGACATTCCGACGGCCCAACACCACTTTTGGTCACCTATAGTGGTACAAAACACCGTTAAGCGACCAAATAAAATTTCAAACAGCAATTATAGGAACACGTAGGTTCCTCAAACACGCGTATTTTCATTCCTAAGTGGACATTCATGGGTTCTTTTACCGTTATAACGATGACGCACACAATGTGCTCACCACCCCTTAAAAAGAATTCGCCCACGAATTCACTTTAAGCCCGACCAAAACCAGTAGTCGGATACCAAATTGTAACACCCCCTATCCGTCGCATAGCATATAGCAGTAGGTTCGGCCGGGGCCCGACGCCGTATGACACAGACAGACCGGGTGGTTACTCATGGAAACCATCCAACCAATCTTAACGTCCTACAAAAAGCATTCTAGCGGAAGCAGATTAATAAGAGTTGCAAATAAGAACCCAGCACTAAAGCATGAATGTCCACTAATCCAAAATAGGAATGTTATACAAATACCAACACAAGCCTTAAGGCCTTACAAAATGTTTCACTTGATATTACATGATTTACAAACCACGACACGCAGGCCGGTCATACATGAATAAAACAGTAAACACTTCCAATTAGGCCTTCGAGGGCCGGCTTCGCACTTGGGCTTTAGCCTGCTATTGACCGCTTGGTCCAGCAGCACCTGCAAGCAACAAACCACCGCACGGTGGCAAAACAAGGCAACGGTCAGCAATGCTGACCAAATTATAACGATCCCGCCCCCAAACTCGGGGCGGCGATGCTCCTTCCCTGCATTTCATTAGCATAAGCGAGCAATATAACACAATACTCATTTCATCACAGACGTTGGCTCGCACGGCCACACGCCCCGTGCTCTCAGGGCACATTCTCGGTGAATTGGTTGATGTCACGTCAATTAAAGTCATAGACATTCCGGACTCACCACCGCCATTTTGACGGCCAAACCTATGAGCATTTTGTCTTCCTGGCCTGGGTCACGACAATTTAAGCCATTGACCGCCGAAGAACCTAATCTATGCCAACGGCAAGTGCCACGTACCCTTAGGTCTCTTTAACCGAACAACATAGAATAGGTACGGTTCCATCTAACCCGTGCTCACATCGCAACGATAATTTAAGCCATTTGCGCGGGTCAAACTTCCACCGAGTCCCATTTCCATCACAATTCACATACCCGGTTATGTTCAAGTTGGCTCTCAGGCCACCAAGTTGGCAAGATATCGCATCCGCCCAGTTTTCTGGGTGCACCTTTGGGTTAATCCCCAAGGCTCCCTGCTGCAATCTACCGTGTAGAAAACCCGAAAAACAATCAATAGCATGGTGTCTTCTCCGGCATTTATGCAATGCAACATCACCGATCCAGACCAACATATCCGGGCAGGCTTCACACATCATGCCTATGTCCATTCTCGCTTAGGGACTCTAAACAACGGGGACTTCACATATCTACCCGAAGGAACGCCTCCAACTCTCCGCAAACTCGCGAGAGCGGGCTTCCTATGCAAAGAAGGAGAGCTACTCATGCTCAAGAAGAGAATCGTTACCATTGCGTTCTTCTTTGGCGCCATGGAAAAATAAGCGGATGAAAAGCACTGCACTAGCTTTGCCTCCGCGGATCCGGAGTCGGCTCGCCATTTGGAGCTTCGAAACTCCTCCAATGGCCGGATCTAGCTCCTTCTTCCTTCCTTAGCTCTCCTCTCTCTCTAAGGTTTTAGAAAGATATCCACTCATGAAAAGTGAGGGTTTCTAAGTCCAATCCCAGGTATATCCCTTCAGGAATAACCCCCAGCCGTTGGATCATCAATTAAAGAAATGAACGGCTTTGATTCGGGACTGAAATGCCCAATCTGGACCGCACACGGCCTGGCACACGCCCGTGTCCAGGGCTGTGTGCCTCATTTGCCGTCAAAATCGGCTCGCCTGGAACAACACACGGGTATCGAACATGCCCGTGTTCGACCTGACACGCCCGTGTTCCACCTGACACGGCCGTATGGCCGGCCGTGTACCCCCATCATTTTTCCCCGAAAACAACCCGAGCACTGCACGGGTTCTAGGACACGCCCGTGTCCTTGCCCGTGTCACCTCAGCATGACTGGGCTCCAGGCCGTGTACACGGTCTCTACACTCGACACTTTGTCGAGCGAAGATCGTCGACCTGACGACACGGCCTTGGACACGCCCGTATCCTATGCCTTGTGCCTTGTCTCGACACATCGTCAACCAGAGTGTCGACTTCCCGGGACGAGTGTCGACACGGGTTGACACGCCCTGCGACACGCCCGTATCGCAGGCTGTGTGCCATGTCTCGACACTTCGTCGAACACAGAGTGTTGACTTCGCGGGCTAAGTGTCGACACGGGTCGACACGCCCTGCGACACGCCCGTGTCGCAGGCCGTGTGCCCTGACTCGACACAATGTCGAGATCAAAATGTCGACTTCCCGGCTGAGTGTTGACACAAGCTTGACACGCCCTGGGACACGCCCGTGTCCCAGGCCGTATGCCCCCTGCTAGAACCCAAAACTGGCCCAAAATATTCCCCGTCGCTCCTTTGAGTTTCGGGGCGTTACATTTCGCACACAACATTCTGAGCATTAGGTGGAGGACTATACATGGTCTGGACTGCATCTTGAATATCCTCAAAGTGTGGTGGAGAATATATTATATGTTCTGCAAGTGGAGGAATTCTTTCCAACTGAGCTGGTTGGCAGCCAGACTCAGCTGTCAGATCATCATCATATAGTGGGGGTAGCCAAGAGTAGCTCTGATGCTATTAGAAGTCTACTTAGCATGATCAGAGCTGTCTTTTATCATAACCCACTCCCACTATATGACTTTTCTGTCAATGTGATATTTCAAATCATCCTTCTAAAATTAGACTTGATCTACTACATGATGAATTCTAGTGGTGTAATGAGTTTTAAGTTTCTTAATCAGATCAGTGATACCTTCTCTTGACTCCTTTATGGCTGTATCTAGAGAAGCTGATTCAACTGAGAGGTTAGCTTCAGTAGCTGCTGATGTAGTGGTAATCTTTTCTTCCAATGCTTGTGTTTGTTCAGTAAGCTTTGTCAGTGATACTTCATGCATTTGAATGAGATTATCATTTAATCTCTGCTGATTTTCCAGAACAAAACCGTGTTGTACTGCACATTCTTCTAAAGTTTTTTTTGACACTTCTTGCTGCTTTGCAAGGTAGACTACTGCATGTGCACCTTTTTCAAAGAAGTTTGTCATGTCTTGTTTTAGTAAATTCACTTCAAATCTTATTGATTTTATGTCCTGGGCCAGCTGTAACTATAAGTCCTTTTTACTTTCATCCACATATCTTTCAAGATCTATTATGTGTTTATCTAACATGATTTGTAGCTAAACTAAGAGAGAACTGAAATCCACAACAGGGGAAGGAGATGGTTTTGTTGTCTATATAGCCTTTTTATAGCTCTGACTTCTCTTCTTTAATTCAGTTATCTTTATTTTCTGCAGTTGTAATTCTTCTTCCTCATCTGATTCAGAAGAACTGACAATGACAACATATTGTTTCTTTTCTGCACTTCCAGACCTAAGGGACTTTGCTTCTAGCTCCCCCTCAACTCTTGCATCATTTTGATCAAGATTTTGATCTTCTAAGGTAGTCTCATGTTGTTGATCTTTATTAATAAGAACACGATCCAGAGGAGGAGCAGGTATCTCCCCATGGATGGTAGTTTCCATTCTCAGTGGGGTTTCTTCCACAATCTCCTTAGAGACTTCTGCCACAATGTCAGGCATATTCTCATCTTGTTCCTCATTCACATTTTGTATCACAACTGTATTTAGGTCATGGAGAACATCATTTACAATTTCATGGACAGTTTCACTATCTAAGATAGTAGGTGCATTTAGGTTTGTTTCAGCAATTTGGTCTAAGGTGGTCATTCTCCCTGAAAGTGCAGCTAGATCTGATATACTCTAGAGGGGGGGGGGGGGGTGAATAGAGTATGGTGCTTAAAAACTTTTTACAACAGTTGTTGTAATCTGAGTGAACAGGGAAGCAAATATTAAGTCTAATCACAAAGTAACCTACAAAAGAAATTAATCACAGATCCTAACTAATCACAGATCAATCACAACCAGAAACAAAAATAAAGACAAGCAAGCCAGAAGACATAAGGAGCTATAGTGGTTCCCCTAAACTTGGGTACATCCACTCTTCTACCACCCTAGGTAGGAATCCACTGCAGGATGAGTTGATCAGGTGTCCTAGGCACCAATGAGCTTTTGATAAGGTGCTCAAAAACCAGATCAGATTTTTTGATCAGGTGTCTTGCCACCAATGAGCTTTTGATAAGGTGCTCAAAAACCAAGCACAAACTTTTGAAGGGAGTTTGAAAAACCCTTTACAGAGATGGGGATGAGAGAGTGATGGAAGTCTTCTCTTTCTCAAAGCAGCTGAGAAGACTAAGTGGATTTTGATGTTGTCAAAGCTCCCCCTGAGTTCTTAAAATGTTCAGGAAATTAAGCTTTGCTGTAGGGTGATAGGCCTTCAGAAACTTGATCTCCAGCAATTGATGATTTCAGCAACAGCTGAAATGTTAGGTGTCTGGAGTCTTTGAATGATGTTGGCCTTGAACACTTGAATCAAAGGGGATCTGAAGATTTCAGATTTTGTTGATCTCCTTTGGTGTGTATTCTTGTGTGAACTCTTTTTGACAGAGAATGTTTTGTTCTTGTTCTTCTTGTTCTGCTTATCTGTGCTGTGTATCAATGAGTGAGTTTTTTTGAAGAACTTGTATTTTATTCTCTGGTTCTGAATAGAAAATGATCCTCTGTCAAGAATAGCCGTTGGCCTGTTATTAATTGACTTTCTTAATTGCAAATGTCTTCTGGGGGAAAGTCCAAAGAAACATTCCTTGATAATCCCTTGAAACTTTGTCCAGAATAAATGAAAACGGCTAGAAAATCTTCTGAGTTAATTGCTGAATAACTCCTTAACTGTTCTGAATTTGAATCTTGAAAATCCTTGAACTTTTCAGAAAAACGTCGAACTGAGCTCTACTATCGTCGAACTGAGCTCAGCGATTTGGACTTATACAGCAACAGAGATCGTCGATCTGAGCTCAAATATCGTCGAACTGAGCTCAGAGATAGAGAATCAATACTGAGTCAAGATCGTCGAACTTAGCTCGAAGATCGTCGAATGGAGTTCGACTATTTGTTGAAGTTGAGCTCAACGATCGTCGAATGGAGTTCGACGATCCGTCGAAGTTGAGCTAGACGATCGTCGATTGGAGTTCGACGATTCATCATACTGAGCTCGACGATATGACTTAGTCTCCAAATAAAAAAACCTTGGTCTTGAGGGCATCTTCCAAACCTAACTACTAACCCTTAGACTCAATTCTAGTTGACCTTTAGATCTATACAGGAGGTCAAAAACAGGTTTCCTAAAGACATAGTGATCCTGACCCAAATTAGTAATAGGGTGTTCCAACACTCCCCCTGCACCTTATGCCTTGTTTCAGGTGAGGTCCTTTGAGGAATGTTTGTATCTGGAGCATCACTGTGATCTGAACTGGAACTTCCTGGATGTTCAGAATCACTGGAGGAGATGTCTTTCATCACCACTTTTGTTTTCTTCTTCTCTTTCTTCTTTTCAATTACAGAAGGCTCTCTGGATAGAACTCTATCTCATCTAGACAAAATCCTCATATCCATTTTTCGTACATGATTTATTTTTGTCCCTAGTTTGTAATTTAGGTCTGTAGGAATGATGTTAAATAAATACAAACTTAGTATCCTGCCCATTATGGGCTTCTTGATACTCTCTGAAATCTTATCAAACACCAAACTACTCCAATCAGTCTTAAGTTTGAAGATTATTGTAGTCATTAGCTCAAAAATGTGAGCAGAAATTCTGTCGTTTGCGCCAATCTTACACAGCAGCACTTTTCCAACGATTTCAGACAAAAATTTACCTTGGGTATTCATACCCTTCCGATTCAGAGAACTTCCTATTTTGTTGACAGAATCTAATCCTTACCATAGCAGTCCTTCAGCAGTTTATGTCGAATCTACTACATCCTCTTGATCAACTCGAGGTATATTAAATACCTTAGCCAATCTTTTTATTGTGATTCTAACTTTTGCCCCATTCACAGTGGATTTAATTTTTATTGAACTGGAATCTAATACTGCATTTATGAAGAATTCTAGTACCTCCCGTTTTCAGATGCTCGTAGGCTCAGATAGTATATACTCAAGGTCTGCTTCTTGTATTAAGATAATGGCATTCCTAATTTCTTCTAATGCGGAGGCGAATCTATTTCGCACAAGTTCATATCCTTCATTGATGTTCTCATCCTTCTTTGGAGCCATTATTGCCGTCATTCTTGATTTCATCAAACGGAAGGAGCGATGAATGTCGATAAAAGGGAATACGAGGTCACGACACTTAGCGAGATATTAAGAAGTTGTACTCGACTCCTACACTGAATTTTCTTTATATAGGTAAATCCTCCTAAAAGCTGAAAGGGCGCACTGCATATAGGCTTATTCTAAATTTTGGACAAGACTTAGAGTCGACACAAGTGAATTGTCGACGGCCAAGTTGTGTCGACATATATCGACACACCGACATGTGTCACGACAGGTGTCTCGACATGTGTCGACACTCTTTCCTGAGTCTCGACACAAGACGATATATAGTGTCGACATACATAAATTATGTCTCGACACAAATTCTTACTTAGTCAAAATACTCTTTTCAGAACTATTACTTCCTAATATTTGAGATGTCTATATCTACTAGAGTAAGCTGTATGGTTGACTATTATTTAATTATTTTTTTTAATTATTCTTATTTTAGCTACTCAAGATTTAACATCTCAAGTTCAAATTTTAAAAAAATTAAATTTCTCTTCTTCTAGTGGTTTGGTAGTTGAGCTCAGCGATCGTCGAATGGAGTTCGACGATCCGTCGAAGTTGAGCTAGACGATCGTCGATTGGAGTTCGACAATTCGTCGTATTGAGCTCGACGATATGACTTAGTCTCCAAACTAAAAAACCTTAGTATTGAGGGCAGCTTCCAAACCTAACTACTAACCCTTAGACTCAATTCTAGTTGACCTTTAGATCTATACAGGAGGTCAAAAACAGGCTTCCTAAAGACATAGTGATCTGACCCAAATTAGTAATAGGGTGTTCCAACAATCTCTCCCTATTTGGGTTAGGATTACTATTTATAGAAATTTGCAGAAAAATTAAAGAACAACATATAAAGCAAAAATATAGAAATGCAATAAGCAGGACATTGCAGAAGCACAGATATATTATCCCAGACAGAAATCAAAAAAATCAGAATAATTGTCACCTTACAGAATTATGCCTTCTCCTTGCTCTTTATAAGTTTGATTTCTCTATTAGGATTGAGAGCTTCCTTTTTGGATCTTCTGTCATCTGCTGCACCTAAAAAGGTTTGCTGTTTGGGCCTTGGTACTACAGCTTCAGGATGCAGCTCCATATATCTATCAGAATCAAAGAATTTGCTTGAGCCATATCTTTCCAGTTTTTTCTTTCTTTATTCAGACAATGTAGTAATGTTGGAAGAATCTCTGTCTTACTCTTTAGCTTTCTTAATTTGATCCAGGGCAGCTAGCTCTTTCATCGTGGCAGTCCATGCAGTAGGGTTATTTTCTGGATCCTCAAAGGGCACTGTAGGCTCATATCTGTTAGATGGATTATCTTGAGGAGCTCTGGATGAGACTACTTCTTTCAGCTTATAGGGAAAAGGACCTGAAGTTGTATCTGATGAAGCTTGTCCTTCCCTAGAGTATGGATGTTATCTAGAATAGCCCTTTGAGTACACTTGGAATTCCCTTTGGCTTCCTCTGTAGTTTCCTCTTCTAGACTGAGAACCTCTGGACTGGCTTCCCCTATAATAAGATCTTGCATGAGGCTGATAGGGGGTTTGGATTTTGGCAGAAGGTTGAGTAGCTGAGCTTCCACCTGCACCTACATCAGGAGGAGGTGGTGGAGGAGGATGAAGATGATGAAACTGAGAAGATCCTTTCTCATACTTCCTCTTCTTCTTCATGGCTTTAAGTTGGTTCTTGGAGTATTGCATCCAATGCTCAGTAATGGGGCAGTCATGAAGAATGTAATAAGGTATGTCATTAGTGTCCTTGACTTTGGCTGGAGGCACTCTTTTCATAGCTTTGCTCCTTGCCTTCCTTTTCCTGGCTATGGTGGCAGAAGAATCATCAGAATCAGTCTTGAATTCATCACTCTCAGAGCTTTGCTCATCATATAGAGCATCAATCTTTTTCAAATATTCTTTCTGAAGTTGTGTTGGAGCAGATGAGACAGTAGTTGTAACAGCAGCAAACACAACACTAGTAACAATAGAAGTTGAAGTAGTAGCAGTAGTAACAACAGGCACAAAAGTTGCAGAAGATATAGCCGCAGTAATAACAGTAGTAACTGGAGCAGCAACAGATTCAGATAAAACATTTTCAGATACAAAAATATCAGCAACAGCAGTTTCAGATAGAATAGTTTCAGTAGCATCAATATCATCAGCAATAGCAGCAACAACTGGAACAACAGGAATAACAGTAGGCTCAAAATCATATGCCTCTGTCATCTGCATATCCTCAGAAATTGGAACAACATCAGCATCATCACTGACATCAGCAGCAACAGATTCAGCAACAATATTTGCAGCATAAACTGAATTGACAAAAGAAGTTATAACCCTAGTGTCACAACTTGAGAAGGGCACAATGGCCTTGGAGAGATCCTCTGAGGGCTGGACTGCAACTTTCTCTGGAAGACAACTGAAATAAATGGAATCAAAATCTGAGAGCAGGGACCTGAGGTCTACTTAAAAGAATGCAACTTTGTCAGAAACTGGAGCTTGAGATGGGGAAATAGTAGCAGCAGCAGGAGCTGAAGAAACAGCAGTTGCAGGCAATCTCACCGCTTCATTAGGCATCTCCCCCTGCCTAGATTCAGAGAATACTAGATCAAGGCACACTGATGAAGGCATTGCTTGAGGAAATAGGGAGGATAGCCTGGCAGAGAGGGCTGCCACTGACTGAAGTAATGGAGCCAAGGAGGTCTCCAATAGAAGTGATAGCCTGGGGGCTAGCAGTTCATATAACTTGTCAGCTAGGGCTGGAATATCTACTTGCTCAGCAGGCAATTGAGCAGAGGTAGAGGATGGAGCTACTGGTGATGGTGGTGGAGAGCTAGTGTATGGGGGATGTTATGGTTGAGGTGAGGGGATGGTGGAGATTGAAGACAATGGTATGGAGATAGAGGGTATGAAGGTCGGTTGATCAATAATATCTTGTAGAAGTTGTTGGTAAGATGTTGATGAGGAGGGTAGCTCAGGGGGAGATGAGGGTGAATCATCCATGAAGGAATCATCAAGAATATTGAAAGATGGAATGGTGGATGATGTGTTAATGTATGGGTGAGGGTAGTGGTGTAATGGATGGAATAGTTCTTCTTTTGTTAGTAGAGTTGGAATTGGAGATGGTATAGATGTTGGAGAAGGGCTGGAAATGATGATTGTGGATGAAGTTTGAATGGTGGATGGAACTGGAGGAGATGAAATTGGAGTTGGAGGAGGAGAAGCAGCAGCAGGCAAGTCATCTGCAGGGGCAGAGACTTGAGGGGAAGTGACTGTTACAATCCTGGTGACTGAAGTTATGCTTATAGAGGGCCTGCTGGGCTTGGTTATCTGCCTGTCCCATTTGCCAAATAGGGCACAGGACAGTCTCTTTGATGCATTGGTATGTATCCCAGATGATACTAGCAGGGTAGGGCATCTGTTCTAAAGAAAGAGCCCAAGGATCCTGCTAAAATTCACAAAATACTTATTGATTTTCTTTTTAATCAGGTCAAAGAAGACCTCTCCCCAGTTCAATTGCTTCTTATCTACAATGGCTCCCATCAAGCACAGCTGATACCTAGAGATAGTATCATGTGCTGAATGCTTGGCCAGCAGAACCTTTCCTACTACATCAGCCAAAAATCTATATTCCACAGTTAGGTTCTTCTTCAGCAGCTTGCTAGGGTTAGCCTCAGAGTGACCCATTCTTGCAAGCAGATCAGCAAATTCCTCTCCAGACAAATCAGCAGAATCTCTTCCAGAACTTAACTCAAAAACCTCTGTCAGAATAGCTGGAGTCAAGGGTACCTGGGTTCCAAAAATTGAGCCAACTACTGTGTTTTGATCCTTGTTGTGGGCAGTGTAGACCCACTCCTTAATCTCATCAGCAGGCAGCTTGATCCTGGTGGACATGATGGTGGCTAATTTCTGCTCCTTGAACAGTTCCAAAATATCTTGAAAAACTTGATCAGTGGTGCTGAAGGACTCCATATCTATATCAAATCCAGCATCGAATTTCATTGCGGCAAGAACATCAACAGAGACAGCCATGGTTACCTGCAAAAATCAACAAACAAAATGACCAAGTGTAGAGATGTTTGGAGGGAAAGAGAATTTTTGCAGAGAAATCAAAAGCGCCAAAGGAGAACGATGGCGAAAAAATGAATTTTATATTAGGGTTTGACGAAGAAAAGGAAAGATCTTTGAACTCAGTTCGACGATCGGGGCTTCTAAAGGAATCTGAAGAGTCTTCCATATCGTCGATCTCCGTTCGACGATATTGGAGAGCGTCGAGCTCTGTTTGACGATCATTCAGAGAACAAAATCATCGAGCGCCATTCGACGATCGTTGACCGGAAGAGATAGTTGAACACTATCTGAGAAGCGCTGAACTCAGGTCGACGATTTCAGAAATCGTCGATCTCCGTTCGATGATCTGGGGGAATATCGTCGAGCGCAGTTTAGAGACCAGAAATACACTCTAGACACTAAGAAAAATCAAGATGTTTGCCTAGTCTTGGTCAATTTTTAGAGTTTCAAAATCTTGGAACTTATTATAGATCTCCTCCATCTAACATTCCTATCTGATTTAGGAAGAAGGTGTGTTTCTTTTCATCCAAGGGTTTGGTGAAAATATCTCCCCTTTGCAAATCAATTGAGATATATTGAAGTTCAATTTTATTCTTCTCAACATTATCCGTTAAAAAGTGATCCCTAATTTCTATATGTTTTGTCCTAATATGGAGGACTGGATTTAGAGCTATAGAAATAACACTGCTGTTACCACAAAATATTTTAGACTTCTCTAAGTTGTAGCATAGTCTAGGAGTTGGTTTTGAATCCACAAGATTTGTGAACAACAACTGCCTGCAGCCATATATTCAGCTTCAGCAGTTGAAGTTGACACAGAAGTTGGTTTCTTGCAAAACCAAGAGACAAGTCTGTCACCAAGAAACTGATAAGTTCCACTGGTGCTTTTCCTGTAAATTCTGCATCCAGCATAATCAACATCAGAGAATTCAGTTAAATCAAATGCTGAGTCTTTTGGATACCAGAGACCTAGATTTGGACAACTTTTAACATACCTGAGAATCCTTTTAACTAATGTTAGGTGTGACTCTCTAGGGCTTACTTGGAATCTAGCACATATGCATGTAGCAAACATTATATCTGGTCTACTAGTTGTAAGGTACAGTAAAGAGCCAATCATTGCTTTATATGTTGTCTGATCAACAAGTTTCCCATGTTCATCAACATCCAATACAACATTATTAGGCATAGGTGTTTTCATACAAGATGCTTTAGACATGCCAAATTTCTTAACTAATTCATTTGCATACTTGGTTTGAGAAATAAAGATGCCTTCAGCATGTTGTTTGACTTGCAATCCTAGAAAGAAGGATAGCTCACCCATGCTACTCATTTCAAATTTAGAATGCATTAGGTTGGAGAACCTTCTGCACAATTTTGAATCAGTAGAGCCAAAAATAATATCATCTACATAAATCTGTACTAGTAGGGTATGGGAGTTATGGGTTCTAATGAAAAGAGTTTGGTCTACTCTACCCCTTATAAATCCATTTTCCAGAAGGAAGCATGCTAGGGTCTCATACCATGCTCTAGGAGCTTGCTTGAGACCATATAATGCTTTGTTCAACTTAAAAACATAACCAGGATAAGTTGGAGAGATAAAACCTGGAGGTTGTCTAACATAGACTTCTTCTTTGATGTGTCCATTTAGAAATGCACTTTTCACATCCATCTGATATACCTTGAATCCTTTGTGTGCTGCATAAGCTAAGAAGATTCTGATGGCTTCCAATCTTACAACTGGTGCAAAAGTCTGGTCATAGTCTATGCCTTCTTCTTGAGAATATCCTTGAGCAACTAGCCTTGCCTTGTTCCTTACAATTACTCCTTGATCATCGAATTTTTTTCTGAACACCCACTTTGTTCCAACAATGGAGTGATCCTTAGGCTTTGGAACTAGTTCCCAAACTTTGTTCCTTTCAAATTGATGCAACTCTTCTTGCATTGCAATGATCCAGTATGGTTCTTGCTCTGCATCTTGAATGGTTTGAGGTTCAATTTGAGATAGGAAGCAGGTGTGCAACAGGTTTTGGTTGACCTGATTTCTGGTTTGCACACCAGCTGAGATGTCTCCAATTACTTGGGAAATTGGATGTTCTCTTGATGTTAATAAATCAACAGGGGGTGTTAATTGTTCACCAACCTGTGTTGTTGTTTCCTCTTGTGGTACAACAACTAGCTCTTCAAGTTGTTTCTCCTCAATATGTTGAATGCTTTCTTCATCTTCACTGCTTTCCTCTTTTTGAGTAACCTGTAACTTGTTCAAATCTTCAACAAGAGAATGTACCTGCAAAGGTTCTATGATAGAAGTGTTCTTCTCCTTGAAAGACAGGTTAGATTCATTAAATGATATGTGAACAAATTCTTCAATTTTAAGAGATGATTTATTATGAACCCTATAAGCCTTACTGATCATGGAGTATCCCAGAAACACTCCTTCATCAGCTTTAGCTTGAAATTTTGCTAAATATCTCTTGTCATTATTATGTATATAACAAGTACAACCAAAAATTCTAAAATAATCAACTTTATGTTTCTTCCCTTTGAGTAATTCATAGGGAGTCTTTCCCTTTAGTTTATGTATTAAACTTCTATTCAGCACATAGTTGGAGGTCTTACCTGCCTCTGCCCAAAATGATAGAGGAAGGTGAGCATCTGACAACAATGTAGTGGCAGATTCAATAAGGGTTCTATTTTTCCTTTCAGCTACCCCATTTTGTTGAGGAGTTCTAGGAGCTGAGAAAGTATGCCTGATCCCTTCACTCTGACAGAACTCTTGCATAAGATGAGAATCAAATTCTGTCCCATGATCACTTCTGATCAGGGCAATGTGAGTATTGAACTCAATCTGTATGCATTTGAGAAACTCTGTCAAACACTTAAAGTTATCAGACTTCTTCCTCAGAAAGAACACCCATGTGAATCTAGAGAAGTCATCTACAACTACTAAAGTGTAAGATTTCTCTCCTAGGCATTATACTGTAATGGGTCCAAAGAGATCCATGTGTAACAGATACGAGATCTTAGGTGAATCACTCTTATTAAGTGACTTAAAACTATTTTTAGTTTGCTTGCCTAATTGATAAGCCCTGCAGAGTCCTTCCTTCTTGTAGGGGCCAGAAGGTAGTCCTCTAACAAGGTTGTCCTTGGATAGCCTAGCAATAGTTCTAAGGTTCAAATGTCCTAGTCTCTTATGCCATAAAATATTAGGTCTACAAACAGAATTGAATAGACAAATGTCTACATATGCTGAAAGAAAATCTACTAGATACATGTTACCTTTCCTTTTACCTGTCAACACAGTTGTATTGTCCTCTGACTTGATCTTGCATAATGCTTTGCTGAAAGTCACCTGGTAGCCTTCATCACATAGCTGACTGATGCTTATCAAATTGTGCTTCAGTCCTTCCACATAAGCTACCTTCTTGAATGTTACTGTCCCAATCTGGACTGCACCATATCCTTTAGTTTGTCCAAAGTTTGAATCACAAAAAATAACTTTGGGTCCAAGCTTGGCTTTAAAGGATGTGAGGTTGTCCTTGTTTCCTGTCATGTGCTTAGAGCACCCACTATCCAAGTACCATTGTTGGTTAGATGTTGGATAGGTATTCACCTGCACATAAAATAATTCATTTGTTTTTGACTTAGTTTACCTTGGGCCTAGGTTGATAACCTTTAAACTCAGAAATGAAAGACATCCCAGGTTGACTCTTATAACCTTCAGGATGATATCTCCTTGGAGGCATTATCCATTCAGTATAAGGGTTAAAGATTTGGGATGAAGGACCCCTAGGATTGGATTTTGATTTGCCCTTGAAGGAATTTCCAAAGCTCTGATCTCTGTTCGACGATCGTGGAGCTGCGTTCGACGATCTTGGGTCAGATCGTCGAGCTCCGTTCAACGGTCGACTGTGTCAGAGTTCAGGAATTTGAGATCGTCGACCTGAGTTCGACGATTTTGCCTGAGATCGTCGATCTACGTTCGGCGATCGTCGAGCTCCGTTCGACGATTTCTGCTGGAACTTAGTTTTCTTAGGCAGATCAGAATTTTTCCTAGCTACCTCTACAACTCCCTTCCCTTTATCAGAAATGAACTTGATTGGGGTTGTTAGAACTATAGGTTGGCTGGATGAAGCACCCAAGCATAGTGTACTATTAAATCTGGAGTTCACTGTGCTTGTGATGTCCATCAGCTTGATACTTCTCCCATTAAGGGATTCTTCAAGCTTCTTGGCCTCTGATAGCTCACCTTTTAGTGAAGCTATCTGCTCCCTACAGCACTCCAACTCCTTAGAGAGTTTGAGGTTTTCTGACTTTAAGATATTATGTTCAGATAAATGATTTCTGAGAGAGATAATTTCTTTCTCAGATTTTAGTAGGTCTAAACATAATGCTTTAAACTCAGATTTAAAGTCCTCTGAATTGAAATCAAATGAATTAATTACCTGGTCTTATTCAAGTTGAGTCTCTGAATCTGACTCTGAGTCTTCTTCATCTGAATTGTGTTGAGAGGCATTGATTGCCATCATACAGAACTCCTTCTCTTTTGCATCATCTTCATCATCACTGGAGCTGGATGAGGCTTCTGATTCCTCTTCAGTTTCACTCCAGGATTCAGCAACAAATCCCTTACTTGTGTGTTTGTTCTTGCTTGAGGAGGGTTTGCCATTGCCATTCTTCTTGAAGTCTTTCTCCTTTCTTCTTTCTTTCTTGTCCCTTCTGTCCTTATTTTTATTCTCTGGACAGTCAGGTACAATGTGCCCTGGTTTCCTGCAACAAAAGCAAACAATTTCTTTATTGTTTGACTTATCATACCTTGGTTTATCATGCTCTTTGTATGATCTCCTTTTGAAGTTCTTTCTGGCCATCTTGTAAAATCTTTTGGCCAATAGACTGAGCAGTTCATCATTGCCTGTGACTTTATCTTCAGGCTGATCTTCAGTTTCTTTGAAGGCTATTATCTTCTCTTTTCTTGTGGCTGGTGAGGCAGCCTTCTGCTCTTCTTCTCTTTTTTTGATTAGCAGCTCATAAGATTTGAGCTTGCCCAAAAGAGCTTCTGTGGTGATCTCATTCAAACTTCTGGCATCCTTGATTGGCCAGATTCTTGAGTCCCAAGTGCTTGGGAAGCACATTAGGATTTTGTCATTAAGTTCAGTCAGTGAGATCTCCTTATCCAAGGTCCTGAGTTCACTGACTATCAGACTGAGTCTATTATACATATCTCCAACTGACTCAGCTTCTCCCTTCTTGAAATTCTCATATTGGGATATGAGGTGGGATCTCCTGTCCTTTCTTTCATCAGCTGAGCCTGACACTATTTCAGAGAGTTTATCCCAGATTTACTTTGCTGAATTAAATTCAGCTACCTTTTGAAAGATGTCATCAGACATGGTCTGGGCTAAGATATTCATAGCCTTTGCATCAGCTACCTTCCACTTCTTGATATCAGCATCTGTTCCTGATGGAGGTGGAACAGCATTTGTGCTTGTGTTCTCTGGAGGTCTTGGACAGACTGTCAAAACATAATTAAAAATATCCTCGTCAATAGAATTCATGTATAATCTAATCCTTGCTTTTCAAAGTGCAAACTTGGATAGATTGCACACTGGAGGTCTGGTGCTAGCATAATCTTTGTTTTGGGCCATGATTTGTGAAGAAATAATCTAATAATAAAATCTACAGCAAGCAGATCTAACTAGGGATCTTGGGGTTCAGGTGTTAGCCTGTGCAACCACTGAGATGTGGTATTTTTAACCAACCTGCCTCTGATACCAATTGAAAGTGCAGCTAGATCTGATATACTCTAGAGGAGGGTGAATAGAGTATGGTGCTTAAAAACTTTTTACAACAGTTGTTGTAATCTGAGTGAACAGGGAAGCAAATATTAAGTCTAATCACAAAGTAACCTACAAAAGAAATTAATCACAGATCGTTACTAATCATAGATCAATCACATCCAGAAACAAAAATAAAGACAAGCAAGCCAGAAGACACAAGGGGCTATAGTGGTTCCCCTAAACTTGGGTACATCCACTCTTCTACCACCCTAGGTAGGAATCCACTACAGGATGAGTTGATCAGGTGTCCTGGGCACCAATGAGCTTTTGATAAGGTGCTCACAAACCAGATCAGATTTTTTGATCAGGTGTCTTGCCACCAATGAGCTTTTGATAAGGTGATCAAAAAACAAGCACAAACTTTTGAAGGGAGTTTGAAAAACTATTTATAGATATGGGGATGAGAGAGTGATGGAAGTCTTCTCTTTCTCAAAGCAGCTGAGAAGACTAAGTGGATTTTGATGTTGTTAAAGCTCCCCCTGAGTTCTTGAAATATTCAGGAAATGAAGCTTTGTTGTAGGGTGATAGGCCTTCAGAAACTTGATCTCCAGCAATTGATGATTTCAGCAACAGCTGAAATGTTAGGTGTCTGGAGTCTTTGAATGATGTTGGCCTTGAACACTTGAATCAAAGGGGATCTGAAGATTTCAGATTTTGTTGATCTCCTTTGGTGTGTGTTCTTGTATGAACTCTTTTTGACAGAGAATGTTTTGTTCTTGTTCTTCTTGTTCTGCTTATCTGTGCTGTGTATCAGTGAGTGAGTTTTTTGAAGAACTTGTATTTTATTCTCTGGTTCTGAATAGAAAATGATCCTCTGTCAAGAATAGTCGTTGCCCTGTCATCAATTGACTTTCTTAATTGTAAATGTCTTCTAGGGGAAAGTCCAAAGAATCATTCCTTGATAATCCCTTGAAACTTGGTCCAGAATAAATGAAAATGGCTAGAAAATCTTCTGAGTTAATTGCTGAATAACTCCTTAACTGTTCTGAATTTGAATCTTGAAAATATTTGAACTCTTCAGAAAAACGTCGAACTGAGCTCTACTATCATCGAACTGAGCTCAGCGATTTGGAATTATACAGCAACAGAGATCGTTGATCTGAGCTCAACTATCGTCGAACTGAGCTCAGAGATAGAGAATCAATACTAAGTCAAGATCGTCGAACTTAGCTCGAAGATCGTCGAATGGAGTTCGACTATTTGTTGAAGTTGAGCTCAACGATCGTCGAATGGAGTTCGACGATCCGTCGAAGTTGAGCTAGACGATCGTCGATTGGAGTTCGACGATTCATCGTACTGAGCTCGACGATATGACTTAGTCTCCAAACAGAAAAACCTTGGTCTTGAGGGCATCTTCCAAACCTAACTACTAGCCCTTAGACTCAATTCTAGTTGACCTTTAGATCTATACAGGAGGTCAAAAACAGGTTTCCTAAAGACATAGTGATCCAGACCCAAATTAGTAATAGGGTGTTCCAACACTCCCCCTGCACCTTATGCCTTGTTTCAGGTGAGGTCCTTTGAGGAATGTTTGTATCTGGAGCATCACTGTGATCTGAACTGGAACTTCCTGGATGTTCAGAATCACTGGAGGAGATGTCTTTCATCACCTTTTTTGTTTTCTTCTTCTCTTTCTTCTTTTCAATTACAGAAGGCTCTCTGGATAGAACTCTATCTCATCTAGACAAAATCCTCATATCCATTTTTCGTACATGATTTATTTTTGTCCCCAGTTTGTAATTTAGGTCTGTAGGAGTGATGTTAAATAAATACAAACTTAGTATCCTGCCCATTATGGGCTTCTTGATACTCTCTGAAATCTTATCAAACACCAAACTACTCCAATCAGTCTTAAGTTTGAAGATTATTGTAGTCATTAGCTCAAAAATGTGAGCAGAAATTCTGTCATTTGCGCCAATCTTACACAGCAGCACTTTTCCAACGATTTCAGACAAAAATTTACCTTGGGTATTCATACCCTTCCGATTCAGAGAACTTCCTATTTTGTTGACAGAATCTAATCCTTACCATAGCAGTCCTTCAGTAGTTTATGTCGAATCTACTACATCCTCTTGATCAACTCGAGGTATATTAAATACCTTAGCCAATCTTTTTCTTGTGATTCTAACTTTTGCCCCATTCACAGTGGATTTAATTTTTATTGAACTGGAATCTAATGCTGCATTTATGAAGAATTCTAGTACCTCCCGTTTTCAAATGCTCGTAGGCTCAGATAGTATATACTTAAGGTCTGCTTCTTGTATTAAGATAATGGCATTCCTAATTTCTTCTAATGCGGAGGCGAATCTATTTCGCACAAGTTCATATCCTTCATTGATGTTCTCATCCTTCTTTGGAGCCATTATTGCCGTCATTCTTGATTTCATCAAACGGAAGGAGCGATGAATGTCGATAAAAGGGAATACGAGGTCACGACACTTAGCGAGATATTAAGAAGTTGTACTCGACTCCTACACTGAATTTTCTTTATATAGGTAAATCCTCCTAGAAGCTGAAAGGGCGCACTGCATATAGGCTTATTCTAAATTTTGGACAAGACTTAGAGTCGACACAAGTGAATTGTCGACGGCCAAGTTGTGTCGACATGTGTCGACACACCGACATGTTTCACAACAGGTGTCTCGACATGTGTCGACACTCTTTCCTGAGTCTCGACACAAGACGATATATAGTGTCGACATACATAAATTATGTCTCGACACAAATTCTTACTTAGTCAAAATACTCTTTTCAGAACTATTACTTCCTAATATTTGAGATGTCTATATCTACTAGAGTAAGCTGTATGGTTGACTATTATTTAATTATTTTTTAATTATTCTTATTTTAGCTACTCAAGATTTAACATCTCAAGTTCAAATTTTAAAAAAATTAAATTTCTCTTCTTCTAGTGGTTTGGTAAAAATGTCAGCAATTTAGTTAGTTATAGGAACAAATTCTAAGCTAACATGTTTATTTTCTACATGCTCCCTAATGAAGTGATATCTAATTTCTATATGTTTTGTTATACTGTGAGACACAGGGTTGTTTGCAATGGAAATAGCACTTTTAGAAACACAAAATAAGGGAGTTTCACTTAGTTGTATCATATAGTCTTGTAGCTGATGCTTAATCCAAAGACGTTGAGAACAGTAACTTCCAGCTGAAATGTATTTAGATTCAGCTGTAGATATTGCCACACTAGTCTCTTTTTTGCTACTCCATGAAACTAGCCTCTTTCCAAGAAATTGACATGACCCTGATGTGCTTTTCCTGTCTTCATTGCATCCTGCATAATCTGCATATGAAAAGCCAATCAGTTCAAAATCACTATTCCTTCGATACCAAAGGACAAATTAGGTGTACCCTTTAGATATCTCAATATCCTTTTAACTGCTTTATAATGTGATCCTTTATGACATGCTTGATACCTGGCAAGATGCAAGTGACATACATTATATCTGGTCTACTGGCTGTAAGATATAGTAGTGATCCAACTATGCCCCTATACAAGATTACATCATCTGGCTTACCAGCAACATCCTTGTCCAAAGACATAGTGGATCCCATAGGAGTTCTCATTGAAGTGGTTATTTCCATGTCATACTTCTTGATTAAATCCTTGGTGAACTTAGACTGACTAATGAAAAGTCAGTCAAAAGTTTGTTTAACTTGGACACACAAGAAAAACTTGAGTTCACCCATGTTTCTCATCTCAAACTTACTTTGCATTAAATTGGCAAAAATAGTGCAAAGTGACTCATCAGTAGAACCAAATATAATATAATCTACATATATTCGTACTAGGATGGTCTTGCCTTTGACTTCACTAAGGAATAGTGTTTTGTCTATTTTCCCTCTTGAGAATTTATTCTCTAAAAGGAACTCAGACAAAGTCTCAAACCAAGCCCATGAGGCTTGTTTTAAACCATAGAGAGCCCTTGAAAGAAAATAAACATGAGTTGGTTTAGCTGGATCAACAAAACCTAATGGTTGCTCCACATACACTCTTTCTTTGAGGTTGTCATTTAAGAAGGCTGACTTAACATCCATTTGGAAAACTTGAAAACCCTTGTATGTTGCATATGTTAGGAAAAGTCTTATAGATTCCAATCTGGCCACTGGTGAAAAGGTTTGATCAAACTCTATTCTCTCCTCTTGTCTATATCCATTTGCAACCAGTCTAACTTTGTCTCTTATTATCACACCATTCTCATCTAGTTTGTTTCTATATATCCATTTAGTTCCTATGATGTTGCAATCATCTAGTCTGGGAACTAGCTTCTAGACCTTGCATCTCTTGAACTGGTTCAATTCTTTCTGCATTGCTCCTATCCAAATGGATCCACATTAGCTTCTTCAAAATTCTTTGGTTCAGTTTGACAAAAAACTTGAATACATCATAGTATTGTGATGTTTGCTTCTTATGGTCACTCCCTAAGCAGCATCTCCTATGATCAATTCCCTTGGATGATCCCTTAGATGTCTGATAGCTATAGGCAGTGTAACTTCTTCTTCTGGACCATCATGATCAACTTGCTGAGTTGCTTCTCCTGGCTCTTCCTGTACAAGTACTTCCTCCACAATGCTCATTTCATCTTGCATACTATGCTTTGTTGTTACTGCATCTTCTATAGTTAGCTCCTTTAGCTTCAAATGCACACCTGTTGTGCTTGATGTACTTAACGTATCTTTATAAAATATAGAAATTTCATCAAATACAACATGTACAGACTCCTTTACAACTTGATCCTTCAAGTTGTAGACCTTATAGGTCTTGTTGTGGTTACTATAACCAACAAATATCCCATCATATGACTTCTCAGCAAATTTGGGTATGTATGTTTTCCCATTATTTAAGAGAGTCTTATTCTTCCTCTCAGCAACTCCATTTTGCTGAGGTGTTCTTAATGAAGAAAATTCTTGTTGAATCCCCAGTTCTTCACAAAATTTAGTCATATAATCAGATTGAAATTCAGTTTCATTGTCATTTCTAAATCTGACGACAGTACTGTTAAATTCATTCTGAAATTGTTTGACAAAAGTATTGAAGACATCATGAGTTTTCGACTTTTTCTTTAAGAAGAAAAACTCAAGTGTATCTGGAATAATAATCAACAATTACAAAGGTGTAGACTCTCATTCCCAAACTATGAACATGAATAGGACCAAACAAGTCCATATGCAAGTGGTATAAACACCTCACTGAGTCTTTGGATTCATAACACTTGAATATGAATTATCTATAATAAAGGGAGTCAATGAGTGTAACAGTTTTATAATTTTGTATTAGAGACTCAAAATGAAGAATACCCTTTATTGGTCTCCCGAACTTGCCCCTAGCGATCCTAAAAACATTCACATAAGTTTATTAGTTAGGACGGAAATGACGCCATGGCGATGCTAGCTTGATGACTGTTGTTGTAGGAGAATTCTACCAGTGGTAAGAGCCTTTCCCATGGCTCTCCTCTATCCAACACACATAATCTCAATAGATCCTCCAGTGTTCTGATGGTCCTCCCGGACTACCCGTCTGTCTGAGGAGGTGGTGATTCAGTATACGCCAGGCAAAGCCAATGTGGTGGCAAATGCCTTGAGTAGAAAATACTCTGGGCAAGGGAATTAGATCGAAGCTCATGATGAGCGATTGGTGCTGGACTGGGAGTCCCTCGGCTTGGAGTGTGTAGCAAGGGGCCAGTCTAGCATAGCTCGGTTGAACTGGACTGAAATGCAGAACGATTTGTCGGATCATATTTGGGAAGCGACTCATTTGGACGTGGAGTTTTAGCCTTACGTGGTGGAAGCTCAAACGGGCGAGAGCAGCGCCTGGGAGTTGATTGATGGGATTCTGAGGAAGGACTGAAAGATTTGTGTACCGCAGTTCGGCAAGCTCCGTAAGGAGTTGATGTTTAAGGCTTACTTCACAAAGTACTCCATTCACCCGGGCAGTATAAAGATGCAATCGGATATGAAGAAAACCTTTTGGTGGCATGGACTGAAGCAGGATGTAGCTTTGTATGTGAATCGGTGACAAACTTGTGCCTTGGTGAAGGCCGAGTGTCTGAAGCCGGGCGGGTTCCTGAAGCCTCTTCCTATTCTCGAGTGAAAATTTGATGACATCTCCATGGACTTTGTGTATGGG
The DNA here is from genome assembly GCA_039583875.1 of Platanthera guangdongensis. Taxonomy (NCBI): domain Eukaryota; kingdom Viridiplantae; phylum Streptophyta; class Magnoliopsida; order Asparagales; family Orchidaceae; genus Platanthera; species Platanthera guangdongensis. The sequence continues at coordinate 55,713,923 of CM077159.1, read as the reverse complement.
TTACCTAGATCGCAACAGGGTAACGATGCGAATTGGGTGATTCTGGATCGCTTAACCAAAGTGGCTCACTTTATCCCAAATTGAAAGGAGGACAGCGTGGAGAAGCTGGTAGAGTTGTATGTTCCCAACATTGTGCGACTACATGAGATTCCTAAGAGTATAGTTAGTGATCGCGATGGACGTTTCACGTCCAAGGACTGGAGGTTAGTTCAGAAGACTCTGGGAACAAAGCTCAAGTTCAGTATGGCTTTCCATCCTCAAACGGACGGGCAAATCGAAAAAACGAACCGTACTATGGAGGATATGCTGAGTATGTGTATTCTTGACTTCGGTAAGAAGTGGGAGGATCACCTCTTCATGGTAGAGTTCGCTTATAACAACAGTTACCAAGCAAGTATAAAGATGGAGCCATATGAATCTTTGTATGGGAGGCGGTGTCGAACACCAATGTCTTGGACAGAGGTGGGAGACACCAAACTATTGGGAAAAGAAGTGGTAGCTGATGCATGTGAGTTGGTGCGAACCATTAAAGAGTGGATGAAGGTGGCTCAAGATCGGCAAGCAAAATATTTTAATGTTCGCCACAGGAAGCTGGAGTTTGCGGTAGGCGATTGGGTCTATCTAAAGATCAAGTTGTTCAAAGGCGTTTCGCGGATTCGCCGACTCAAGAAGTTGAGTCCGAGGTTTTTGGGACCTTCCGAGGTTATAGAACGGGTAGGAGAAGCAACATACCGGTTAGCGTTGTCCACAGAGCTGAGTGGATTACACAATGTCTTTCAAGTCTCCGTCTTGAGGAAAGCCTTAGTAGAGGCTAGTGTGGAGATCGAATCGGCATCAGTGTCGATAGAAGAGGACTTGAGGACGCGAGTGCATCCAGTTGCTATAGCGGATTCAGAAATTCGGCAGTTGCGGAACAAAGAGGTCAAACTCATAAAAGTCCAATGGGACAACTACGGTCGTGAGGAGCTCTCGTAGGAGCGAGAAAAGACCATGCTGGAGGAGTATCAGAGTTATTCCTTTCGGGTATCATTTAAGTTTGTGTATCTTTCACTTTCTGTAATTTCAGGACGAAATTCTTTTAAGGGGGAGAGAGTTGTAACGCCCCGAAACTCGAAAGTGGGACGAATAGCATTTAGAGCCATGTTGGGGTCTTGGTAGGGGTCACACGACCTGGGACACGAGCATGTCCAAGGCCTTGTCGTTCTCGGGTTCGACGAAGAACCCAGGTGGCCGACAAACTGAGCTCGACAAAGTGTCGAGACAGTGAACATGGCCTGGGACACGGGCGTGTCCAAGGCCATATCATGCTCGAGTTCGACAAATTTTCCGAGTGGTCGACGAAAATGCGGTCGACGATCATCGAGACAATGAACACGACCTGAGACACGGGTGTGTCCCCAGCCGTGTCCTGCTCGGGATGTTAGCCGTGCTGTGTCGGGGGATGAACATGGCCTGGAGCCCAGGCATGTTAAGCCTGACATGGGAGTGTCAAATTCGACACGGGCATATCGAGTGCCCGTGTTCTCCTCGGGTTGTGTTTGGTCCTATGTCGATGTAGGAACACGCCCAGAAACACAGGCGTGTACTGAGTGATACGGGCGTGTCACGTTTGACACGGTCGTATACAGAGCCCATGTCCTGTTCTGTGTGCGATGGTTTCAGCGTCGATCGAGGCACACGGCCTTGGACACATGCGTGTCACAAGCCTTATTTGGCCCAGAAATTTGGTTTTAAGTGCGAATCATGGCCGTCTGATTCCTTCTAATGGGATCTGATGGCCCAGAGCTGTCCTTACTGTAATAAGTCTGGGAATAGGTTTGAAACCCTCATTCCTCATCAAGTTTTAGAGAGAAGGGAGAGCAAGGATGAAGGTGTAGGAGAGATCTTGCTGTCGGAGAAGCTTCAGATCCCCAAATTGCGAGTCGAGTCCAAAGCCGCGGAGGCAAGTCCGTTGCGGTGGTTTTCATGCGGCTAAGTTCCCATGGCTAGGAAGAGGGGCTGTAAGGTAACGACACTTCTCCTCATGATTTCTAGGATGCGTGCTTAGCATCTTTTTATTTCAAGCTTTTGGGCACCAAATCTCTCAAATGAGAGGGGTTTGGGTTGCCATGGTTCAAGAGGAACCTCCGGGTTGATTGAGTCTGTCCCCATAATGTTTTGCATTAGAGATCCGCTCCGTTAGTTGATTAGGCATTGTGGGTGAAGCCGTAGTCACGACCGTTAGTCTGACTCGGTGATGTTGCATGGCGAGCCTTAAGGATTTTGTAGAAATCTGTTGCGGAAAGATGTCGTTTGTGATGTGTGTGATTTCACCCTTTTCTCGAGTGAGTACGTGTAGCTGGAACCGGACAAGGTTAGCTCCGCATTGGCGGTAGATGGTTTCCTTAGTGGACAATGTTAGCTCCGCATTGGCGGCAGATGGTCTCCTTGGTACGCGGGGACGTTGCAGTATAAATGATGGATTAGGGTGGGAATGATTATGGATTGTGATGTGCTAAGGCGCAGCTTTGTCTCTGTGGTTGTCTAGCTATCGCGTGACATGCAAGTCATGTGGGGAGAGTGTCCCGGTGAGACTACTCCCCTTCTGTGAGAATGACGAGAATGCCAAACATGGGATAAGACCGGGCAATGAAGCCACGAGAGGGTGGGGTCCAACAATGGTTCTTAGAATCGATTTGTGTGTGAGACAGAATCCTGACGCAAGAAGTCAGAATTTTCAAGAAAGCCTGGGGGTAAAACCCACGAGCAGGTGGGGCCTTTGCAAGATTTCCGTGTGGCGGCTTTTATGCTGTTAGGGGAAATACAGTACCCTTTTGTTTTCGGCTTAATGGCAATGGGGAAATTGACAGTACACAGATGTTATGATGATGTGCTAGTTGCATATGCGATAGGATGCCTTGAGTGAAGCCCGGGTTTGCATACATGTTGCATAGAAGGCCCCATTTTTATTATATGCTCAACATAGAAAACATTTTTATTACTTGAGACATCCAAACCTGTTTTTAGAGCTTTGCATGTTTATTTATAGGGCATACGAAGTGCTAACTTGCAGGTTGAAGGGGTGGGGGGTCTGTTAGGGACTGGCGGGAGATGTGTTTGTTATACAGTTTGAGCTCAGCCTTTGCTGACCCATGTTACTACCAAAATTTTCAGGGCAAGGATCGCAAGCAGGAGCTAGCTCGCCGGCCAAAAAGGCCTAAGCCTCATGAAGTGTTACAAGTTCTGTACTAGCTCTATTTTGTGGCATTGTATGTTTGATGCTCTAGTTTTCCGGCTTGGATGCCGAGATATTCTAGGGGTGCTTATGCACATTGATGTTTGTTGTTATCATTTGAGTGTGAACTCTCTATTGTTGTAAGGCCTTAAGGCCATTTTGATACTCTAATGTATGTGGATAACTTCGGGTCTTGTTTACTGTTTCCGCTGTTGTTTTATACTGAGTTTTTAGTTGGGTAGTTAATATCATCTTTTAACGCTTAAGCTGTTGCGTTTGTATGTTGTGGGGCCCCGGCCGGACCCATATTATACGGTCATTACAGGGGAGGTGTTACAACAAGGTCCTGCCTTGGGGCAAGCTATGCCAGATACCCCTGCTCCTCTTGTCCCGATGGGGATACCACCAAAAATGAATTTCATATCGCACTTCCAACGGTTGGGACATCCCACCTACAATGGGAGTGCCATCTTTTTGATTTTAGATGATTGGATCATCTCCATCGAGGAGATGTTTTCGTATTCAGGGATTCTAGAAGCCCAGAAGGTAATGATTACAGCCTATCAGCTAAAAGGTCCGGCAAAGAGTTGGTGGATTCGGGAAAGGGAGATTCTCAAGGAAAGCTGTTCTTGGGAATCTTTTAAGAAGATGCAGCTAAAAAAGTTTCTACCCTCGGTCAAGCAGGACCGTCTGATGAATAACTTCATGCATCTGAAGCAGAGACAGCTCACAGTGAGCGAATATGAGATTGATTTTAGTAAATTGAGTAGGTTTGCTCCTAATTTGGTAGCTTCTGAGGAGGGTAGAGTGAATCGTTTCTTGGTAGGACTAAGAAGCAATGTCCAACAGTGGGCATGCACTTATAGAGCTGACTATTATGCTATGACAGTGGAAGCCGCACTGAAAGTGGAGGCGATTGAAAACGCCAAGAACCAAGGTGCTGTAGGGATAAAAGAGAAGTGGAAAGGTGTTGAAGATGGAAGCTCTAGGGCATCTGTACCTTCATCTAAGAAGAGAATTGGGGAAATATGTAGCTTCTGTGGTCGACCTAGCCACCCTTACGAGAGGTGTTTCAAAAGGACTGCTAGTCAGAAGCAGCAATGGCTGCTCGCCATCCAAGGTGCACCCAAGGGAGATCTGGTGTGCTCATTCTATTCAAAGATGGGGCATGATGTGAGTCGTTGCTTGATAAAAGAAAGGATTTGCTTCCAATGCGGGTAAAAGGGACACCAGAAGTCTTCATGCCCCAAGGCTCAGTCCGCACTATAGCCTGCCCCGCTTCGAGCTCTACCGCCGCCAACAAACCAGGACAAAAGAAAAGGAAAGCTAAATATGGTGACTAGAGAGGATGCTCAGACCTCTACCCAAGTAATATCAGGTTAGATTCTTACTTGACTTTTACTCTCCATTGTTTGTTATAGTTTTCATTCATTTAGTTATATATGCTACGCTTTTATGGGAGTTTAAGGTGCGGAATAGGTGGGCGCGCATTCTTTTCAATTCAGGTGTCACCCATTCCTTTGTGGCCCAGAGGTTTGTAGATAAACATCGTCTAGATGTGGATCAATTAGGAGCCTCCTTCAACATCAAACTTCCCTTCGGTGTTTCAGTGATATCTAATCAAGGAGTTCTGAGATGCCCTATTTATCTTGGCAATTTTCTAGCCATTGCAGATCTGATGATTTTGGATCTGGCTGATTTTGATGTGATTTTGGGCATGGACTGGTTGTCCAACTATGATGCGGTTATCCAGTGCAAGGCTAAGCGACTGGATTTTTGGATGGACAACAGCCAACCCATGAGCATCTATAGATTTCAGGATAGGGTTTCCCCTGTCATCTCTACAGTACGTGCTTATCGTGCTATAGAGTCTAGTTGCGAGGCATTTTTAGTTCCTATTTCTGCTCTAAAAACAGCTTTTGTTACGCCACGTCTTGAGGATGTCTCGGTGGTGCGAGAGTTTCCAACTGTCTTTCCTGATAGTCTTCCAGTACTTCCTCCGGAGAGAGAGGCAGAGTTTGTGATAAACCTCGAGCCAGGTACTCACCCGATTGCTAAGGAACCATACGGTATGGCTCCGTGTGAGTTGGATGAGTTGCGTACTCAGCTCGATGAGTTGCTGAGGTGTGGTTTTATTAGAACAAGTTCTTCTCCGTGGGGTGCTCCGATTTGTTCGTAAAGAAGAAAGATGGATCGATGAGGCTATGCATCGATTATAGAGAATTAAACAAGGTTACCATTAAGAAAAGGTAACCCTTGCCAAGGATCGATGATCTGTTCGATCAGTTGCGTGGTAGTTCAGTATTTTCAAAGATCGATCTTTGTTTAGGATACCACCAGTTGAGAATCTATGAGGCTGATATTCCATGAACCGCTTTCCGTTCGTGGCATGAACATTATGAGTTTTTGGTGATGTCTTTCGATTTGACCAATGCACCGTCTGCTTTCATGGATTTGATGAATAGGGTGTTTAAGGACATCTTGGAACTATTTATTATTGTGTTTATAGATGATGTATTGTGTATTCCCGCAGTGTTGAGGAGCATACTCAGCATTTGCGTTTAGTTTTGTCCACCATGAGGGAGCATAAGTTATGTGCGAAGTTGAGCAAGTGTGAGTTCTAGCTACCTCAGGTGTCCTTTCTGAGTCATGTTGTAAGAAAGGACGGTATTTTCGTGGACCCGACCAAGATTACAGCTGTAATGGAATGCGAGAGACCTTCTACACCTAAAGAGATTAGAAGCTTTTTAGGCCTGGCCGGCTAATATAGAAGATTCATGGAACGATTTTTTGTGTTGTCAGCCCCTCTAACTAGAGTTACTCAGAAGAACACCACATTCATTTGGAGCGATAAGTGTGAAGAAGCCTTCCAAGAGTTGAAAAAGAGATTTTTTACTGCTCTAGTTTTAACCTTGCCTACTGAAGGACTTGAGTACATTGTATATGTGGATGCATCACACATTGGACTTGGTTGTATTTTGATGCAAGAGGGAAAGGTGATCGCGTATGGGTCAAGGAAATTGAAGATTCATGAAAGAAACTACCCTACACACGATTTGGAGTTTGCTGCCGTAATTTATGCGTCGAAGCTTTGGAGACACTTATTGTATGGCGCGTTGTGCAAGATCTATACAGAACATAAGAGTTTGAAGTACGTCTTCACTCAGAAGGAACTAAATCTGCGCCATCGTCGGTGGTTAGAATATATGGCTAATTATGAAGTGGAAATTCTCTATCATCCAAGAAAGGCTACGTAGTAGCAGATGCTTTGAGTAGAAAGACAGCCAAAATTTTCAATTTGACTGTACAGTCCTTGGTGGAGGAATTCCTATTGATGGACATTGAGGTTGGGGGTAATACTTTGCCTGTTAGTTTAGAAGCAGAAGAACCCTGAAAGATGGGGGTTAGATCTGATTTACTCTAGAGGGGGGGGGGGGGGGTGAATTGAATAATAAATCTTTTGGCTGTTTTTAACTTTTATAAAAGTAAATAAACTAGGTGATATCAGTACTAGTAAAAGAAAGAAAAGATAATCTAATCTAATCTACCACATCAGAACAAACTAGTCTATCACAGCCATATTAAGAACTACAAGAAAAAAGGCAACCAGACAATACAAGAAATTTTATAGTGGTTCCTCAACCTAGGTATATCCACTCTCCTACCACCCTAGTAGGAATCCACTAGCAGGTTTTTGATCAGGCGACTGCCACCATAAGATCTATTTCAAGGGAGATCTCACAACCCTTTGAGCTTTTGATCAGGTGCCAAAAAACCAAATAAACTTTTAAAGGGAGTTAATAAACCCTTTATATAGGAGGGGGAGAGAGATTTCATGATGTCTTCTCTTTCTCAAACAACTGAGAAGACTTAGTGGATTGTTGTTGTCAAGACTCCTTCAGAATCACTAGGAGCCTTGCACATGGTGTAGGTCTTCTGCCTTGACTTGAAGTAATCCAGGAACTTCTGACTGATAGTGATTGTTGTCCTTGAAAGCTCCTGGAGTTGAAGTTGAATAATACTCTTGATTTTGTGTTTGTTGTTGTTGTTCTTCTTCTTCAGAAAGATCAAGGTGAAAATAAAGTGTTTTCTACACTGAGAATGTCTGAGACTGTTTCTGTATTTTTGTGACTATTCTTTGTGCTATGTTCTATTCTTGTTCTTTCCGTATGAAAGAGAAAATCTCTTTTATTTTTTGCAGTTTAATTCTCCTTTGAATTTTGAATTCTCTGCATTAATTGCTGATTGCATGGAGAATGAAAATCGGCTGGAGAATATTTTCTTTAATGTGCTTCCCCAACTGTCCCAATAAATTAAGCAAGTAATTAACCTGATGAAGACCATAATTAATGCTGCCAATAACAGCTATATTCAGAGAATATGTGCATTAATTACTCAGGAAAGTTTTGCTAAATAATATGGAATATGGACAGAAATGAGGGAAAATTCTAAGTCTGGAACTGCAACAAAAATCGTCGACCATGAAACAGATTTCGTCGACCTGATATCCAAGTTCGTCGAGCTGAGAAATCTTGTTCGTCGACCTGAGAAAACTTTTTCGTCGACATGAGATCCAAGTTCGTCGACTTGATCACAGCGAACTGCATTCTGTGAATAACTTGCCAATTCTGCGCTCCAAGTTCGTCGAGCTGATAATCTATCTTCGTCGAGATGAGTTGAGAGAAAATATTCTGGAAAGAACGTGTTGAAGTTGAAATCCAGAGTTCGTCAACCTGAGCTCGAATATCATCGAGCTCAACTCAGAGAATTAACTTTGAGTTCTTCAATCAGCGATTGATGATCTTAGAGCTGAGTTCGACGAACGTCGAACTTATATACTGAACTTGATTTCTTCTAAGTCTTGAGTCAATCTGAGGTCTTCTGCTGGCTGGTCCATGTAAGGTTGAACCTAAAGACTTAGCCTAAACTTTAAGACTCAAAACATTTGACCCTGCAATACATTGTGTGTCAGGCATCCTAATTAGTGAACCTATCACAAATCCAACTAGGGATCCAACAATCTCCCCCTATTTGGGTGAGTTCACTAATACAAATTAAGAAAACAATCACAAAGCAAAATAAATATATCTGGCAGAAAATTTAAATGATATCTAGCAGATATGTATATAACAAGCTTTGTGATAGATTAAACAAGTATAGTTCGGAAAATCAAAACTAAACAAGATATTCAGTTCTTCTTTTGCTTTTCCTTGTAAGCTTTGTCTTTCTCAGAGGGCTGCGTGAATTTGATTTCTCTATTAGGATTAGTTGCATCTCTTTTGGACATGGTCATGTCAGCAACACCAATTATGTTAAGAGAAGTAGCTCTGGGTACAACATCCTCTGGATGCAGATTTATGTAAGAATCAACTTTGAAAAACTTGTTAGCCTTATCATACATTTTCAATTCTTCCTTTCTGTATGATGACATTGTTGAGTATTGAGAAGGATCTCTGCCTTCAGCTTTAGCTTTATTAATCATTCATAGGCCAACTAGCTCCAAGAATCTGGCCATTCTTGAAGTTGTTTCTGTTTCAGAATCCACAAATGGAATAGGTGGTGATTCAGGCCTTTTTGGACTTTCTGCTTTTTCAATTTCAGAAGCTTGTTGTTGAATGTCTTGCTGTTGTCTTCTACTGCTGGAATACCTGTGCTGACTGCTTCCATGTGATCTTGAGGATCTATCAGGTTGTCTTTGATATGTTCGATCATATGGAGTAGACCTCTGAGAGATATTACCTGAAGCACCAGCAGTAGGAGGAGGAGGAGGGCCTCTCTAGTTCCTTTGAAAAGGAGGAGGAGGAGAGTATCTCCTACTTTTCTTTCTTGCTTTCTGCTCATTCTTGGAAAGACACATCCATGCTGGCATCCATGGATATGGAGTGATATACTGCAGAATATTGTATGGAGTATCATGAGTGGGATTAAGCTTAGGAGCAGCTTTTCTCTTCTTAGCAGCTTTCTTCTTAGCATTAGAATAATCAGAATCATCATAATCTTCATCAGAATAAGATCCTTGTGGGTTATCATACAGGTCATCAAGTGCCTTCAGAATATCTTGGGAAATTTATTTTTCAGCCTTAGGAGCCACTGAAGGTTCTGAAAGAGCTGGAATATCTGTCACTATAGTGCTTTCAGCAACTAATTTATTTTCTTCTTCAATATCAGCAAGAATGATGTCATCTAACTCTGGTATAGGACTACCATCCATCTTATATGTTGGAGGTAAGATAGCCTTTGGAGGGGATGATACTTTTGTAGGCTTTGTTCTTGCAAAACTTGCCTTAAGTTACTTGGCAACTATAGGACATATTGGAGAAGTGTATGGTACAATAGCCATAGAAGGCTTTGGGCAGACTACTGGAAGAAAGTTCAAATGAATTGTATCAAAAGAATTTAATAAACTGAATAAATCAACTATGGGATTGACAATACAATCACCAACAGTTATTATTTCTGTAGTAACTGTGTCATCCATCTCTGTATCAGAATCAATTAAATCAATTATATCTGTATGAGGAGCTATTTCTGCTGAGTCATCAGTCATCTCAGAATCTGCTGCTTCTACTTCTGCTGATGTACAGGGGGGAACTGGAGCTTCTTCATAGAATATCTCCCCCTGACTGGGTTCAGGGGATCTTGAAGCCAGTCCTCTAGAAGAAGGGATAGCGGACAGAGCAGCAACTCCGGAAGAAAGAGAGGTGATTGAAGCAGAGAGAGGAGCTATAGCAGCAGTTATAAGCTTTTAAAGTGTGGGAAAAATAAATGCTAGAAGGACTTTAGCTATATCAGAAAAATTTGGATAGAGGGGTTCTGGAGCAAAGGAGGAGTAATGAGTGTGATGTCCACAATTAGAACATATAGAGAATGCATTAGAGAACTCTATATGAGTGTAGTATGGAGCAGTAGATGGTATGTAAGTGTGGGGAACTGAAGGGATATCAGTGGTAGAAGGTTGGACTGTGGTTGTGGGGGAGGAAATGAGTTCCTGAATTGGAGAATGATGTGGAGATGGTTGAGTAGACAGTAGGTTGAAAGATGGTTCCTGAATTGAGGTAGAGTGCATTTCAAAGATATTAATTTCAGATATATTAAGTGGAGGAGGTGGAGAATGTGGAGGTGGAGATAGAGGTGGTGTGGTATGCTCTGGAGATTGAACTAGTGAGGGTTGATGTTGTTATTGAGTTGGTGGAGTATAAACTGGAGAAGAAGATGGTTGTTGTTATGGTTGTTGAGGAGGAGGTGAAGGAAATCTAGTGGAGGGAGGAATTTCTTCTGGAGGTGGGGTAGCGGCTGTCATTGCCCTGGTGCCCTCAAAAGTCAGGGAAGAGGAAGAAGCCTTGGATGGCCTTGTGATTGTCCTCTCCCATCTGCCGAAAAGGGCAGAGGTAAGCCTCTTCGAGGCATTAATGAACACTGTTGTGGAGACCAGTAGTTCAGGAGCCTTCTCATGAAGAAAGTTTCGCAGAATCCTTCCAAAACACACTTCCTTCTTTGTGTTTTTCTTCTTCATTAATTCAAACAATATCTGTCCCTAGTTTATCTTTTTCTTGTTAACCAGAGCACACATCACAAGGAACTGGTGCCTGGTGATGTAATCATTTGCAGTATGTTTGCCCTGTAACACTTTGCTGACTATATCTGCCAAAATCCTATATTGGACAGACAGATTCTTTTTCAACAGTTTATTGGAGTTTTCTTCTGTGTGCCCCATAGTATTCAGCATACTCTCATATTCTTCAGTATCTATCTCTATATCATCTTCTCCGGTAGATAAATCAAATATTTTAGTAAGAACTATATGAGACAAAATAACCTAAGTTCCGCTGATAGTGCCAATCATTGTATTTGCATCAGGTGACGTTGCAGAGAAAACCCATTCCCTTATTTCATTGGCTGATATCTTGATGTGGGTAGTCATGAACTGCTTCTGTTTTGTTCTTCGCATAACTGGAGGTTGTTGAAGAATATCTGGTCAGTATGTGAAAACAAATCAAAATCGACATCAAATCCTGTGTCAAACTTCATTGCAGCAAGGTTGTTCGCCTGATTCGCCATTAGTTCACTTGCAAAAGAAAAACAGAGATCAAGTGCAAGGGAACAGAAAGCGCGGGATGGAGCTCGAAGAAAAACTAGATATATGGTTTTCAGAATATGAAGTGGCAGACTCCGTCCGACGAAAAATAAAAATTATTCGATCTCTGGTCGACAAAATATTTTATTAACAAAGGAATTCGTCGATCTCAGTCAGAAGAAGAGAAAACATTTCGTCGACATCCGTTCGACGAATATTTTCTGAAGCAATATCATCAATCTCCATTCGACGAAAAGAGCTTCACACACAGAGAGTTCGTCGATCTCCGATCGACGAATTTCTCTAGAACTCTTCTCAGTTCCTCGATCTCCATTCGACGAATTGAGGCAAATTCTTCGACCGCAGACAGAAATTAAAATTAAGGCCTCTCCATTGAATATACCAAGCTGATTTATAAAGAACAAATGATTCCTTTCATCCAAGGGTTTGTTGAAGATATCTGCTCTTTGCAAATCAGTGTATATGTAGACAAGCTTAATTTTATTTTAGTCCACACACTCTCTAATGAAATGATGCCTAATGTCTATGTTCTTAGTCCTACTATGATGTACTTGATTTTGTGCAATAGAAATTGCACTTGTGTTGTCACATGGTAAAGTTGAATTATTTAAGTTGAAGCCATAGTCCAGGAGTTGGTTCTGAATCCACAGCATCTGGGAACAGCAAATACCAGCAGCTATATGCTCTGCTTCAGCAGTTCAAGTAGACACAGATGACTTCTTGCAAAAACAAGACACTAATTTCATACCAAGGAACTAGCATGTCCCTGAGGTACTTTTTTTGTCTACTCTACATCCAGCAAAGTCAGCATCTGAGTACCCAGTCAACTCAAACTCTGACTCAGTTGGATACCAGAGTTCTAGACTAGGACAACTTTTTATATATCTTAAAATACTTTTTAAGAAAATACGGTGCGATTCTTTAGGGTTCACTGGAATCTAGCACAAAGATATGTAGAAAATATTATGTCTAGTCTAATTGCTGTAAAATATAACAAGGACCCAACAATGGCCCTATATAGTTTATGATCAACAGGTTTCCCATGTTCATCAGAGTCAATTACCGCATTTGTAACCATTGGTGTTTTCTTGGCTGAGGCATCTGACATCCCAAGCTTTTTGATAAGCTCTTTAACATACTTAGACTGGGATATGAAGATGCCATCAGGTATCTGCTTCACTTGGAGACCAAGGAAGTAGGAGAGCTCACCTATGTTACTCATTTCAAACTTTGAATGCATGAGGTCAGAGAACCTCTTACATAGTTTAGAATCTGTATACCCAAAAATAATGTCATTTACATAGATTTGTACTAACAAGATTTGATCCTTATGGTGTCTAGTGAATAATATCCTATCTACAATGCCCCTAGAAAACTTACGCTTTAGAAGAAAGCTAGCTAAGGTTTCATACCAAGCTCTTTGAGCTTGCTTTAAACTATAGAGAGCCTTATGCAATTTAAAGACATAAGAGGGATGAGTTGGAAAGATAAAACCTGGTGGTTGCTCCACATAAACTTCTTATTTAAGTTCACCATTCAAGAATGCTCCACATTTGGTACACTTTGAACTTTTTGTAGATAGCATATGCAAGGAAGATTCTGATTGCTTCCAACCTTGCAATATATACAAAAGTCTGATCATAATCAATTCCTTCTTCTTGCCTATATCCTTGAGCAACCAGCCTTGCCTTGTTCCTTATTATAATACCTTGCGCATCTAGTTTGTTCCTAAATACCCATTTAATTTCAATATCTGGGTAGTATTTTGGTCTTGGAACTAAATCCTAAACTCTGCATATCTCAAATTGGTTGAGCTCCTCTTGCTTTGTAACAATCCAGTGGGGATCTTGCTCTGCATCTTTAATGGATTGGGGCTCAATTTGAGATATGAAGCAGACATGCATCAAGTCTTGGTTGTGTTAATGTCTGGTCTGCACACCAACTGAAATGTCTCCAATCACTTGAGATACAGGGTGATCTCTTAGTATGACAAATTCAGTAGGTGGAGTTGGTTGAGCAACAGCTTGGGGCATAAATTCCTCTTATGGAATTATGGTAGCTTGTTGTTGGCTCATCACTATTTTCAGTGTCTTCATCTTCACTGTCTTCAGCTTCATCGTCTTCAGCAATTTGTGGAGAAGGATGGCTAACAGCCTCATTGGTGAGGGTTAAATCATTCAGCTTCTCACACAAATATGGTTCCTGTAAAGAGTTACTGGTAGAAATTTCTTTCTCCTTGCAAAACATGTAAGTTTCATCAAATGAAATATGTACAGATTCTTCACTTTTCATGATAGATTTATTAAAGACCCTATAAGCCTTGCTTACTTGGGAATATCCAAGAAAAATTCCCATTTCAGCCTTGGATTCAAATTTTCTAATGTATTTCTTATTGTTGTTGTGAATGTAACATAAGCAATCAAAAATTTTAAAATAGTATACTTTAGGTTTCTTCCTTTTAAGTAGCTCATAAGGAGTCTTATTCTTAAGTTTGTGTATAAGAATTCTATTCAGTACATAATTTATTGTGCTCATAGACTCTGCCCAAAAGGATATGGGCAAATGAGCATCTACAAGTAATGTGCCTGCAGATTCAATTACAGTTCTAATCTTCCTTTCAGCAACACCATTCTGTTGAGGTGTTCTAGGAGCTGAGAAGCAGTGCTTGATACCTTCCTTATCCCAGAACTATGACATAAGAAGAGACTCAAACTCAGTACCATGATCACTTCTGATCAATGCAACTGGAGTAGAGTACTCAATCTGTATGTTCTTGAGAAAATCTGTAAGAATCTTGAAGTTATCAGACTTAGATCTTAGACAGAATACCCAAGTGAATCTAGAGAAGTCATCTACAATCACTAAAGTATCAGATTTTCCTCCTATATTTTGTACTGCAATAGGGCCAAAAGGTCCATATGTAGTAAGTACAATATTCTAGGTGACTCAATTTTATTTACTAATTTAAAACTACTTTTAGTTTGCTTGCCAAATTGACAAGCCTTGCAGAGGCTTTCCTTCTTGTAGGGGCAAGAAGGCAATCCTCTAACATGGTTGTCCCTAAAAGGTTTGGCAATGTTTTTCAAGTTTACATAACCTAATCTCCTATGTCAAAGGTCATTATTGTTAATAGTTTGATTGAATAAACATATTTCACATTTAGCTGACTGGAAATTAACTATGTAAATGTTTCCTACTCAATTTTCAGTCAATATTATATGGTTATCTAAACAAGTAATAATACAAGAAGTTTATTAAAGGATACCTGAAACCTTTCATCACATAATTGACTTATGGAGATAAGGTTATGCTTCAGTCCATTTACATATGCAACCTTTATGAAGGTGACAGCTCCAATCTTGACCTTTCCATAGCCTTCAGTCTGGCTACAATTGGAGTCACCAAATATTACTTTTGGTCCTAGATTTGACTTGAAGTTGATTAGGTTGTCCTTATTTCCAGTCATGTATTTAGAATAGCCACTATCCAGATACTATTGTTGCTCTGTGGTGGGATAGTCTTCCACCTATAAAGAATCAGATTAGATATTCTTGACTCAGGTTACCTTGGGTCCTTCTTTCTTCACATAACTAAAACTAGAGATATAAGAATATTCAGGCTGGAATTTATAACCTAAAGGGTGATATCTTCTAGGTGGTATAATACATTGGTTAAATTGATTAAAAGAAGATCTTGGTTGATTATAAGTTTTTGAAGACTTAAAGTTTTTATTAGGATGAACTGCGTTCGACGAATTTTGGTACGTTCGTCGATCTGAGTTCGACGAATGGGGATGAGTTCATCGAACTCCACTCAGAGAATGAGAATATTCATTCTTTGGGCCCCAAAATCGTCGATCTTGGGTCGACGAAACATACTGGTTTCGTCGATCGTAGTTCAACGAATTATTATAATAGAAATCTGCGTTCGGAGTTCGTCGACTTGAGTTCGACGAACTGTACACATTTCGTCGATCAGACTTCGACGAAATATGCTAAACATTGTTGTAGTTAGGATTTTTCTTATTTTTCTTTCTTTTCTTATTCTTTGGCTTTAACTCAGCTTGTTTAACATTATTATCATTTTTTATCTTCACTTTTCCTTTTTCAGAAACAAACTTAATTGGAGTTGATAATATATTCTTCTGGATAAGAGGAGGTTGACTTGATGAAGCACCTAAGCCCAGCATGCCATTTAACCTGGCATTAACTGTGCTTGTGATGTCCATCAACTTGATGCTTCTCCCGTTTAAGGATTCTTCAAGTTTCCTAGCCTCAGCTAATTCAGGTTTTAATGATATTATTTGTTCTTGAGCTAGAGTTAATTCATCTTTTAACTTAATATTTCCAGAGACAAGATTTTCATGATCAGTTAATTTATGCCTAAGTGTTTTAATTTCTTTTTCAGAGTTTATTAAATCTATACACATGGATTTAAATTCAGTTTTAAAGTTATCAGAATTGTAGTCAAAGGAAGATAGTACCTGATCTGCTTCTAATTCAGATTCTTCATTGTCTGACTCTTCTGTTTGTTCCTCAGCATCTGATGGGCTGCAAGAGGCATTGATAGCCATGAGGCAAAATTCTCTTTCCTTAGCTTCTTCTTCCTCTTCACTGGAGCTAGAAGATGAGGATTCAACTTCAGTGACACTCCAGGTCTCAGCCACAAATCCCTTCTCTTTTCTCTTGTACTTGCTGGAAGAAGGCTTGTTGTAGTGATGCTTCTTGGAGTCCTTTTCTCACCTTTTTTTCCTTCTTTTGATTTTCAGGACATTCTGAAATGAAGTGTCCTGGTTTCCTGCACCCAAAATAAACAATTTCTTTAGTGGGTGTTTTGCCATACCTGGGTTTGTCATCATGCATGGATGACTTTCTCCTGAAGTCCTTCCTTGACATTTTGTAGAATCTCTTTGCTAAGAGTCTCAGCAGTTCTTCACTGGCAGTTGGAGTTTCTGTTTCTTCTACAGCTTTAAAAGCTATGTTCTGCTCCTTTCTTGATGTTGCAGGAGTCTTCTGTTCTGCAGCTTCCTTGGAATTGATAAGCTCCTCATATGATATGAGCTTGCCCAGAAGAGATTCTTTAGAAATCTCATTAAGACTTTTGGCCTCCTTGATTGGTCATATTCTGGAATCCCAGGTG